>OY747100.1:5000000-6250000 GCA_963556455.1 Epiblema foenella
GTGGCAAGTAAGGGTTTCCCTTTATTTCGTTCACCTGCTCCTGGTTTGTTTTTAATTTGAAGCTTGTTTCTGTGGTCCATTGGGTCGGCTTCGTAAGTTTGACCTTGACACCAATCTTTCACAACGGGGTCCGTACTTTTGGGAATGTCGTGAGGTAAGTTTCCACGAAAGAGGTTCATTCACCCATCAGCAAGTTTTCTCTAAGCTCTGAGGACCATACTGGTTTTATGACACCACCACATTTTGGACATCTATCTATACATATAATAGCATTTTCTCGCGGCTGCGCCCGCGTACAAACCAACAAAAAAGCAGACCCGCGGTATGGATGCATTTTCGTAACAGGTTCCCCGTGGATTTTGAAGAAAAAAAATGTCTGCCATCTTGGATGTGACACTTCAATAAATACGTGTATTCATACAAACTTTCATCCCGTGTTTTACCCCCTTAGGCGACGAACCCCTTTACGTTTAAAACGTAATAGATTGTGCAAAAATTAACTCTCTAGCATTAGCAGATTTGGCTGTGCGTTGATGAGTCAGTCAGTTAGTCAGTGAGGACTTCTTCTTTTATATGTATAGATAAATAGATAAAGCTGAAGAGCGTCAAAAGTTGTACATGAAAGATATTTAAAAAAAAATTGGCTGGGGATAATTAGAAACGATAACAGAACACGTGCCAACAGTTTTTAGAATTTATGCCTGTTTGTCTAAGATTTATCTGTTTGTCTATTTATCTGTTTATCTGGGTATTTGATTTGAACGGACATCATTTGGAAACGGCGGGACGGATTTTGATGCAAACTTTAGTAATCTGTCGAGAAAATCCCCGGCCAGGTTATAAGCTATAAAAATTATAAAGATTGGGGATGAAAGGGGGTTAAAAGAGGGGTTGAACTTTGTATGAGAACTACTTAAATTCGTGATATAAAGGCTTAAAATTGGTTACTATGGACTTGGATGTAAATTAAAAAGAACTCCACTCAAACATTGTGCAATTAATGTATAAAAAGCCGCTGGCAAAGGTCCATTATAAAAACGAAAGTAACTTCGCCTGTCTGTTAACTCTTCACGCATAAACCACTTAAACAAATTTAGAGGACATTTGGCATGGATATGGTTTGTATCCCGCCCGAGGAAGGACATAGGATAGTTTTTATCCCGGAAATCATCCCCTAACGATATAAACGACTGTCTCGCGGACGAAGTCGCGGGCAAAAACTAGTGTGTTATATGTATGTAATCTTGACCTTTTACGTAAACTTCATATTGTTAGAAATAATTTTATTATTTTTCATTTCTCATGCCCGAAAAGTCTATCATATTAGACTTGTCAAGCGGGGCTAAAGTAGTACATTTAGCCCCTAGGGACAATTATGAATATGTACATATTAATGATTTACAAAACATTTTAATTTAACCAATTTATTTTATTTTAAAATACTTCGCCTATTAACTCCACCAATCGCAGAACAGGATACCAACTTAAATCTAAAAAATATTTCAACCAGAACACAGCTTTACTAAAATCGACCAGTCCACAAACAGAATTCATTTTTCTAAAGATTAAATTATAGTAGTTCCTATTTCACAATAATTAAAAATGTGATTAAATCGTTTGAGCAACGCTTTGAAGCGCTCAATGGAAGGTCAGTTGCCTTTATTCGCGTGAATGTGGCGCGCTAACCACGGTGTCTATGTTTTGTGTGTCAAAGCAGTGTAGAAAAATAACATGCCACCAAATTATACATATGTTCGCCGTGGAATTTATTATTAATTTAGGGGTGGATAACCTTTGTTTATTTATTTTCTCGTAATCAAGTTGAAAATGCATGTATAATTCTGGTCTAAAAGCCATATTAACCCTCGAACAATTTTTCCTCACTTCGTTCGGGAAAATAACTATCTCGTGGCAATATGGCTCATTTTAGACTCTTGTCACACAATCTGCCTACTGTTAAGCGCGGTATGAAAAATTACGTGCTTATCACTTTTTTTCAGACACCAGCGGGGTAATCACGTAACTTTTTTACTACCGTTAGGTAGATTTTAATGTCAAATTTTAATTGTCACCTCATACATTTATACTTCAAAATTGACAGTAAAATCTATCTACCGTTAGTACATAAAGTTACGTGATTCGCCTGCGGAAGTAATTGAGTTTCGCAATTCTTACGTAGTCTTTAATCGGCCACAAATTTTTCCCAGACCGGATCCGAAGGAGGACTCGAAACCGCTTCTACACCCAGAAGTTGACCTCGCATCTTCAGTTCTGGAAACTCTCCGAGAAGCTACCGACGAAGAGTACCGAGACGCTCTCGAAAGAGATGTCGCACGAGCCGCCGCTGACGTCGCGTTGTTAACTGACGTCATAACTGATGGCGTCCCGGAGGAAGCCAGGAACGTAGTCACAGTAATAGTAAGTCCCAGAGACATGGATGGCTCTGACGATGCCATGCCCGAAGCATCACACGTACAAGAAACTAGGTGTATACATTCTTCTCTAGGTAACCCTGGGGCTTCTTTAACATACAGAGTTCCGGTTCCTCGTAAAGGGTTAGATGACATACTTAATTTACCTCTTCCAACTGGTATGCTTTATAGACAACGTGATAGCGGTTTAGCTGCAAGTAATGTTCAAGAAAACATCGTGAAACCGGATGATAAAAAAAATAAAATTTTATCCGGTCTACGGTTGAAAACAGAACCTAGTTTGCTAACATTAGACCCAAAATCAATAAGTGGGAAAATAAATAATTTACTGACTGGTTTCACCTTGGGTAATAAGGTAGGAAAGAGTGGCTTCGATGACTGTGACAGTGCAAATGCTAAAATAGAATCGTCAAATGATCTCATCAGCAGTGAAGTTCTTGAAGAAAGCGATAATAGTGTACTCAATGAGAGCGATCCTACTCGACAGTCAGGTAATCAAGATAACTTAGATTGTAATGCATCACCTACTATTGAGCAAGAGACAGTGTTTGAAAAGAGTGCTAAAAATGCAGGCCCATTAAAGTCTTTATTCTTTGCCCGAAATAATAAAGAAAAACCTCATGTAGTGTTTCCTATAAAAAATCTATTGAAGTTAAAAGACGTTGAACTTGTTCCATTAGACATTCTAAAAAATAAACCAAAAGCAAAAATAAACATACCTATCATCAAATTAAATCCATTATCAAATGCAGAGGCAAAAGAACCTACGGAATTACCAACACAGCCCGTCTTATTTGGTAAACCATCCAAATTTACAATTGAAAACCCTGAAACAGGTTTGAATAAACTGGATAAAGCAAAATCTACCAATATTCAACCTATACCAAAAAGAAAACTGGTTACAACTGAAATTTTAGATGCTGTTCCGAGTCCATCTGACGATAACTGTGTAAGGCTAAAACCTGAAGCTGATAAATCAGCAGGAGTAAAAATGGAAGAACTTGAAGATTCACTCTTGAACTCAAGTGCTGAATCAGTAGAAACGGGTGAAGAAATGCCTTTTATTAGTAGTGAAGAAAATATGCAATTAAAAAGCAATGAAATTTTAGATAAAGAAACTAGTGATACGAATGATTTTCAAATTATTGATGTCATACAAGAGCCAGTACAAGAAAGTGACATTGAAATAATTTCACAAGAAGATATTAGTTATATTCCTCCTGGCTCCATTGATTTAAGTGAAGTAAATGAAGTGAAGGATAGAAGTAATGGTATTCTAGAAACACATCATACGCTTAGAAGGTTAGAGGAAATCCGAAAAAGTGTAGTAGACAAGCTCGAGGCTTTACAAAAAAGTAACAGAAATGCACTTGACAATATTAAACATAACGTTGAAGAGATATCTACTGAAATAGAAGAACGAAACCAAGATACAGATTTTGTTGAAAACGAAGACTGTAACGTAGAGGCTACATTTGAATCTACTTCTGCAGCCAATCCAGTCGAAGAGGAATTAAGGGATTCGTGTGCTTCAAACGAATCTATCAGTTTCCAGGATCTTCAACAAATGTCAGATTCTATTTTAATGGCCAGTGAGAATGTGGAACAGAGAGCTGAACCAAAATATTGCGATTCCTTGGAATCTGCGGAAAATACTTCCGCATCACAAGAAATTAGCGAAGGTAAAATTGATAAAGTTCTAGGAATTGCTGAAAATGGAACAAACCCCAATAATGAATTAGATCAGAGTACCGATGACAGCGGTTCATTAAAAGCAGCATGCTTGAGCGAATTTAAGAAGTCCGATCAAAACAAACTCGAGAAAACTAAAAATATCGAAAACAATAAGTCTGACAACGACTTAGAAACACTCTCAAGTGACCCGATAATCGATATACTCCGACCAACTTCGTTGATGAGTGAACCAATTAAGAATATACTTCGACCTAATTCTAGGTCTCTCGTAGATCATATTAATGACTTGGGAACTAAACTACGACAAAGTGTCGTAGTGCAACCAAGTGCACTGATAAATGCAGACGATTTCAATGTATTTAGGATGCCAAGCTTGAAAATTCCGGACGTATCTAGTTTGAATGCTGATCTTCCTACATTACAAGAAATTAGAGCAAGGGTATCAGAAATTTTAGATGGTTTGGCTAGATCAGCAAGCGATGATGACGACTCTTCCGAGATAGATTCTGATGTTTTTGCTTCGAATGTTAATTCCGTGCTATCTACAGGCGCCAGTTCTTCTGATTGCGCCATCGACAGATCAGGCGCCATTTCTATTTTACCACCATTGAAAGATATCAATTTAGATATTATACAGTTAAAACCTCTGCCGTCATTACTTGGATCTAGTCCACTAACACCAAGCCTACCGGGGTTGAATTTGAATAGATATAAAGCCAAGTTAGCGATTCCCAAATCGTTAGAAATAAAACCTTTAAATTTGGCTTCAACCTTAGGTACTGACGGAGGCCTCGTTGGTACTAAATTAACTATAGGGCCCGAGAAGAAGGAAAAAACTAGTAAAGCTAAATACAAGCCTAACAAAAATTCTCATTTTATAAAATCGTCTCGTGTTTTGACAAATAATGATGCAACCTTAGCCGACATAACTTCAACCATGCATAAAAATGCAGTGAATCTGTTGAACATTCCAAACAGCTCAAAAAGGCCAAATTTGCAAGCGAACAATATTATGAATAATTTAGCTGAGAAAATTAAGTCTCATACAGAAGAAACAGTAAGAAGCATTCATGAAACACTGAACCCTTCTACTTTAGCTGATGTACACAATACTGTACTAAAGAGTGCTAACAATTTGTTAGCTTCTGGCAGAAACAGTTTACAAAAGACTTTACAGACTTCTACCCCAATCGAATCTATGGTTGACAACATTAAATCACAAACGCAAAACACATTTCAACAATTACACAATACGTTGCATGGTCCTAGGGTTGCCGACTTGGGCAGTGTTTTTGAAAAGAATTCACATAGTATTTTAAAGTCACCAAAGAACTCCATTGATACTGCAGTTGACAATCTTAGAGCCCAGTCTGAAAATACTTTTAGAAATATCCAACAGACATTAGATACTGTACCACTAGCGGACTTAAACGATTCTATTCATAAAACTGCTCACAATATTCTAAAGTCTTCAGCTGCTGCAACTCCAACAAGAAATATACTAGGAAACAGTATGCAATTACTTCCTCCTATTGACGAAGTGGCAGATAGTCTTAGGTCGCATACACAAAATACATTGAAAAATATTCAGGAAACTTTAAATGCACCGGCTTTACCTGACATTACGACGTCGATTCATCAAAGTGTATTGAAGTCTCCACTTACGAGCAACAGACCGGAAATAAAAAGTGCCTTGCAGCCGAGTATGTCTTTAGATACTGTCGTTGATAATCTGAGATCTCAAACCCAGAATACAATGAGAACCATTCAAAACTCTATAAACACTCCAACTCTCGCTGATATAAGTGAAACAGTACAGAAACACGCACAGAATTTGTTAGAGTCACCTGTAGCCCTTACCGGACGCGACGCTTTTAAACAAATCTTACAAGCCAGTCCTCCTATCAACCTGGCACCGCATGCAGAACAAGTGGCAAAAGATTTACAAAAGACTTTAAAAGCAACACTCAATAACAGCCCAATAAAAGATTTACCGCCACTTCCACACCCAAGCGACGTCCTTCAGATCATATCCGATCATCACGAAAACGTTAATGATAAGTTATATGCTATACACACGGATTTAACTGATCGACTTGAGTCAATTCGCAATGAAGTTACAGACCCTGAAAGGCTAAGATCTATTCTATCGCCTCCCGGCAATAGAAACTTTGAATTATTCGCTATACCACTTCCGATGAATTCTAGGAGTGCTTCTAGCGCACTAAATCAAGCAAGACCAGTAGTGCAAACTAAGCCACCACCAGAGAAGATAACACAGAAGAAGCAGCCCAAGAAATCTTCTACAGGGCCAAGGCCTAGAACAGAAGCAGCTAGGCCAAATTCCATACGACCTTCCCCAAGGAAAGAGAGCAATCCTCCTAAATCGTTTAGGATACCTTCCGCAGCAAGCTCACAAGTTCCATCCCGTACCGACCGACCGACTCTGTCGCTGGTCCCCAAAAAGCCCTTGGGCTTAGGAGAAATAAAAAAGCCAGTTTTGCCGAAATTAAAACCTTTAGCAAAAAACAGGGTTACGGTTACATTTAGTTCTACAACAAAGCGCCCACCTGTTGGTAAATCGACGAATTCAACGTCGGCCAAGCCTAAAGTGACAACTAACAAACGTTTTAAGCCAAAAGGGCCTATCCGTCAACCTACTCCTTGGAATGGATGGAGTGATGCGCGAAACGCTCCAAAAAGACTAGGTGATTCCTTGACGGCTCCAAGCCAAATGACTCCAAATGCTCGTAATCCGTTAAAGTCTAAACCATTGAGCAGTCCCACTAAAACAGGAATGTCTTCGCGTTCGGCTCCTGTCGCTTCTAAATTTAAGTCCCAGTCTGTATCAAAATCGCAATTTTCTCCACCGACGCAAGGGCGAGCCGGTATGCCTAGGCAGTCTTTAGCAGAAAATAAGGCGAAAAGTCCCTTGCTAACTAAATTGACTGACACATTAAAGAGAAAACAAACTCATGCTTTAAGCCAGACTCCGCGACCGACAGCTCGCGAGATGGCTCCTGCAGCATCAGATCGTTTAGAAAAGGTTGTAGCTATGGATGAAACGCTGAAAGAAAATGTGCCATACAAATGTAAGATGATGTGCGTAAAAGTAGATTTAAACGATGAGTAATTAAGTTACAATCACTGTAATAGAGTCGAGTGTGTAACTGAATATAAAAAATTGGTTTTGCAAACGAAATATACGCAATTCAAGCGTAGCTTTGTACTGAGGGTAGTTCCTATGTTTTTCTGCCTACCTATATATGTAGTAACTTAGGCCTTCCTAAATCATTGTCTGTTTTGACTTGGATACGAACCCGCTCACCATGGAACAGTGGCAAATTGTCATCATAAGTCGAATTACATTTTTTTAAATAATTTAATTCTTAAGTTCGATGGTGGACTACCTAGGGTTATTTTTAGTATAACTAGCAGTAAACAGTTTAAGATGTTGTGACCTGTAAATACTTAATTATAGTAAATATAACTTTTTAGTGATAGACATTTTTATACGATATTTTAATAAACGAAAATGTATAACGTAAACTGTTTTTTCTGTTTTCCTATATTTTTTTTTACCTTATCTTACTAAATACTCGTAATTAACTAATTATTATAATTATGTGTAGGGTTCTGTACCTCATAAGGAGAAACCTATAAGTGTTCCTTGTTTAGCAATGGAAACCTTAGTTGGGATCACTTCGTTGTTCGCCTATCGATCTGTTTGTCTGTCCGTTTGCCAAGACACTTTCTCCAGAATTCTTTTCATCTTGGAGGTCAAGGGGGTGAGGTGGTAAGTTATTAATTATGAAAGAGCGATAACTTTTAAAGCGTCTGAAATAATTGCATAGCAATTAACCTCTTTAGTGCGAAAATCATTTATACTTGAAATCATTTATGATGGTAGAGGAACAATCAAAGTACTTTGTTCAAAAATATATTTTACCGTTCAAACGATAAGGTTTAACATCAGTGCAGGTACCTATAATATAGGTAGGTATTTTCTTTCAATATCGGGTGGTAAAGGTACAGTTAGACGAATCCAGTTGCAGCGAGACTGGCGACAGCAACTGGATTCGTCTAACTGCTGTCGCAGTGCTGGTAGGGCACTGGCTGTGGCGTGGCGTGACGGGATCCGTATAAACCCTGTAGTGTCAATGCCAATCCAGCGCCGGCGCGGGTCAAGGATGGGCGATAGCAACTAAATTCGATTAAAACGCCTTTTATTAGAGTTCTAAGCAAAACTATTCTTGATTATTACATGGGGATTAGCACCATGTATGAGCAGACTGCCAGATGTTATTTTGACAACGATCTCCATCATAGGCATCCGTTAGTTAGGAAGACTGTTGACTACTTTCCCTTCCCTCCCCCCAACCCTCTGTCGTAACTCGGCGATCATTGAATAGGGGCCGCACGGTTCAGCGTCCTAGGCACACACTCATGGATCCGGACGACGTAATCACAGCATCCATCGAAAGATGAAACGTTGCGCTTACGGCGTCCAACTCAGACATGACGTGTACACTTAGGCATTCCCGCCGACGGGGACGTCCATCGCGCGAACGCGACAACACATACACATATAGTCCCTATTCGTTTTGATACCGACGAATATCGGGTAGAGGCTCTTCTCAGCTAGGCTAGGTTTAGTGAACCAGCGACTCCCAGTAGCTTGATTCCACTCATACCTTAGTTTTGGTCGAAGCCGCTCAATCAATCTCACTGGGACGCAAACTTTTACCCCCTTATTCCTAAACGTCTATCAAACCTATATTAGTTAACTACTTAGCCGCAATAGTTCGTTTGTCCTTATCTGTCACTTTAACATTGCTTGTCAGACAGTGACAACAGACATTTTAGTTAGCACTGTTAGCAGACGTTTTCCAGAGTTTGGCTTAAATACCTACTAGTTTTTACGAAATATACTGCCATCTGACCTTAGACTCCAGGGAAGAACTACATCTTATAAATATAGGATTAGACATTAGACCGGTTTCCTCAAGACGTTATCCTTTACCGAAAAGCTACTGTTAAATATCAAAGTTTTTTACGTCAGGCACACACATACAAGCTGGGTGTTTGACTACCTATATTGTCATCTTTTTATTTTGGCAAGTATTTTTTGTTATTGTCAACATGTTGACTTGTTGAGCACACAGCTGAACCAACAGTTTTAGCTGTAGATAAGTAGCATTACCCATCCTGCCAATCGGTGGCACTGGCAGTGCGTTTCCGGCTACAGGGCGGGGGACACGTCAAAATGGGAATTACGGAGCTCGTGTACGTGCTAGCGATATTGACGGCCGCCGCTGCTGGTGAGATTCACTTTTTTTTATGCGGTCCAGACACTGTTATGCCGGATCCACACAATGGACCACGACGTCCCAACGTATAGGACGCAGTTATGCGGTGAAATGAAATGAAAATATGCCCTTTCTTCCTAAACGCGCAACGTAACCACCGTAAATGTGTTCCGGCCGCCATGGTCCATTGTGGCCATTGCGTTGATCCGGTATCAGGATTACCTACTGTTGACAGTGCAGAGGATGAAGTAAAGGAATCAAGGGGCGCTACCGCGACAGCAAACGAGTTTTCGCTCTCTGCCGCACTTACACGTTCGGACGTAAGTGCGACAGAGAGGGAAAACTTCGTTTGCTGTTCGCGGTAGCACCCAAGGCTAAAGACAGTAATGACAGTATTCCTATCATTATTACCTACTAATAGATTAAATAGGGCCACACGCAAGGTAGGTAATTATAGAGGGTTCCGTTCCGTAGTTGTCCAACGGTTAGATTATGCGGACTTAAAAGTTTGCAAACTATTTAGTAATGCCAACCCTCTTATTCACAAAACTTAACAAACCTCTGCTAAGTAAAATGCTATTGTCCCTTTCACACGAACGTATATGTCGTTAGTCGTTACAGATAAGGACAACCTTTAGCAATCGAGGGGCTACCGCGAACCACAAACGAAGTTTTCCCTCTCTGTCTCACTTATATGCAAACATGCAAGTGCGACACAGAGTGAAAACTTCGTTTGCTGTCGCGGTAGCGCCACTGAGCCTGAGGGGCTACCGCGACTGAAAACGAACGAAGTTCGAATATCTCTCTCTCTGTCGCACTTGCTAATTCGTGTGACAGAGAGGGAGATATTCGAACTTCGTTCGTTTTCGGTTCGCGGTAGCCGCTCTGTACTCCGAACTTCGTGTTGTTCCGTCCCTTTCACTCTCATGTTATGCACTTTATGAGTGAAAGGGAGGGCATTTTGGAGTTCGGAGTAGCCCCTCTGTGACGATACCTACGATTTGCGAATAAGCACAAAAAGCTTCTAGACACTTCTGATTATGAGTCATACTATGTTATGTTGTAAATAATTGATACCTAACTGATAAAATGAGGGCTACCGCTTATGAATTCGCCACTAGAGGCGCTAGTGTGATGCGTTGAACAGCGTTGTCTCCGAAATGTCAAATCTCACTGACTGTGGGTGCGTTACGCGGGTTACTGGTTACTATCTAATTAGTATAGTAGGTGACTATTGCAATACCTATCTGAGATTGATTACGGCAAATATCAGTTGTCAATGAATTTTAGTGCTTTGATGAGACAATTCTGTTTTGTAAACTTATGTTCTCCTTTTTTTCCGAACAAAACTGTACTGCGCTACAATACGGAATGTTCTATATTTTAATATTTTTACGATACAGTTATAAGTAGTAGTATTTAAGCGAGAAAAAACAGTTTTATATAAAATAAAATAAAAAAATATTTTTGGACAATGTTACACAAATCAACCTAGTCCCAAACTAAGCAAAGCTTGTACTATGGGTACCAAGTGACGGTATACATACTTATATAGACAAATAGATACTTAAATACATAGAAAACATCCAAGACTCAGGAACAAATATTCGAGTTCATCACACAAATAAATGCCCTGACCGGGATTCGAACCCGGGACCTCTAGCTTCGTAGGCAGGGTCCCTACCAACTAGGCTAAAGCGGTCGTCATATACACACATACAATCCAAAAAATAAGTACATTTCAAATTTATGACATTGGGCGTTGCAATAGATATATCTTGTTTTTTAAGCATTAGAAAGAATGACAGAGAAAGACTTACGAGGTTTTTTAACAGGCACGTTCTGCGGTAAAAATGTCAAACAATCTCAATGAAAATTAAAACCTTATGTATTGATATTCAAAAATTAGAAAATATATCTTAATTAAAAGTATTCGTAACAACTGTTTTATAAATTACGTTTCTTTTCATTCATCTAAAAGTTGTACAATGAAAAACCCAAAAGGCAGAGATTGTAAGAAGTTGGTTCGGGTTTTAAAAAAGTATTTTGTCATAGTAACTAACCGTCACTTATTCCGAACGTTCATGCGAATAATGATAATTCAATGTGTGTGTGTTTTCGACCACTGCTTCTTTGTTTACCTAATTTCTAATTTAAAAAAAAACAAGGTACAGTAACGATGA
The DNA here is from genome assembly GCA_963556455.1 of Epiblema foenella. NCBI lineage: Eukaryota > Metazoa > Arthropoda > Insecta > Lepidoptera > Tortricidae > Epiblema > Epiblema foenella. The sequence goes on from OY747100.1 coordinate 5,011,620, forward strand.
GAAAATGTCAAGATATACGTGTCAATTCAAACAGAAAATGGCCTAAATACAGTGGCGTGGCACGACGCTGTCATTTTTAAATATGGATATGCGTAGAAAGAGGATTAGACAGAAGAGGCATTAGCGAATAACCAAGGGGGACGGAATTATGATAGGCTCACTAAATTGAAATGTATCAGAAGACTGATATGGATGTAGCACAATTCTGAGGGGCTACTCCGAACTTCGAAATCCGAACTTCATCGTGCCCTCCCTCTCACTCATATAGTGTATAACACGAGGGTGAAAGGGACGGCACGTTCCCGAATGTTCTCGCCCGAGAGTGTCCAGGAGGTATGAAGGTTTCACAGATTCCTTTTACTCTAGTAAGACTCGCACCGAGCCCAGTCGTAAGTTCAACATGTTAGGACGTTATTCTTACTTTTGAAATCGTTGCCGGTATAGTAGCTCAGTGTTTGTTGTGACCCAGGAGGTCTATTTTAATTAATCGCTTCTCAGCCAGGGAAACTAACAGTCCAAGGAAAGCCTCATGTCCATCCTATGTAGGATGTACATGAGACCTTTCCGTAGGTCCATTTTATAAATCGATGAGAGTTATTGAAATCGAATGAGTACCCAATTCCTAGGTTACTTCTAACATACCAATTCACAAACTTGAAGTACATACCTCTTTATAGGTAGGTATAGTCCATGTAAAACATACCGTACCACACCGTACTAAGTAGGTACCGAGACAATCACGTTTTGAATGCCTAAAATAGCTACAATCTATCGCGTTTCCTGAAAACAATTAACAGTTGTAGATAAACGAATTAAATTGCTTAATTACTCGTTGCTATTAGCTCTACCGGCGCCTTTTCCGGCCTGCACCCGCTTGCGACACCTTAGAATAAAATTGGAATCGTTACACAAAAACGTGGCTTAATTTAGCATGCTCACTGGGAGAGCATTTTCTCTGTCAAAATACTAACGATGATCGGCTTCCAAATTCCTCAACCATTTCCCTCTTACAAGAGGCGTACAGCTACAGCTACCTAACTCTATACCTAGGCTTCCCTAAACGGTAGCAACATCTCATATTACATAAAGCGAAAAAAATTAAAAATTTAGGCTTCGAGCAAGATTCGAACCTGAGACATTCTGGCATTCGCGGCCAATCGCTCTAGCCACTGAACTGAGCAACCATGCTCGGTCTACAAATTCAAATTCCTCAACCAGTTCCGGGGACTGAGGGGACTGAGTCTTCTAGGTAACGCCTACAAAGTGGGCCTACCCAATTAATACAGGAAATTGTCAACAACATGGTGTAAAAATTGAACGCCATGGGTACAGCGCCATCTGTCGGCGAATTTAGTTACGAATTTGAGCGACTGAATAACTTAGTATGTATGGTGGTTTTTCAAGGATATAGCGTAAGCGGTTTTCCTTAAAATCTGATTGTATGGAAAGTTTGACAAGCTTCTATGGGATGACCGCTGCCGGCGCTAATAGGGTTTATTCGAACACTACACACGCGAAATACGGACGAATTCCGTAAAAAAAAACATTAAGCAGGGATTGGAGGGAAAATTAAAATTGTTTTTTGAGAGGTGTATTTTTTTATTTCATTGTATATGTTTGAGAAAAGCACTATTCATGCCTGGCAGTGAAAAGGGCTTGCCGGCTTCGTATCACTATCCCTATCGTCTATACCTACCTACTCACCCGGCAAGCCCTTCTTTCCCAGCGTTTGCAGTAATGTACTATTATTCAATCATACCTTGACATTTTTATCATTGTCAATCATTGTTTCTGACGAGTAATGTATATGATCCATTGCAAATAAATGAGTATGAGTATGAGTATGAGTATTGTGATTATAAATGCGCAGACGACAAGCCATGTGCAGCGCGGCCGATGCCGGGCAAGTCTGCGGTGTGCGTGTGCAACGAGACCTACTGCGACGACATCACGCGACAGGACCCCGCGGCCGGCGAATACGTCGCTTACACTTCCTCCGAGGTGCGTAACTTTACCCGTAGATGGATGCACAATCAAAGGGAACAGTCGGTAAAAGAGTTACGCGGCCTTTACACATGGCTAAATAATAATTGGGGAAGGGGAGTTAAAGCATCTCCCTTATTAGAGAAGTTAGTTTAACTCCCCTCTCCCAGTTAGCGTGCTGAATTTAGCCATGTGTACCTAAAGGCCGCTTTGACTCAAATAGGCATTGTAATTTCGCGGCATGCAAGTTCTTGCATCGTGTAATGTCCGGGCACAGAACACCTGGTGTTCTGTGTGCCCGGGTGACTCCAATGTGGGTTCATGAACTTTTTTTAAGGAGTCCATGCTCCTACTATAGTCAAGTTCCCATACTGGATGCACATTTGGACTTGTGACATCGTCAGATCGTTTTGTATGGGAACCTGTGAACGTGTTAATTTTAATCAATGACCTTGACCTTGTCACCTTTATTACTATGAATTAAGATTGAAGATAGAGATGAAATGATAGAGGCATTGTCATGCATATACCGCCACCTTAGTAGATATACATAGTCCAAAATTAGCTTAGTTCGGGACTAGGTAGATTTGTATAAGATTGCCTGCAAAATGTTTATTTCTTTACTTATTATTTCAGGCTGGATCGCGCTTCAGGAAATATCAAGGAAAATTTCGTTCATACAACACGTGGAGTGAGTATGAAATAGCCTCAGACACTACGAAGTTTCGTAACACATCACAGTCGTGGGTAGTGTGGTTATTTGATGTGATAGTTTTAGTTAAGTATATGTATGTATTTTTGTATGAATGTTACTTATAATTATAAGCAGGGCTCGGAACCTGTTTTTACTATTTTTGAAATATCTCTTAAGTACTTTTCATAGCTCCATTTTTATTTTAAAATTTGTTTTTGATAGCCTTCATCTATGATATAAATGATTTAAGATACGAAAAAATATCGTAAGACGCAACTAACCGAAATTTTGTATGAAGACGAAACCAGTTTCTGAGCCCTGCTTATAAGGTATATATGAGCCTACCATGTACCTATGGCCTTTCATGCCTGATAATAATTGATTTTACTTATTGTTTCATTAATTAATTTAGCTTTTTAATAACTGAAAAATTTTCACCGTATCTTTCATTATCCTAATCCTACAAATCTCTTACCCATAGATGTAACCTGGAATTTTTATTTTATTCATATGTACGTAACCTGGTTCAACGTATCTCATTAGCCATACAGCGCGGGAACGCGGCGAGTGTATTTGGATCATTTTAGCCAGATACGTATCAGACAAAACGTTAGCACTTAGTTTAATGTTAGTTACTTTATAATGCTTTTGTTTTCTAGTTGTTATAATCACTTACTTTATCTGATTTATAATGTAATATGATAAATGCAAAAGTGTGTCTGTCTGTCTGTCTATTACGTCTTCACGCTTAAACCTCAGAACCGATTGAAGTGAAATTTGATATGAAGGTATTTTGTGTCCCAGGGAAGGTCATAGGATGCTTTTTATGCCGGAAATCAGCCCTTAAGAGGGTGTAAGTTTGTATGGAAGAGAGATAAATAGGTACCTAAGTGCCTGATATAAAAGAATACCTAGCAATAACATACTAACTCGATGAACGAGTTCTACGCGGACAGTCGCGGGCAAAAGCTGTTAAATAATAAATATTATAAATGCGAAGATTTAGATGTTTGTTGCTCAATGTTTGAAAATTGGTATATAACAAGTTTATAGCCTGGCTTAACATATAAATAAATATTTGTGGCGAATCATACACAAATAGTCCTAGTCCAAACTGGGCAAAGCTTGTACTATGGGTACTAGGCGACGATATACATACATATAGATAAATACATACTTAAATTCATAGAAAACATCCAAGACTCAGGAACAAATATTCGTGCTCATCACACAAATAAACGCCCTGACCGGAATCGAACCGTCTCGGGTTCGTAAGCAGAATATAGGATACTTTTATCCCGAAAATCATCCCTCGAGGGGATGAAATAGGGGGTGTAAGTTTACGCGGACGAAGTCGGCGGCAAAAGCTAGTTTTTAAGGTTCCGTAAAGGGTATTACTAAGTGATAGGAGTTCGCGGACAACCTGCGGAAAATCCAGGGAAACCTCCGACACGACGCGGGCGGTTTCAACAATGGAGTACTCTAACAATTTGCGCTCCAGTGAGATTGCTTGAGCGATTTCAACCAAATCTAAGGTGTGAGCGGAATCGGGCAGTGTAGTGTTACTACACTACACTACCCGATTACTACATAGCTAGTTGAGAAGAGTCCGGCAAGAAACTCAGCTAGGGCCGACTTGGGTCGGACTGACTCTGGTCTGTGGACTGACTCTACCCGATATGCGGCGGTATGGGAAAGTTGAATGGCGTTAATCGATCTCTGTTGTTATAGATGAGGATGCCTCGCATACTCTGACCATAGATCCATCGAAGAGGAGTCAAACTATCGAGGGTTTTGGCGGCGCTGTCACAGATGCGGCCGGCATACAGTGGGCCAATATATCGTCCCCTCTCCAAGTGCATCTCATCAAGTAAGTGCCTTTCTTCCATACTTAAAATCTTATGTACCTCGGAAACCGAAATAGCGACCTACAGCCGGACTAGCGGGTGTTATTGTAACTTCCCGCCCCTTCACCCCTCCCCTCTCTCACTAACTACCCCCGCTCCTACCCCAACATGTCTCAGACCCCCTATAATAAATAATTAAATGTAACTCATAATTAATTTGGCCAAGTGATCGTCTAGTTTCAAACCTACGTTATGTACCGAAATAACCCCAGTTCTTTAATGTGAAACAAATTTGACCTAGACTCTTCACTAACCAGCCTAAACCCAACAAAGTCTATTAGTATTTCTACCGAATCTACCAATTTTCCTACCAATCGCAACCTTTCCTACAATTTCTACTATTTTCCCCAATCAACATAATAAGTTTTCCTAATGTAAAATACATACCCTTTGTTCCCTAACCATATAAAAAATAATATTTATTTGGTGATTTAACCCCTACAAGGACTAAAGGACCTCTTTACGAACTCAGCAGCTATGGACGCTATAGGAGGCAAGTTTTCCCAGAACATCCTTCTTTCCTATATCAAAATTATTCACCAATATTTCCATAGCGGAGTATGTAATCCTACGTACTGAAAGAACCCAGTATTAAGCTAAAGCTAAAGAATAACTTTGATTTGTATGGTATTTTGTTATATTATTTCCATACAGTGCCACTGACTCGCCAAGATGGGGAATGGTCGTAACCTACACCAGAACTAGACATACTAATGAGGTAAACTCATTAATAAGCCTTAGATGATTGAAGATCATCTCTAACTACTCAACCCTTCTAGCCTATTCACATCCCCATACTACCTAGCAGTGGCGGCGCGTCCATACAACTCGATTCCCACCGGCTTACCTCATTTTCAGCCAGTCCTGTTCCCTTACTACGGCTCGTGAAGGCAAATTATTTCCGGCTTCCCTATTAATATTTTTGACGCGCCGCCACTGCTACCTAGCCATACATGAATATCTATTTTTCATAGAATATAAGTCTGCGAAATACGGTACTTCATTGCTATCATAATCATGAAACAATGAGTATTCCTTCACTCATGAAATTATAAGATAAAACCGTGTGACTGCTCCGCCTTGCCACATTCAGAACTAGCCCATCTTTCTGAGCCAATTCTGCTATCCTAATCATAAAAGGAAATACTGAACCATTTAAAGATCGCGTATTTGTTACCTAGCAAACCCATCAAAATACCTATTTAAACGTAAATACCTAATAAAAACCCTAAATCCTAAACCCTTTCCCTAATATCCAAGTATTATGTAAAACTCTAATCCTATTCTAAATGCATCCCCATATAGAAATAATCCCTACTCTAGTGTATGCAAACCTCAGCCGAGAGGTATTTATATGTGAGTGTAATGTAGTGAGGGCCCTAATTTAACTACTCTAAGCGTTTCCCTAATATAAAGTTCAGGAGGCTAATCTGATAATTGCAACCTAAAGCCCGTGTATTGCTCCATATCACAACTGACCGAAGTCTAAAGGGATCTGTGATATGAAACGCCCTAACATATAAGATAATATATAAATATATTTAAGAAGACCGAATCTCAAATACTGGACAATTTCATCAAGCGAGGAGCACCCTCTGTGCCAGGTCTGAAGAAGAAGCAGATAGGCCATGATTACGTTGCCAGCTGGACATTGAGAATCGCTAGGAGTAATGTTCGTCCCATTTTGATATAAAAGGACGCCAAATCCTCCATACAATTTGGTAAACTAATTTACTCCGAAATAAATTCAGTTAACACCAGCAAGGTTAAATGTATTTCGTTAGGCTTACTGTATGCCTAGACAGTGATCTGGGTCTTTAAAATAAATAACTGTAATCTCAAACCCCAATTAATAATGAGAAAATAAAAGTATGAAGGGATTTTCCCGCTATGGAGAATGCTCTCTTATAACGGCAAAATCCCAACAAAATAACGACTAAAAACCCACCGATAATAATTTAGTTTAGTAACCAGAGTCACTGACAGTCTGAACAAGAATTGAAAAGTGTCCCGTGCGCTCCGCACGCACAGCTATTTATAACTAAAAATAACATTGCTGGCATCGCTAGAAGCATTAGACACGCAGGCATCGCTGGCATCCTCAGCATCGCTAGCATCGCTCAAACGTAACTACACCTCACGCCCATGCGTTTACGGTCGCGAATCGGTCTTCACGCTTTGGCAGATACGCTCTTACTGAAAGGAGTTGTACTCGTCGAGTAAAGTATTCGATATGACCATATTTGGTATTGTTTCGTGATTGTTTATTAAATGTATTAATTCCTTTACTATATTATGTAATGTTCTGTTTTTATAATGATTTAGGTACTGATCTCTATTAATTTCTCTTAATAGATGTGTATATAACTAAGATTCATTTTTAATGAATTATTTACGACTACTTTATTAATCTTTCTTTAGCATTCAGGAAGGAAGGCGTTCATTGTAAGCATCCTTCTAGTTACATTATCGAGTTTCCGTCGTTGGCTCTGTCCGCCATTTAAGAAATGTTACGAAGCGCCCATTAGGCGGGTTCCTAGCAGTGAAATCTATACTAATATTATAAATGCGAAAGTGTGTCTGTCTGTCTTTTAGGTATTTCTTCACGCTTAAACCGTTGAACCGATTTAGATGAAATTTAGTATAGATAGTTTGAGTCTCTGGGAAGGACATAGGGCTTTTATCACGGAAATCGTGCCTTAAGGGGGTGGAAGTTTGTATAGAAGAGCGATAACTATGTGCCTGAAGTAAAGATAGAAATTAAATTCTAACACAATGAACGAGTGCTACGCGGACCAACTCGCGGGCAAAAGCTAGTTGTTAAGAGTTAGACGATATTTATTTCAATTTTCTTCATGTTGGTTAGTATTAGTTACCTAGGTTTTACAAGTTTACAGAATCTTAAAGAATATCTAAGTACATACCTCGGTCAATTTTTGACAGTTCATGGGCTCGTGGGTGTACGACATTGATTGTCCTTATCGTAACCTGGCATGACATCCTCATTCCCTTTGGACATGCTGTTATTCTGATGTGGCTGTCATGACACTGTACTTTAGTACACCCATATATAGAAAAGTACTCTGTGAGTATAACATTGTAGTCTTTGGACAATTCAATCCAAGTGACAGTAACGTAATGAGGTAATGACAAGGTTATATATCATTGTTGAATCTCTCAAAGCGCTCCGGACCCAAGTAATACCCAAATACTCCCAATCCAAATAACCAAAGATAGGTAATCGTCCCAGTGCTCGACACAACCCCAATACTTGACGCTTTCAATTTCAACTTATAATAATAAAAGTCAAAAATAGTCTAACAACTATTGGAGGTTAGGGTGTCAAACGATTTTTTTTAATTAAAAATGGGAATGCTCTCGGCCATCAATGCCAGAATCTATAGCCAGGGGGCAAAGATGAGGCCGACAGTTTATAAGTTTACCGTAATAACTTGATCATATTATGTTCGTAGTTCATACTTCGGCGAGCATGGCATCGAGTACAACATGCTCCGCGTGCCAATCGGCGGCAGCGACTTCTCAACGCGTGATTACGCGTACAACGAGCTGCCGGAGAACGACGGCCAGCTCACCAACTATACGCTCGCGCCAGAGGACTTCCAATACAAGGTATATTTTTATTAGATCGCAGGAGACCAAGGTCTGTCTCTTTGCTTTGAATGTTTTCCAGGCAATGGCAGCCTTTTAATTAACACAAAGTTTCATCATAATCCGTTCAGCTGTTTTTGCATAATTAGGTAACAAACTTCCTATCGTATGTATAATATTAAGTAGGATATTTTGTATGATTTCATTACATGTAAAGTTTTCAGATTTTTGTCTGTACTTGTAGTATATGACGATATTACTTGCCCAAAGTTCATAGTTCTAGGTCAACGGGAAGTACCCTAAAAATTTTGATTGCCTTGAGAGTGTCGAAATAAATATACGTTTTTTGCTGCATAAACGGCCGTATATATTTTTTACTTAGAAGTTTGATTTTTCCACAGCTTCAAGGGACTGTAGATCTGAGTACAAGGTTTTAATTTCAACTCGATACCTCTACGCGTTCCCGAGATAAAGGGTCTTGACAGACAGACAGACACACGGACAATAAAGTGATCTATAAGGATTCCGTTTTTTTTTTGAGGTACGGAACCCCAAAAAGTAGAAAATTAAAAACAATAAGAAGCCAGTACCGCGAAATACACCAGTCCTTTTATTTCTATGTTTCAAAAGGTGGCGTAGAAGATTTTATTTACTTTAATTGTGTATACTGTATATGGATACAACTGAGTAATATCAAAAATGGCAGCTCGAGATATCTCGGGACAACTTTTGCTAGCTACAAAACCTCGTAATTTGCGGACTGTTTTCGGTTTCTCGCTTATAATATTCTATACGGTGCACCCTAGCGTAAAGTTACTTACTAGCAAATTAAAGAACATGAAACTTTGCTGTGTTAAAAAAAAAATATTGCCGAATAGTAGAAAACCATGGTCAAAAATCGTCTATATTGTAGTTTTTTCCCACCTTGGAAAAAACTACAATATAGTGGTTTTTAACCTATTCACGCCCATTGACTTGATATAAAGTCAGTTCATTTAGTCGATGTAAAGCAACATACGTGCTGTCAAGTAAGGTTCATTTTCGGTCGTTTGTGCTGTGACTTTGGCGTGTGAGACACAACTTCACAACTTACGAAATCTGCTTTGGCGGTGAAGAGGTTAAGTATCTATCTGCATTTGAAATTAGAATTCAACCTAATTTATAACGCCTCGATTGTAAGAATTTACAGATTTATTATCTTTCACATAGCTTTGGCCGTGACTTCGTCCTATTTCATAGGGAGGGGAAGTTTACGCGGACGAAGGATGATTTTCGGAATAAAAAGTGACTTGTATGTTAATCCAGGATATATGTCTTGTTGCATACCACGTTTAACCATAATCCGTTTTTGCGTGATTGAGTAAAAAACATACATAATATTAGTAGGATTTATTCTTACTTCTATTTGATAGCATCCAATAGTTGCTCGAACGAGCTGAGAGCGCCAATAGTTCGAGGCTGAAATGGGTGGTATCACCTGAATTAATCACTCTGCTTTTTATATTTGGAATACGAGGAAACTAAAAAAATGATAAAACATGTCCACACATTTGCCGAATCAGTAAAAGAACCATTGTGGAGGGAACTGTTTAGTGACGTTAACAGCGTTTGTGTAAGGACCAGTTTATTATATATATTTTAAATTAGCATTAATAGTACTTATGCCTGCATGGGCCTTTGCCCAATCTAATTACAATTCACCGTACTTTTTTCTTTTTAATACTTTTCTTCTCTAGAGCCAACTTCAGCACGCCACCTAGATGAACAATGACCTACTTTCACAGTATGAGAAATGAAAAATCCATCTGTCAGCAGGGCAAAAATGAAAGATTAAGAGGGAGAAAAAATAGTTTTCGAGTTTTTCTCCCTCTAAACGGGCTAGAAAAGCTTTTTTCCGAATAGGAGAAGTGAAAAACAATTTAATTACTTCTAAACTATAGAGACTTTTGTGCTGCTTAACCGATCATAATAGAGCGTGGTGTACAAATCGAGATGGAGATCCTTTCAACTAGAAGAAGAAAATTATGAAAATGTCTTATGGTTGCACTTTTGAGATGAAAATGTAACTATAACAGCCTTACGTATGTACCAGTACGTCCTTCCCTTACAAGTGTATAAGTGCGAGAGAAATACTTCCAGTGAAGTTTTGGTGTGTGCAGATTCCAATGATCCAGCATATCAACAAGGTGGCAACAGCGGACATACGCATAGTATCCACGGTGTGGTCTCCGGCTCCCTGGATGAAGACCAACAACAAGTCCAGCGGCATCAGCGAGATCAAGCCGGAGTACTATCAAACTTACGCCGACTACATCGTCAAGTAAGCAGCTCCTCATTGCCACATATTAAACAATAGTACCTATACACATGCAGAAGGTACAAGTCTAACAATGTTTGATATCCCACGCCAGTCCTGACTAATTTAAGTAAAAGTAAGGTCGCAGTAAAGTAGCGATACTGACTCGATTGGCAGCTAACACTGACAACCGACAGCTTGGTATAATATTTTATACCGCCTTCGATAGTACCACCTGCGGAAGTTGCCTTAGGATCGTCGTCACGTTCAACCCCTGCCGGTCTCAAGACGATCTGCATCACAGTCAACCGCAATGCCTTAATGAGATAACGTGGACATAACTGATTCATGTAATGTTTCAGGTTCATACGTGAATATAAGAAACATAACATAAACGTTTGGGCCGTCACCACTACAAACGAGCCTGAGAACGCTTTCCTCCCGTTCACAAAATTCCAAACTTTGGGTTGGAGGCCCAGCAACATGGTAAGATATACTTTAATTTGACGGTTTACGGAGCGGCTTTTGGGCTGAATGGAAGCCAGGTGAAGCAGAGCGGGAAGTCTATGGATATAACGCACTAACTCCGTCTGTACAGAGGTTTAACACCTTTGTACCTTGTCGCTTTAACGTCATGTTTAACAGTTTACTATCATTTCCAACGGATAAAAACGACTGAGTACCGAAGTGTCCAGCTACTTATGAGTTCGACTGTACTTAAAGCGTTGGCCTACATACTTACGTACTTATACCCACGCCCATAAGTATCCCAAGTAACCCAAGAATGCCAAACAATACATACTTCTTTCGCTGCACCTCACTCGTCGGTTTCGAATACTTGTGACCGGCTTTTTTCAGTATCGTAGAAATTTGATGAAGATACTCTAGGTTTGGTCGCCGCCTTCCAACCATTCCATTTCCTGGACGATCCTCTAAAAAGTTGGACACAATCCTAAATTACTTACGAGTATGTAGTAGTCCAACTCCGCCTTGTAAAAACAACGCCCTGGAATTGTTCTTGACGTTCATCTGCATAGGACTTCGTAACTTGAAGGTTGATCTCCATCCATTATTGTTCCATCCTGTTTTATCTGTCGTACATCCTGTCCCTTGCCTCTTGAAATTTGCTTGGGGAGGAGGAACTGAATCGCCTTGTTCATCTGATTTACATAAATGAGTGCAAATTCCGACTCATTTGTATTAATTTAAATAATTTTTATTCCTGGGGCATTTTATGAAGCCACATGTTGCAAACAGTATACTTAAACCGGCAACGCTGACCAAGAAGCGTCACCACATATTATTAGCCAAAGCGAATCACTGTTAAAAAGTTTTGTAAAAATGTGTCCCAGATATTGAATAGACATTATATTCGTTTTCTGTTTCTCCAGGGGAAGTGGATCGTGGAAAACTTGGGGCCTACGATAAAAAACTCCTCTGACCTTAAGCACGTGAAGATACTGACATTGGACGATCAGAGGTTTACTATTCCAATTTGGCTTGATTTGGTGAGTATACTAACTATGCATGAGTATTGCTTAAAACGTCTATGACCCTTAATAGTTCAATGAAATTAGCTGAAAATTTGGCAAAATTAATGGAGAACTTTTATCTATCAGGATATGTAGGTTATAGGACAAAGTTCAATTTTATCTACTCTCCCCCCCCCCCCCCCCCCCCTCCGGGGCGAGCGTCACCCCCCCCCCCCCCACCCGTGAAAGTGTCCCGGAGCGCGGTATTTTCCATTTTAAAAGAAAACCGTACACGATACATAAAAAGTGTACAGGAACGAAATAATCCTTGATAAATTAGCTATAAACCTCTACTACATACAAAAGCGATATCACTCATAGTTTCAGCGCAATCTGCCACCAAATACGAACGTTTTCAAAAAAATATCGATATTTTTTGCTGTAAGTTTAGTTTTCTCAAAAACTTCACACATTACCGCCAAAATATGTATGACTAAAGTAAAGAATAGAATATGCTCTTTATAAAAAGGTATAATTCATTTCTAAGCACTTTCATTTACCGTTGCTGTGCTATTTTTTAAATTTAATTCATTCGGCCATACAGCGAAATATAAATATTCATACTAATTCAAAGGTGGTACTAAAATACCATATTCTTCTTATATGTTTTCCTGTAATCTGTAGGTATAGGACTATTTTCTGTATTTTTTATATATTTTTTGAATTGACTGTGATAAACGGACTGTGTGTATACAGTCGAATTAGTCGAGTCCGTTTATCACAGTCAAGTAGTAGTAGTAGTAGAGGTTTATAGCTAATTTATCAAGGATTATTTCGTTCCTGTACACTTTTTATGTATCGTGTACGGTTTTCTTTTAAAATGGAAAATACCGCGCTCCGGGACACTTTCACGGGTGGGGGGGGTGACGCTCGCCCCGGAGGGGGGGGGGGGGAGAGTAGATAAAATTGAACTTTGTCCTATAACCTACATATCCTGATAGATAAAAGTTCTCCATTAATTTTGCCAAATTTTCCATACATTTGAATCTAATTTTCTTGAGCTATAAATGTTGCCATTTGGCATTAAGCCCGCCATTTGTACAATTTGTGCATTTTGTGCAATAAAGTTTAGATAAATAAATAAATGTTAGCGCTATACAGTGCAAGTTCCGGTGTACACCTGACAGCAGACCACAGGCATAAGTCTCTTGTCTTCCGTTAGGTGGAGGTACTCCCAGAGTTGGGCTGTTAATTAACAAGTATGACAATTGTGTCATACTCACCACAAAGGGTCTGTCAAATAGTAAGCAGACACCGTAGGCTATGGATGCTTGCGATTCTACAAGAGATTGTGGCATATTTAGTAGTGCCCGAATAGATAAAACGATTTCAGTACGGTTAAATCGAAAGTCTTGTCTGTCGAGGTGGTTCTCATCTACCTATGATTTGGTGGAAATAAAGTGTCGTCTCCAAGATACTCACAGAATTGAATTGAACTAGTGGCAGGATCTCAGCCAAATTGTCGAAATATGTTTATAGTTTTAGTAGCATGTTCTCTACCATTCCCTAATTATGAGAATCTCATGATATTGTTAATTTTTTAAATTTATAATAATTATTGAATTATTTCTACTACGGTGGCCAAAGGTTACGGCCTTCTTGGTGGTAACTAGGCACCGTGGCCTATGAATGCTTGCGACTCCAGAAGAATTTTTATGTCATGAAATGAATTATTTATAAGTAGGCGTAGGTCCTTGATCCTTGATGTAGATGTATTGATGATCGCATAGGAGTTTTTTTTGAGGCATGTTAGGCTGTGTCTTGATAATTGCAGTGCAATATATAAATAAAGTTACTCGCTGGACATTTGATATTCCTTATTTATGTATTTGACATCCGGTATTTTCTCTATACAATGACATGCGTCTATAATTAATTATTAATAATATAATGAATGTGTAATTTGTTGTAGTGTGTAAATGTTAGGGTTATGAACTTCATGTGTTTGGAATAAATAAATACTCAATGACCACACATATTTGAAGACCGCACCACAGACCACAGATATTTGAAGATTGTTTAAGGTCGCGTTCATGTTTATCTGTTCTTGTCTGTTTAAATTGTGTTATGTTGTTTGTGACTTTAGTGTTTTTTGTCTTTCGTGGCTTCTCGTGGTCCCAAAGGAAGACCAGCGCTAGCCAATGGCTAGCACTATGCTGATTTGGGGCCATTTCGTGGCTATTTTCTGTATTTTGGTGTTATGTTAATTTGTACTGTGTCTGTGCCACGTATAAATGTTTTTTCTTTCTTTTCTTTCTTTTCAATGAACAGATGGTGAAACAGGTCCCAAAAGTATTGGACTGGTTCGACGGAGTGGCATTGCACTGGTACGGCGACCAATTCACGCCCGCCTCGTTTCTCGACTCGGTGGCTAAGAATTACCCCACCAAATTCGCCATCGGAACTGAAGCTTGCGAAGGTAATGTTATCCGCGAACCATCATATCGCAGCGGTGGCAAACAAGCGTTCCTACGGTCTGTGTGATGGTAAGCAGACTCCTTAGCTTATCGACGCTTCCGACTCCTTCGAAAGTACGGGTAACAGATATGATTTCTGGGTCAATTCGTACCTTGTCACAGTAATGTGACATTAATATATTAATTTCATATTGAATTTCACAGTGACTAAGTACAAAATTTGTTGAATGTCCGTTGATCGATTTATTAATTTGAAGATTCGCTGTATCGAATGTAGATCGCTTGGATATATATACAAAACCGCTTCCGAGCGACCCGCTTACTTATTTATAAACATATAGCCTAAACCCTTTTTTGCAGTCGGGTATGGGGTAAAGGTTAAAATTATTTATATAGGCTGAATTTTTATAAAAATATTGAATTTTGAACTTTATTGGTTGAAATGTAAAACAGTTTTTTGAACGAATTACTCTGATGCAACTTGGCCTGTAACTAATTGATGGAAATAAGCGTTGCGGAATTCCATGTATTTTTTAAAACAGTATTTTTTACTTTTCCTCAAAAGAATGTGCAAGGGTTACTACATAAAGTTTTCTACCTCAGACCTATATTGAAGTTTTGTTATACACTCACGATTGAACCGTTAGGTACTTATTACATTTGTCCTACAGGCTCTTTTCCCTGGCAGAAGGAAAAGGTATCCCTCGGAGATTGGTCGCGGGCCGAGTCCTACACTAAATATATTATGCAGGTAAACTGTCACAATTATCACACCCATTCTAATATACCTACTGTTAGGTTAGGTTAGGTCTCCACAGATTTAGATGAAATTTGGTATGGGGATAGCATCCAGGGGATAACCTGGGAAAGACACGAGGTACTTTTATCCCATAAATCAACCATTGAAAAAATAGTCATGATTAATTTGACTGACAGCTTTTACACCTAGAATGCTGTCACGCTGTCAGTCAACAAACACTGATTGAACGGTGTCAAAGACAAGAGGTATAGTTTTTATCGGGAATCCATCATTTTACCGAAAATCGCTACATCGATTATCGTTTCCTATAACAAACACTATTCGCAGAGTTTTATTATCACTTAGGAATCATTCATCGAACTTCGTTAGATCGCTCAAACATTTCCTCGAATTACCTTTTACACAAGAAACAACTCAACGAATTTTAATTCAGTATTTTATTTGTTCATCGACGTAGTCGTTCATCGAATGGCCTTTAGTATAATTTTGGTTTAACGAAGGTTTCAGTTCCCAAAATTCTTATTACCTAGAACATCATTTCACCACTGTTTACTATTCTTGCAAATACGACTAAAATTAAATTTTCCCAGATTCTTGGTGTACTGTGTAAAAGTACTCAAAAAATATCCAAAACCTAAAATGTACAAAAGACCTGTTAGGGCAAAACCGACTTTATTAACTATGAAAAGTGGTTCGATTATATAAAATGCAATGAATTGATGATTATGTGATTAGAAAAAAAAACCTAATGAAATTCGTTGAACAGTTTTCGGTGAAATGAAAATCGATGTAAGATATTTCGATAAAATAATAGACACCCGTTTTTATCCCATAAATCAACCAGAATAGTCATGATTAATTTGATTGGCCGCTTTTACACCTAGAGTGCTGTCAGTCAATAAACACTGATTGACGAGCGGGGTCTATGATGGTCTCGTTTATCGCGTGATAAACGACAAAATAACACATCTATCACTTTCTGTCTCGACTTGATAGAAACTGATGGATGCTAAGAGCATCTAATACTTTCTGTCTCGACTTGATAGAAACTGACGGATGCTAAGAGCATCTAACACTTTCTGTCACGACTTGATAACTACGAGCATAACACAACAGGATCTTAACCACAATCTCGTCGGCTGGATCGACTGGAACTTGTGCCTCGACAAGAGAGGCGGTCCCAACTGGGCGAAGAACTTCGTCGACTCCCCGGTCATAGTATTCCCGGAGAACAAGGAGTTCTTCAAGCAGCCCATGTTCTACGCCATGGGTCACTTCTCCAAGTGGATCCCTCGCGGATCCGTGAGACTCGACGTGACAGAACAGAAGGGTATCTTCGAGAGTTCGGTTGACCGCGTCGCCTTCTTGACTCCGAGAAACACTGTTGTTCTTGTCCTTCATAACGTGTAAGTTATTTTTATTGTTCAGTTAAGAGCAGAACTAACGTTTTTCGTTAAAGAAAACTATCGTGAGGAAACAGGTCTAATTCCAACAAGGTCTAGTTTTTCCTTTGGGCTAGAAGTTCGTCCTAGTCGGCTGGCAGCCGCTTTTTGTAAAACTATCCACGTATGCTAAATATTGGGATGAGATGCTAAAGAGAAAACCGGGTTCCTTTGAGATACAATAGGGAAATCGACAGGAGGTTATCGGAGGAGGATATAGGTTATAGGTTTACGCGGGCTGGGTTTACGCAACTCGACGCCGTAAAGTGATTAATTCGTGATGGGTCGTTGGCGTTATTCATGCCAACCCAATTTTACCAGACAGCCTAGAAGACCCTTGACGTTTCCAAATACTTTTAGTAGTCACCTCAGTGATCCGAGGTATTTCCTGGTATGCTGCCACCCAGGGCATATCAGGATGACGTGAGCGGCTATCTCTTCGTCCTCCATTCAGGCTCTGTAGAGATGACTATCTGTAACACTTAAAGTGAAAAGGAGCTTGTTTAGTAGGGTATGACCAGCTATGCATACTGTTAAGAGGCGTGGATTCTGGGGGTATATGATGGTCACGTTTATGTGTCGATAAACGACAAGATAAAGCATCTGCATTTTTCTGATACCACTCTATAGAAAGTGACAGATGCTTTATCTTGTCGTTTGTCGTCGATAACCGTGTTCATAATACGGGCCCTGGACGCTACGAGGATGAGACGACTGTACGTACTTTAATGTGGTATACAGGAAAGGTGCGCGGAAGGTGCGCGTGCAGCTGGGTGAAGAACACGCCGTGCTCGAGCTGGAGAAGGCGTCAATCACCACCGTGGAGTTACCGGCTCCCGGCTCCCAATAACGAAGGGACAATAAACTAGTTGAGGAATATGGTTTTTTCATTATTAATCATCATCACTTCTGCTAAGCATAACGAGCCGGCCATGATTTTGAGCGAATTGCGTGGTAGGCGTTTTATCTGTTTATTGCACGTTCGAGACGCGCAACGCACTGCGGTTAGCAGGGAAGGATGGCGCGCAATGTATGAGTAATCGCTCGAAGTCGTGGTCGGACGGATAATATAAAAAAATATATGATAAAATATGTCCGAAATAGAATCAATACTGGTCAATGATCAATTTAATCACAATAAGTAAAAGCAGAAGCGGTCTTCGAGTTGATATTCATCAAGATGGCAATTAGAAAAGTCCTGGCAATTAGTGTTGTGGCACTTTGAAAAGTCCTGGCAATTAGCGTTGTGGCACTTAGAAAAGGCCTGGCAATTAGCGTGGTGACACTTAGGGACAAAGACAAAAACTCTTTTTATCTTCTTATCTTCTAAAAAAACGGCTTAATGCAGAGATTGTTTATATGTACACACTAGCTTTTACCCGCGGCTTCGCCCGCGTAATAAAAGTAATTTTTAATCGTCGACAAAAAAGGAGGTTCTCAGTTTGATCCGTATGTTTGTATGTATGTATGTAGATACGTATGGATGTCATTTCCGTAATCGGCACCCCGTGGAACCATAAAGACGACACCTATATAAATTTTTAAGATAAATTAATTTCCTCCATCTTGGATTTGAAAATGCATGTCATTTTCGTAATCCGCACCCCGAGGAACCTCGGAGATGACACGCATATCGATTTTTAGGAAAAAAAATGACCGTATATCCATCGTATAACGTCATCATATTTGAAAATGGTTGTCATTTTTGTAATCGGCACCTCGAGGAACAACAAAAATGACACCCATATCGATTTTTAAGAAAAAGAAATGTCCGCCATCTTGGATTTGAAAATGCCTGCCATTTTCGTAATCGGCACCCCGAAGAACCTAGAATATGACACCCATATTACTGCTCCCTGCACAAACTTGAAACCCCTTTTTCACCCCTTTAGGGGAGCAATTCCGAAAAACGCTTAAACGTGTTTTGTTGTATTTAAATAGAGTCCATATACGAAGTTTTAAATCTCTCATTTCAAAAAGATTTGCTTCCCGTACAAATATGGACCCCCTTTTCACCCCTTTAGGGAAGAAATTTCAAAAAACGCTAAAATATGGTTTGTTGTATTTTAACAGAGTCTATAATATATACGAAGTTTTAAATCTCTCACTTCAAAAAAGATGTGCTCCCCGTACAAACACCACATGGAACCACCTTTTCATAGCTTTAGGGGAGTCATTTCGAAAAATGCCGAGTAATTTTTTGTTGTATTTAAACAGAAAGTCTATATACGAAGTTTTAAATCTCTCACTTCAAAAAAGATTTGTTCCCCGTACAAACTTGGAACCCCCTTTTAACCACTTTAGGGGAGCAATTTAGAAACACGCTGAAATACGTTCTGTTGTATTTAAACAAAGATTCTATTTACGAAGTTTCAGCCGAAAGACGTCCACTGCTGAACATAGGCCTCCCCCAAATATTTTTTATATGTCATGGCTAATAAACTTCTCTATTTAAAAAGTGGTTCAAAGGTACGAAACTGCCTGCCTTCAATAAATATGGGACATATTCCTATACTGAGGGAGCGCTTGGACGCGCCATGGCAATTCTGAGAACAGGGGTTTAAAAACCAGACGTGCGAGTCGGACTCGCGAACGAAGGGTTCCGTACCATTATCTATAAAAATTGCAAAAAATCACGTTTGCTGTACGGGAGCCCCCTTGAATATTTATTTTATTTTTGTTATAGCGGCAAACAGAAATCCTTCATCTGTGAAAATTTCAACCGTCTAAACTATCACGGTTCAGGAGATACAGCCTGATGACAGACGGAAGGACGGATGATCAGCGAAGTCTTAGTAACAGGGTCCCGTTTTACCCTTTGGGTACAAAACCTAAAAATATGTAGGTACCAGATAAATAAATAATCGCTGGGCTCTTTTTTAAGTGTAACAAACAGAAATAGACGTAAACTATCTCACAAAAAATCAAAGATTTATTGTTATTTCATTTACGATCGAATTACGGCCAGGACACGCAAAATTTAGGTCTCTGAGAATGGCCGCAATTGACATACTGCCCAGTACAGTACAGTACATGATTTTGCTGGAATTTTGCATAGGTATGCAAGTCGAATGCAATATTATTACGTCATAGAGAGCTACGACGATACAACCAGAAGGTGTGGATCACGTGATGTACCGGTGTACTCATACGTAAAACTACGTGCATTATCAAACTATAGCATTCTACACGTAACAGTTTCAACTAGTTTCAAGCTAAATAGGTACGTTGAGTTGAAATAGTAATAACTGCATGACCCAGTTATTACTATAAACGAGAACAATCTGGAGTTTTGGGTGTCATAAATTTATTTTGAAAACCAAATTATACAGGCTGTAACAAGTGCTATATGGCTTAAGGTAATAATCGGTATCGAATTACGATTCCGAAATCCACTTAATTTCAATTAATTTTTATTTATTTACAGACAACATAAAAAACATTAAGAATAAGAATAAGAATAACTTTATTTGCATTAAACATTACCATTAGATACAAGCTGTTAATATAATTATTGGTAAGTTAACATGTTTAACCAAAATTGGTATGCAAATATAATATTAGGTACCAGCTAAATACACATCAATACTTATAAATCACATCGCCTGCCATTACGTGTCAAAGAATTCATTTAAGCTATAAACCAACCAAGCGCGAGCCGGACTAGCTCACGAAGGGTTCCGTAGTCCATACCTTTATCTACAAAAACAGAAAATAAAACATCTATTGTATGAGAGCCCCATAAATATTTACTTTATTCTGTTTTTTTTTGTATTTATTAATGGCAACGGAGAAGTATTATTTTGTTATTGGGTTCTATGAGAGTTTAGTTTTTTTTTTAACCTGATTGTGGCTTTATACGCTTTATAAAGCGATAGGAGCGCGGCTGGAGAGTAGCCCGGGGAAAATTCAGGGGAAAACCTGTGGACGCTGTGATTACGTCGTCCGGGTCCGTGAGTGTGTGCGGCCCCTAATCAGTGATCGCCGAGTTACGTAAGAGAGGGGAGGCATGGGAACGTAGTCGACAGCCTTCCTAACTAACGGATTCCTATGATGGGGAGCGTTGTCAAAATAACGTCTGGCAGTCAGTTTAAGAAACCATACATGGTGCTAATCCTCATTACGTGGTGCAGACTGAGGTACGACTGGTACAACGGGGCACCAGTCGCCCTACGGAGAAAACGATTATGAATGACCTGAAGTGGCTTGAGCGATGTCATACGCACGTGAGCAAAAGCTAAACTTGCATAGGACATGATTGGACGAACACAAGTTTTGGTAGTGTCAGCTTATTTCTAAGTGACATTTTACTAAACTTGTTAATCATCGTCCCAAGCCTTCCTAGCACGAACAACGCACGGTTGCGTACTCTACTAATATAGCTACAGAAAGTCAGGAGGTTAAGCTACGAGAGCTACTACGAGGTGTATTATTAGGGTGAGGTGTTAGTCTCAAAAGAACTGGCCTATGGTCCGAGTCAAGTTCGTGTATCACTTCTACAGAACGCAGAGTTAGCGCTACGTTCTTTAGGAGTGCTATGTCGAGTATGTCAGGTCGGTGCTCTACGTTATGAGGAAAATGAGTCGGTTCTAAGGGAGCGAGGAGATCGAAAGGAAGGTTGTCGATCAAAAGGTGATGAAGCCGATTGCCGTTGGGATTAGTTGCTATGCAACCCCAGTTAATATGCTTACTATTTAGGTCCCCGGCCGCGCGAAGGACCTAGGGAGGCTAGTGAGTCGAGGTCAGTCTTAAGTAAGTTACGTTGAGGTGAAAGGTCGGTTCACGCAATCTATATCGGGGGTGGCCCTCCATCGATATACGACAAACCGACACTTCCATGTTTGTCAGGGGTTTGGTTTATTAATTAAAACCGGAAATGTAGGTAATATCTTGTTAATGGGTTCTGAGTGTGTGGTTTATTACCTGTATTATTTAAGTTCACCAGGCAATTTGAAATCTATTAATACCTAAGTAGGAGCTAACATACGTTACGAATATAATAAAATAAGTCTGTACGCCTTTATTTTTGGCGCTTATTCCGTATCAATATTGGATATTGACTGTACCTACAACATGACAATAATTACATAGGCACAGCAGGGCATAACTACCTAATAATCATCAATTATGACCTATACTCAAAAAATGATGACAATAAACTCAGTATTTTATTACTCACGCAATAAAATAATACTATAGACCACCTTAACCACGTAATACCTAAATACTTACTTATAGTGTAGTACGTAAATAATATATACTCATACTTTTTTTTACGATAATATCTAGGTACTTACTGATAGCGTAGTACCTACATAAATTACACAATATCTACGTTTATACTATAATACTTACTTGTAGAGTAGTAAATAATATGTACTTTCTGTCTAACAAAGCCGATGTTTGACAGCTAGAACATTCAAAACATCACATTTATATCATAATCAAGCGCTCTTTCATCACAAGTACGATCTTCTATATCGACACCCCCGGGGTGTACGAGAGCCGAGTTTAGCAGAAGTAAAAAGGAACAGGCCTGCCATAACGTTCGTGGTATCGTAGCGGATTCACTCACCTTGAGGAAGAACCCCCGAAGAGTTCGAAACGTGACGCCCCGTGACAATAAACGCCGCCAGCATAGTGGGCACATTTGCGCCAGGTACCGGCCGTTCCGAGGATCTTTTGTTTTAGTAGGGTTAGATTTAGTTAGATTATTATTTTAGATATTGATTGTTTCTACTTTGTAATCAATTTTGTGTTTTTACTGTTAATCTTTTTGTAATAAATGACATATTACTTACTTACTTACTTTATAGCCTATTGGCTGTCCCACTGCTGGGCAAAGGCCTCTCCCCATGTTTTCCAGGTCTCCCTATTGAGCGCTTCTTCCTCCCAATTCTCGGCAAATGCATCCAGATCATCCCGCCATCTCCGTCTGGGCCTGCCCCGTCCGCGGCGTCCATCATGTGGCACCCACTTGGTGGCTATATTAGCCCACCTATCTGGATGCATGCGACAGACGTGGCCGACCCAGTCCCACTTGAGCCTGGCAGTTTTTTTACCTACGTCAGCAATGCGTGTTTTAGAGCGCAGTGTAGTGTTTCGGACACGATCCGTCCTTTTAACACCCAAAATGCTGCGCTCCATAGCGCGCTGGCAAACCTTCAATTTGGATTTCTGGATCTCAGTTAACGACCATGTTTGTGCACCGTAGGTTAGGACAGGCAAAATACACATGTCGACGAATGACATATTAACTGAAAGAAAAAATATTATGTAGTAAGTTTAACCGTTAATTAAAATATAATTTGCCATAATATCATACTGGCGAGAGACAACTAGGTTTTTTTTTAACCTGACTGGCTTTAAAGGCCGGCCCCAATAAAGCGATAGGAGTGCGTGGTTGGAGAGTTTCCTGGAGAAAATCCAGGGGAAACCTCCGACATGAGCACGCGGGGGCTTTAAACACTGGAGTACTCTAATAGTTTGCGCTCTAGCTAATAGGTTGGGTTGATAAGTAGGAGACCTACTTACGACCCATATCAAGGTGATGCAAGGAAACACGTGTGTTCACAGTTATCGCACCTTACCCAACTTATTTATTAATGAGTATATATAAGGGCCGTCAAAGCCGACTCGACCCATATAGAACAATGAATTTGTTATTTAGGTTATCAATTAGTGTTTTGTGTGTGTGGTGCGTCTGGATAAACATCATCGTTAATGCGGGTAAGAATGTTGGATTGACTAGATTACGTAATAACTAGAGACACGTAGACACATTCCAGAAAAAGAAAAATAGCTCATCGATATATCAGCTATTACAAAATAAACATTGTAAAGTGCGAGTCGGACTCGCCACAGAGGCTTCCGTAAAAATGTGTTGGTACACATATTATAAATAGTTCAGGAATCAAGTCTGGCAGTGTTTTATGATTTAATTATAATTGTAAAGATTTCAGATGTACTTGTAGTAAGACGATAATACTAAATTACTTGCCAAATTTCATAGTTCAACGGAAATTACTCTATAAATTTTGATTCCCTCGTGTGTCGTGCGGCATAAACAGCCGTTTTTACGTTAATTTAGAAGTTAGATTTTTTTCACTACTTCAAGGGACTGTAGACCTGATTATATGGCATTAATTTCACGTTCATGGCATAAAGGGTCTTGAAAGACAGAGAGAAGAAAAACAAAGCGATCCTCTAAGGGTTCCGTTTTTTTTCTTTTGAGGTACGGAATCCTATAAATTACTGGATTCTTGACTAGAGTGTTCAGGTATTTGCGAGCACCTTGTTCGCTCCGATATATCTGATAGCAAACGTAGGACCACAACCTCTCAACAGCTTATATAAACGAACACAATTAACTTACCATTCGTGATCCTTATTACAATACGCATAAAAAGCGCGAATAGACTAAAATTTTTTATAGTGTCTTTCAAACCAGTTTTTAGAGACGATCAAATGTTTGTGTGGAATCAACTACAATTAGAGCAAACGACGAAAACGAGAGGTAAAGTATAGCAGAGCTGACGAGCACTGAAAACGCTTCATACTGATAGGCAGTGAAAAAACGACTAATTTGCCAGTTCAGTCGTAAAATATTGCGTTTAAGGACATGGTTGCCATACAACTTATTTTTTTACTTTGTATTAAGCAGTACCGCTGCTAACACAAACTACAAATTTAGAAATAAAGGAAAAATGTTTTTATTTTTTAAATATTCCAAATGTAAATTTAAACTTACCAATAGCATTCTCATTTATGATTAGCTCAATAGCATTTGAACCTGCGACCTCCCGGCACTCGCAGCCTGTCGCTCTAGCCTACTGAGCTATCCAAATTATTTTTCAAATCCTGCTCGGTGCCTACATTTTTAAATTTTTCCTATATATGTAATTCATTTTGTATTGAATCATATTTTTATAAGATTTTGTAGTCTTTATAGTCCCATATCTTTATAAGATTTTGATTAATTTCTCTAATTTACTATTTGTTGTGATAACTTGATGGTTCTCTACCTATATAACCACTCCATGGTAAATATAATATAGTAGTAGTAGTAGTAAACTCTTTATTGTACACAATAACAAAAATTACAAATACAAAAAGAAATGGTATGTACATAGGCATGTGTATAGTGGTGTGTGTGGACTCTATCGTTTAGTAGGCAAAATATATCGCAAGATACGGTATCTTAATGTATATTAATACTCGTATATATTATCGCTCTGTCTGTTACGGGCTTAATGACAAATGTACTGTTGAGCAGACAAACCATGTGCGGCACGGGACTGCGGCGGCGAGTCGATTGTGTGCGTGGTAAACGAGACCTACTGCGACGAGATAGTGAGAGAGCAGGCCGAGCTGGGATACTACACAGCCTATACTTCATCCAAGGTACCTCCTCCAGTTTGCTGCATGATTGATGCATAGAATCAAATGCTTATAAGTAATAAATGATTATGATTATAATATATACCTTTGTGAACAGCGTGGCCTGCCGGGTCAGGGGACGCTGCAGTCTATGGATGCTTGAAACTCCGAATCGAAAACGAAGTTCGTGTATCTTCCTCTCTTCCGCAATTGTACATTTTAGACACAAGAGGGAGATACACGTACGAACTTCATTTTCAGTTGACGGTAGGCTCTCAGGGCCCCAGGTATAACAGCACATCCTTGGAAAAAGAAATTAGGTACTTATCTCAGTTAGTATTTGATCGTATCTTCCATTAATAGGTCAATGGTATCTTCGGGATACCAGTTTAATGGTATGGGCCCTTTCCTTCTTCCATTTAGGCCGAATTTTATATGTACGGATTAATTGTATTGCTCAATTCTCCATGAGTTGATCTGTTTCGCCTTAGTGGCACATTGTGCAGTTAAATCAACATCAGATACCTACTTAATGATTATTTTCAGAGTGGCTTGAGGTTCCATAAGTCGACCGGGGCTTTCTGCTCAACTAGTTCATCATGTAAGTACCTGAAATATTTCTTTTATTAACCGACTTCAAGAACAGGAGGAGGTTCTAAATTCGACTGTTTTTTTTGTATGTTTGTTACGCGTTTACTCCGACATTTATGAAAAGATTTGGAAAATTATTCCTTTGTTTGGAAGCATATGTTTCCAAATTGCTCCCGTTGTTACCAAAGTTCACTTCTGATGATTGAAACCATTAGCCGAAGATATTTCGATTAAGATACTGAAGTGCTATAACCGAGTCAAATGAAATGGATCTGATGTTATGTTACCCTCAACCTGATCTGGTTATCAAAGACGAAGGATAGGCAACGGAACTACGTAATAAAACAGTGTAGCTTAGCCGTGTTTGAGCTTGTTGGAATTGTCATGAGATTCACTCTGGTAAAAAATAAAAACCGACTCCAAAAAACAATAAAAAGTAAAAATAAATTTAACTTTTAACATGTGACTTTCAATAAATATCATTTTTGCAAAATTTGTTTAGCTACCGGCGTTAAGATCGAGCTATTCCCCGAGGAGGTGTACCAGAGTGGTCTGGGCTTCGGCAGCTCCATCACGGACGCCGCGGGCCTCAACTGGCGGAACCTGCCCAAGAGCTTGCGGCAATACATGATCGAGTAACGTACAACTATTCTTTTTAAATTCAAACCACACCAAATACACTTTTATTGCCAGGAACCCGCCTAGCGGGCACTGCAGCGAGCAAGCTGTCGCTATAAGTAGGTCTCTACGCTATATCTGTTCCTGTTTAGGTTTTTACATTCAAGATTTAAGTCTGGCAGCGGTCAGGCTGAACCCTACAGTGTGTTTCCCTAACATATAACGTTGCTAACGTAACGTTACATAGAATCTCACATATTTTAAAACATTTTGAGACAAAATTAGAGATGTACCGATTAGTCGGGAAAGCCGACTATCCGGCCACATTTATAGTCGGCGATTAGTCGGCGACTAGTCGGCCAATCAGCAAAATCCATAGTCGGTACATCTCAAGTCAAAATGTGTTATCATTTTTGACCGACTGTTAATTTTGCAGCACCTGCTTCGGTCCTAAAGGAATAGAGTACAACATGATCCGCACGCCAATAGGCGGCTCCGACTTCTCCACTCGAGTCTACACCTACCAAGACTACCCTGAGTGCGACAAGACTCTCAGTAACTTCTCACTAGCGTATGAAGACTACTTGTTTAAGGTATATCAAAGATCAATCTTTATGAGAATTATGAGTTATTGTACTGCACTCCTATAATAATAATCATCATCATTTATTCCGACCAAGTAGGATCATAGAAATTAATTAACAATTAAAATGTTAAATTCAAAAAATATAAACACCTAAAATAAAAATTACATGTCGATGTTAGTAGGTTATATAACATATCTTACACCTACTGTTAGTACTTATAACCATTATTTGAAGCGCGGTGTAGTGGTTTAAGTAAGCCCCATCCCACCTGTCTGCAAACATTGCTTGGTGCTGGCCCTCACCCTGCTAAGTAGCGAGGCGGCTCGCTTGCGCATGACAGCAGAGAAGCTATTAACGCGCGCTTCCGCGAACATAGGGAGCAAGCTCTATCAGCACCCTAAATGCATTGTTGTACTGCACTCTTAAGGCGCTGTACGGTTTTTGCGTGTAGTTCACCCACATGCTACTCGTATAGAATGAACTACAAAATGCTCTGAACAGAGTTACCTTAACGGAAGATGAACTTCGAGTATACCTGCGGGCAATCATGTTTGTTCTAACAGCCAGCGCCCTGCGCTCCCTTCGAGGTCTGCCCCGTCCTTAAGGTGACAAATTTGTAATAAAAGTCGCCGATAGATGGCGCTGTACCCGTGGCGTCCAATTTCCACACCATGTTGTTGAGATTTTCCTGATTTAGTAGGGTTGGAACCGGTACACATCTGTAAACGGAACCCTCGGTGCGCGAGTCCGACTCGCACTTGACCGGGTTATTTTTTATAAAAGATTTATCCGTGGGCATGTACACACAAATCGCTAGAAAGGTCCGATTGTTTGAATAAACTTTATCGGCACAAATTCTTGGACTATCACTTTTGATCACTGATACCTGTTTAAAAGCTGCCATCTTCCAAAGAAGCGCAACACCTCTATACGGCCTGCCCCGCAGCATTCCTGACGAGGTGTCAACGGCAGAAGTACCCGTACAACTAAAATTAGTATCGATACCGCCTAAGAAAAAAAGTTCATCCGGCAGTAACCATGTCTCCTGTAGGGCAATTATGTGTCAGGAGCGGCATAATTCACGTGTGCTATCAACGGAACGCTTAACGTTTTCGCAGTTAAAACTACCTTGCATAGCGTCTATGGAAATCCAAAACAGTTAATCAATCCCAAGTTGGAGCACAGAATAATTAATTTAGTACTTACGTACAGAAGGTTTTGTGTCTAACAAAACCGATGTTTTACAGCTAATCAGGGCATCCCGCTCGCATGCGCATAGCATGTGCTTTTTGTTCCTAGCGCGATAGGGTATCTGGACACCACGAAGGTGTGCCGGACCCAAGTTTAGCCGAAGTGACAAGAGGAACAGGCTTGGTTGTAGTGAGGCTTATGAGATAAATTGGCGTCGGTTGCAGATCCCAATGATAAAAGCAGCGATGGAGGCGTCCTGCGGGAAGGTGAAGGTGCTCGCCACATGCTGGAGTCCGCCGGTCTGGATGAAGACCAACGACAATATCACCGGCCGCGGTATGGTACTACCAGAATATTACCAAACCTACGCGGACTACCATCTCAAGTAAGTTCCTTGGGATATTTACCTCAATTGACGCATGGGGTAATCGGGGTATGAACCTCTTCTATCCGTTATCTACCAGTCCCTCGGATCCCACGGCTCATTACAATAGAATAATGATATTGTTTTTTTCGCCTTGTACGACGGCGTAATAGGACAGTATACAATAAATGTGCATACCTGTTCCCA
Source organism: Epiblema foenella (assembly GCA_963556455.1). Classification (NCBI taxonomy): domain Eukaryota; kingdom Metazoa; phylum Arthropoda; class Insecta; order Lepidoptera; family Tortricidae; genus Epiblema; species Epiblema foenella. The sequence goes on from OY747100.1 coordinate 5,040,197, forward strand.
CCTATATTTTTTCTTCTCAGATACATCGAAGAATATGACTGCGAAGGTATCCCCATTTGGGGGTTGACCACCACGAACGAGCCTTTCAACGGTCTGGGGACCAGCATCCCCTTCAACTCATGCGGATGGACGCCTAAAGGATTCGTAAGTTTCAATTAGGAGGCCGGCTTTAATAAATGGTCAGTATAGACGCGAGGGTCTCCTGGGCCTGTACTCCGAACTTCGTATCGTGCCGTCCCTTTCGCTCATATAGTATATAACACGGGAGTAAAAGGGACGGTACTATACAAAGTTCGAATTTCGGAGCAGCCCCTCTGCGCCTGTAGGGCGGTTATGTGTTGAGCGTCATTTCTCGGATCTTGCTAGCCGATGTATTCGCTTACTTTATAGCCTAAAAATTTTTTAATAAAAAAATAAAACCGACTCCAAGAACCACTAAAAAGTAAAAAATAATTGCCTCACTTCTAACATGAGACTTAACGAATCTTATTGAACAATCTTGTCTTGAATCTTGTTGACTGTAGGTACCACCCATGAAACACTAGGAGTTTTGGATGACCATCCGTGGTCTTCTTCATCAGTTCTCGTTCACCAAATGCTACTTTCTGAATGCAAATGCTTGATTTATTACCGAAAATATTAAACTCGCTATATGTTTCCCTTGAATTTTTGAGGAGTTCCCTGAATTCCTTATAAATCCCATCATAAGAACTATATTCCGGTAACAACGGGACCAACCTTGAAGCATATGCTTTCAAACAAAGATTTTTTTTCTAATCGGTTCATAAACGACGGAGTTCTGAGGTAACACACATTAAAAAAAAAGAAAATAATAATAATAATAATAATAATAATCTTTATTGACTTATAACCGAATTGAGAACCTCCTCCTTTTTTGAAGTCGGTTAAAAAATTATGTGTGCACTTAAGGGGCTCCTAGCTTCGAATGACCTTCGATCTCTCCGTTTTCTCGTGATTTTTATGGTGTATCATATTAAGAACAACGAGGTTTACCGAAATAGTATACCATATTTTATTTTACGTTAAAACTCACTGTGTTCGAGATATATATATGGCATCAAACTTAGGCAATTTTAGACCAAATAAAAACCGGTCAAGTGCGAGTCGGACTCGCGCACCGAGGGTTCCGTATACAGATGTGTACCGGTTCCAACCCTATTAAATCAGGAAAATCTCAACAACCTGGTGTGAAAATTGGACCCTGTGGTTACAGCGCCATCTATCGGCGACTTTTGTTACAAATTTGAGCGACTAAATAACTTTGTATGTATGGTAGTTTTTCAAGGATAATTCTTTAACACGTAAACCGATTTCAATTTTTTTTCTTTATTTGAAAGAAGGTACTTTCAGCAGTCTCGTAGGAATTTATAAAACAAAAATACATGCAAAGGTGATTAAATTACAAGCTTAGTATAAAAATGTTATTAGACGATTAAAAAAAGAAAAACTAGATAGAGCTACAGTTATATTTTTCCTGTAAAATATACATTAATATTAATGTTATGTAATAATTTTATATTTTTTTCCTTGGTAAACTTCAAAAGAAGAAGTCAGTTTTTTCAAAATTTGGCTCTTGCGAATGCAGGTAAAAGATTGAAGAATCGAAAACTGTTTCTGCCACAAATATATCTATAGTTTTGAGGGAACAGTATCAACTCAAAACTTGTCAAAAATCGATGAATTGCGATGTTGATTGATTGTGTTGATTAAGGAATCATATTAGTGAATTTAAACTTCAATGAGTTTTATCTTTATTTTTCAGGTGGTCGCTAATCTCCAAAAATCTTCAAATAACCTATTTTCGTGACGCCCACCATACAATAACTGTTTTTAGTTTAATTTTAATGTTTCCGTTACGTCACAGGGAAAATGGATCTCAAAGAACCTGGGGCCAACTCTCAAGAAATCGATATACGACGTGAAGGTCCTCTGCTGTGACGATCAGCGATACAACATACCTGTTTATTTCAATAAGGTAATAACGAAATACTACTCGGACTGGGCGGCTATCTTGAGAGCTTATACCGACTTGAGACATGGTTGCACGAAATACTACTCGGGCATTTTAAATATAAAACTCCCGTGAGTTCCAGACATATCACTACATATAGTATAAAACAAAGTCGCTTTCTCTGTCCCTATGTCCCTATATCCCTACGTAACGGATTTTGATGCGGTTTTTTTTAATAGATAGTGATTGAAGAGGAAGGTTTATATGTATAATAACATCCATTAAATAGTGCACCCGTGCGAAGCCGGAGGTGGGTCGCTAGTTGAAATATAAACGGGTCACTCATGTCTTTAAATAAATAAATATTAGAGGACAATCTTACACAAATCGAACTAGCCCCACAGTAAACTCAAGATGGCTTGTGTTATGGGTACTAGACGACGATATAAATACTTAAATACATAGAAAACATCCAAGACTCAGAAACAAATATTCATGCTCATCACACAAATATTTTCCCTGACCGGGATTCGAACCCAGGACCGTCATGCGTCAGCTTCGCAGGCAGGAGCACTACCCACTAGGCTAAACCGGTCGTCAAAACAAAAGGTCGAGTAAACACGTGACGTGAGTGATCCATTTATTATATTTCAATACATTAGTGTACATCAAAGCAATGCACATTAAACTTTATATAATAGTCCAAGGTTTGCCTAGTTTGAGACTAGAATGATCTGTGACATTCCGTCCCCTAATATGTACGTATTTTTCACTTCTCATGCTCGAAGAGTGTGTCATGTTAGGCTAATCAAGCGGGGCTAAAGTATTACATTTAGCCCCTAGGGAAAATATGAATACATATTTATGATTCACAATACATTCTAATTTGACCAATCAATATACTTCACTGTTGGGATATTTTTGGTACATACTTTGTTCTACTAATTTAAATATTAAAAAAATTAGGTCTTTTTTCGTCCCTATTTCAACTACTATGTATCTGAGTCAAAAAAATAAAAAAAGTTGCTGCCATATATTCATTGTATTTTTGTATTAATTGTGGGTGGATAATCTTTGTTTATTTATTTTCTCGCCATCTAAGTGAAAAGTAGTGTATAACTCTGGTCTAAATCTCGAACAATTTTCCCTCACTTCGTTCAGGAACATAACCATCTCGTGGTGATGTGGCTTGTTTTAGACCCTTGTCATACAATGTACTATTATAACAGCAATCTAAAACCGGGTCTCATATACAGTTGAAAAAACAAAAGTTGTCTCTTCTGTGGTAAATAGTTAACGGCTAATAAGTAATATACAAGCAAGTTATTTTCTAAACGTAGGGGTCCCTGTGCTCGTCCATTACCAGATCAGGTTGATGGTAATATTACATCTCGACCATTTAAATTGACTTCGTCATAGTCGCTTCACTGTCTTGATCGATATATCTCAGAGCTAACCGTGAAACACTAAGAGTTTTGGATGACCACCCCTGGTCTGAATGCAAATGCTTGATTTGTAACCGAAAATTCTAAAATCGGGGTTTATAATAATAATAATAATATTTTTTTTTTTTTCTTTTTTTTTTTTTTTTTTTTTTTATGTTTTCCTTGAATTTATGAGGAGTTCCCTCAATTTCTCCTGGACTTCATCATCAGAACTGCATTCTGGTAACAACGAGACCAATCTGGAAGCATATGCTTTCAAACAACGAAATAATTTTACAAATCTGTTAAAAAAACACTTTTTGTGACTTTGATAGCTAATATCTCACCAACGGTTGACTTAAATGTATGAAAAATCTATATTATATTTCAAGACTTATCGATAGATATACCACACGCCTATGTGCATAATTTTTTTTTAAACCCCCGGTTGGCATGTAACCGGGGGTTTAAAAAAAATTCAGTGCTTATTTAATATTTTTTTTGTATCATTTTTAATTTGCGGTTCATAGGATACACCTTTCTACCAAATTCCGTAACTGTAGTTCTTATAGTCTCCCAGTAAATCGGCTGTGGCATACGGACGGATGGACAGATATGACGAAACTTCTAAGGGTTCCGTTTTTGCCATTTTGGCTACGGAACCCTAAAAGCATACATTCGAATTGAAAATCTCCTCCTTTTTTTGAAGTTGGTTAAAATAGTTCCATATGATAATCAAACCTGTTCACAAAATTTCGCTTGATAAATGCGACCTGTAGAGGTGAACAGCTGGATCCGAAAATCCACCAGACATTCGAAGGCATTTTTGCCCAAGCTGGAACGGAGACCTTCGTTTCCAACCGAAGGTTATATTTGATTGCCCTATATTTTTCGATACTATTTTTGGTTGTAGATGATCGAGGAGGTCCCAGGGTCCTTGGACTACATCGACGGTGTTGCCGTGCATTGGTACGGGAACGAGATCACCCCCGCCTCGCTGTACCGCTTCGTCACCAACAATTATGCCGACAAGTTCCTCCTGGCCACGGAGGCTTGCGAAGGTATCAAACCGTTCAGCCTTTTCAATAGTGATTGTTCTGCATCCATATGCAGGCGGTATGCGTTTTTGCCTTGTACTGCTATAGTGGGAATCAAGTAAGCTTGGACGCTACGGACGCTTGCTTTGTTGTATTGACAGCTATAGGCAAATATAGACCCGACTTTCAACACAATCTCCGCGTAAGCTCTGGCGTCCTTACTCAGCATCAGGAACACAACACCACATACCTACAGATCAAGTAGTGGTGTTACCCTGTAGTTTTCTGTAAGGTACTTTAGCTCAATATCGCTCATATTTAAAGCTGCAATTCAGTTCTTCTTTCACATCCATCCATTTTAATGTGTTTCTAATATTGTAGAATAGTTCCCACGTACTCACTCATCCAATCGTTGCATACATGATCCAAATTAGAATTTCCACTCAAAATTATTTTATTGTTGAACAGGTTGGATTACCAATGATGTGATTCTGGGAAGCTGGAAGAGAGCTCAGACCTACTGCAGTGACATTATAACTGTAAGTAGTTAAAAAAATACTGAGCTAAGTAGGTAATGTGGTCATTTCTACCTACATAGCAGACCATTAATAGTAGATTGTTAATCAAGGGTTGAAGGACACCCATTGCAGACGAGATATTTTTGCGCTCGAACGAAGTGAAAACGCTAATAGTTCGAGGCTGAAATGGGTGATTTCATCCAAGTTAAACATTCTGCTTCGAAATGGTCACCCGCCCATCCCTCCTGCTAATGCTGTTTCTTTTCATGTGTGGACCTCGGTCGGGCGCCGCTAGGTTATTATCGTTTATCTAACACCTATTATGTTTCTAGGATTTAAACTACAACGTCTGCGGCTGGATCGACTGGAACTTGTGTCTTAACGAAGTCGGCGGGCCGAACTGGGCGAACAACACCGTAGACTCCCCGATAATAGTCTTCAAAGATAAGAAAGAGTTCATTAAGCAGCCCATGTTCTACGCTATGGGCCACTTCTCCAAGTGGATCCCTTGTGGCTCGATGAGGGTCAACGTCGAGGCCGAGCGGTGCGAGAATCTCGAGCAAACCGCTTTTAGGACGCCCGAGGAGAACATCGTGGTCGTCATGCAGAATAAGTGAGTATAGTGGTTCGGAATAGGTGTCGGTGATGTGACAGAATAATATTAGCGATACAATATTACACAACTGATTCAGCCATCTACTGAGAAACGGATCGAGCCGTTAAGGGGGTGCCTCGAATCGGTCAGCCACGCCCGCCGTGAAAGAGACTCGCTTATGTCTTTCGCAAACGACAAAATGGGATGCAACACTTCGGGAATGGCTCTTTTAGACAAATCTCGATAAATATCTGACTGTGTGCAATTTTATTCAATTTCCCCTTGACAAAGTTTAGATGAGGTAAAATACCATCTTCACTTAATTGTGTCATTTAACAAGGCGTTGTTTTAGTAGGCTGAGTAAAAAAGGAAAAAGACTCAACTTTGGGTCTTTTTCTATAGAAAAAATTTTAAGCAATCATGTTTCGGCTATTGACAGAAACACAAATCATATATCTTAAAATCAGTCCTTATTGTTTTCTTGTCTGAACAGAACAGCTTTTCAAAGAACGCGATATTTCTCTTTGCACGGCCTTAAGAGAGCGCGCTTGCGTCGACCGAATGGTGGGTCGGTTAGACGGCTTAGGTGTCATTGGGAATACAGTGTGGAGGCGAAACTGCCTCAGCTTCAGATTGACAATTAGCAAGGAGCTGCAGACGATTGTAAAAGGTGGTGATGGCATGCTCTCGGCTCGGAGGCCATGATCCTCTTTAGTGATATTGCAAAATTGATGTGACCGCACATATATCTAACCACTGTCTAATAATTAGGACTGTCAGGAGGAGCAGGACTCTTCGTGTGGTTTTCCAATTCCCTGCTCCCGCTGCATCCTGGGTTTAATTTAGAATATTACTATGCAGGCATAAATGGCCTCCACTGCATTCTTGTTTTTCTGTAATTGCTTTCTGCATTGTTCTATTTCAGAAACACCAAACCAATCACCGTCTCCATCGTAGTTGGCAAGAAAGAAGCCGTGATAAAGCTTGAGGATAGCTCCATCACGACTGTGGAGTTCCCTTTCAAGAATCGGTTCTTTAGAGTGAGGAAGGGCTACGTGCGGCCGGCGCCGAAGAAATGTATTAAGAAGAGTTTCAGACGACCCAAGTCGTACGACGATTGCTAAGCGGCTCATGGAAACGCACCTATAAGTAGGCCGTTTTACTGAGACGGCCGCTGTCTATCCGCAGCAAACCTTTGATGTCTTATCTCTAGCCCCTGTCTCTTTATATGCGTCGTCTCAGTCAACCGGTAGACTTATAATGTATAGTTTATTATTTTGACGACCGGTTTAGCCTAGTGGGTAGTGCACCTGCCTGTGAAGCTGACGGTCCTGGGTTCGAATCCCGGTCAGGCAAAATATTTGTGTGATGAGCATGAATATTTGTTTCTGAGTCTTGTATATAAGTATTTATATCTATGTATTTAAGTATTTATATCTATTAAATATATCGTCGTCTAGTACCCATAACACAAGCCTTCTTGAGCTTACTGTGGGGCTAGTTCGATTTGTGTAAGATTGTTCTCTAATATTTATTTATTTATTTATTTATAGTATAGCAGAAAATGTTAGTATTCTTATTAATTTTTACCTGCATTGACCTTATTTCCATGAATTCCCGTCCGACATCCTTTTCCTATTTTTACTTCCTACCCTTTCGTTTACTTGACAATGGCTATGGGCAAAAGCCCCCAAGTCCATTTAAAGAAAAAAACGCCTGAAGCAAACGTGGCGAGATACCTACACCATCCACCTACCATCCTTACCACCACCGTCATTCATTTCACCACCATTTCCATTTCTTTAATTATTTATTCAACAGAAACCACTAAAGTAATAAAATACATCATTAAAACTGCTAAAACTAATCTATTACTAAATAACTTAATTAAACAGAAATAAGTAAATATAAAAATTATACCTAAAATAACCTAAACTTATGAAAAGAACAGATCTGTCAAAAAACTATGACGATTTGACAGATGTTGAGTGAAAAATCTCAAAAATCGGCCCCCAGGTCTCCTTGCGGCATGGTCCCCATTACATTACGCTAGCTGCGTTATCTGTATGCAAGGGCGATTCTTTGAGAGAGGTAAGCGGCAGCCCTGGGCACACCTGAGGATGTGGATCAGCCACTTCGATAAAGTCCTAATAAAAGACTTCATGTCAGCTGACCGAGGACCCAATGTCTTCACAGCGAGAGCCACAAACTCGAAATCATTGAGGAATGAAGAGTATTTGCGGCGCTTGAGACATTGGACCTGTTCAGCTGCAGCGCCGGCCTGTGAGCGGGTCGCTTGTATCGTTACCTACCATATCTTATCTTTCATTTATACCATGCCATTATTTATCTCGTTGGCCTTACTTGAGAATCAAAAACCGATTTGTCAAATTTGAGGCAAATATTTAAATAACTGAAACATTGCTAAAAAAAAGGTTTAGTCAAATTAACTAGGTAACTATAATAAACTAAATAATTAAAAAACTGACATACATGACTTGCAAGTAAGTGTAAAGTTGTATGAATTGGTATTATCAACCTAAATGAATCAAAAATAAAAGTTATTCAATTGTTTTATTGTAATAATAAACAAGGATTATTAAACATAGTCGTACGCCGTAACTAGTATTTAGTATTTAAAGAATAGAAATGAAATACACTCGTGTAATAGGTACGATATTATACAAATAGTCCAATCAACTTTTTATCAAAAGTTACGAGTAGGTATATAACTGCTCTGACTCACCGCATGGGTAGATGCGCTCCAGTTAAATCACAGCCATTGTAGATCTAATGTGACATTGAAAGCAGGAAGACCCCATTGCCCGTCGCATGCGCATCGTGTGACGACAATCACGGCTAATGTTACTACTATATTGTGCGCTCGGGTAGCCATGTAAACCATGGTACTTACATGGTCTTCACCTAGTATCTCATATTTAATTCACAGCAATTCAAAAAAGAATTGTCGTCCCTGTCTGGCAAAAAAACCCTGGTTGAATCCTGCTCTAATAATAAAAAATCGGTCAAGTGCGAGTCGGACTCGCGCACCGAGGGTTCCGTATACAGACGTGTACCGGTTCCAACCCTATTAAATCAGGAAATTCTCAACAACATGGTGTAGAAATTGAACGCCATGAGTACAGTGCCATCTATCTATCGACAACTTTTGTTACAAATTTGAGCGACTGAATAACTTAGTATGTATGGCGGTTTTTCAAGGATTATTATTTATCACGCGAACCGAATAATTTTTTTTTCATTATTTAAAAGAAGGTACTTCCAGCATTATCTCGAAGAAGTTTATAAAACAAAAATACATGCAAAGGTGATTAAATTACAAACTTAGTACAGAAAGGTTTTTTGACGATAAAAAAAAAAGAAAAACTAGATAGAGCTATAGTTATATTTTTCCTGTAAAATATACATTGGTATCAATGTTATGTAATAAATTCATATTTTTCGTTGGTACGGGGGAGTTACTCCGGAGATAAGGGGGGGGGGAGGGGGGCGGACGGTATTTTTTACATTTAAAAAAAATTGCCATTACTGCGCGTTTTAACTTATGTTTCAAAATAAGTAACTTTTTAAAATATTTCGCAAATTAAAATCCGGGTAAATCTTCTAGTACACTACACTTGTAATGGATAAAATTAATGGATTAACTAATATTCCCGATGTAATTTTAAGACTTTAACGCAAGTTCCCCATTATTAAAGTTAACGTGACATACCTGCATTTGGAACTATTGCCTCCCGCATAAGAAAATGTGTATGTTTATAAAGTCGACCCCAAAGTTAGTAGTCCTCGAGCCAAGTACAACGTCAGTCAGTCATTTTCTCAGGCGCTAAGCGATAACCTATGAATACTTCAGATACAGCTCGTATTATGGGTGGTTCCGTTGATGTGTTGAGCACTGGCAGTCTGACATGTACTCGTACGTGGCTAAACATATAGATACGTTCACTTACTGGTCACCCGTAAGTGAGGTAGTGAAGCCGTATTACTACTTTAGTGAGTCATAAGTAGTGAATGGATTCGCTTCTTCCTTCGCGCTCAAAAGCGTGAATGTGCTGTTTCGCTGAACTCGCTATATGTACCGAGAAGTGACGGGGGCTTAGTCATTCATGAACGCGATGTTTACCTTTGTACTATCTGCGTGTGATTCATTTTAGGATTCTGCATACCGAATGGTTTTCAGTCAAAGTCAAAATATTCTTTGCGAGAATAGAAGCATCAAACATTTTTCAATCTTACATAAAGATGTAGACAAACAAGAGGCCGTCAAGTCGGCTTTGTTATTGGGTAACATAAAAGTGCTAAATCACGAGAACAAGATAATTTGTAATATAAACTATAAAGTAAGATTCATCGAATTTCCAACCACATATTTACAAGAACACAGTTAGTTACAGAACTTGATTTAACAACAATTTGAAATGGTAAAATAAGTCACTTAAAAGTGAGCCTCTGATCACTTAATTTTTAATTATATAAAACTACAATATAAAGCCCGGCCTTGGAACTAATTTTTTACACTGGTAATAATTTTAGTCATAGGTTGTCACTGTTATCAGGGTCACTGTGGTGTGGTGGATTAGGTTAAGTGTTGAATTTAATAACAAAAACTATGTCAGATAAGTACGTTCCTTTTCACGAAATTAATTTCGTAGATTCATTGTGTTGGGATTGGGATAACTGGAAACTAAACCTGCTTGAGACGGATTACACAAAATAATCGACATCAAATGCAATAGGCGGCACCACTTTCTACGCGAAATTGGTCTTTTTTTAGAAGTTTCTTGCCGCTGGTCTAGACATTATCGCACAAGTACGTTTTGAGGCACTAACGGTCATAATTATAAATTTATACTATTTACCGACGACGGAACCCTTTTATTTAAGTAAATAAGGCGGTCAAATTACTTATTGAAACTTTAGAACTGGTTAATTTTAATTTAAAGTAGGCTACAGAATTAATGAGTCAGCTGTATAAGAAATCCATGTTGCTTGTAATTATTGATTGGTAACACGAGTTGTTAGGTATATTTCATTAGGTATGAGGTGTCAGTAGAATGAATCAAAAGGAAAACAAACAATACAAAATTAAACAATATTGTTTGTATAATAAGCATCTTACATGTTGGGTCTGAGCTATAGAGTTGGGGCTGAGCTATATAGGCTACCAACCGTGCAACCACTACAAACGGGGTCACAGGTGGTGGATAGGTAGTGAACGGCCACCAGATATGGTGGTTAGTTGCGATTATGATGAAAAAGCAGTGCAGAGCACCGCTGTGCTCTAAGGATTTGACAGTACAAGGGACCGTAAAAAATCAGTTTGTATGATCCCTGTACAAAATAAATACATAACATTTGGTGATATTAGCTAACTTAGAGAGTAACGGCGCGGCCATATCATTGCACTGCAGTGCGATGTCACAGCGCAAAAAGGTCGGTATTAAGTATTAGTATTTGAAATAATTGGTCCAATTCGGACGATAATGAGGTAGCAGTACCGCACAATGAATTGGACACAGGCATTTCCCAAATACTTTATTAGATAACACAATTTAGTACGTCGTTTTTGCAACGCAGTAATGTGGCCGCACCCTAATGAGAAGTGGGATTTGAGTGCAAGATAAAAAAACCGGTCAAGTGCGAGTCCGACTCGCACACCGAGGGTTCCGTAAACAGATGTGTATCGCTGCTAACCCTATTCATTCAGGAAAATCTCAACAACATGGTGTAGAAATTGAACGCCATTGATACAGCGCCATCATAAAATGACCCGACGTAAAAAAAAATCAAAATGTTCAAACTCCAGCCTTTTCATATGACACCCCACTTGACATATTCACTAGACTAGACTTTCTAATTTTGAAAAATAAAAACAATATAATTGTTCTGTTAAAATAAATACTCTAAGGACGTGAACTTACCACTATCTCGGATTGTGTTGTAGATAATTTGTCTAAGCTGAGCTGTTAACATTATCTCTGCTTTTAACTCATTATAACTAACTGAAAACTCCAGCGATGCTTACTTCGATCATTTGAAATGACTATTACAAATCCAAGAGATAATATCTAGCGTAAAATGAGTCTTATTCGAGTTACTTGAGGTCTCTCGAATTCGTTTAATTTATTGTTTAGGAATGTACCAGTTGTTCAAATTATGGTCTAAGAAAACAAGGTCTGACAATTCATATCGTGACACAAGCATACGTCACTGTCGGCGACACACTCACACTTACGTCCGCACACCGTCGATAGGCTGATGCAAGGCTGATAACGTAGGTCGTGACAGGGTCATTATTCATCTCATTCCCTTGGCGTTTCTTATTTTAACTGATTTCTACAGGTAAATTACTTTCGAGACGTTTTTACATTTGTTGTAGTATTTGTATATTTACAGGGAATCTATAATTTAAATCTCATTCAGAAAAAAAATGTTTGTTTACATGCTGTTAAAGAGGAAAAAATATTTCAAGTCACTTTGGATACCTCTTATTTAATGTTTGTACTATTTATTGGTATAAAGTTGTACAAACCTCATCCACAACGCAGGCTTCGTCAATTTCACGGACAACAGGCATCAGCAACAGGCCTCGTCAAACAATGCACATACTATAAATCCACAACAGGTTTCGTCAGCCTTATACTAAATTAAATTTAATTAAATCACACCCCACTCTGATACTCACCCGGACCAAACGTGCCAAAGATACTAGCGGCATTACCCCGCTGAATGGCTAGCGAAATTTGTTGGACCAGGTAAGAACCAGAGCGAGGGTCGCAGCCGTATCCCTCAAGCGCCGTCCTATGTCCCTAATAAAATTCTTAGCCTCGGCACACCAAGGTCCAGCCGTCTCCACAGCAACCGGGACAAAGTCATACACCGGCTCCCAGCGGCGGTTTGGATATAATATCAGAGGGGCTCTTCCGAACTTCGTATCATGACGTCCCTTTCACTCATATAGTGTATAACAAGACAGACGAAGTTCGGAGTACAGGCTCAGAACAAATTATAGTTAATATAAATGATTCATCAGATGAAAGTGAAGATAAGAATTAGTGAGAAATGTCTGGAGTTGAAGAATATTAGGATTAAATATTATGTTTAATATTATTAGTTCCATTGATGGATTATAAAAGTGATAAAAAAATATATAGAAGTATTGGTTTATATCTTTTCACTTCTCCTATTCGAAAAAAAGGCTCTTCTAGTCCGTTTAAAGGGAGCAAAACTCGTTTTTGATACCTCTTAATATTTTCTTTTTAATTCTTTCATTTCTACCCTACTGAAGGTCGTCAGCACGCCGCACGGCGCCCCCGCGCTGGCGGCTCCCCCTGCGCCTGGTTTAGTTATTCATCTTTAAACATCAGAACAATCAATGTATTTTAATCGAGCAAGTTTTTACTTTTTATTTATTTTGCGTATTTTTTTTCTTAAACAAATGGATTGATGATTAATCAAGTATTGTTCTTTTACTTACTTATTTGGATGAATAGTTTTTCTCATAGGAAAAGTGAAAATAAGAGTGTATTACACGGTAGCAAAATTATATGTAACTCGGGGTGGCGATTTGAATCCCTTACTACGCTCCATACCTCGCTACGCTCCGGATTCTATGCTCGAATCTTTCCCTTCGTTCGGGATTCAACACATTACTATTATGTGTTGATCGTACACAAATGCAAAAACGTCTCTAAAGTAATTTACCTGTACCCAGTTACAAAAAAAATATGAAATTATATTGAATAATAAGCACATTTATTAACTAGGCATCACTTTAGATCAAGATATTTAGTACAGAAATATACCTCTTTCAATTTTAACTGTCAAGGGTGGGAGAAAAGTTACAAGGGAATGATAAAACGCTATAAGGGAATGACAAAAAACGACAGGGAATGATTAAAACAACAAGGGAATGTTAAAATGGCAAAGAAATGAAAATTTTTGGTCGTGTTACCGATATGGGTATTAACCGATGTACCGGTTTGCCATACCTGGCGGAGTATATTATTGTATCATGCATGGTTCAAATCCACAAATGCCTAACGAGTAAACAAAGTTCCAAGAACTCGCTCATGTTATTGCCCCCATTAACAATTAACATTACAGAATCACAAAACAAGGAAACATGATATTACCTATAATAAAAATAAATATTAAACAATTTTCTAGAACTAGTTTGTACATCCGTGATTTTGTACGCACAAAGCGATTGGTTTAAATGACCGTAGAGCGACTGAACCAGTCAGTGCGTCGCGCTGTCCCGCGATCGTCGTCTGTTTCAGCGATTTTCTAAATTTAAATTTCGAAGTCGTTCGTTTCGTCGATTTGAATTTCGAAGTTTGTTCCGGTATTGTGTCAACGGCTGCAAGATGAAGATGTACTGGGGATTGTTGGTGTTGCTGTGTGGTGGTGCGGCGTCTCATACGATGCACCTGGGTTCATGCCCTGTAGTAGAACCGATGCCCCAATTTGAAATGAACAAGGTTAGTTGCGGGGTGTAATATGGAACATAATTTATGAGTAGAGTATTAAACTTAGTGATCTAGTGAAAACATAAATCTGCTTAAGGTAAGTATTCCGCTTCAGATAGCATTCAGTGATATTGGGCTGAAATCGCAAAATTCTGTATGGAGTTTTTCATAGCTAGCTAATAAACGTTACTCTTTAAAACTTTTATAAAATTTAGAAATTACCTACCTTTAGTACAGAATACAGAAGAACAATAAGTATGTAAATATTCACACCTACTCATTTATGCTTAGGTACCTATTACCGAAACAGTTACAGTACTTTTATCTCACGAGCGCGGGTTAGCCATACATACGATGGACACATAGACAATGTGAACAGTGTGAACTCATAGATCTACGCTGACGCACACATAGACAATGTGTATGTAGCCACCACCTATAGCTCAACACACAACCATGGCCCACCCGCGTTCGTGAGATAAAAGTACTGTGTACGTATTATTGCGTGCTTAAAAATCAGTCAATCAGTAAAAATACAGAGATTTCTACTACGATATGATATTACGTACTGCTACTAAACAGAAGGTACTTATTTAAATACCGCGCTATAAAACACATTCTCGGAAATGTGGCCTAACAAATTAGGAAACTGTCTCTACCTAAAGAGAGAATGTCAATGACAATACTGATAAAGCAATCTACGAAAGTCACAGCTTAACAAAGCAACTCAAACAAAAACTGTGACAACCTTATTTTGGGTGCGAGTTATTAAAAAAAACCGTCGTAATTTTATACCTAACTTGTATGTACTTATTCTGAATAAAGTAGGTATCTAGTTTCCGTATACTTCCATTGGTATAAATAAGATACGGGTAGTTAATAATTTTCAGGAACACGCAATGAAGAGCGAATCTAATAAACAAGATCCATAATTTAATATGTCGTAAGTCGTAAAATTAAGACAAATAAGTAGGTGTTGTTAAACAGTGAAAGTTATTCATTTTAAAAGGGAAACGAGCAATGACTTGACATACATTATCTCCAACACTGAGTCGCTTAAAGTTATTCTAAGAACAAAACGGCATCTCACATGAGCCATATTTATCTGAACCGAAGTGACACTGAGGTCGTGTGCTTTGTGCGTAATCAATAGAACTCTCTGTTGATTCTTGTTACAATACATCTATTATTCAGATCACTTTTAATTTACGCTTGTCTTATTGATCGGTTTCGTGCATTAAGAATGCAGTATTGAGCTCTTTATGATTCTGAAATGGGGCGTGACATGACATAGACAGTGGAGATATCATAATATCAGTGCAATGTAGTATATGTGAACTAGCGGCCGCCCGCGACTTCGCCCGCGTAGAAATGAAGTCTATTTTTTTCTGTCAGTTGTCAGATGCTGTTAATCTTCCTTGAAAAATTACTCAAAACAAAAATGAAAAAATAAATATCCGTCACCTTGGATTTGAAAATGGATGTCATTTTCGTAATCAGCATCTCGAGGAACCACAAAGAGGACACCCATATCGATTAATAAGAAAAATAAAAGTCCACCATCTTGGATTTCAAAATGCGTGTCATTTTCGTAATCGGCATCTCGAGGAACCTCGACGATGATACCGATTAAGAAAAATATTTGTTCGCCTTTGATTTGAAAATGCATACTGTACTCGTAATTTTCATAATCGGCACCTCGAGGAACCTCGACGATGATACCCATATCGGTGATTAAGAAAAATAATTGTCCGCCTTCTTTGATTTGAAAATGCATACGTATTTTTCGTAATCGGCACCTCGAGGAACCTCGACGATGATACCCATATCGGTGATTGAGAAAAATGATTATCCGCCTTCTTTGATTTGAAAATGCACGTAGTTTTCGTAATTGTCGCCCCGAGGAACCTTGAAGATGACACTCATATCGCTTTTTAAGAAAAATATAGATTTGCTCCCCGCACAACCTTGGAACCCTTTTTTCACCCCGTTAGGGGAGCAATATCGAAACACGCTGATAGTATATTTAAACAGAGAGTCCTATATACAAAGTTTCAAATCTCTCACTTTAATAAATACGCGTTTTCATACAAACTTTCATCCCTTATTTTACCCCCTTAGGAGATGAATTTCGAAAAATTCTTTCTTATCCATAGCCTACGTTATAAATGTAATCGACTGTGCAAAAATCAACTCTCTAGCGTTAGCAGTTTCGGCTGTGCGTTGATGAGTCAGTCAGTCAGTTAGTGAGGACTTCTTTTATAATGTATGCATTATAGGTACCTACAATCAGCATCAAAAGTAACTAGGTACGCATATGAAGAGTTCAAAGTCTTTATTGTAATGAAATAAATATTGTTATGGAGCTTTGATGTCTTCGAAAATGAAGACGTAGTTACATATGATGCAGACTGTACTACATAGTCTGGTAGAATTTATTGATTGCACCATCACACACACACTTGATGTGTCGTAATTAACGCCATTGTTACATTTTCTAATAGCATTGTTCCACCTGAATTTATGTAATTTCAGCACGAGGAAAGTAAAGATTAAAAGGCGAATATCGAGAGTTAACTCGTATTTTGTGAATCTTATTGCAAGACATAAGGTCTACTACCTATTATATTGACCTTATGACCTTATGACCTACATTCACAAAAACAGAATTCATTCACCTCTGTATCTTCACCAACCAGCGAACGTCGTTCGCCGATCTCCACCGTTTGTCTCTTAAATCCTCATGCACTGAACTAGTCACTAGTACTCTTTATTTACCTACGGCTGTTTCCAAATTTCCAGTTGCTCGGCGTGTGGTACGTGATCCAGAAGACCTCGACGGGCTCCAGTTGCATCACATACAACTTCACCAAGACCTCAGAGCCGGGCACGTACGAGATTGAACAGGTCTCGCAACATCTAGTGCTGGGGCTCACGCCTCTTAAACATGATTACAGGTGAGTTATACCTACTCAATTGCTTTTATGTATCCGTACTCATGTTCAGCGACTGGTTGGAAAAGAGTACACGACTTAACCTTAAGCTGGATTGAGACACTTCCACTGTTGGGCGCTACGATGGACGCTCCAGCAAACCTGAATCAAACCTGCTTAGTCTGTACGAAACGTGCTAGAATTAGTTAACATATCTGAGCCATAACATATTTCCGCCACTCGAATAGCCATCCAGGCAAATTGGGCTATCGCCTCTATCGTTCTATCTGTATTTCTGTATCATATGTGTGTATTTACAGATACACTGGCGTTCTGACCGTGCCAGATCCAGCAGTTCCAGCCCGGATGAAAGTGCGATTCCCTCTCAGTAAGTATTTTGGCTGGAACATGACCTATGACATAATGTGTTTTTTTTTAAACCTGTACTTGGAGCTTGGAGCACTCCATTCTGGCAGCTGATGTGCCTTTCATCGAATACTACAGAGCATAAAACTCTCTTCAAGTAAGCTCGTCAAAGACCTGCGCAAGTCTTATCCAAGAAAGACTCGCTACCCATCGAGCCACTATAATCTGAAACTATTTTGGTCCACCTGCCAAGGTTTCCTATTCCAGACCATATTTCCATTCAAAATTAACCGGAATATTCTTGCATCATATTATGTACATTTATGAAGGGCTAATTTTCCGCGGAACATGCCTAATTAAGTTGATGGTGATGATCCTGTTTGTAGGCGTGGCTGGGTCCGCCAGCTACGTGGTCCTTGCGACGGACTACACGACGTACGCGGCCATATTCACATGCCAGAGCATCCTGTTCGGCCACCGCCGCTCCGCCACTATCCTGTCGCGGACCAAGGAGCTCGACAGGATGTTCGTCGATAAGGTACGGAGAAGTCTTGTCTGACGTTAAACGTATTCTGATTCCTAATTTCCGCGGTAGCCACGTAATTTTTAAAGACCTTTGGGTGTACCCTGCCTGACTCAGAAAGTTTCGAAACACAGAATCAGCGATTTAGTTACCCTCTACAGATGGCAGTCGCTTTCGTAAAACTAGTGCCTACACCATATCTTGGGATTGGGTGCCAAAGCGGATCCTGGGCTCTTTTAGGATAGGTACAACCGGCTAAGCGCTAGGAAGATGATGCTTCATAGGAGCTGTACTACCGAAGAGACTATCGTTCGATAGATAGACCATATGCATCGCCAAATGTTTTACCTTTAATGCTCTGGAAAGTACGTACTCTAGAAGTTTCTCAAATATATTCCTTATCCGCAGATGCGTACCAAGCTTTCCTCGTTCGGAGTCAGCCCATACGACCTGTCCATCATCTCTCAGTCGAAATGCCCAGCGCACGTCAATGGAGAAACAGAGGGCGTCAACATCAACATCGAACCTGATACCTTCTCCTCGCACAACATCGGCCAGGCGGTGCGCAAGACCGGCGGAGTCATAGGTATAAAATATAACAACACTATGTACGAAGTTCCTGTCTTCTTATTGCTAAGGTCCAAGTGGGTGAAGTGGGTACATTAAGCCGTTGTCTACCCATCCCGGAGATCTCCGGGCACATAACAAAAGAATGCTATTGTTTATTTTTTCGTCAGTCGAGGACGGGTCAGGGAGACAGCGATCGTTGTTATCAACATCGAAGCTTGCACGTTTTTGTCGCACAACATCGTCGTATTTCGTACAACTCTCAATTATCGGAGGCCCAACCACGAACCGAAAACGGATATTTCCCTTTCCCTCTCCGTCGCACTTGCTGATTCGAGTGACAGAGACGGAGATCTTCGTTTTTGGTTCGCGGCAGGCTCTCGGATTTCGGACGTGGAACGGAACATGCATACGGCGCGGCGGGGAACTCGCGCGCTATTCTTGCTCATAGATGAGAAAGCAAGTTAAAACAAGCCCCTCACTGCGTGAAAATTATCCCTACCTAAACCGTTTATCTCTTTTAGGCAAATGCAATATTCATTAAACTTTATACCATCATGCATAGGTAGGCTTTCTGATCCATCTCCGTGAGACATTTAACAATAGATAACATGTTCATTTACACACACCGACACCGCTACCGAGTGAACCCGTTCATTGGCGTTACCTAAATAAGGGGATAATAGCCACACTAAAAACTAATTGACTTTTCAACTCTATGGTATAAGACAGTAGATTCCTTATACAATTGTGTCACTGACACGTTTTGTCGTGATGTGTAATGAATGAATCACACCGTTACTAATTTATCATTAATATCGACACGATAATATTGTGACGTTTCAAGCACGACTATATTCGACACGATCGTATATTTCAATATAAGTAAATCTGGCTTGGAGATTGCGATGAATCCTCTACTTCTTCTGTAGTTATGTGGTGGTATTCCTAGTGGTAAGGCCGCCACAGCTTCCAAGGATACGCTGTGTTGAAATTGGGGGACCTGCATTTGTCTGTCTGTCAATGTCCTCATAGGTATCAAAAAAGGGTAGGTGGCGTGCTGGAATCGCAAGCGTCCATAGGCAACGGTGACTGCTTACCATCAGGCGGTGCATGAACTCGTTTGCCACCGTCGATGTCGACGTGAAGGCGACACAGTGTTATAAATACTTATAATATTAGGTATAGGAATTCCAATGTAGGTCACATATTTTTACCCGTATTGGATATTTTTATGTCAACTGTACAGTCACGGTCACTAATGTGTAGGTACTCACTTTTGGACCTTATTACAAAGCGATAGAGTGCAAATTGTACATATATACATGAACTCGACTGTACTAAGTCGTACGTGCTTTGTTTCAGCCGACGGCGTGGAATACGTAGTGGAGGCCGGCAAGAAGGTGTACCACAAGGTGGCGAGCAGCAAAGAGGATCTGACCGAAGCGCCGGCCGGCAAAGCGAGAAACTATGACGCGGATGCCGAATGGATGCCCTGAGCATTAGCATACCCACCTTAGTTTATACAGTAGGTACTTTCTCTCACGAGCGCGGGTCAGCCAGTTGTAGTTGGGACACATACGAACACATAGCTCCTACGCTGGCGCACACATGCGCATGTACGTATATCTCAACACACAGAAATAGGTCACCCGCGCTCGTGAGATAAAAGTAGGTACTGTACTTAATCGAGCATTTCCTTTACTTCAACGCCAACGTACAAGTCGTCATCAGATAAAGTAAGGACGCTGAGCACGGACAATTTTGTACATTGACACGTCATTTCTCATCTCTATTCAGTGCCGGATTAAGACTACTTGATGCCCTAAGCAATCCACGCCCTTGGGCCACCCGTTCAAGATTAGCCACTACGAATACCTATAATCACCAATTTCCGCTATTTTATATAATTTTGTTACGAAGTATTGATTAACTTCCCATTGACCTTTGGACTTGAAATTTGGTCAATTTGGTGGTAATGTTTATTATTCAGCATATTTAACTAACAAGTATAAACGTCGAAACTAGTAAATTTAAAACGCGCAGTTTTTCAAACAGACGCTTTCGTGTGTTCATATGCTAACAATATATTTTTAGTGCTGTTTCTGGTGCCCCCCCAAGACGTGATGCTCTAAGCAATTGCTTAGTTTGCTTAAGGGTTAATCCGGCACTGTCTCTGTTGCATGCGCATAATTATATTGTCCCGCACGCACATTGGCATTGACCGGGCGGACTTAAAGTCGGTGTCGTGACGGTACCTTGACAATAAATATGAGCACTTTGCTCCCATGTATCTGATGGCGATTGTACTCAGTAGAAATATTGGAATTTCTGTCATCTCTAAATGTGCAAGGGGATGACTGTTAGCCCAATTGATAATAATCTCAGTACCAAGTGTCATATATTATCTAGTATTAAAATACTCATTTTTTATATATAAGCAATAAGTTCATTGATTGGAATAAACTTCCTATACATATATAAAATTTTGAAACTTAAGCATATAGAATAAAGTTCAAAATTGTATGTTAATGTTGGATGTGACTGACTGTACAGACACCAAAGACCCATGTAGAAGTTTATATGTCAAGTATATCACAGAATACATATTCAAGTAGGTAAGTAGTATAACTATATTTTTATACTTTATGTAGGAGGAATAAAGAGTAAAGTGGAAACCGTGTTTTGCTTTTTTGTGCCTATATCTGTTGTCTTAACATGACGGAAAAACCTAAGAAAAATTTGTGTTGAATAGAAACTTTGGTGTCTATGATATTGATAAACAACGTTCAGCTAGGGTAGGTCTCCCGCGCACACCCTCATTTTTTTTATTTTATTCCTTTGGAGTTGCGGGCGTCTATAGGGTGCGGTGGCCGCTTACCATCAGTTGGATCGTATGCTTGTTTGCCACCGGCGTTGTATAAAAATCTCTCTTCTCTATTACTTTTTTCGCTTCGCCTCACCTTGAAGGGCCTAACCGCACACCGAAAACGAAGTAACTCTCCTTCTGTCGTACGTGCAGATCCGAGCGACAGAAAGAGATGCCCCAAACACAAAACATATTCATTTGTATGTATATAATTATCTCATTTTACAACGCGATACCGCTTAGCGCCTTAAGAGCGCGTTCACCAAAAGCGCTCGCTCAAATTCGGTATTTAGACAGCGATCGCGCGGCAAAGTGCGCTTGTGTGTGTAGACACGCTACTAGCTGACCCTACAAACACACTCACACCCAGAACGCCCGAGCCAAGCGCGCCATCCTCTTCTAACCTTCTAAAAATAATATAGGTACAAAAGTGATAGCGTGCACGGTAGGGTTGCGGTAGAGGTGGCGCAAAGGAGTGAACGCGCTTGATACTTGCGTCAATGAAAACCAAACCAACAACATATTTCATTTACTTCGCTAAAGTGAGGCAGTTATCATCTTGTTTTTAGTGCTCATATTTTCTTTCTATACTTTAACAGATAGTTTTTTATTGTAATAATAATAAAAAGGAAGGTGGTTTTTGATAATAGACAATAACAAGGGGTTTTCTGAGAGTTAATTACAGCCAATTAATACGCTGCTTGACAATGCTTTGAACAGGGTCTTACATTATTAATAATTGTTTTATTAGATTTTTCCGAGACCAATTAAAGCACAAAAGTATAATTTAAAATTTAATTATTCACGAATTCAACGAACGAACGCGGGGTGTAAGCAAACCGGGCAGAAATCGGAGACAATGTTATACGGGTTATACCTATAATAGAACAGTCGTATAGGTGGTTTATTCTGACATGTGAAAGACGTCTACTTACAACTTGTATGACAAATGACAACACGGCATTCGCGATGATGGCGGGTAACGATTTTGATGTTTGAAAATTAATAATTTTTTTAAATCTATCTTTTACTTCGAGATTGAAATGTGTGTATATGTTTGTAAGGCTACAATATACTACAGGAAATAAAGATTCTTTGAGTGAATATTATTCATACGACTCCACTAGCCTGTCGTCACTCGTCAGGTCCGTTTGATGTATTTGCCGCGTTTGCTACTGAGTCACATTCATATTTTCTCTATTAAATTCTAAACGTAATGGAAACGTCAAAAGGTACTATACTACACCAAATTCACTTTCTTTGATTGCACTGGTGGAGCGAATAAATTATGCAATAAATAATATACATGTAGAATAAAAGATTTTTAAGAAAAGAGAAAATTTGCTCCCCGCACGAACTTTGAACCCCTTTTCACCCCTTTAGTGGGGCAATTTAGAAAAACGCTGAAATACACCACTGATATATATAAACACAGATTCTATATACAAAGTTTCATGTCTCTCACTTTAATAAATACGGTTTTTCATACATCAACTTTGGACCCCCGTTTCATCCCCTTAGGGGGTGAATTTTGAAAAATCCATTCTTTTTGCACCTTTAGGTCTTATAAGGAACCTACGTGCCAAATTTGGAATCTCTAGAACCAGCGGTTTGGGCTGTGCATTGATGTCAGTCAGTCAGTCAGTTTCTTCTTTTATATATTTACTAGCTTTTACCCGCGGCTTCGCCCGCGTTATAAAAGTAATTTTTAACCGTCTACAAAAAAGGAGGTTCTCAGTTTGATCCGTATGTTTGTATGTATGTATGTAGATACGTATGGATGTCATTTCCGTAATCGGGACCCCGTGGAACCATAAAGACGACACCTATATAAATTTTTAAGATAAATTAATTTCCGCCATCTTGGATTTGAAAATGGATGTCATTTTCATAGTTGGCACCCCGAGGAACCTCGAAGATGACAACCATATCGATTTATAAGACAAATAAATGTCCGCCATCTTGGATTTGAAAATGCATGCCATTTTCGTAATCGGCACCGCGAGGAACCTCGAAGACGACACCCATATCGATTTTTATAAAAATAAAAATCTGCCATCTTTGATCTGAAAATGAGTGTCATTTTCGTAATCGGCACCCAGAGGAATCTCGAAAATGACATCCATATTGATTTTTAAGAAAAATAAATGTCCGCCATCTTCGATTTGAAAATAGATGTCATTTTTGTAATTTGCACCCCGAGGAACCTCAAAAATGACACCCATATTGATTTTTAAGAAAAATAATTGCCCGCCATCTTTAATTTGAAAATGAATGTCATTTTCGTAATCGGCACCCAGAGGAACCTCGAAAATGACACCCATATTGATTTTTAAGAAAAATAAATGTCCGCCATCTTTAATTTGAAAATGAATGTCATTTTCGTAATCGGCACCCCGAGGAATCTCGAAAATGACACCCATATCGATTTTTAAGAAAAGGAAAAATTTGCTCCCCGCTCAAACTTGGAACCCTCTTTTTACCGCTTAAAGGGAGCAATTCCGAAAAACGCTGAAACATGTTTTGTTGTATTTAAACAAAGAGTCTATATACGAAGTTTTAAATCTCTCACTTCAAAAAAGATTTGCTCTCCGTACAAATTTGGAACCCCCTTTTGAACCCTTTAGGGGAGCAATTTCAAAAAACGCTTAAATATGTTTTGTTGTATTTAAACATAGAGTCTATGTACGAAGTTTTAAATCTCTCATTTCAAAAAAGGTTTGCTCTCCGTACAAACTTGGAACCCCCTTTTGAACCCTTTAGGCGAGCAATTTCGAAAAACGCTTAAATACGTTTTATTGTATTTAAACATAGAGTCTATATACGAAGTTTTAAATCTCTCACTTCAAAAAAGATTTGCTCCCCGTACATACTTGAAACCCCCGTTTCACCCTTTTAGGGGAGCACTTTAGAAAACGCTGAAATACGCCATTAATATATTTAAACACTGACTCTATATACAAAATTTCATGTCTATCACTTTAATAAATACGGTTTTTCATACAAACTAGACCCCCGTTTCACCCCTTTAGGGGGTGAATTTTGAAAAATTCTTTCTTAGTGCACCCCTAGACCTTATAAGGAACCTACGTGCCAAATTTGGAATCTTTAGAAACAGCGGTTTGGGCTGTGCGTTGATATGTCAGTCAGTCAGTCAGTCAGTCAGTCAGTCAGTCAATCAGTCAGTCAGTCAGTTTCTTCTTTTATATATTTAGAAGAAAGATAGTTGTGTAGTGAAAATCACCTTACAATGAACATGACATCATCAAAATCTTGACATACGTGAGCGAAGAACAGGGTAAGTAGAAGGCATAATTGCATATTTACAGAATTATTTAGACCGAAATGTCTTTAAAAGTCGAATAGCGTAATAAATCTGTCTAATACATATTAATTATTTACGCCAACTTTACATTTACATAAGTTGGGTGTAACTTAACTTACCTTGCCTCGTTTGCCTCTTTTAGACTTGAAGTATTTTTTTTTCTTCCTAACACAAGTATAAACCGACTGTTTGCGACCCATGCTACAATCAACATGAAATAAGTAATTATTAGTTTGCTAAAAATACATTTGTACATCAGTCTATAAGAAAACTACATAAATTTTAAAAAACATCGACGATCAAATGTGGTTGATCGCAGTATAATCACGTTCAGAGCGTTCGCGCCGCAAAAATGGCGGTTGGTATGAAATTGACACAGGTCCTGCCTCGACAAGCGCTCGCGCCGTACTGAGGATTCTTCCCGCGCGCAAACAAATATATACAACTTTTGAATCTTTTTTGACAGTATAATTTTTAAAATAATAATTATTGTTTTTACTGAAATATATTGCCAAATACATGAATTTTAATGTGTAATATAAATAATTGTAATAATCCTTCAATAATACTGAAAAAAACCGTGTGTTTTGAGCATAATTTTGTTGAAAAATTAGCGTAAGAAAAATGCTTCTGTAAGAGTATCTATGAAAAATAATAAAAAATTGAGGCCGCAGCGTAAATTAACAACATATAGCGGCTGTAAAACAATATTTAAATAATTAGGTTTTCTAATAACATCATCACGTTTTGAGAGGTCAAACTTATACCTGCGTGCCCTCTTCAGAAATCGACTGTCAGTAATCGGCTAAATAAAACTAAAATATTGATTCAAACTAAAATTTGAAGCCGCTACGTAAAATATAAAGAATTAACTTCTCTAAATCAATTATTAGAATTTTGCCAAACCTTTCCGTTTCTTAGTAAAAATGCGTCAAAAATTGAGTTTTGTTGTTTTTTCTTCCACAAAATATGAATGGACTCTTAATAGAACGCCTCCATTATTGTTACACCTGTATGTATAGACACAGTCAGGTTCACTAATATATACGCATTTTTTAACCTTATTGCAAAGGAATAGAGTGCAAAAGTGTACATATATTAATTAACTCGACTGTAATCACTTGAACCCGTAGTAGCAAGAGTAGTAAAACACAATATAACTTAGCAAAACAAGATGTATTCCGCTCAATCCATTCCGCTATAATCACTCTTCATAAAAACACATTTAAAGAGATTTTTATAATATGTAACCATAACAGAAATGCTATAAATATTCTTATACATATAAATAAGAAATGCTAAAACAACATAAGAAGATGCGTGGTCAAAATTAAAATATGAAGCTATGAAATTTTCATTAATTCACATACGATTTTATATTTTCATTAATTATTTATTTCAGCTTTTATTAGGTTCTATCTACCTCCCAACTTTCTTGGATAAACCAGCAATGGTAAAGGTGACAAATAAACCTTACTTTTAAACAATAATTATGACGCTTAAATATACATCTAGCTATCGGCAGAAATCAGAAAATAGCTGAAGCATTCCTTAGAGTTTCTTTATTTCACTGGTGCCTACAATCACATGGTGACTTTGTTTGTAGTCCGCCTTTTGAAGTTAAGATTAATTTATGTGCAATAAAGATTGAATAAATAAATAAAATTCACTGGTAGCTAAAGTAAGAGGTTTATAAATACACATTTTATGAAAGCCCTTACTGTCCCCGAAAGTTTTTGAAGTATGACACTCATGACACTATGTGCTTGTAGCTTGTACCAAAATTGTGGTTAGCCTATTCAATGTCTCCTTAACTATCGGGAATAGGAAGAACAAGTTGCAACCTCTTCATATAGATCTGACAAACAATTGTATACCTTATCGCAATAGTGATGTTGACGTCAAATAGGAAAATCGATAAGCTCGAATTTTCTCGAAAAATTATCATATTCTCTATGATAATCAAATGGCGAAAAAAGTAACTCAAAACTTAGGGGGCTAGTTACTAAGTATTCAATGTTTTAAGAGCATATTCTGTCACTTTTCCGCAAAACGCACCTTTGTACAATACAATACAAATACACTTTATTGCACACCTCAATAAAAAATTCAAAGCAGTTCAGAAACATAACATAGCGAGATATAAGCAGAGGTAGACAACAGGCGGTCTTTGTATTGGAACGATTGTCATTTACTATGACGCTCGACCGCGAGCGCTTTCTAACTAGCAACATTAAAACGGTTATAGCATCGTTATTTTTTGAGGCATTTGAATAGATAGGATTTTCAGCATTTGTGATAATCCACATCGAAGGGGACCTTATGGCGGCAGGCGCTTACGTTACACCTATTCACTATTGTATTGGAACAGCGGCAATAAAGGCGTAAGTGCCGGCCGCCATAAGGTCCCTTTCTATGTGGATTATCACATTTGGTCTTGTTTCTTTTGGAGTAATAATAAATTGAAGCAGCAAACCTATTAGATAAGATCTACATACTGACAGTGAATGCCACGTATAGGTAGATTAAGGAGTACAGCGCTCGAGGAAGCGCGGATACAGACAGACTTCGCGGATGTGGTAGCGGTTGAGGAGCCAGCACAGAAAGCGCTCGAGCCCGAGTCCGTAGCCGCCGTGCGGCGTAGAGCCAAACTTGCGCTGGTCCGTGTACCAGTAGTACGGGGTGGGGTCGATGCCCTCGCGCTTGTAACCTGGGAAAATAACAAGTTAAAATTATTAAAAAAAAAATAGTATATCGAACGGACTTGGTGCCAAACTTGCGCTGGTCCGCGTACAATAGTACGGGGTAGGGTCAATGCCCTCGCGTATTATTTTTTAAAATCATTTTTTTTGTCCTTTATCTTAAAAATATGAAAAAAGAACAGTTTTATGCAACTCTCCAGCATGAGACGAATCTTATGACATATCATTTATTATAATCGGACCATAACTGTAGATCTGATGGGGTGTACAAAAATTGGCCTCGCGTAATATATATATATAGATTGCTTCCAGAAATCTCTATTATTAAATATGTTTCGTTAATTTATTTAACCTATAAATCGATCTCGCCCAAGCCCGGCATGAGGACGTTTACCGACTCGGTGAGGGGCGGTTCGTCCATGCAGAAAAGCGATCTCTTCCAGGCAATCTTTGGTTGGTGGTGGGTTAGTGGAGAAAAATTCCTTTTCTTTACCTTCCATGAGCTGATCATAGTCCCAAGTCCTCATAGATCCGCCCACGATCTCGCCCACGCCCGGCATGAGCACGTCCACCGACTCGGTGAGGCGCTGGTCGTCCACACAACGCGGCATGTAGAACGACTTGATCTCGGCGGGGAATTTGCAAAGCATTATCGGGACGCCAATGGAGTCGGTCATCTTGCGTTCCGGCTGCTCGGGGATGTCCTGTAAAGACATGGGCATAGGGGTCATTATTTGGGCGTTTAATTCCCAATCACTTTCGTGGTCACTGGATAAAGATTCCCTCACACACGATCTGTCCGGGTGCCCCCAATGTGGGTTTATGAACTTTTTTTCCAGGAGTCCATGCTCCCACTATGGAGTCACGTTCCCATACTGGATGCCCAGTGCGACTGTCAGTTGGACTTGTGACAGTCAGGTCGTTTTGTATGGAGACAGTGAACGTGTTAATGCCGTTTTCGGTTATTTGGTAGAAGTACGGGGCCGCTAACAACAAACTCATCCAATCTCAGGCAATTCGTCAAAAACGTGTCCACGGAAGTGAGACGGCTGAAACGCGCGAATAATGACTAGCATTTAAACACACAAAAAAAAACCTAACAACTTACTGATTTGCTCAGCTATAATACTAACCGTTTTTAGGAATTCGGTTTTGTTGTTCAATTGAAATTTTTTGATGTGGAAGTCAGTATTTTTTGGGACATGATTAAAATTTTCTCAATAAATAATATCATTAACTCTTTAACCGCCTAACGTCAAAACAAAGCCATGACACATAATAGTTCATCATAGTTCTGTAGCAAACGACCAAAGAACATTTTCTTGTAAAGTGAGTATATTGATTGCTATTTCGACAGTAGTGGTTAAGATTTAATAGATTTATTCTTGACCAGAAAACTTACATCTCCGAACTCGTAGAAGGACCCGTCGTCCTTAGTGATGTTGTGTTCTTTGAGGTACTCAAGCGCCTCTGTGTAAGCCATCCGCTTGAACGGCCTTTGGGGTTTCTGTAACATACAAAAGATAAAATAAAATTACTTTATGCTTATTTGATTTGTTTGAAGGACTTCCGACTTGCCAGCTGGAATAAAATTATCAAACGACAACATAACTTGGTGGAACTTTATGAACGGACTGGTGTTGCTGTTGGGACATCACCTTGAAGTTGGGGTTGAGCTCGTAGACGAGCTGTCCCTCGGGCGAGGCCAGCACGCGCTCCACCACGTCCACCACCAGGTCCTCCAGCCGATCCAGCAGCTCGTCGAACGTGATGAATGGACATTCGGCTTCTACGTGGCTGTACCTGTGAAGAAAAACATGGTGTCGTCATGACAATTCTGATGGACGAAAAATGGGTTCATTATACAATTTCAATGCAGTTTTAGAAATTTACAAAAGCTCTATTTTCGTATGTCATGGGTTATTATGGGAACCTCTGGAAATAACCATAAAGAAAGCTATTGATATTTATGCCTTCAAAATTCATTGGGGGAAAACCTTTTTGGCAAATTTTGTTAATCTGTTCTGTCCCAGTCTTCCCTCTTATTCATAAGAGGAGATATTTGCCCAACAATGAGATGTGTATAGGCTGTTGATGATAATGATGATGTCCAATTGCAATTTTACGTTGTCAAATCAAACTGTCCAGTTTATGTGTTAGGTGATAGTTAGTTGCCGTGAACATCCTCTATGCGGTACTTACTCAGCAAGATGGCGCCTAGTCCGCGACTGCTCGGCGCGGTAAGACTGCGCGATGCAGTAAACATCTCCCAATGCTGGTAGACAAGTTTCCAAGTAAAGCTGTGAGCTCTGCGTTAAATATGCTTCCTCACTGCAAATACAAAACAATTTTGTTTACATATGCGCTGGTTCTAATGACATTTGTATTATACCCAGGAAAAAATCCCAATTTGTCGGTAGTTGCACAATAGCATCTGTGGATACAATTGGTCACATACAAACTTTCATGTGTTCTACTCACAGAGGGTGATCACTACAGAGCGGAATGCCAGAGTGATCAATGCCATCCTAGCACTCACCTACCCACCCGAAATTGCTGAATTTAAAAGAGATAGCTGCCGTCTTCACTCTGGGTTTGCACGAGCGTTGGTCGCGAGTTTTGTGGAGTAGTGCGTTCGGTAGTGTTCTAATCACTCAGGTTTTTTTTTAATACCACGTCAATAACTTCGAATTTTCTCGAAAAAGTATCAGATTAAATCAAATGGCGAAAAAGAACTCAAAAGAATAAATAATTACATAATTATAAATATTCAGTTTTAAGAGGGGAATACTCTGTCACTTTTCCGCAAAACGCACCTTTGCATTGGAACAATCGTCATTTACTATGGTGCTCGTGGCCATTGACGTCACTGATCTGTCGCGCTTTCTCTCTCTAACCAGCAACATTAAAACGGTTGCAGCTTCGTTAGTTTTTGAGATGACTGAATAGGATTATGACCACTTGAGGTGCGTTTTGCGAAAAAGGGACAGAACATGCCCCCACTTAAAACTTTGAAGACTTATAATTATACAATTATTTATTCTTTTGAGTTACTTTTTTCGCCATTTGATTGAGAGTTTTATCCTTTTTCGAGAAATTTTTAAGTTATTGTTTTTTTTTATTTGGTGTCAACATCCCTATTTATTAATAGCAACCATATATGGTATTAACAAGATGTTCTTAAATCTAACCAGTATGAACGTGGACCCTGTAGTGTATTTAATATTTATGTGTTGGTGTGGGTAGATTTCTGAAATAATAAATCAGTCTAGAACAAGCCATTTTTGTGTTTACTTCATGGTGGCAGCGGTGCTAGGAAATAATTAGTAAATTACAAATTAATGTTTGGTGTGGTGACTTTATAGTAGTTATTAAGTATACCAGTGTATGTACAACTGTTTAAGCAATGGAGCACGCGCGTCCTCCTGCTGAATTGACTTTGGAAGGCGGCCCAGCAAATCGTGCCGACTCATGGCGTAAATGGTTGAAACAGTTTAGGGTGTTTTTGAAGGCGTCTGGTGTATATAAAGAACCACCCGATGTCCAGGCGAGTTTACTGATCAATTTGATTGGACCCGACGGTTACGACGTTTACACCACTTTCAAGTTTGATAAGGAGGAGGATCGTGACAGCATAACTAAGTTAATTGAGAAGTTTGACCATCATTTCGGCAGCAAAACGAATGTTATCATGTTACGATTTAAATTTTTTACGCGTAACCAGGAGGCGGGCGAGAGCATCGACGAATATGTTACCGCTTTGAGGATAATAAGTCACAGTGCGAGTTCGACAAGCTCGAAGATGGCTTGCTACGCGATCGCATCGTGTGCGGGATTAAGGATAGCGTAGTTCGGGATAGACTCCTACGCACAGACGATCTGACACTAGAAAAGGCTATACGCATATGTCAATCCGGTGAAATAACTAGTGAAGAGAGCCGTCAGATAGAAGGTGTAAAGGGTGAGGCAGGCAACAGCATGTCAGTGGATGCGTTAAGGAACCGCTCGGGCCATAGTCGTGGTACGGCGCGCCGTGGCGGGCGCGGGGTCCGTGGAGAAGGCGCGCGCGCGCTCGGTGGCGGCGGCGCGGCAACGGCGTGGAACGCCCGGGAGCGGTTATGTGCATCGTGTGCTGAGAGTTACTGCGACGGCGGTACTCGTTGTGCGGCAAAAAATGTTAAGTGTTTCTTGTGCGGGTTCAAAGGTCACTACAAAAAAGTATGTCCGGGGCGAAAGTCGAACAAAGTGTATCAGTTACAAGAAGACAATGAGGACCTGTATTATTTAGACACTATTCAGGAAATTGATCACATTGAGGACTCTAAATGGTATGAAACTTTGCAATTACTTTGTGAAAACAAGTTGGTAAAACACAAATTTAAACTAGATACAGGGTCAGACCTAAATGTTTTATCAAAGAGTAATTTTGAAAAGCTAGGATTCTTGATTTCTGATATAAATCCAGACAATGTGAAAGCGCAATCCTTTTGTGGCAATTATGTTTCCATCATGGGTTCGTGTATAATTAAATGCATATATAAAACAAAGAATTTCTTATTAAAATTTATTATATCGAGTAATGATTGTCAAAGCATCCTGGGAAAAAACGTCCTGGAACAATTAGGCTTGGTAAAACGTGTGTATACAATAAACGTTCAAGAATATGATGATTTATTTTGTGGGTTAGGTAAACTTCCTGGTCAGTATAAAATACCTGTTCAAAGTGATGCTTGTCCGGTTATATGCCCTGTACGGAAAATTCCACTAGGTGTCAGGGATCAACTGTTAACTGAGCTGACTCGCATGGAAACCCTAGGTGTCATACGAAAGGTTACACACCCTACCTCATGGGTAAATGCCATAGTGATGGCAGCAAAAAAAGATGGTAGTTTTCGAGTGTGTCTCGACCCGCGACCCCTGAACCGAGTAATTCGTCGTCAACATTACCCCTTACCTACTGTTACAGAGATTGCGACTAAATTAAAGGGTGCTTGCTACTTCAGTAAATTGGATGCCAGGTCTGGGTTTTGGATGATCCAGTTAGACGACGACAGCGCAGATCTATGCACATTTGGTACGCCCTTCGGGAGGTACCAATTTCTGCGTCTGCGATATGGAATAAATTCAGCATCCGAGGTCTTTCATAGCAAGATCAGGCAGCTGCTGGAGGACCTTGAAGGCGTCGACTCGTTTGTCGATGACGTCATCGTCTGGGGTGCCACTGAGGAGGAGCATGACCGCAGGCTGAAAGCCCTGCTCGAGCGAGCTAGACAGGTAGGTATAAAATTTAACAGAGACAAATGCGAGTTCAGGATGTCTGAAGTCACATATCTAGGTCATACATTTAATGCGGAAGGGATCAAAATAGACCACAAAAAGTTAAAGGCGATCAAGGAAATGCCGAGTCCCACCGACAGACAGTCCTTGGAGCGATTCCTGGGTATGGTCAATTATGTTGCCAAATTTGTTCCAAATTATTCGGAACAGGTAGCCCCGCTAAGAAATCTTTTGAAAAAAGATACCGAGTGGTTCTGGGGTGAGTGCGAGGAACGTGTAATACGCGCGCTGAAACAGGCGCTGTGCGCGGCGCCGGTGCTGGTGCTGTTCGCGCCCGCGCAGCCCTGCGTGTTGTCAGTGGACGCCAGCAGCCACGCTCTGGGTGCCGTGCTGCTGCAGGACGCGCGCCCGGTTGAGTTCGCATCTGCAACCCTTACCGACACTCAGCAGCGTTATGCGCAGATCGAGAAGGAGATGCTCGCTATAGTCTTCGCTCTCGAAAGGTTCCATCAGTACGTGTTTGGGAAGACAGACGTAGTGGTTGAGACAGATCACAAACCGTTGGAAGCGCTTTTCAAAAAGTCCCTGGACTCTGTGCCGGCTAGGTTACAGCGCATGATGTTGCGCGTGCAAAGGTATGATTTTTCAGTAGTGTACAAACCCGGTAAGTTCATGTTTATCGCCGACACATTGTCGCGAGCTCCGCTCCCAGAGTTGATGAGCGACAAGGTGTCACAGGAAATGGACGAGCAGACTTGTTTTCTACTGCGAATGGTGCGCCTCAGTGACAGCAAAATGGACGCCATAAGACAGTCTACACGTAATGACAAGGTATGCCAAGTTCTAATAAGGTATATAAAAAATGGCTGGCCACATTCGAAACATGAGTCAGATGAATCAGTACGAGCGCTTTGGGACAGCAGGGAATGTTTTGAATATATCGACGGTGTACTATTCAAGAACAATCTTGTGTATATTCCAACTGAATTAAGGTCCGAGATGATCTCACGGGTGCACGAGGGTCACCTCGGCATAGACCGGTGCAAGCGGCGCGCCAGGGAGGTAATGTTCTGGCCGGGCATGTCGAGCGACGTGGAGCGCGCCGTGCGCCGCTGCCGCGCATGCGCGCAGCACGCGGCCGCGCCGCCCCGGGAGCCGATGGTGCCGCATACGATCCCTGGCTTACCGTGGGCAAAGATTGGTTCCGATATCTTTGAACACAAACATAAAAACTATTTACTTTTGGTCGATTACTTCTCTAATTTCGTTGAGGTGTGCCCCTTAAGGTCAATAAACTCGAACAGTGTTATACTGGCTATGAAAGATCAATTTGCTCGTCACGGTATTCCAGTGGAATTAATTACGGATAATGGACCAGCCTATTCTTCAAGGAAGTTTAAAAAATTCGCAGAATTATGGGGTTTTAGACACTCAACTTCATCCCCTAACTACCCCGAATCTAATGGACGCAGCGAACGGGCGGTACGGACGATCAAAATGATCTTAAAAAAAACATTGGACACAGGTTCCGACTTCTACTTAGGTTTATTAAACTACAGGGCAACGCCGCGGGATGGAATCGCTAGTCCCGCCCAGCTGCTGATGGGGAGGCGGTTAAATACCCGGTTACCGGTTCACGCAAACAAGTTGGTACCAGATAGAGATAACGCGACTGATTATACAAATATACTACGTAATCAGACGCGAGGTAAACAATGGCACGATGAGCGCGCGCGAGAGCTGCCGGAGCTGCAGCCGGGGGATGACGTCATCGCGCTAGACGGCAGCGGAGGCCGGCGGCGCGCGGCCCGCGTCACGGGCCGGGCTCCGCAACCGCGCTCCTACTTCATAACGGATGCCACAGGCAAGCGTTATCGAAGGAATAGGCGGCATTTAATTAAGTTGGAATCCAAAGTCACATCTCCATCATCATCTCCTCACGAGATAATGAATGATGATGATGTAAACCACTCCAGCGATGGTAGTGTATACGATGACGTGGAGGAGTCTGCTGACGTCACATCGGACACCGAAAGACAGGGTGTACAGGGTGCCCGACCCGACCAGGCTACTGTTCCACGGCTCAATGATTCCCACGCGAATCAGCGCATACCGAGAGCAGCTGCACTCGAGGCTAAAAGAAAGCTTAGACAATAATTACTGATATTACAGTTTGTTTTCCCTATGTTTAAGGTATTTTTAGTTATCTTAATAAGTTTATATACCTACATAAATAAATAAAAATACAGTTACATATTTACGGTCAATACTAGATTCACATCTAAGTTGTGTATCACCCTAAACAACTTACCTACCAACTAATATCGACATATGAATGAATGTAATTGGAATACTATTACTTCTAAACCAACATTTATAACAAAATGAGGCAATCTAACGTGGACCCTAATTTCTAATCAACATGGTTAAAACTTGAATGGCAGTGTTAAAATAATTGTGTTCATCAAACAATTTCGACCCAGACATTTGAAAATTAATAAAAATAAGAGCATAAGATTTGCATGACGGGGATGATAGGTATATAGACTTTACTCAAGTTAGTTCCTAATTATAAGTGTTGAATGTCGTACGGTCACGTCTACAAATGGTATGCACTTATCGTATGTATTGTAGACATATCAAAAAATGTATTGTAGACATATCAAAAAATGTATTGTAGGAGTGTGACCGTACATACTAGTTACGTACAATTAGTGTTAACTATTTCATGAGAAAGGAGATGTAGTGTATTTAATATTTATGTGTTGGTGTGGGTGGATTTCTGAAATAATAAATCAGTCTAGAACAAGCCATTTTTGTGTTTACTTCAGACCCTACTCTTCTTACTTACCCGAAGTAGCTGAACTTGAACAGAGTGCTGCCACCTTCACACTGTGTCTGCACGAGCGTTGGCGGCGTGACTTCCGTGTAATGGCGCGCGTAGAAGTGTTCGCGGAAGGCGCGGGTGACCGCCGCCCGGGCACGCAGCACCTTCGATGTGTTCTCACCGCGTATCATTATATGCCTGAAAAAATTAAAAAACAAGTTACAACCGTATAAAAAAAAAACCTAGCATTATCCCAGTACAGTTGCATTCTGAATGCCTGGGCGTCCGCTACCTAATCCCAAGATTTGGCGTAGGCACTAGTTTATATGGAAGCGACTGCCATGACCTGCTAACCCAAGAGGAAACGAGACCTTATTGGGATTAGGCTTCTCAAATGAGTGGACAACTTAACTGTTAGAAGTTCTCAAGCCGCCCGAAGAACTTAGCTTACTTCAACTGTCCAACTATCACGGTTCATGAGATACAGCCTGGTGACAGACGGACGGACAGTGAAGTCAAGACGCTGTCCGTCCGTCCGTATGTCACCAGGCTGTATCTCATGAACCGTGATAGTTAAACAGTTGAAATTTTCACAGGTGACGTTTATCCGTTGCAGCTTACATATTTAAGGGGGCTCCCATACAACAAACGTGATTTTTTGCCGTTAGATAATGGTATGGAACCTTTCGTGCGCGAGTCCGACGGTTTTTTATTTTGATTTATCTCTTTTAAGTCTACTGTTTTCTCAGCTGTTTATATAAAGTAAACATATTAGTAATAAAACTGACTATATTATTATAAGTAATTATAATATGTACGTTGTCTGTGTGTATGTATAATGACCTGTTGTCGAGCTGCACGTCTACGAGCGCCTCCTCGTTGAGGATGGCGTCGGCCCCGCCGGGCGGCGCGAGCCCCACCAGCTCCCAGTAGTCCGCAGTCAGCTCGTGCCCGCCCGGAGCCTGTGGGTAACCAATTTATTAGAACGAAGTTCTTTACCAAAGTACCAGTATACTGTAACACTTGTCACTGTTACTAATAGTCGTCACTAAAGGAAAATGCCCACTAGGCCTAATACACAGCAAAATCAGACACTAGAAGAAAAGCTGAAGTAGTAA
This sequence comes from Epiblema foenella, assembly GCA_963556455.1. NCBI lineage: Eukaryota > Metazoa > Arthropoda > Insecta > Lepidoptera > Tortricidae > Epiblema > Epiblema foenella. The sequence continues at coordinate 5,076,742 of OY747100.1, forward strand.
GTGCGTCTTATTTTTAATACCCATACTTACTATAGATTGAACAATGCAAAATTTTGAGAAATAAACCTTTTTGTATTTGTATTTTGTATTTGTAATAATAATTACAATAAGACATTTATTCAATGATTTGAAGTAGTGTTCATTTCCATACAAGAATAGTTGCTTGATTACTTTTATACTAATAAATACTAGCTGCCTGTACTGGCTTCACTCAGGTGTACTTATGAAGAGAGTTAGACCCACTCACTCATTGATTATATGGAATTACCAACCACAGGGCAGTTTGAAAACATTATTTGATGTCATGAATTCTTATAAAAGTGTATAAACAGTGTACTTTATTATGCAGTTCCACAGTGTTCCTTGTAATATTCAGACGGAGTTGCGACATCACATCAGATAGTAAACAATATACTACTAAACATATTACATCTACTCACCGTTTTCCCCTCTGGCAAAACTTCCAAGGTACCATAGATAATGACTGAAGACTCAGTTGAAAGGACCAGAGCATTGTATGTCTGGCAGAGGGCTCCATGGAGAACACATTGCAGGTAGCCTGTTCCATCACGCAAAGTCAGGAATGCGAGGGATTTGCCTTGCCTCCGGAGACGGTGCACCCAGCCGCGAACACAGATTCGCTTACCACGGTGTTCAGGGGCTAAAAAATAGAGGAATATTTAAATCAATACTATTTTAATGTTAGTTCCATACCATTCTATGGAATGGCAGGTTGGAATATCTCTACTACTTCCTTTCTTCTCATGGTTACATATGGGTAAGTAAAAGAGGAGAGAGGTTGCTGTGTTGTGGCATAGGCAAACAATGGTTGTGGGCATAGGGGATATCAATCTGCCACTACAATTGCTAGAAGTATTAGTGAAAATTTAACTTCATGACTCATGAGGTCTTTCAAGCTCTGTAGGGATTTGATTTAACCCATCAACTTCCAACCCCAGAGAATACAGACATCATAATAATTTATTCATAAAAAATTATCACAGTAGTTGACAGATAAAGCATGTATGTTCAATGCGTGATATTTATTTCGTGTGTTGGTGAAAGTATGATTTCAGCTTTTTTTTTAATGATTTTGCTTCATGCACTTTCCCATGCCTAGTGATAGCCATGCCATGTGCATAGCCTAAGTTGTATTAGCCCAGTCATTACTTATCTTATTAAATAGGTACTCATTCATTTAATTTGTTTTACTACATTGAGTCACAAATGTTTACTAGATTTAATATATAGTTTATTTGAATTTCATTACATTTACAAGAATTCTCCTATTAATTTAATGTTCATAATTCATTTATTGCAACCATGGTACAGTGTAGATGTTACATATTATTTCAGGTATCTCATGGACCCTGATATGGTATAGCAAAATACTTGATATTAATATTATATGCAGTAGCTAACACTTCATATTATAAAATTAAAATTAACAATCAATTTAAATCAATTTTACATTTCACATATGTTAAGTTGTTGATGTTTTTGTTTCCTGTGGTTATGCTATAAAGTAACTTTAATTATAATTTATTAAATTTAAAACCATAACAAGTTATGATTAGGGGGGGTCCCAGGGTAATTCAATTCTTTACCTTGTTTTGATGCATATGATGCAATATTTATGACAGCAATGCACCATATTGCACCATCTTTACAACATGTGCAGATGTTGTTTTCCTCATGTATTATGATAACAGGCACCGTATTGCTATAATATCAGTATTAAACACATAATAAAAAAACTTACTATTAAAAATCTTAACAGTTGTCGCTTTAGGCAAGCTGGGGTCGGTCTTAATGACAATTTTCTTAGCCTCTTCTATGTTTTGCATTCTCTTCTCGGCGGTTTCCTCTTCCTGTTTCGCCTTGTCGGCTGCCTTATGGACCTCTCTGACCCAGAGTTTCTGAATTTTCTTCAGTTGGGACTTGGCCGCTACATCGTATACTTTCCCGTCCTCTTTAGCGTCAACGTAAATCGTCGGAAAAGGCTCCTTTCCCGCATGACGCATGGCCTGAAGAAGCGTCTTAAAGGGCTTCTCTTCAGTTCCATCTCCAGTTTCGTCGTTACCTCTCTTGTCTGACGTGAAAATCTCCTCTGAAAAAGATTTTTTGTTACACAAAATTTGCATACGTGTATTGTGCACTTAGGTTATATCGCATTGTTATCACTTACTCAAGGATAATTTCTGTACACCCGCTTGGGTCATTGTAAAAATATTGTTTTGGAGTAGAAGTGCTCTCCGAAGCGAATTAGAATCTAGTAGACCAAAAAAATAAATACGGAGTGCCGCATTAACACTACACTACACTTGGTCTTTACTTGACTGAGACTGACCACCACAGAGTACTTTTCTATATATACTGACCACACGCAAAGAGTACAATATATGGGGAGACACGAATGCACGACCAAATAATGCCCGGCCCGAGAATCCGCGTCCACTTTTTTGGATGCGGATTCTCGGGCCGAGCATTATTGGCCCGAACAAAAGTGGCTTCGGATTAATGCCCCGGACCAAGATTGCTCAGACCTATAATGCCCGACCCAGTAATGTCCAGCCCAGGAACTGGCGACCACTTTCCGCTGTGAACCACAGATTACAAATATTTGACACGAATTGACATAGATTGTAGCGCTACCTGCGGTAGCAGTACCAACTAAAACCAGCCGACAGAACTAAATTTTCAAGTTCCTTGCTAAAATCATCTGAAATTGTTGCAAACATAAGGAAATCACATCACCTGCTTCGTAAACTTTGCATTTCAGGCAATTTAAATAAGTATGGGCATGGCATTTTTCTAACATTAAAACAAAAAAAGTAATTTAGCAAACATTTATTTATTACACTATTTTATTCACAACATTAAGATCAGTACTTACGAAGAAACTTATTATTTCGATCAATAATAAACACAATTTAATACGCTGAAACATGTTTTGTTGTATTTAAACAGAGAGTTTGTTGAAGACTTATAATTATGTAATAATTTATTCTTTCGAGTTACTTTTTTCGCCATTTGGGTAAGAATTCGACAAAATCGAACTTATTGATTTTCTCATTTGGTGTCAACATCCCTATTGCTAGATTTATAGTTACATTTTTCCAGAGACATTCATTACCTTTTTTTTCGAAATTTTCAGTTACTGTAATATATTGTAATGTTTTATTGCGTATTATAAATTTATTTTTAGTTTTAGTTTTCATTTCAATTCTACTTGTGAGATGATTAGCTGAAAGTGTTTTGAGACTGTTTGAAACTGTTACTGGTGTTTCTTTATGTACGGCAGTGCTTTGATATTGAAATGTGTAAAAAGTGTTCATGGTTGCCAACATGTTTTCAAATAAACATTTTGAATTAATTGAATTTCATTATTTATTACTGTGTAGGTCAGGTACGTACATACATTTATTATCCATAGGGATAACTAGTTTCTTGTTGCTTTTGCGAATATTCGATGTCATTTACTCATTATTATCAACCATTTCTCGATTACCAAAGTCAAATGGCTGCCTGCAAAAGAGAAATGCCTATTTGCCTAAGCAGCAACAAGCACTTTATTATGACCGCGGTGGACTACGATAAGCCGTGTTTGTTCGTACGTACCTACCTGGTAGAAAATATTCACCTAATTTTACATAGCGGTGCATTCTGTAATCTGTATGTGATATTTATAGTGCGTGTGCGTTTACACATAAATCGATGTGTGGACAATTTCAAGAATTCATCACCACTACGAAATTGACACCCAATAGGTTTTCCACAAGGATATGTAAGTACTTAATTTTTCCTTACAAGTAGTAGGTACAATTACGTCCTGAAGGATACCCGCGGTGCGCTACCTAATTCCAAGATTTGGCGTAGACACTAGTTTTTACGGAAGGGACTGCCATCTGACTTTAAAACTCGGGGGGAAACTAGAGCTTATTTGGGATTAGGCTGTTAGAAGTTATCAAACCGCCCGAAGGCCTCTAACATGGCTTAACGACTGCTATCATACCTAGGCAGCAGCCGCATTCAACGGATTAGCCTGCCGCTTGTAGCACATTATTAATAATTAATAATATACAAGGAAAATTGAAAACACATCTTTTACATGGTATTTAATATTGCCTTTCACACATATGATACCTAGTTAAACCCAGTAATTTCTTGAATTTTCCACTAACCATATCATACATTTAAACAGTCATAAAAACTTCCGCGTTCATTAAATAGGTGTCGCAAAGGTTCTTGTTTCCAAACTCTTGTAAGAGTTCGTCGTCTAAATATTGGTTGACAATAGCCGCAACACGCAGGTCATCAGTGGCGTGAGCGAGAGGGTCGCGCAAGTCATGCACAGCGAGCGGGAGCCGCGAGTAGCGCTGCAACGGGTGCGGGGAGGTGGAGTGTGCAGTCGGGGATCGTAACAGTACCACTCGAGATTCAAGCGCGTGTGGTGTGGCTTGCAGATTCGCTCTAGCGTGGCGTCTTGTTTGTGTCACGCGCGTGTACGCAGCTTCGATTAATGCTCTCGCGTACTGAGACGAATGCGCTACGCGCCCGCGTAGTGCACGCACGCTCACATCCACCTTTTCGCGCCATGTGCTTGCATTCTGGAGTGCGGTTTCTAGTTGCGAGGAGGCGCCGCCCATAAGCCCGCACATGTGCCGTGTCACGGCGTCTTGCAACGCCTGCTCAGAGTCTTCGCCAGCGCACGCTGCATTTAGCTGTTTCTCCAATTCGCCCAGGAATTCCTCCGGACCGCCACCCAAGCAGAACACCGTCCCTGTCAACCCTGTAAACAAACACGATCGGTTATTTGGAGTACATTATTTAGAGTAGACTTATGTTTTTATTAAAGACATTATGATATATTGATGTGTAAACTTTATTGTAGTTACATGGTATATAGTATAAATACACAACACAAGACAAGAATATGTATATTGCATTTCTAATATACGTATACCTAATTATAATAAACGGACCGGAGTATTATCAATACCTTGATCTTCCAGTAGTGCAGCAATTTCTAATGCCATCAGGACGCCCATTTCGTAGCCTAGTAAGTAAAACTTCTTGGAAGTGATTTTTTTCAGAAGAATCTGAAAGTAAGGAAAAAAGTTACGAATACGCTTTAAGCACTAAATACATGATAACAATAAAAAAAGCTGCGCAGTACTGTTATCTATTACGCTCGCACCGGAGAGCGCAGTGCGCTCCTTAGCAACGATAGCTTTAACTTGTTTTTCATGCCGCTATTGTATGCTTCTTGTTATTCCACCTGTCATTTTTTTGTTTGTTAAACTAGGCAATGTACATAAAAACGCGAAGCGCATGTTGATATTGCAATAATATTTTTTGCTCACTAGTTTTAGTAACCCAAGCACTAATTGTTTAATATGATACAACCTTAAAAACAACGTTATTGCGAATTTTTAGTCCCATATCTTTTTATGATTTTAATTAATTTGTCTAATTTACTATCGCCCTAGGAAGGGCTACATGTTTGCGGCGTTTGGCGTCGAAACTCTGACGCCGAGGGGGGCCAAGCGCGCGTCGACTATATAAAGATTTGTCGCAGCGCCTAATAGAGGCTTCTGGTGACCAGAGGGTGCCAGAGGGTTAGTCTCTATTTCGCTCAACGGATAAGTATTGTCTTGCAGCGAGGCAATACAGCCAGCCTTCTGGGCACCCTACCAGTTGACAGCGATTTGGACCAAATTTTCTATTCTTGAGCTACAAGAAAAAGTTGAATGACACATCCACTATACCATACCTTTGCATATCTTGCAGTGATTTCATGGTTAGACTCTTCTGGTCTATCAAGGCCAGGCTGAAGAACAAACGCTTGGAGCTTCATTCGCTCACACATTAATTTGTAGCGCAGATGGTGGCCTTCCAACCCAGGAATTACGCATAGGAATGGCAGTGTTTGTTGAGAAATTGATTCATCGTCCCTCTAAAAGTAAACGACAATTTAATATCTGATGGGCAATTTTCACTGGTAATGTGTGTAACTCTTCTCAATTATCTCATCTACTTACTTTAATTTATTTGCAAAGGTATACAGGTTTTCTCAAGACTTTGAGACTTAACCTCGACATTTGGAAGTAGGTAAAATATGCATGTTAAGCTAATATCCAAAACATATCTTACCAATTCGCTATAGTGTGTAAGTGTGGGTATTGGCACCAATTCAATCGTAGCCAATAATTCGTCTGGGTCGACATACGTGAAGATTGCATTCAGACCTTGTTTGGGAAAATATACTCTTTCCTTTGACATTTCATCAATGTCTCGTAATCTGCATAATGAAGAACTCTTACTTATAAATTCATTAGTAGCGAAATCGTTTTTACTTAATCGTATACGAATCTGTAGTTAATTTACTTCGAATGTATGTAACCTAAAAGAAAACTTACTCAACACGCATTGTGTTTCTTAGAATATAATTTTACTATTTGTATGATTACAGTAATTATCTTAATGGATATGTTTTACACGAATCTACTACAAAATTATTACTCACTTTTCTATTGTCAAAAAAGGTACTTTCTCGTCTTCGATCCAAACATTATGCATGTTCCTGAGTAAAATAGCAACGTCTTGTACATTATTAGAGACAATGCCTAAATCCTGCAAGGTCGTGCTACCAGCGCTATCCTTCGAAATAATAATACCTGTAAACGAAACATTTATTTTAAATCTGATTAATTCCAATTAGTACAATGAAACAACTAGATGTAATATTCTTTACCGGTGATCGCTGCAATTTCTTCTAGAAGAGATCTACCTCTGTTACCGAAATGAGGGTGAGCAACGATCGCACATTGTTGTGAACATAGACCTTGTTCCACAGCATTAATGATATCTTTCGCTTGTACCAATTCATTGTCCACCTAAAGAATAACATTTGTTTTGAAAATTAGGCATGAGCTACGGCAGATGTGCTTCTAAAGGAATAATATAAAGAAAAAGACTCCTCTGTTCAATGCTCTTAGACCTCACCTGCCGTACGCGAAGCATCATTGCTGGTAGTCGATGGCTCGCTCTCGAAAGACATACTCGTTGGCCCACAGATATGTTATTGCCAATTACAGCAAAATATCTGAAAATATTTTTGATGTCAGCTTAATTATCGTCAGACGGTAGAAATTATTTTAAGTAGTCTCAATATGGGTGAAAACAATGTACTCGTAATAGTTCTTATATATATATATATAACTAGCGGCCGCCCGCGACTTCGCCCGCGTAGATTTTAGATGGTGACAAAGATATAAATGAAGTCTATTATTTCTGTCAGCTATCTGATGCTGTTAATCTTGGGCCTATTGCATAAGTTTAGATTTGATAATGCATGTCACAAAGAAGGCACACCAAAACGATTTGTAAGAAAAACAAATGTTTGCCATCTTGGATTTGAGAATGTATGTCATTTTCGTAATCGGCACCCCGAGGAACCCCGATTATGCTACCCGTATCGATTTTTATTTATTTATTTATTTAATCTTTATTGCACTAAAGAAACCTTATAGTACAAAAGGAGAACTTAATGCCGTATGGCATTTTCTACCAGTCAACCTTAAGGCGAAGCCGAAAAATGTGTTCGCGGTGCAAGTAACAACTAAAGAAACTCAAAATTAATTACATTTAGTTTTTTAACATACCTACGTAATAATTACACAAATAATTATATAAAATATACCCATAATACACATACAATACCTAAATATAATTTTTAAGACAAGTAAAAATTTGCTCCACGCACAAACTTGGAACCCCCTTTTCACCCCTTTACGGGAGCAATTTCAAAAAACGCTTAAATACGTTTCGTTGTATTTAAACAGAGAGTCTGCTAAGTTTCAAATATTTCACTTTAAAAAGGATTTGCTCCCCGTACAAACTTGGAACCCCCTTTTCACCCCTTTATGGAAGCAATTTAGAAAAACGCTAATATACGCCATTAATATGTTTAAACGGCGATCTATAAACAAAGTTTCAAATCTCTCACTTCAATAAATACGTGATTTCATACAAACTTTCATCCCTTGTTTTCCCCCTTAGGGGATGAATTTCGAAAAATACTTTTTTCTCCCTAGCCTACGTTATAAATGTAATCGACTGTGCAAAAATCAATTCTCTAGCGTTAGCAGTTTCGGCTGTGCGTTGATGACTTAGTTAGGCAGTCAGTCAGTTAGTGAGTACTTCTTTTACATGTACTTATAGATTATATGCCAGTAAGTAATAAATTAGGTTGTTCGTATATGGTGCTTCGAACCAGATTTTATTACTTGGTACAGCTTGTATCTAGGTGTTGGATTTTTCAGGACCTTTGTGATATTAACAAGATACGAGCCCATTCCATTCCCATTCCTCTTTCCATCCGCATTCCATTGCATTTTCTCTTTCCATTTTTAACGGATTAAAACAGTGGTATTTTGTTGTTGGTACATACTTATTAACGCACTTATTTATACACATTACACAATACTTACTTGAGTGTTGGGCATGTTTTTCTGGTCGCTAAATCCAAATTTGTTACCAAGGTTTCAGACAATTTTTGGTTTTGATTGTTATCCTTTGTTACCATCAGAAATATTCCTTCTATTGGACCCATGCGCAAGCTTTCATTTAATAAATTTGCTATTCTCTTACTGCTTGTAAGTTCTTCTGTTGATGTTTGAACTTTCACGCCTAATCTCTCCCAAGTCCTGCAAATATGACAAGAATTTATATCTTATTTACTTAATATGAAATTGGGAGTAGAGTTGGCCTGCCTCTCTAGGGTATAAATATGAAAAACTATTTACCTTAGTAAAAAGCTAGAATGCGATGGTGGTGATTTCAAGTGCAAATGCAGCGTTCTAGCACCACGTTTCACCAGCCTGTCGGCTAATTGCATCGCTGGCCCTTCTTCGTCGCTTAGCAACAATTGACAACAATCAGCCGAGCAAATAATCCTGTGAAGAAGTAGTTTTTAAGTATGACGTTGAATGCTGCGGCTTCTTAATTTGCAGGTATGGGGTAATGGTGAGTAAGGTCACCAGAGCTTGCGAGGATGCTCTGTGTTGAAAGTTAGATACCTTCATTTATCTCTGGCTGACGTCACGTATCCTCAAGTCTATTAAGGGAAGGGAGGGTAACGCGCTGACAAACCCCAAGTTGTATGCTTCAGTAGGATACGTTATCTTCTTACTATCAGGCGGCTGGTTGTCTTGTCGTTGTAGCATGAATAATAATATTCCACCAACGACTAGCTGTTTGTAAAGTAATGAAGTCCTAACTGTAGTATATATGTTACCTGGGGCACGTAGGATGCGGAAGTGCAGGTTGCAAGCGCAGCAGTACTCTGCCCCGATGGCGGCTAGCGGCTAGCAAACGGAATGCGCGGGACACATCTTCTGCCAAATACGTCACGCGTGATAGGGGCCGCACATACCCATCCTGTATGCCTTTCGCTACCATAGCTTGTAACTTCTGTAAATTAATTAGCAGATTCCAAAAATGGTATATGTTTAGATATACATATTATGTATTGATTGTTTTGATACAACGTACCGTCCACGTATCATTATTTGGCTGTTCGAAAATCGATGAGAAGTCCACTTGCATAAATGATCGCTCTTCCTTCAAGTTTCCCAATCCGAACATGTAATTTTCTTTACTTTTTAGTGGGCTTGTGTCTAAGATAATTCCTCGGGGTGCACAGCATTTCACGAAAGCCTTGAAGCATAGCAAATATACATATATGAACCAAGACTCTCAACTACATTGAACTATAATGCATTTTTACACTTCACAAGTTCTTACAGTTTTTATTTCGCCTTGTCCGCATGTTATTACAACACTACATCCTCGTCCATTAGTACGGCTTAAGACTAAATCTGCAAAGTTTTTGTCGCGGGAACAACCAATATTGTCCTCTGGAATGATTAAAATTTAAGATCAAACATGAGTTTGCGAATTCAATTAAATAAAAATCTTAATTAGATTCTACCTTTCAGTTCCGGATATAATTTAAGCAAAAACAGTTTCTTTTTAAAATCGCTGACCGCAACGAAAACTTCACATTGTAGATACAGTGCGATCGATATGACCGCTTGTCCATAAGCGCCAGCGCCACCGTGGACAACGACATTCGTTCCTTTTCTCAGCTCAGTTTTCATAATCTGAAAAATTGAGGAATAAAGTTGGCCTATTGATCTATTAGACATAATCATATTACAAAATAAATAATATTTTTTATTGTTTATCTTGAGTTGTTACTTGCACCGCCAACACATTTTTCTGCTTCGTCTTAAGGTTGACTGGTAGAGAATGCCATACGGCATTAAGTTCACCTTTTGTACTATAAAGCTTCTTTTGTGCAATAAAGATTAAATAAATAAAATAGTGGACTGGATCGAGAGAACTCACGAGGCAATAGATTGCATGTGTGTAAGGTAGCGGTACGGTGGCGGCGTCCTCCAGGGTCCAATGCTCGGGCACAGGCCACATCAGCTCGGGTTGCGCAAACACTCGGTCGCTTAGGGCGCCCCCTTGCACAACACCCATGACTCGCTGCCCGCTACAACAAAATATTAGCTATTGACGCTGAATAAAAAAAAATATTTTCAGTCTCATTGCATGCTGTACAGTCGAAGTTTCATTTAGCAATACTAATTACCTTTCGGTAGTTCCACTAAAATCCATTCCGTAGTAGCTCTCGCTAGAATTGTTTACCTCGACTGGTACGTCACCATAAGCTCGCTTGACATCAATATAATTTGGTCCGGCAAAGTGCACCTGCAAGAATATTAGAAGTTCTTAATGTTAACGGGTTATTCGTTGTTTATACCATTACTGTTTCTTCTTATTCGCGATTCTGCACAATATGAATGCCACACAGCTGAATTTTAGCTCATGTGTTTTTCTTCACAATCTTATTTCTTCCTATTCGCGATTCTTCACAATATGACGGTTAAATGCAGTTGCGTAGAATCACATTGTATAAAAAAAACAACCACCGGCGTTGTATAAAAAAAAGATTGTGAAGAATGAGTGACTATGAAGCATAACGCATGTGATAAAATTCAGCTGTGTGGAATTCATATTGTGCAGACACGCGAATAGGAAGAAACAAGATTGTGAAGAATAACTCTTGTGATAAAATGCGGCTGTGTGGAATACATATTGTGCAGAATCAAGAATAGGAAGAAACAAAGTATGTAGTGTTGTGTTCCTGAAGGTATGTAAGGTTGCCAGAGCTCTCGAGGATGCACTGTGTTGAGAGCGAGGGACCTAAATTTGTCCCTTCTGCTGTCAACACAATGCATCCTCCTTTGGAGTTGCGGGCACCTATAGGCTTCGGTGGCCGCTTACCATTAGGTGGACCGTACTCTTGTTTGCCACCGGAGTTGTATAAAAAAAACAAGATTGTGAAGAATGAGTGACTATGAAGAATAACGCATGTGATAAAATTCAGCTGCGTGGAATTCATAATGTGAGGAATCGCGAATAGGAAGAAACAAGAATGTGAAGAATTAATGCCTGTGAAGAATAACGCATATGTTAAAAGTTCAGGTATGTGGAATTCATATTGTGTAGAATCGCGAATAGGAAGAAAGAATAATAGCAAAAACGTCGAATAATCCGTTGCTAGGTGCAGTGCCGGTGCATAGTTAGATGGCAGCTATAGTAGTAGGTACCTTGACCGGGATCCCTGAACTTTTGCATCCAGACGTTTCCACCCATCGAAGAGATTCCAAATCACCAATTGTTGCACTTTGCAAGGCTACTCCACTATTAGAACTACGTTTTTGTTGAACAGGCTCATAGTACTCCCCTCCCCATTCATCCTGAAGAACACAATAGGGATTATTTTCATAAAATTAACAATAGGGACAGAGGTTTCACGTATTTGCAAATATATTCAACTTACGTGATTAACTACGCTGAAAGCTAAATCTAACTCTGGCAATGTACCAATATTCAGATTTTCAGAAGCGTTTTTGAAAGTGAGAAGGTATATTTGGTTGCGCTCTGGTTCGCGTCTCCATTGTTTTATGAGATCTTTAAGTTCAGGTACCATAGGAAATGGTGTGAGTACAATCATTCTGTTTTGCAATGGAAGATTAGTTCTTGCAGTTTGCAACAATGCAAGATCAGAGCTGGTCCTGACGGTGAATGTACTAGTTCCAGCAGTCAGTGCTTTCGGCCTCCACTTGACCAATTCAAGTCGAGTTTTCTTAGAACTGTGAGCCGAGACAACTGTGTATAATGTCGAAGGTTGAACACGATTTGTGTTTTCATAGTCTTCAGCATTGATAACAAAAGTATTACGGCGTAACAGGCGGTATAAAACTTGACATAACTAAAACAAAAAAAATGAGTACGTTAATGTTATGACACTGATGACGTATGATTGAAATATACTAATCTTATAAATGCGAAATTGTGTCTGTCTGTTTGTCTGTCTGTTACCTCTTCACGCATAAACAGCTGATCCGATTTAGATGAAATTTGGTATGGAGATAGTTTGAGTCCCGAGGAAGGAATAGAAGTTTATCTTTAATTATCCCTTAAGGGGTGGAATTTTGCATGAAAGAACAATATCTAGGCCAAGCGCCTAAAATAAAATAATAGCAATTAAATTCCAACGCGATGAACGAGCTCTACGCGTACAAATTCGCGAGAAGAAACTAATATCAGTTATGAGCGTTGGCCGGTACTTACATTATCATCCTTGGATAAATTTGTAACGTAAACCAAATCAGCTTCTTTTATTAAATCGTCCAAAACTGCACCCTTATGCATGCGGTTGAAGTTGATTACACTCCCCAAAACGTAGTTCAAAGTAGCGGTTACGTCATTAAAAACGGACTTTTCTTCCTTTTTATCAAATATTTCGACAACATTCATAATATTTTGGCTAATATTTTCTTCAGCAATTTGCATGAATACTTGGAGAATATTTTGTACCTGTAACAGAGTTCCGAGAATTTCTTCAATCTTGCCTTAGTTATTAATTGGCACGCAATTTCTTGTTACGTGCGGCATGTTCTGTAAGAAGTCATCCAGTTCCTTCCTATGTATATCGTTTGTTTATAAGCTACACACACTTTACACATACTTTTTCAAGACTGACCTATTTAATGGAACGCTCCATGTTTATACATATCACACTGAGCTCAAGTCACCAAAATGTCTTTTAAAGGACATGCTCCTTCTCAATGGAATTTATATATGTCCTTCTAAATTGGAACACAGTCGCATTTCATTTGTTTCATTCGATTTTAAAACACAACATACTAATTCTCATTATAGTCGTTTCAAGTCTTCTTCTGAATTGATTTTTATCCCTTCGTATTCCTTGCCCATTCCATGCTACATGACTAGCTCTTACCTTTTTAACTGTGAAGGTTTCGTTCAAACTTCCTATTGTATTTTATTTTGAACCTGACTGACTTTAAATATAGGCAGGGCCCAATAAAACGTTAGGAGGGCGCGCTGTAACCTCGCCCTCCTATAGCTTTATTGGCCGGGGGAAAATCCAGGGGAAACCTCGGACACGACCACGCGGACGGTTTAAACACTGGAATACTCTTAAAGTTTGCGCTCCAGTGAGATTGATTCAGCGGCTTCAACCAAATCTGAGGCGTGAGGCAAACTTCCCCTTATTTATTCTTTTCTAATTCACATCTCTTACTGCGTCATCTTTGCGATCTACCATGGCGCAGCTCACAAAACGAAAACTCACCTTTAAATTAGTCACAGATTGAAATCGTGGCACAAAATTCAACGCTTTTAAGGCCAATTTATTTACATCGGCAGTTACAATTTTACGAAATCGTATACCTTCCAACAATATGCCTCCGCATCTAAAACCATTTAAATGTTAGTAACATATATTATATCACAACTCGCTTTATCCCGCGGCTTCGCCCGCGTAGTAAGCGTAATTTTTAATTGTCTACAAAAAAGGATGTTCTCAGTTTGACCCGTATGATTGTGTGTATCTACGTATGTAGGTATGTATGGATGTCATTTTCGTAATCGGTTCCACGAGGAACCACGAAGATCACACCCATGTCGATATTAAGAAAAAAAAGTGCCCGCCATTTTTGATTTGAAAATGCATGTAATTTTCGTAATCGACACCCCGAGAAACCTCAAAGATGATACCCATATAGTGTATATTAAGAAAAGTAAAGATTTGCTCCCCGCACAAACCGGGAACCCCCTTTTCACCCCTTTAGGGGAGCAATTTCGAAGAACGCTTAAACATGTTTTATTGTATTTAAACAAAGTCTATATACGAAGTTTTAAATCGCTCACTTCAAAAAACATTTGCTCCCGGCACAAACTTGGAACCCCCTTTTCATCCCTTTAGGGGAGCAATTTCCAAAAACGACGAAATGAGTTTTGTTGTATTTAAATAGAGAATCTATTTACTAAGTTCCAATATCTCACTTCAAAAAGGATTTGCTCCCGGTACAAACTTTAAACCCCCTTTTCACCCCTTTAGGGGAGCAACTTAGAAAAACGCTGATTTCGCCATTAATATATTTAAACCAAGGACCATATACAATAGGACTGACAATCTTCATACTACGCACCGTACACCGAAAGTTAGTATCTCTCTACGTAGCTAGATGCCGCTAAGAGTACCGATTCATTCAAAAGTCGTTTTTATAATTTCCATGAATGCGCAAAAGTGAAGTCACAGCCGTCGAACGTTCAACGACATTCCAAATGATACAGTAAAAAGTGAAAATAGATGGCGTTAGGTGCGATGTTTCATTACTACGTTCCGTTTCGGCGCACTTCACTATTTTTATTTGTACTTACATAATTACTTACAAATGAAATATATTTCACAGTTCAATCGTCCCTTACTGTCAAGTATGTAAGTACGAGAGGGACGAATGGTATATGTCCGACATATAAGCGATCATTTTAGCTCCTCTGCTTTGACAAAAATGTTTTCGTACGTCCGGATTTCCAGTTGTTCTGTTCTACAGGTCGCATTTTCTCAACCGATTCTCATGAAATTTTGTGAGCAGGGGTGCTGCTACCGCGAACAGCAAACGAAGTTTTCGCTCTCTGTCGCACTTGCACGTTCGGACGTAAGTGCGACAGAGAGGCAAAACTTCGTTTGCTGTTCGCGGTAGCGCCCCAGGTTCTATAATTAATTAATTCTTTGTAAAGTCAGTTCTTGGCCATATAAAAAAAACACTCGCGAGGTCGACAGCTCAAAGAACCGCTAGTTTATAACTGCAAATCAAAGTTTTTTTGTAAAAAAGTACCAATTTAAATAAATATTTTTTGATTTACATACTTATATCAATATTCCCCTTATAATTTATAAACCTATCTTCCGCATTAAACCTATTTAGGTATTAAGAGGTGCAAGTAGTAAATACTGGCCACATATTTATACAATACCTAAATGTCAAAAATGTTCTACAGTCCTCGAATCACAGCTTAAGACAGAGTAGTCAAATTAATAAAACGTAATTTTCTGAGACTAGCTCTAATTTTCATTGCATATTCATTCACGAAGATAATTCTAAAAAATCCAAGGTCCGTTATACTGTTTGTAACATATAGTGAAACATTTAGCTTAGTTTATAATAAATAAATATATAATATGTAATAAATAATATGGGTATGATCATATACAAATCCACCCCACCTAGTCCCGAACAAACTAAGCAAGCTTCTATTTTCTCTCTCCTCTGACACTTATACGAGTATATAGATAAATATATACTTAAATACAAAAAGGAGTTGCGTTTCTTTTAACTACCGATATCCCGCATCACCTATTAATTTATTGAAAGAAAAAACCTTGGTAGCTACATTGAACTATCTGTAACTTACTCTATAGTTGGTAAGAGGCAAAATGTGAATATAATAAATGTGTTAAATCAAAGGCGATTTCCATAAACAAATGAAGGCCCAAAAAGAAAGGGACGATTGTATCGCATGACATTTCCGATCTCTTCTCGATGAGCGTCAAATTTTGTAATTAGAATATTGGTTTATTTACAGTGCGGATATTTATGAGCATTGCATGTTTACATATTTTTGCACTCTGCTTAGGCAGATATAATTGTGTATGTAATTTGCCTACGTATTTATAAAAAAGGTGGTTTAGATATTTGTTTCTATTTGCTGTCTATATGAGGTTGGAAAAAAATTGTGTAGATATTTTTGACTCCTGCTTTGTTCACATGTATATGAAAAACAAGTGCATAGATGCTTTTGTCTGCGTGTTTGTCTACATATATTTGTCTGTCATTGTACGTATATTTATGAACGTATTAGCGTACACAATTTAATGACTCGATTAATGTTCAAATATATCTGATCGAAATTGTTGTATGGATATTTTTGGCTAACAGATAGTAAAGACATTTTTGTCGCCTTGGGAACGTATATATATTTATGCCCTTGACTGTACGCGTAATTTAATTTTATACACATTTTACCAGTTCACCAACGCCATCTAGTTATTTTATGTATCAAAAATTGGCGAACCCGCGAGCAATCTTGAGCAATCAATGATTCCAGAGGTAGTGCCATCTATTAAATATGATCTGTTTCACGTTGTTGATGAGTAAAAAATATAATCTTTAAAAATTGTGTATAGAAGGTATATAATGGTGTTAAAATAAAGCACTTAGACGTTTGTTCTTAAAAAACAATAAAAACAGGAGAAAACATTGGTGAAAATAACATTTTTGCGACTCCAGGCTACGAAGCAGCGCCATCTAGTTTTAATACCGAATTTTGAGCTATTTCAGAGTTACATTTTTTTGTATAAGATTGTCGGTCCTATTGTATATGGTCCTTGATTTAAACAAAGAGCCTATATAAAAAGAGATTTGACACATCTATTACTGCATTAAATACGAGTTATCATACAAAATTTTATCTTAGGGAATGAATTTTGAAAAAATCCTTTCTTATCCCTAGCTTACGTTACAAATGTAATCGACTGTGTAACATAAATTCTCTAAAATGAGCAGTTTCGGCTGTGCGTCGATGAGTCAGTCAGCCAGGCAGGACTTCTCTTTGATATCTATAGATTAAGTTAGTTTATATAATATAATTAGGTATATGTTCTTAATAATGTTCCGCTCTTGACAGTAAACCCCCTTTAGAGGAGCAATTTTAACAGATTTTGTTGTATTTAAACAGAGAGAAGTTTTAAATATCTCATGTCAAAACCGGTTTGCTCGCGGTACAAACTTGGAACCCCCTTTTCACCCCTTTAGGGGAGCAATTTAGAAAAACGCTGAAATACTCCATTAATATATTTAAGCAGGGAGTCTATATACAAAATTCCAAATCACTCACTTCAATAAATACGTGTTTTCATACAAACTTTCATACCTTGTTTTACCCCCTTAGGGGATGAATTTAGAAAAATCCTTTCTTATCCTTAACTTACGTTATGAATGTCACCGACTGTGCAAAAATCAATTCTCTAGCGTTAGTAGTTTCGGCTGTGCGTTGATGAGTCAGTCAGTCAGTCAATCAATTTTTATAGTATAAGGGATTTTATGCAAAATTAATATAAAATGTTATAATTATAATATCTATATCCTTGACATATAGTATTAATTGTAATTATATAATTGTAAAATAATATAAATATGAATAAACGAAATTAGGCCTAAAATTATATTAACATTGTATGCCTTTATAAGGCAGGATATGGAGAACTTAAAAACCATTTTTAAGACCTATGTAACCTATAACCAAACAATAAATTATTTGTATTTGTATCAATTTATATGATAAGATAATTATACTATTCTTTACGCTAAAGTGTATGCATATATACCTTGTGCTTTCTTGTAGTGCGGAAATATTAGTTTTCATAACATTCAAACCATTTATTTTCATTTTATCGTTATTCAAGTGCTTCTTGATATCAATAGTAACCTTCCTAATGTAGGCAGGGTGCGAGATTCCTTCAGGAGGTTGCCTAAGGATGTTAAGTTGTAGCATGCCATCTATGAGGGTGACCCAATTGCCCTTCCACAAAAGGTACCCCTCGGTAAATGATGAGTTCGCGCTGCAGATACTTTGGAACTCGCCTCTATAAAATATAAAAAAGGACATTAGAGTAAATACGTAATAAAAACACCGGTTACATACTACATCATACTTATATTGAGAAAACTCACGCGTATCTGTAATGTCGTTCGAATAATATCCTATAAACATCTTCAGTCGTAAACTCCAAAGCTTTTTCATTGTTCTCATCATTGTCGAAACTTCTAGAGACATTAGTTAATAATGCGTTTGCGTATCCTTTAGCTACTATTGAATGATTGTCCATTACCTGAAACCCACAATACAGCATCAATATTCGGCGTGTCACCAACTGAAGTATTATCAACCAGTTATAGTCAGTTGACGTTTTGAGGGTTCCGTATAAGTATAGTATAATACCCTATTACTTATACTCCGCTGTCCGTCCGTCCGTCACCAGTCTGTATCTCATGAACCGTGATAGTTAGAATTTTCACAGATACTATAACAACAAGTACTAAAACACAGAATAAAATACCTAAATATTTAAGGGGTTCCCATACAAAAACGTGATTTTTTAGCCGTTTTTATAGATAATGGCACGGAACCCTTTGTGCGCGAGCCCGACTCGCACTTGGCCGGTTTTTATCTTTAAACCAACTTCAAAAAAGGAGGAACGCTGAATTCTATAGTATGTCCTTCTTTTTCAAGATAGGGTTAACCATTATTTGATACATTGATTATGATATATATTTATGATATATAATCAAAGTGAAGGAAATGACAAAATTTTTTTTCTACAAGTTGGAGGCTGCTGCTGCTCAACTCAATCCACCGACGGGCCGTAGCCGACGTTCACGGAGCTTCATGATACAACTCTCTGAAATATCTTACACGTTATGGCCATGTGGCAAATAACCAGGCGGGCAGCACGCTTGTTTGCCACCGACGTGGTATAAGAAAATGACGAAATTTGTACCTGGCTCGAGGACTAATAGCATACCTCGAATGATCCCGTCCCTCGATGCAGTGTGACACTGAGACGCAGCTGACGTGAGTCGTGCATGATGGGCTGAGCAAACAGGTGCACGTCTCGAAATTGTACCGACATTTGCTTTCGGGTCAAACCTATTGACATAGCAAGCGTGTCCCACACTGCCACTAGAGCACCCGCGAACGGATATACCGTTTTTCCTGCATAAAAATGAATTGGCACTAGGTTAGAAACTCATCAATTTACTTAACAATTTCTAGTTAAGAAGCCTAATGGTTTTTTGAATAAATCAACTTGATGATTTCCGAAATATACGATAACCTTAATTTCGATAAACCATAGAGTTATTTAACATTCTACACAAGAAAACAAAAAGGTTTAGTGCGATTTATTACCGAACCGAATTAAGAGTACGATAGACAGACAGATTTGCTCTTGTTACTTTATTATGATCGTAGGTACCTATACACCCGTCTGGCCGCATTAGCACGGAAAGGCGGGTGGTTCCGATCCAGATGTTTGACCGGCCCATCCCCTGGGCCAACGAAGTCAAATATCTTGGAGTGACCCTCGACAGAAAACTGACTTTCCATAGCCAAATCAGTAGGGTACGCAACCGTGCGTTGTTCGTGCTAGGAAGACTTGGGCCGATGATTAACAAGTTTAGTAAAATGTCACTTAGAAATAAGCTCATACTCTACAAAACTCGTGTTCGTCCACTCATGTCTTATGCAAGTGTAGCTTTTGCTCACGTGCCTATGAAATCGCTTAAGTCGCTTCAGATCATTCAGAATCATTTTCACCGTAATGCGACTGGTGCCTCGTGGTATCGGTCGAATCTCAGTCTGAACCATAACAAGGGGATTAGCATCATGTACGGCAGACGTTATTTTGACAACGCTCCCCATCATAGGAATCCGTTAGTTAGGAAGGCTGTCGGCTACGTTCCCATCCCTCCCCCCTCTGCCGTAACTCGGCGATCACTCATTAGGAGCCGCGCGATCCGAGGTAAAAAGCAGGTACCTATTGCAACAAGGAGTTCTTACTATTGTATGCATAGTTCCCGGCGATATACAACTAGATGCGGTTATGGATTTGGTTGTGCAATTTTATTAAAACCTGAGACTTAAGTCGTCTCCCGGGCCCGGAGATCTCCGGGCACATAACAAAACAATATATCATTGTTTGTTTTTAGCCGGGAGGCAATAGGTTAAGAAGTTATTAAAGAAATCACTAAATACAATACAAATTAATGTCGTACCTTGAACGATGTGACCTTGTAAGTAATTATGTTCGCTGTCATGCAGAGAAATAACAAATTTGCAAGCGGCTGCTTCTTTTCTAGTAGGACGGAGGTAGAGTGGCAGGAACCTAAATTGGAAAAGATAGATTAGGTACGTCGGCAATTGAATAAGACTGATTTAATTTTAATTTTACTGATGTTTCTCAAACGTGTAATGAAATATTGACGTTACGTTGTATTTAACACATTACAACAAGCTGCGAATCATATTTCGAGTGCGGCGCAACGAGCGGTCCATAATGGAATTTCGTACAACATTTCCGGCTGTTGCAGCGCGTGTTTTTATTACTGAATCCTTAGAATTTCATTCGTGTTTTTTTATACTTTCCAAATTTCATTGCATTTTTTGAGAAAAGCACTATACAAGCCTCGGCATGAACAGGGAATCCCCTATTATTTACAAACTACTTACCATGTTTCATTATGAGCCCATTCTACCAAATGTGATAAGAGCGGTGTGCCGGTAGAAACAGGAAATTCGACTTTGGGATACAAAACACGAATATTTGGGTAATATCCTTCCATGTACAATCTGAAAATATAATTATGTACCACTGGAATAAGAAGAAGTACAACAGGGAGTTCACATAATATGAAGTGATCAACGATCTAATCAACGAGCTAAAAAGTAAAAACTACTTTCTTTTTTACTCACTTGCCGATTGCTTCTAGAAGAAATTGGGCGTTGTCTGAATGCCCACGCCGTGTAAGGGGTACATTAACACAAGATGACGACAGGGAGCGTTTGAGAATGGCCTGCAGCAACCCATGAGGCGCTACCTCTACTAGCACGGCATTCTGCGGTATGAGCCGGGACGCCTCTTCGAATAGTACTGGTCTCTACAAACACAATGTAGTGTGTTAAGGTGGTTGTACTCGTATAAGAGAAAAGTTGAAACACGTAAATATGTAGCACGCATTGAATTAAAGGCACGGACAACAAAATTATATGCAGCACGCTGCTACATCTTATTAATATTATAAATACGGGAGTTTATATGTTTGTTATTTAATCACGCAAAAACAGCCGAACGGACTATTGAGTTGCGTCAATTATGATTACCGTTGCCTTATTTTTTGCGTTTTTGTATAAGTACCTACTCGATTTCTAAATAAATTCCTGTTTCATAATTGATTATGTAACAGCGAAATACAATTCCTCTTTCTTAGCCAATTGCGAAATTGCAATTACGAAAACCCATTAAACCATCAATACAACACGAGTTCATAGCTTGGATTTAGATTATCATATAGAATACTTTTTCGCGACGAAGTCGCGTGCAAAGGCCAGTACTGAATAATGTAGATTTTTTCTACCAGTAAATTGTTGGTATGGTATTCGGCTGAAGAATATTTGGCAGTTTGCTCGTTCCATCTCTCTTGTGGTACTGAAGTCGATACCCAACGCTCGCTGCGAAGTTTCGGAGTTTTGATGACTTCATTCAGGTACTTGCAAAGACCAGGCCCTGTAATAATAATAAACGTATAAAGCAAGGTGCCCAAGACAGCAACCTATGAATAATTTTTAATAGTGTCAGTACTGCCTACCTACCATAAGGATCTTAATAATGGTATCTTGATAAAATTACCTGCTTCGGCGATATACCGGGAATGGTACGCGATGTTCGAACAAGGGACTTCCTTAGCGAAAATACCCTTAGCAGTTAGTTGTGCAACGAACTCCTTCATTGCATCAGCTGGGCCCGAGATGGTGCTTGAATCAGGTCCGTTGTGACAAGCTACATCAATCTCAGGTGGGCAAATTTTTGAAACCTGTATTAACAGAGAAGATAATAGGAAATTACGCGGTCTAAAAGAACTGACGGTCGGAAGGTCAGCGCCGGCCATTACCCCAGAGTAATAAGCCTGAGCTGACTCCATCCTGAGATGGAACCTTTCGTGGCACTGTACATTTCGACCAAAAAGTTGACGTTAAAATCTATGGTGCTAGCTGAGCTGAAATCAGTGTATCAGTATATTTATTTATACTTACTACTTCGTGTTAATGTTCCGTTTTTGTCACAATAAATTCTTCGTTATTTTCTTCTATTCTAAAAGAAAGGCCAAGACCAAGACAAGAAAACATACTTTTTCAAAACCAATGCCAACGGCCGCCATCGAGCCTCGGATGAAGGGAGTTTGCACGGATACCAGCCCCCGACTGTACGCCGATAAGATCATTTCTTCAGCTGTTAAACAGCCGTCTGCGTACGCACATCCCAGCTCGCCCACGCTGTGTCCTGTGGGTTTATGTAATGACCATGAGTAACATAGCAGCTATATCGGTTGTTATGTGTTAAAATTAAGTCAGTTAATTAAGTAACCAAAAGTCAGGAATGTGTGGACAAAAATTATCAGACAAAAGTACCTCAAGATCATCATCCTCCTAGCGTTTTACCCGTTGTGCCCTAAGGAGCTCTGGGTCCCCTTTGACACCTAATGCCAAGATTTGGTACGTCAAGATAACTGTATTTTTTTTTCAAATACAGATGTTTCATACTTACCAATAATTTTATCTGGAACTAATCCCAATTCACGTAATATGTCTGTCAATCCTATTTGGATAGCAGCTATTCCAACGAACGAATTTAGTATGTTGTCGTAAATGGTTGGATCAGGTGACGTGATTATATGGATAATATCAACGCCTTTCGGCTTCAAAACTTTATAACAACTGGAAACAAAAATTTAGATTTTTTAAACCGAAGTGTTAAGTGAATTTGTTATTCATAAGTGTATGTGTTGATTCCATAAGGGTATGTGTTCGTGTGTAGTCAAAAATTTACCGTTCTATGGCGGCATTAAATATCGGTATGCGCATGAGTGACGCGCCCATTCCAGACCATTGGGAGCCCATCCCACTGTACACGAACCAGAGTGGTCGATCACTACCATCACAGTAGTCTGCTCGTTCACTAAGGCTTACCGTTCTCTTCTCTTTATCTTCACCTATAAAAATATTTATTAAGCAATGAAAATGCATGATACAATAATATACTGCTCCAGGTATGGCAATCCGGTGCATCGGTTAATTAACCGATGCACCGGATTGCCATGCAATTGTGTGGGTGATACAACCTGCGTCATTAGCTTTGTATCAGCATGTCGTCGGTATGCGGACGTAAGTGTGTGTCGTCAACAGTGACGTAATGAGGTGTCACGATCCGAATTGTCAGACTTTGTTTTCTTAGACCATGGCAAAAATGGTACTTTGTTATTTGAAAACGGGACTTAATCGCGTTACATTATTAAGATTTTCCCGACGTATCGAATGTATCACAAGTTGTTACCCGCTCACGCCAGTCAGCTCGCGACCACGGATGTTGTGGTACTTTCAAAAGTCGGGCAAACCTTAAAAAAGGTAAATAAACTAGTATTGTACGCGATTCAGTCCCGTTTTCCAAAAATAATGTATGAAAATCGTGTAAGTTTAAATCAAAAATGATACTTATAAGACAGAACAATATTGGAATAGAACAGGAAAAAAGACTTACCTAATATTACAAACCCTCTGCCTAAATGACCACTTATCTTTGTGGAATGAATGTTATATAACAGTGCCAGCTCCTCAGGGTCAATTGGGCGGGATTTCAAATCGTTAATAATATTTTTGACGGCTGTATCCTGTCTTGCAGAAATTGCGACTAAACGAGGAAAGCTGCACTGATATCGAGTTAGATCCTGAAACCAATGAATCTGGATTCAAGAAAGAAAAAACAGAAGAAAAGGAAAAGTCTGCAAGGCGCACGTAACTACTTTGGAACAACATGTTCCCGTGGTCCCACCTCAGCTTAACATCAAGCTGACTGCGCTTATATGTGTATGGTACACGTCGTCATGTAACAATAATACTTAATTTTATCATTCAAATATATTATGTGTAAACTTATCTACTCAATAAATAAAAAATACCTTTGGTTTAAAATGACCATGTAAAAGGACATGGGAATTGATACCAGTCAATGACATCCCATTAATTCCTACGAAAGTGCGTTTGAAGGGTTGGTGATCGGTTAAGATACGCATTCGTCCGTTTCGTATAGCTGCTACGTCATTCCGAGGTGTCGTGCAATGAAGATTTCCAGCTAGGTCACCTTTGTGATATCCCAGTAGCACCTGTATTCGAAGCAGAAAAGAATAATTTAAATTAAAATACTCAAAAATTTCTTGATACATTTTAGCTACACCAACGAAGTCATAGTTCGTAAATAAGTAAGAGAAAGTTAAAAAAAGCATGTATTAGATACACTGCCATAGATTTACTTTTAATTAAGAAGTTTATATATTTTTGATTTTTAATTCGTAAGAAGATGAAAAGCCTTCCTGCAGACAAACTAATAACAGTTTTGAAGGTCTTTTGTTGTAATTTTTGTTGTTCGTTTAAAATAATTAAATAAAAATAATAAGTGAAGGTATGCTACAAATTTTTACCTTCGTTATTGCAGTTATCCCAGAAGCTGCCTCGCAGTAACCCAAGTTAGACATCACGCTACCCACTAAGAGAGGTTCAGTTCTGTTCTTGCAAAATACCTTATCAAATACTTCCAGCTCTACCTTGTCGGCCTCTGTGTCACCTGTAATAAATACTTCTATAGTGAAGACACTAAAAACTATTACAAACAGAATATGGACACGAACGCTGTCTGTCGAAAATTAGTAAGTTCGCATTTTGTCGAAAAAGGATCAAATTCTTAATCAAATAGCAAAACAAAAAATAACAGAAAAGAATAAATAATGACATAATAAGTCTTCAAAGTTTTAAGAGGGGACATATCTGTTCATTTTCCGCAAAACCTTCTGATAACGAAAATGATTACCTGACCCACAACCTTCAACAAATTCGATCTCATTAGGCGATATTTTTGCTTCCTCGTAAAATTCTTTTAGGAATCCTGACATGCTGACGGGATCTCGATTAAAACCATATCTAGGCCCAGTGTCATTGTCTACCATTTCGAGAAACTTATTTTTGACGTAAACAATATCGGCATAAATCCTAAAAATGTTATTTATATCAAAACATAAACAAAGTAAGCTTAAAAATTAATAAATTAAATCCTATATAAACTAAACAAGCAAAAATGGGTTCAATTTCAGAGCTCGGTGTTAGGGTGCGGGTGCCCAGAAGGCTGGCAGCATTGCCGCGCTGCACATTTAATTAAGACCGATGCGCTGAGCGAAGAGCGCTAGCCTTTTGGTCACCCGTTTAAACCTTTGTAGTATAAATGATAATGATATCACCTTAAAGCATCTTTAGCTTTTTGGAGAAACAGCACATTGATAGCTTCAGATCTGGCGCAACCATCAGCGTTCTTGTCGTAAGATTTGGTTTTACCGTCTTTGCAGAGGGTAATTGTCCTAAAATGATAATTTAATTTTCTTACTGTAATAAAAATCTCTTTGGAAAATAATACGAAAATATTAAAAACTTACCTTCCATAATGTATAGAACTTTGCGGATGCAGACAAACGTTGGCTCCTCCGACAATAGCTGCCTCGCAGTCCCCTCGAGTCATAGCTAAGTACGCTTGCTCGAGAGCCACGGTCGAGCTAGAGCAGGCGGCGTCTATGGATTGCGATGGTCCTTTCGC
Source organism: Epiblema foenella (assembly GCA_963556455.1). Taxonomy (NCBI): domain Eukaryota; kingdom Metazoa; phylum Arthropoda; class Insecta; order Lepidoptera; family Tortricidae; genus Epiblema; species Epiblema foenella. The sequence goes on from OY747100.1 coordinate 5,102,660, forward strand.
ATTCAGCCAGTAAGACACTCGATTGGCAAACATGGATTTGTTACACCTGAATAAACCGAAAAAGTATAGTAAAACAGGAATTAAAAAATAAATGAGAAGTAAATTAACATAACGTTTATTTCCGCTTTGCCTAGGGTTGGTAGTCAAAGTCAAATGGCATTAAGTTATGCTTTTGTATGATAAAGAGAAGATCAATACCCTGCAATACCGAAACCAGTTCTCGAAGTAGCGACGTAGAATGAAGCCTTTTCAGTTTCTGAAAAACAGCTTCCAATGAATACGCCAACTTTTTTTCCGGAAAGGTGCTCTGGGCTTACTCCTGCCAATAAAAGTATATGTCAGAGATTCATAGTGCGAGCGGTAGGTATCTCGATGATTTGTATTTTGTGATATAAAATACAGTTAAATATTGCGTAGTACGGAACCTAGTTGCGCTTAAAAGTCCTATTTAAGTACATATTATATTTCCTATTTTTATTATTTCACTAACCTGCATCGTAAATGGCTTGATAAGCTTGCTCTAGTATTTTCCGTCCCATTGGGTCCATACTTACACCGAGTCGGTAATGGACTTTGAAAAATTGCGCGTCGAAACGATCTAGATTCGGAACAGTCCCGACATATGGTGAAACCTCAGGGTGATTATATTTCCAACGGGGTTCTCCTGCAGTAACCGGATTCTCCTGCCAAAAAATACACAATGATGTTTCTAGCTAAGATAATCTTATCAGCGTCTATTTCATCCATTACGTATATAAATTATATTATTTAAAAATGTTAGATTACGTAGATATCGTAAAGTCAGTATTGGAAAACTTCTCCTTGTCAAAATCTTTATGGAATTGTTGTAAGTTTGGATGTCAGCTGGCCCGCGGAAGTTTTTTTTTTAACTTTAGCTACCTACCTGTAAATGTTTTTCTTTTTTACCTTGTTATAGAGAATGTCGGAGAGGTGTTTGATGTGGTGTGACTGCGGATAGAGGCCAGACATGCCAGATATGACTACTCTGTCTCTATCAGTCGCCGATGCCTCAACAGATGCTGATGACTTATCCTCTTGTGGTGTGGGTACCATTTTTCCTAAAAACATGTTTTACCAGCAGGTCAATTGCCAATGAAAATAATTTGACATTTTATGTTGGATTATTTTCACTGGCAATTGGAAACCTTAAGTTTTTTGAATTGGTCCATATTATTATTATATTGATAAACTTATTATAGAGTTTTAAAAAGGTGCCAGTTTTTTTTATTAAGTATATTTTTTAAGAAATATGTATTTGTATCTTATCTTTGACATAACACACTTTAAGAGGAATTAATAGGATTATGCCTTGGTCTGCCTGGAAACAAAAAAACATCAACTTCACAGCTGACAGATGTCAAATGTGGCAGTTACACTATGAATGTAAAAATTATTACACGTTTATCCCTCCTAACGTGTGATATGTAATACAAAATAAAATGAGAATACAAGGTCAGCTTAGTTTTTTAAAATAATGAAAATACTCGTCAACAGCATAAAAGAATTCCTGTATTAACCATTTTCTGAGTTCCGTCTTGAATAATCTAATTGGCAAATCTTTCATGCAAACGATTAAAAATGTCAATGGACTTACAATATGCGTTCTTGCTATACAATTGTATTTTACGAGGAGGATCAACAAGTTGACTAGGGTACCTTGTATTAAAGTTGCATATATCTTTATAGGTTTTGAAGAGTTCCGAGTGAAACTTGACAAATAAACAAACTTCATATATATACAAGCATGCCACAGTCAAAAAATTCAGGGTTCTTAACAGTGGCCTACAAGAAGTTAAGATGTCCACATTACAGATGGCCCTGACACACTGTTTTTTGCGCTATACGTGCGCGTTTTACATGGACTTATGGTTTTACACTTGAATTTCCCCAGATGAGAATGCCGTATCTAAGTAGTGGGCCAACATAATCATGGTGGTATGGTGCCTTAATATCTCTGTTTCACTCATGTTTCTACTCATGACAATTTTTTCTCGTATGTCTCCACCACCCAAAGGTTATCTGGAAGAGATCGCTTTTTAGCGATAAAACCGCTTGTTGTCTACCATCATCATGTTTAATTTTTAATCTTGTTTTCAATGTATTTTCTGGTGAACAATATAGAATATTTGTATTATATTGTAAGCCTGTATAGCAGTCTGTTTGGTGCTAATCTTAGTCAGCTTCCATAGAGCATAAGCAAACTAGTTAATTTTATTGCACATGTTATTAGTAGCCTAATGTATGCCCCATGAGCATTTATCATCTACGCAAATACCTAAGAAGGTTGTCTGGCTTGATGCCGTTAACCTCTGATCTGCGAAAGATACAGTTAAAGGGTGCTTTTTACCATTTTTATTTACAAATTGGATATATATGGTTTTATCTATATTAGCTTTAAGATTATTCCTACACAGCCAGTTTATTAACATTAGCAATTGTCTCATTTATATCACTGTTATATGTCGTGGCATCAGGACATGGTATAACGACAGGTTATCCGCAAAGAGTATACTGTCAAAATTTGTCACAATCGGTCGATCATTAATATACATTTAAAAAAACAGAGGTCCCAGAATACTCCCCTGCGGTATACCGACTTTATTTTCTCTAGTGGAAGACCTAAAGGCAGTAATCGTGTTAGCGTAGCCTATTTGGGATATTTCCACGAATTTAGAGAGTATATAGAGTATATATAGTCTCTGAGCCATTCATTAACTACGTACACCTCACTGCAAAGCTTAAAATTCCAAGTCACAACTCTGCCGTACTGCGACAATTATCGGCATAATAATAAATAGTGTTGGGATGTTTTGTGGCATTTGGGTGAACAAAGAGCAATGGAGTCGTTGTTATATACTTTTTGATTGAATTAATGACTGAATAAATACAGAAATAATTACAGAGAGCTGATAACATAATAAAAAAAAGATTCTTATATGCATAGTGCAAAAACTACCCTCCTTTTTGTACTTTAACTTACTGGTTCGTAATTGAAAGAACAATTTAACACACACTTCTGTTCTTAACAAAATTCAAACAAATTCACTTAATTAAAAATAATTTTATGATAATTCGGGTATTCGGAAAATTACTCGAGTGATTCATCATGGATGAACTTGCTACTTTTAGGTAAGGTACATACCTATAGATTATGATTTGAAATACTCGGTAACGTACAAATATCATCAACTAAGGCCGGGTTTTATAAAGATCCGTTAGACCAAATGTCAGATCAAATTTCAGTAACTCAGTACATTTTTTGACATAACCAACTGACATAAGGTCTAACGGATCTTTATAAAACCGAGCCTAAGAGATGCAAATGAAGACATAAATCACTTACTTTTCTTTCGTAGACCGACGGTTATGGACGTGAATATCTAAGCACTTCTGAAGTATTATGATTGCTTCAGGGGTGGAGCTTCAGGGGTAAGAGCGGTCCGTCTAGTAACTGATCTCACAACCAAGTGAGCTAGTCGTCAAGTGAGTTGTTCCCTCCACAATGCTCATTTATACCCCATCCACGTTACTACAGGTTTTGTAATAATGTTGCCATATAATATATATTTACCCTACCATTGACCAATGTTTGCCATGTAAAAGTTAATTTTCCTCAATCATAATCATAAAATCATGAGAATTGTCTACAAACCGTTGTTAATACTGAATTATTTACGTATTTCACTACAAGCCGTCTTAATCGAGGTACTTCCACTTCACTCAATTTTAATAACTATCAACGTCAACCAAAAATTAAACATTATATCACCCGACCCTTACCTTCAGTATTTCCTTCGATATCCTACTTCCACAAAGTCAAAGCAAACATTATATTGACTTTAACCGCGTTCCTCCTTTTATATTCGCGTAATGTTTGCAGGTATTATAATATATAATAATTTTGGTACTGTTGTTGGTTTGTTCAGTAACTGGAACTGAGGATAACTTAAATATCCTCAACTAAGTTAAACTTAATTTACTTATATTTTCTGACTACTATACTTTCTGAAACACACTAGTTGGTGTATTTCACTATTGTTTATATCCAGCTGGATGGTGCATTTTAATTCTGACACATACTTTGTATTACCATCTTATCACAGTGTACCTAATTTTATAATTTGAGACGAATGTCTACGTTTTCGCTCAATCCCGTTACTAGTTCTACGTTTTTTGATTGTATTTTATTCAATTAGCAAATGTCAGTTTTATATTTGTTCATTTGGTTGTTTGTTATATAGGTTACTTTACTCTTCTGTTAATTGATCAGTCGTTGACTTGTGCTTGTCTTACAAGTTCTGGAAGAATATAATAATATAATATAATATAATATAATATAATATAATATAATATAATATAATATAATATAATATAATATAATATAATATAATATAATATAATATAATATAATATAATATAATATCTAGGGCTCGTCGAGCTTGTGTCTCCTTTTAACGCTTTAACGAGTTGCTATCATATAAATGTCATTCTGCCATGGTCGATACACAATTTCGTATGTCACTAAATTGAAATTTTCGGGGCGGTTACTTATACGTATTATCGTATTATTTCATAACTTCATTGATGAGATTCAAGTAAACACATCGCATACAACTAGTTTATGGTAATGCGGTTTTTATTAAGGCCAAACAACTAGTGTAGGTATATATTGAAAACAATACGAATAGTAAAGAACCGATACTACCAGATAAATGGAAAATGGATGGCGCTGTTTAAAATTGCTGAGAGAATACTAATGAAGTTACGCAAATAGACAACTGATAATCTAGAATAAAGCTTTTGGATAATAATTAAAAGAATGAGACCCACCAAAATTTTGTTCCCAAGAAATTCCTTAACTTTTCCCATTGACCTATGAACTTGAAATTTGGTGATAATGGTGATATTACGTATATTTTACCAACAAATACTAATATTTACTAATAAATCATATCTTTTCTTTGAGATTCATTATTTTCTTATTTTTCCTATTAAAACTACGTAACTTAATTTTGTGATTGGTTCGGAACCCTAAATGTGCGAAGTCCGACACGCACTTGGCCGGTTTTATTATTATGTGTTGTTAGTTTTGCTAGTACTTTTATATTTCACGAACGCGGATTATTAGCCTTAGTTGTAGTTGTGACACATTCGAACACAGACAATGTGAACACATAGCTCCGACGCTGACGCACACAGACGTTGTGCATGTATATCTCAACACACAACCGTGGCTCTGATGGCTCACCCGCCTCCGTGAGATAAAACAACTATAAGTACTATATATTACTTTGACGGCTGACTAATAAATTGGCATCATTAAATCGCGTACACGTAATACGCACTTAACCAGGTTTTTTAAAAATATATTACTTTAAATGAAATAAACCAAGCTACTTGTGCTCTATATGAAGTTAAGTAAAATTACGATTTGTTTGTATCTAATATCAATAGAAAATATCTGGATTCACCTTAAGGGGCTCCTAGCTCCTAATGACCTTCGATCTGTAACTCTCCGTTTTCTCGTGTTTTTTATGGTTTATCGTATTAAGAAGTACGAAGTTGACCGAAATAGTATCCCATATTTACTTTAAAACTCACTGTCATCGAGATATATGGCAAAATTTTGGCAATTTCAGACCAAAAAACCAGTTTTTTAGACTTAACTAACTGATTTAACTTTTGTGAAGATGAGTTAAAAATAAAAATTTCTCTTGCGTTGTTAGAGACGTCAATAAGGAACAGTTACATGTATACATTTCATATATATAAGTGCATAAACAACATACTATTATCGAAAATAGCGCTTTTTAGGGTTCCGTGCCAAATTGATAAAAAGGGAACCCTTATGTTTTCACTTTGTCTGTCTGTCACATCGCTAAATATCTCAAGAACTACTTATGACATCGATTTGAAATTTGGAATAGTTATGAAGAAGGCTAAATACATAGAACATGACTTTTTAAACTAGCTTTTCTTTTTTTTATCGTAAAAAAAACATTTCTATACTAAATTTGTAATTTAACCACCTTTGCACGTATTTTTGTTATTAAATTCCTACGAGATTATGCTGAGAGTACCATCTTTCAAAAGAAGTATCCTTGAAAAACCTCCATACATACTAAGTTATGCAGTCGCTCAAATTTGTAACAAAAGTCGCCTATAGACGGCGCTTTACCCATGGCGTTCAATTTCTACACCATATTGTTGAGATTTTCCTGATTTAATAGGGTTGGAACCGGTACACATCAGATCTGTATAAGGAACCTTCGGAGCGCGAGTCTGACTCGCACTTGACCGGTTTATTTTTTGTACCATGTTTCAACAAATCATAAAAAATTAAGTAGACAGTTTTTTCAAAAATCCGCATGCACCGATAACCGTGTGTGCTATAAACATATCCATAGTTTTGATGGAGCAGTATCAACTCAAAACTCGTTAAAAATCGATGAATAGCGCGTGGAGCCCCTTAATGCCTATTACATATTAATTACTAACTTACAATGCGCAATAAAATATGTGATTACGGTTTACATTTACGGCGCTAGGGTTGAAGTTCATAGAATTAATTAGTTTATGTGAATGCATCTTTTTTTAAATATTTTATTTTTCATTATAATCATCTTTTAGGAGTATATACTTAAAATATCGTTTAACTAAATATAAAATTTCCTTTCTAAAGAAATCTTTATCCTGAACCTTTAAAAAATCTTATACTGCGACGATCACTGCGTCATCATATACGCTAGGTGCTTAAATTTCTACCTTCTGCGGTGTTCTTTTAGCCTCAGAAATAGATAGAAATCGCTAGGAGGGAGATCTGGTGAACATGGAGGATGCTTCATCATTGATTTGAGCGAGCATCTTTAATGACAGCCATTGCAACCTTAGATTTATCCGCTGAACCGTTACCTTGGTGAAACTGAACAACCTTTGAACATTTGCCTCGACGTTCGTCGCGTATAACGTCACGCATTTTTATATTGGTTTTGTGGATAAAATCCCTGTAGTAGTGGCTCCATGATCAAGGTATTAGATCATTACCACCCCTTGGTTATCCCAGAAAAGAGAGCCCTACCTTACCGGAGGATGGAGTCCCAAGAAGGTCGCTCGTGACCCTCCGGGGCTAACGACGCACATCACTTTCCCTACACCTCAGTTTCCAGTGTTTTGGGACGTGTTGTCATGAGGAAGCAAGCCCCCAGATGACAACACGGCCAGTGCACTCCTCTTTTACCCGGGCTTGTGACCGGCTCCTAGAAGACCACGGATGATCTACCAGGGGGCAGAGTTCAGAAGTAATGATTACAAATTTAAAATAATTTTACATGGAATCAATTTTCCCAGAGTTGCTGACCCTCGTACGTTGCGTAATGTATATTGGTCATGTAAATGGTCGATTTTAATCAGATAATTTTAGTTTGAACACTCGCTGTCATAATTATTGTAAGTAAATAAAACATTGAAAACTGAAACCAAACGTGCCATTTTTATTTTTCTAAAATGAGAACTAATCAAAAAAATAAAGCTTGTTCTAAGCTTCCCTTCCTTCCCCACCAAGATGCCTGTACTCAGGAAACTAGTCCAATTAGGTTTCAATATTATAGTCACTCTTTAGTTTACTAACAGAAGTTTGAGAACCACACAATGCCATCATTCCATACATTACTTCCCTAGTTCGGTGATGCGGCATGCCTATTCGGTATTAGGTGCAACTTACGTATCTTAGTTCGTTAAATGGGACAAATCAGTGTAATCAATACAAATTTCTTGTTATGTGAAGTTATGAAACGTAGGTATAGATTGTTATTTTTTGATATCATGAATGAAAACACACACGTAAAAACAATATTTATTTATTCACCGACATTACCCATTAAAATCATAACTAAATAATACAAATTGCAGGCCTGTACCATCTGAAACATTTAGTTGTCAGAGAATAACTTCATTTCAATGTTACCTACAGTATACGTATCGCATTGATTCTTGTTATCAAAGGCTTCTAGTACAGCCACGTCTACATATTTATTTATGATATTACTACACAGTAAACTCTTCGGGGCCTGCGAGAGACAGTCTGGTAATTCATGAACCGAAAGTGGTTGTTTTGAAAATTCTGTCATTGATTGAATTTTAAAAGGCCATGGCAGTTTAGCTCGAAGAATCACAATTTTTGAACTCAGTGAATGCGGTCGAGCACTATGGTTTCTAATCAATTTGATATTGTTATAAGCGGCCTTTAAATACGCTTCCATGAATTGGGACGTGTAAGTCATCTTATCACAACACGTCTTAATGCACGCTAACGCACGCTCTACTTTATCGTGCCAATTTTTTGCTTCTTGCAGATGATCAAGAAGTTCTGGAATATGACGACCCGTCATCAGAGTTGTTAAATGTTGCACAATAGTATCTTGTAATTTTGGTTCCGGTATTCCCTGGAAATTGGTCTCTATGGCAGATTGGATGTCCTCAGGAGTCCCGCCAAGGCAGTAAACGGTACCCGTTAATCCTGCAAATATTTATTGTTAATCATAAATTACACTGACTGACAATTAAGCTTACTTAAACTTGATTCTCGAAACGGTTACCCCATCTCATCTAATATGGCCCAAATCTTGCAATACTGGGTTATATATTCGAATCCCAACTTACCATAGCCTTCAAGAATGTCTGCCATCTCCATAGCTACCAATATGCCTAGCTCATACCCCAATAAGTAAAACGTTTTGGTAATTTTTAATCTTTGCATCATTACCTGAAAACAAAACAAAATAAACATTCATAATTGTCGTCGAGGCAATTAATACGAGTATATGTGGTAAAAAAAATAGTACTTGCTCACATTAACTAAGCTTTGTGCCATTTCCGACACGTTAGTGTGAAGGATGTCTATATTTGGCTTAAGTACTACCGCTGGCATCTTCAGTCTTCCGCACAAGACGTCAAATCTATTATGATAACCTTCCATTCCTGGTACTATGCACAAGTATGGATTGTTGGTGTCGATATCTTGTGGAGGCTGAAATACAAAGGCAAAGTTAAAGTTATTCTTTATTCAAATAGTCCCTGCACCGAGCACTTTCGAATCGAACAATATTACTAGGTAGGAGAATGTATTAACAACTCCCACCAGTACCACATACTTAAACTTAAGAGTTTACACCTTTGTACCGTGTCGCTCTAATGTCATGTTTAAACTCTCGATGTCAGTTTACACTTCTAAAATTGTAGGGTTACATGTAACGTACCATTCCTTGAGTGTGTAGCAGAGTGGGCATGAGTGCAATTTCTGCTGACGCTTGCATTTCATCGGCATCGATAGCGTTAAAATATGCTCCTAATCCAAGTTCTTCCTTATTAACACAGTTAAACTGCTCTTGAAGTTTCTTCAACCTAGGAGAAGACAATTGAGTTAAAATTAGAATTATTATCATAAAACTAGTTTCCCGCAAGCGCTCAATTTATTGCGGAGTACCACAACAAAATTCAACTTGAATTTACGCTTAGTTTTTTGAATTGAGTAAACAAACATACTCATATAATGTCATGCGAGGTAGCGACTCATTTGGTAATACAACATTAAATTTCTCCTCGAGTAAGTAGCGCAGTTCCTGAGCTCGTCCTTGGTCCAGCCCCACTTGCTCTAAAGTTGACCGCTGATCTGTTGCACTGGTTATGCTGATACCTGAGGGTCAACAGTGTGAATATTAATTAGAATATTAAGGTAACGGCGCCTATTACCGGGGGTATGAAAATCGGCGCCCATCACCGCGGCATTTTTAAATATGCATTTTGTAAGCAAACCGATCGTCCGACCGATAAGAGTAATTGGTCAAGTATTATTACCTGGTAGAAGAGTGATTTCCTCCAGTAAAGTACGCTGTGGCTCATTTTGTGGATAGCCGAAAATAGTAGGTTGTTTACTACAAATGGCTTTTTCAATTATTTCTACAGCAACTTGCAATTTCATGTTACAGTTTGATGTAGTTTCGTGGCTTGCGACTGTACCAAACTGAAAATCAGATGATGCACCACTTCAGAATGAGTTACACACAGGCAATATTTAGTAACAGATACTGAGGGTTCAGAGATAAATGCTTACCTGGTCTATATTTTGCAACTGGAAGGAGAGTGATGGTAATCCATAGAAAGCTCTATCATTACATATTTCCCGCGCCAAATGACAATGCTCACTTATCATTACGAAATTCCTATACAAAATGTTAATATATTTTAGTATAATATGTAATGAAATACGCTTATAAGTATACGCTGCAATAAATGAACTTTATTCTGCAAGTAGACCGCAATGAAACTTTTACAAGTCAAAATCTACTAGCGTTTCTCCAAAGAAAACCACTGCCGAGAAGAAACGCCGAAAGAAACTAGACAGTCGATCAATTTCTCCCAAAAACATGCTTATTTTATTACAGTGATAATGATTGTGGTTGACTGGTAGAGATTGCCATTTGGCATTAAGTCCGCCATTTGTACACTGTATTTTTTGTGGAATAAAGTATAAATAGGTAAATAAATAAATGATAATACTTAACCTACTTAGTAAGCCACTTACATCCATGTTATTTTCAAGTAATTTACTTTTAAGAGTTGGAAGGGGTAAATTCGAAATCATCATGTAACATTAACATTATAAAAACCGGCCAAGTGCGTGTCGGACCACGCACAATGAAGGGTTCCGTACCAACACCTACTAGTCCACATTTAAAATCACTATCCAATACATTGAACCTAAAAAAGTCGTATCTTCATAGGGAACTCACGGCATTTACGACCTTTTGTTTGGGCAAGACAGTTTTTAAGCGAAAACTCAAGAACCGTAAAATCTATATTGTTCAAACCAAAAATCGTTGAAAGTATTTACTAATGTACATCATCTCAATTTGTTTCAGAATTTTAAACTTTATAGTTTGGAAATTAGTGGGGGGGGCACACTTTCTATGACTTTGACAGCTAATATCTCACCAACGGTTGACTTAAATGGACAAGTTTTTTAGAAACCTCCATATCTTTTTTAAAGGCCTATCCATCGATACCCCACGCTACTATGTGCATTGAATTTTTTTTTCATCCACCGGTTACATGTATGAAGTGCCTCCCCCTAATTTTATATTTTTTTATAATTTGACATCACTTTTATGTAGCGGTTCATAGAATACATCTTCCTAACAACATAATTGTAGTGCTTATAATCTCCGACTAAATCGGCTGTGACATCCGGACGGACGGACGGATGGACAGACATGACGAATCTATAAGGGTTCCGTTTTTCCCATTTTGGCTACGGAACCCTAAAAATGGATACATTCACCTACAAAAAGACTTGTATATAATTTACGAACACGTACTTTTTATTAGTTTTATTTTTTCTTAGTATTAAAATTATAGATATCCGAATTTTTAATGATTCTAGGTTCTTTATGACATAAACAATTATCTCATAGACGCGTGAGGATCAAATTGTTGTCATATAGTGAAGGCATATATGAGTAACTTTCGTGTGACAACGGAATCGATTAAAATGTGATTAGAATTTGATCATCACCCAGATAGATTGGGACGCTACAGTTAAAATGTTAATAATTAATTAACTAACCTTATTGAGGGAAATATTTGTCTCGAGAGCGTATCTACGTTTTTAATAACTGTTTGCTTAGCAGTTGCTTTATCATTATTGGATACATCTCTCGCTATAAAGAAGATAGATTCCACAATTTCCGTTTCTTTGCTATTATGCAAGAATTCTGTCAGTTTCTCGTTTCCCCAAGTTTCGCAAAACACGATGTCAACTAGCACGCCTCTCCTTTGCCATGCACTGCGAAGAAGAATATTACTGTTATAAACAAATAAACCGGCCAAGTGCTCGTCGGATCACTTTTTTCAGAATTTTAAGCTTCATAGTTTGGAAATTAGTGTGGGGGGCGGGCACATTTTTGATTCAGATTCAAACATTTATTTGTGGCAAACAACCGATACATAATAATGGGACAGAAGCATACGAGTAATACAATGACAGTCGTGTCACAAAATGGACCTAACTCAGCATAATGTCAGCAGCGGCATTACAGCCGGCGCTGGTATTCCGTTTGGGCCGATTTTACGACTTTGACACCTAATCTTACTAACGATTGACTTAAATGAAAAAGTATTTTAGAAACTACCATATCGTTTTTCACGGCATATCCAGAGATATCCCACACGCCTATTTGCATGAATTTTTTCCAAGTGCACCCTCCTAATTTTGCATCATTTTTATGTACCAGTTCATTGAATACACCTTCCTACCAAATTTCATAATTGCAGTGCTTCTAGTCTCCGAGTAAATCGGCTGTGACATACGGACGGACGGACAAACATGACGAAGCTATAAGGGTTTTTGGCATATGGGCTGCGGAACCCTAAAAACAGGATGTCAACGTTTTAATTCAATGGAAATAAATTTTGTTCCCGTGTTTCACTCAATTCATGAAAAATTACAAATGAGGTTGTGGAAATGGTTATGGTTTGTAAATTTAAATTACGAACTCGATCATTGTAATAATAGTCGGGTTGCAGCAACCCGTTAAGTCTCACATTTTCTTGACGTCCACGTAACCGGAAGGCCGTGGTAAATACAGGCGCAGTTTTTTGGCGCCTCGATCAATTAGTCTGTCCGCTAGCTGCAAGCTGAGCACATCCTCGTCACTTATTATTAACTGATTGTGATCAGGTGAGCACGCGAGTCTGAAAGAAAGATGGTAATTTAGTTATCATCTTCTCCTTTTGAAGAAGAAGAAATCCTTCTGGAATCTTTCTATGGCCACTAGAAAGATTCCAGACCGTTAATTTCTATTATAAAAGAACTAGGCTAGCAGCCGTCGTTGTACTTAATATCCAACACGAAATTAGGTCAAGTCTCAGTACCTTGGCTGCGCTAATGATGTAATGGCAATTTCTTCATTAGCAATGTGAATTAGAATACGACCGCGATGGTTGCTCGCCGCCAACAGCCTGAAAGCACGTGGTGCATCTTGGGGTGAGTACGTCACACGGGATAATGGACGGACGTACCCTTGCGATATTCCCTTGGTGACTAACAAATGAAGCTTCTGTAAAACCAAAAAACTGTCATAAACGACTATAAATTAAATCGAAACTATTCCACGCAAACAGTATCCGTTTATTTTACTTTGCAAATAAAAAAAACACAAGCCAAATTATTTCTTGACTTTACCTGTAATTCTTCGCGGTTACTGCTTTTAATAATTTCCGTGAAATCTATACGCACGTATGACCTAGCTGGGGTCATATTGTACATTCCATAAGTAAAGTGGTCCCTCGTGTGTCTTTGAACAATATCAAGAGTAGTCCCGAAGGAGGCGGCGCAGCAACTTAGAGACGCCTGAAGAATTACAAAATAAGTATAAAAATACTGTCTAGTTTTTGAAAATGTAAAATTTTACATTTCACTACATTAATTTAAGTAAATTACATACGTTTTTTAGCTCCCCTTTGAGATTGTTTATGATGATATCACATCCCTGTCCTCTAGTTGAGTTTAAAATCATACCAGCGAAAGTAGAGTCACGTGAATTACCAATATGATCAGCTGCAAAAAATATATAAGTGTACACTTGAAAAATTAGAATAAAGTAAGTGCGAAATTATGTAACCATGTTAAAAATATAAAAACCTTTCAGTTCCGGGAACAACTGTTTCAAGAAGTTTTTCTTACGACTATCGCTAACAGTTGTAAAGACCTCACAACGCATTGCTAGAGCTATGGAGATGGCTGCCTGTCCGAGAGCACCGGCGCCACCGTGGATTAACACTCGCATGCCTTCGCGTAGTTCCGTTTTAATGGTCTGTCAAAAGCAGAAAAGAATTAATATGTACCATATGGCTCTTACAAATCATCGCGAAGAACTATAAGAGAGCCAAACCAATACTTACAAAACAATAAAATGCTTGCAAGTAAGGCAACGGAACTGTAGCTGCGTCTTCAAGGTCCCAGTGGTCGGGTACTGGCCATAACAGCTCAGGTTCAGTACTTATTCTGTTGCATATGGCTCCATTCCTTACGAGCCCAAATACACGTTCTCCTCTGAAATTTTCAAGTCACGTTTTATTAATTTTTGTCACTACATCAGAAGTTTTTATTAATTTGCTACAAATATTATTATACCTTTCTGTTATTCCACTGAAATCCAATCCATATCCATCATTTTGATTGCCAGGAGGAATCTCTGCACGAGCCCGCTTTGCGTCATAAGCATTTACTGCCGCATAATGTACCTATAAGGGAATACAACCTAAATTTTATGGACATAAACGAAATAAGTATACAATATGAAAATTATCAGTGTCCAACAAACCTGGATAGAAACTCCTTCATTCACTTCAGGAACTTCCACCCAATTTAAAGAATCTATCTTGCCAATGTGTGTGCTCCTTAGAGCAACTGTTTGCTTATTCGTTACATTCGTTAGCAAAGATACATAGTATTCTCCTCCCCATTGACCCTGTTAAATAGTCAAATGTGTGTTAAAATTAAATAACGCAATCACAATGTTATAATCAGTCATTATAATTTAAATGTACTTACGTAATTTAAAATATTATATGTCAAATCAAAGCTTGGTAAATGATCAAGCTCTTGGTCGATCGTTAGTGAATTGTTTTGGTTGATCATCGCCACATTTATACGGCGATTGTAAATCTTTTTCTGTTGTTTTATTATTTCTGTCATGCCCAAAGGCGGTGGATTACAAGCGAGAATAAAAAGTTTATTTTGAGGTGGTAAGTGGGAACACGTAGCTTGTAAGAAATCGATTTCAGAAGAATTGCGAACGGTTAAGGTGCTGCTTGAAATGCTCAGTGTTGGTCTCCAAAGAGCTAATTCTATCTTATTCTGTCCTTTTCCTCTCACGCAAACTGGTCGATACACATCTGCAGGGTAAAGATCCTCGGTCTCGACTCCTATGCTCACGATAAAAGTGTTTGACGGTAGGCAGTGCAACAGGACCTCAAACATCTTAAAATTAAAATATTATTAATTTACTTATAATTCATCTATTTACTTGTCTTATAGCATTAGCATAGTAATATTTACCTACCTGCTTATCCGAAAGAAAACCGTGAACTAGCAGGACATCAGGTTTTGGATTACCATTTCTCAACGATGAAATATCGGCTTTCTGTATGCGTGTTAATTTATGTTTTATTTCTGGGGGACTAGTTAGTAAATCTTTAATAGATTCAATTACGGATGGTTTCTTGTAACAAATGATATCGAAGATGTTTAATGTCTTGTCATACAAATTCTCCTTTATAATTTGCATAAATACATATAATGTTGTAATAACCTGAAAAAAAGATAAATCGCCATATGAAGATAATTTGAAATCTGCAAATTAGATGCAATACTTATATTAAGTAAATAAATTAAATAAAATCTTACATCAGCGTCTTCTTCTAGGAAGAATGGGTAGAATTGTAATGCTTTCAACTCAGCCGACTGCCGCATGATATATGGCTTGTCCTCGAACATGAGACTCTCTAATATGATACCATAACATCTGCAACCGGGCGTTAAGTTAGATTATTAACATTCATTAAATATAATTTCTAAAAGTATACATTGCAACTTTTATTACCTGGTCACATTTTGCATTTCGAAAATTTTCACATCAATGTAGTTTGGATTAGCATGTGATTTTTGAATACTGCGCGAGTCTGGGCTTATGGTCAAAGTTTTGATATGAGTAGGTTGAGAAATACCGGAATGTGAACGTCTAAGGGCGTTTAATTGGAATAAGCCATCTATAAGAGTTACCCAGTTTTTATTCCAATTCAGTTCCGCTTGTTCAAACGAAAAGTCAGTTTTAGATATACTTCGGAAGGCCCCTCTGAAATCGAAAACGAGATTTATACAAAATTATCAGATTTTCATGCAAATACACGAATACCGTCTTGTTTCGCTTACTTATATTCATATCCTTTTTCGTGAAGTAACTTGTAAACATCATGTGATGTTAACGACAAGGAATCATTTTTATCCAATTCTAAATTGTTCATTGTATCAGCAATAGTAGCGATATTTCCCTCAACAATGAGGCCGTGTACGTATGAAACCTGTAAAAAAATACCAAAACATTATTTTCCGTGAACGTCTACAATTATATACACATCAATGAGCCTAACAACCAAAATTCCCATATACCTCAAAGCGGCCAGAACCTTTCTGCAAAGACACAGTTAAATGGAGAGCTTCACAATCTGACATACGCGGTTGCACATGTAAATGTATATCCCACAGTTTCACCGGAATAGAACGTCGTGGTTTAGACATGGACATTGCTAAAGTGTCCCAAACCGACACTAAAGCCGCAGCAAACGGGAATAGTTTTGCTCCTGGAATTTTTAGCATAAAATTATTTAGTAAGTACAGCAGTTTAGTAATGTGTATTATAAATCCAATACACATTTGTGAGAAAAGTGACTGCCAAGGTTATTCCATCTTCTAGTGCTTATGTCGACAATAATGAGCCATAACCATTATCAACCTTGACTCCACAAATAAATAAATAACCTTGAGTTGAAATTATCAAAAAATTGATATTATTTTTACCTAATAAAAATTCTTTGGGCACTCCTTTTATTTTAAAAAGTGTCCTACGGTGGCATGTTTACATTTGGTATTAAGTATTGGAAACTAAGTACCTTGATTATTTATATATGAAACTAAAAAATGTTTATTTTCGTTAAAAAATAGTTTTACAATCCGCAAAGGTTGGGAAATCCGAGTAAGTATGGAAATACCTGTAACAGGAGATCCCGCTCTTCCGTTTTTGGTGGTAAATGAGAGTTTATAAGAGACTAGATCTGATCACTTGATCAGTTCAATACGTAAGATGTAATTTTTTTTTTAATTAAATAATACGAGTCTTACCATCAATAACATGTCCCGCTAAATAAGAATATTCGTCATCATACGTCGTGATTATAGGGTTATAAACTGTTGAATATTGCTGAGCAGCAGGTGAATAAAGGCACAATTTCCTAAAAAAAAAACAGTTAACTAGCACATGTAAGTAAATCATAAAGAAACTCATAAAACACACACCACGCCTTTTCATTTCCTTCAATTTGAAGACGTAATACATATAAAATGGTAGAAGTAAACAATAAATATTTGTTAATTTATAGGAAGAATTAAACGAAGTCGTGGTTTTACTTTCAAAATCATTAAATAAGTAAATACAGTTTTATTATTAAGTGAGTATCGTTTTTATCAATACTAATATTATAATATTGATTAAAGGGTGTAGTGATGTGAGGCAATTCTACGAATGCGAAGCGAGTCGAGTAGTAATCCTCCAAAACCGTACTATTCGACTACTGGCTGGAGTTAAATACAAACATCCGTGTAAAAAACTGTTCGAAAGTAACGGCATCATGACGCACTATTTACTGTATATGTATGAAATATTAATGTTCGTGAGAAAAATTTTACCAATGTTTAAACGTGTTGCAGTCGCGGGCAAACAACTCCGATCTAATGGGAGACTCAAGACAGCCCCGATCGCATGGCACTTTCAGAAAAAAACCTTAGGTCCCACGTATTATGAGCGCCTACCAAACTGCGAACTGATACGTCTGACGAACGATTTGAACGCCAATAGAGAGAATCGTTTTATTGAAAAATCCGTTATATAATATTAACGAATGTATGGACATAACACAATGATTTTTATCTGTTTTTGATATTTACAATTTTTGTATTAATCGTGTTTTCAGTTATTGTTATTTCGTGCTTTTCCATATACAGTTATTAGTTTTTAATTTGACGAATGTATGTAATTTTTGTAAAATAATAATGAGATTACATTTATTTAATTGCGACGATAAATCATTAGTTTGACATTTTATTAAATTGAATAATATTTTATTTTATTATTGATGATCATAATATAAATTGGTATAGATTAAGCTAGCTTAATTTGTATTGTAATTGTATATTATGAAATAAAAAATCTAAATCTATTTGTTTGTCTAATCTGTTACCTCTTCACGTTTAAAACTGCTGAACCGATTTATAAGAATAAGAATAGAATAGAATAGAATAGAATAGAATAGAGTTTATTTGCATAGAATAAGTAGGTACATTTTTGTCCTTAGGTGGTATGTGACAATAGGTAGCTTATCCTGCTATTTGTATTATATACTAGCATGCAAATATTTTTGAAAATGTTATTAATGAATATTTTGAGCCAGAAAATCCATCACACTATAGTAATTATTTTCAGTTAAAAACTTAATTAATGCATATTTGAATTTATGTAAAGGTAGCTCTTGTATACATTTCGGTAACTTATTGTAAATTTTCATGCACATGACAAAACAGTGATTTGAATATAGAGTTGTCCTTGGAACATACTTATGAACCAAACGCTCAGGGTTCCGTTGGTTTCTGGTAGAATTTGTTCCAGCTTTTTTAAATAAATACATATGTCTCTTTACAAACATACAGATTTCCAAAATATACAAGCAAGGTAAAGGTAGTATATTATATTTTTTAAAAAGCGGTTTGCATGATTTATAAGAGGCTATACCACCAATGGCACGTACACATTTTTTCTGGGCTACAAATGCAATGTTGGAGTCCGTACAGTTTCCCCACAAAATAAGCCCGTATCTCAAAGCTGAGCTAATATACCCATGATATGCGGCTAAAGTGGCTTGCAAACCTGAAGTGCGTCTTAGCTTACGTAATACATAAACGAATCTATTTAGTTTACAACGGATCTTCTCTATTTGTGCATGCCAGTCCAAGTGTTTATCCAAAATTACACCTAAAAAAGTTACGCTTTGCATTTCTTGTATTTTTGTATCTGCATAGTTTAACTTAAGCTTAACATTTTCACCTCTTTTTGAGTTAAATTGTACATAATTGGTTTTATTAATATTTATCTGTAGGTTATGTCTTTCTAACCACTTTATAACAGTGTCTAATGTGTCATTTACTTTCTTTTCATGTTCCTCAGCGTTTTCATTATTTTTGGATGTTACAATAAAGGAAATATCATCAGCAAACATAACTGATTTATATGGAATTATCTCTGGTAATTCATTTATATAAATAATAAACAATAGAGGTCCAAGTACACTGCCTTGTGGAACTCCACAGTCATTACATTTTAAATCAGATCTATAGCCAGTTTCTAAATAGAATTCATTTAGTCTAGCGATTTCCACACATTGTTTTCTGTTTTCCAAGTAGCTTTTTAACCACTTGAGCGCAAGACCTCGTATGCCATATTTCACTAGCTTTTTTATAAGCAACGAATGATCTACAAAGTCAAAGGCTTTTGACATGTCTAGAAATAATGCAGTAGTCAGTTGTTTTTCGTCTACGCATTTAACAATGTGATGAATAAGGTTGAAGCTAGCTAGTGTCGTCGACTTATTTTTTTGGAAGCCGTTTTGCTCTAGTTTTATGATTTCAAACTTATTTAAGAAATTCATGAGTCGTTTGTGCATACACTTTTCAAAAATTGCTAAGATAGGAATCAACGTTATAGGGCGGTAGTTTCCCATTTCTTTCTTGTCATTCTTTTTAAACAATCGCTTCACAATGGAGATTTTTAGCAATTCTGGAAAAACGCCACTTTCGAAGGAAAAGTTAACTAAATATGCAATGATCCCACTAAGTTGAGTTTTACATTTTTTGACGATATTTGTACAAATTTCGTCAAATCCTACTGCATTCGTATTATTCAATGACGTAATAACGTTCATGATTTCAATTTCGGAGAATGGCATTAGAAAAATGCTATGATTATTATTTGAAAGAGAATCTGTATGGTGCCGATCTCCTAATTTATTATTATTTATTTTCGATAATCCAATGAAATAATTATTAAAATGTGAAGCTATTTCACGAGGTTGATTAATTTCTTTATTTCTAATACATATTTTCTCTATATACTGTTTCATAGTTTGACTTTCAGTTTCCTTTTTAGGGTTCCGTAGCCAAAATGGCAAAAACGGAACCCTTATAGTTTCGTCATGTCCGTCTGTCCGTCTGTCCGTCTGTCCGTCTGTCCGTCTGTCACAGCCGATTTACTCGGAAACTATAAGTACTACAGTGATGAAATTTGATGGGAATATGTGTTGTATGAACCGCTACAAAATTATGACACTAAATAGTAAAAAAAAGAATTGGGGGTGGGGCCCCCCATACATGTAACTGAGGGATGAAAATTTTTTTTTCGATGTACATACCCGTGTGGGGTATCAATGGAAAGGTCTTTTAAAATGATATAAAGTTTTCTAAAAAACATTTTTCTTAAAGTGAACGGTTTTTGAGATATCAGCTCTCAAAGTCGTAAAAAGTATGTCCCCCCCCCTCTATTTTTATAACTACGGGGTATAAAATTCTAAAAAAAATAGAGGTGATGCATGCTAATTAACTCTTTCAACGATTTTTGGTTTGATCAAAGTATCTCTTATAGTTTTTGAGATAGGTTGATTTAACTGTAATTTTGGTTAAGTTATTTTTGCTGTTTTATAGATACTAGTACGGAACCCTTCGTGCGCGAGTCCAACTCGCCCTTGGCCGGTTTTTTATTATATCCCAAGAGGCTTTGCATTTGTTTTTCTTATTAGCTATGTAATTATAATTTTTAATTTTTTGTGCCTTATTTATACATTTTTTCAATAGCTTGGTGTACGTGTAATATTCTAGTTTCTTTTGTTCATTTTTTCCGTCTTTCTAGTATTTGAATCTAAGTAACCTTTTTGACTTACAGCTTATTTTTATTCCATTTGTGATCCATTTTGGTTTTTTAATTAGTCCACATTTGACTTTTAATCGCTGTACTGGGAAACAAAGGTTATAAAAAAGTGAGATTGCTTCGTGAAATTTAATGAATGCTCTATTAAAGTCTTCTTCTATATATACTTCGGAAAATGATAGATTAGATAAGCATTCTTGAAACTTATTGACATTATCTGAACAGTAGTCTCGTTTAAGCTTATAGTAGTACTTACTTTCTAATTCTAAATTCACACTAAAACTAATCATCTGCGCAGTATCATGGTCAGATAGACCAAGGGGTAGCACAATTGATTTAACATTTTTTATATTGCTTAAAATATGGTCGATACAAGTTTTTCCTCTTGTGGGTTTTTTAATGTGTAGTTTCATATTATAGTTTCTTGTAATATCTATCAACTCTTTACTGTTTTTATTTTGTAGTAATGTATTAATATTTAAGTCGCCACATATAACAATTTGTTTAAATTTTTGATTTAGTTTATGTAGCATAAAATCTAATTTCTTTAGAAAATGGTTTGGCAGCGATTTTGGTGTTCGGTACAAACAAGAAGATAGTTTGAGTCCCGAAGAACGACATAGGCTACTATTTATCCCAGAAATCGTCCCATAAGGGGGGTGGAAGTATGTAAGGAAGAACGATGACTAGGTAAGCGCCTGATATAAACAAATACCATTAACATACGAAGTCGCTGGAAAAAACTAGTACTACAGCCCTTTCACATCATGTAAAGCTAAGTTGCATAGGAATCAAATTAATTAAGTCTTATTTACCAATGATCAGCATATACCCATTCAATCAAATGAGATAGAAATGGAGTTTCCGTTGACACAGGAAACTCTACTCGAGGATATAATGCAGCAATATTAGCGTCATAGCCATTCATGTACAACCTGAAAAATGTATTAAAATTCCATTAAATGTGACATATTTACTTTTATTATAATTTGGTGGGTAATATAATGGACCATTAATTAACATACTTTCCAATCGCCTCGAGAAGAAACAAAATGCTATCCGTGTGGCCGCGTTGAGTTAGAGGTATATTTTTACAACTGACTGGTAAAGACCTCTTCAGGATTGCTTGTAAGAGTCCATGAGGAGCAATTTCCACTAATACTGCATTACTTGGTACTAGACGAGCAGCCTCTTCAAATAACACTGGATTCTACAAAAATAGTTTATTCCGTCATAACTCTGTCTGTCTCGCTAATGTTAGCTCGATATGCTGCGCTCGTCACCCACGGAAACTGCATAAAAAGTTAAAGATATGCATATTTTTCAAAATCTGTTGCTTATTTCCAGAGAATTTTAATTACCCAAAAATCCATTATTTACCAAACCGTGTGGAGGTTACACCAGAGTCAGAAATGTCGTCTTATATTCTTATCTCAACGCTGTCAACGCAAAAATCCAAAGAATCGTTAACCAGTGAATGAATCATAATTTCCAAAGACATACCAGTAAGTTGTTAGTGTGATATTCTGCGGAAGAATACTTCGCAGCATCCTCATCCCATTTACTTTGTGGTACTGATGTGGAAACCCAACGTTCACTGCGCAATTTTGGAGTCTTAATAGCCTGGCTCAAGTAGTGCAATAGACCAGGCCCTGAAACGGTCGAAATTATATAGGCTAAGTAAATCATGACGAAAGAGTGATGATCAGTTAGGCCGATTTGATAATGACCCTGCCTACGAAGCCGTTGATCCTGAATTATAATCCAGGTAAATGTTTATTATGTATATATATTTACCTATATAAGTACGAGTATGTATACATATCGTCGTTTAGTAGGTACTCATATTACAAGCTTTGCGTAGTTGGAGTCTACGTCGGGTTGTTTAAAAAAGGATTAAATTGTATTACCTGCTTTTGCAATGTACCGGGAATGATACGCGATGTTAGAACATGGCACTTCTTTCGCGAAAATGCCTTTTGCTGTTAACTGAGCAACAAACTCTCGCATCACAATAGCAGGACCCGAGATTGTACTGGATTCAGGTCCATTGTGACACGCCACTTCGATTTCAGGTGGTAATATAGCTGAAATCTACACAATAAGCGTTTTAGGTAGCTAAAAAGGAAATAGCAAAAAGGATTAAGTCGGGTAGGTCTGTATTGTATTTTACCTTGTCATAACCAAGTCCAACAGCAGCCATCGAACCCACGATAAGAGAGGTTTCGATAGAAATTAAGCCTCGACTATATGCTGCCAAAATCATTTCTTCAGCTGTCAGACAACCATCAGCGTAAGCACAACCCAGCTCTCCGACACTGTGCCCTGCAGATTATAATAGGGGTTTTGACACCAAATAAGAAAATCAAGAAGCTCGAATTTTATCGAAAACGGATCAAATTCTTAATCAAATGGCGAAAAAAGTAAAGTTTTAAGAGGGGGCATACTCTGTCCCTTTTCCGCAAAACGCACCTTTGTATTGGCGCTCGTGGTCAATGACGTCACTGATCTGTCGCGCTTAATCTCTCTAACCAGCAACATTTAAAAGGCTGTAGCTTCGTTATTTTTTGAGATATTTGAATAGGATTTTCACCATATGGCATATTTTTTGCCTTGTTTCTTTTGGAGTCGTCTTATGGACTAGTAAAATTTTGAGTCAACATCCGTATTAGTCAAAACATATATAGCATCAAAAAAATGCGATTACATAGTTAGTAACATCATCCTTACCTATAATTTTATCAGGAACCAATCCAATTGAGGTCAAAACGTCTGTGAGCCCTATTTGAACAGCGGCAATCCCAACAAATGAATGCAAGATATTATCGTACATGTCTGTTTCAGGTGATGTCAGTATATGAATGATATCCACGCCTTTGGGCTCTAGAACCTTTCGGCAACTGAAAAAATATTGATACATATAATTATCTGTACAAATTGTACTTTAATTTTAGTTGAGTTACGTAGTCGTTGTTCTGCTTGATATCTAAAATGGAACTTTTGACTTGTATAGAAAGCTGCCAAGTGCGAAACCTATTGTAGAAAAGATGCGTTTTAGGAAGTATCACAAACTAGCTGAGCGTATTGAAAATCCCACGAAGAGTACAATTAATTGATTACCGTTCAATGGCGGCGGCAAAGACCGGTATGCGCATGAGCTGCGTGCCCATACCGACCCACTGCGAGCCCATGCCGCTGTATACGAACCACAGCGGCCGCTGAGCATCGTCATAGTATTCGGCGTTTTCCCGGTGGGTTATTGTTTCGTTATTTTCATTTGTTGCTGTAAAATATTTGGAGTTTACATTGTGCCCAGTGCGTAGCATTAGCATTGAAACAACTGCTCCTTAAATTATATCCTAAAATCTTTGCGTTATTATAGATACCTGCTGACCGTGAAAGATCGACACAAAAGAAAGATATCTACCTACATATTTGTGGGACATACCAACTAATTAGGTAGGTATTGTCATTAGGTAGTAACCTATATGTCATCTCGCCACTTCGGCCAAAAAAAACAATAGACCTTGTTCTAAAGAGGTCAGACAAATAAATATACTTACAAAATATTCCAAATCCTCGTGCCAAATGACCATTTATACGATATTTATGAATGTTATGTAATAAAGCGATTTCCTCAGCATCTAATTTCCGTGACTTTAGATGGTCTATCAACTTTTGTACTGCTGATTCTATGCGACCAGAGAAGGTTACCAAATATGGTATATCCGATTGATAGCGGGAGAGGTCCTGAAATATTGAAGTACTATGAACACAATGAAGGCCCTGCTCTTATATTATCACCACACAAAAAAAGTTTTATCACACTTATAGTATGTAACGATGTTGTAGCCAAATAAATGAGGGATTTTTTACATCTTGCTTCCTACTGTGTTTTCTAGCTAGGCGTTTAAATATTGTACAATATTTTTTTGGTAAATATGGAATTAATAGTCTGGCAATCTTTTCAACTTACATTTTTATTTCAATGTAATCCTGTTCTGAATTATACCAACCATATCAAAGTACGTAGTACTAATAAAGTATTTATATATCGTACCTTTGGTTTGTAATGTCCCCCAAGCAGCGCATGTCCGGAATGCCCCGTGACTGACAGTCCGTTGACGGCTGCGTATGAGCGGCGAAAGCGCTGGTGCTCAGTGGTGATGCGCATGCGACCATCACGCAGCGCCTCTATGTCTTGCCGCGGAGAGTCGCAGTGCAGATTTGCTGCTATCTCCCCTCTATGATATGCCAGTAATACCTGAAAGTGGAATCCTTAAATACATATTTAATCCCACTAATCCACCCGGAAGGTAGGTAGGTAATAGGTTTCATATTTTCAGCAACATAACGGACGAACATGTTATTAAATATACATGGTTTATTACTTTTAGAAATAAATCGACCATCCGAGGTGTTTATTAACGTAGAAATGTCTACACCTTTCTCTTAATTTTGTGATCAAATGATGCATCATAATGCAACTTACTTTAATAATGGCTGATGACCCAGATGCAGCTTCTGTATTCCCAATGTTAGACATAACGCTGCCTAACAATAAAGGGTTTGAGCGATCCTTACAGAAAACTTCTTCTATTGCCTGTAACTCCGCTTTGTCGGCGCTAGGTATGGCTGCAAAGAGTCATTTATTTAAAGTTCCAATGAAATATTATGTTTCTCATACTGTAATTATCTTTATTCTATAAAAGTAAGATTTTGTTGAAGTTTTATGTAAATTAAATAGATGAGTATTACCCGCGCCGAATCCTTCTACGTATTCCACTAGAGATGGTGGTATCCTTGCCTCGGTGTAAAAGTCTCGAAGAAATTTTGTTTGGCTCTTGAGATCTCTTTCAAATCCAAATTTATTCATATAATTCTTGTTATCTGCTACACCATATCGAGTTTTAGCGCAGCACAGGGAAGCGTAAACTCTAGAAAAAAATACTTCTAGTTTTGCATTACTTTATATTTAAACATACTTTTGTAAGAGCACAACTTAAAATTACGTAGTGATAGCTCGTGTGGACGCTAATCTGGTTGTATATACGTATTTTCGGGACATTAACTTGTTGAGGTAGATTCATCATCATCATCATCATATCAGCCGAAAGCGTCCACTGCTGGACATAGGGTTCCCCCAAAGAGTACCATAATGACGACCGCTTTAGCCTAGTTGGTAGTGACCCTGCCTTCGAAGCTGGAGGTCCCGGGTTCGAATCCCGGTCAGGGCATGTATTTGTGTGATGAACACGAATATTTGTTCCTGAGTCTTGGATGTTTTCTATGTATTTAAGTATCTATTTATCTATATAAGTATGTATATCGTCACTTGGTACCCATAATACAAGCTTTGCTTAGTTTGGGACCAGGTTGATTTGTGTAAGATTGTCCAAAAATATTTATTTATTATTTATTATAATGACCGGTCCTGCGCCACCCGTATCCAAAGATAGATTATTGAGGTAGATTATTCTAAATTAAATTTTTTATATAAACTGCGTCTTGTGCGTTGACCATCATGACCGATTATGTGGATCCGATAATAAATATAAGATCCCTCATTAAAAGAAGTAAATTTATTACCAAATGTCAGTAAAATCTTAATACTAACAAACACTGACACAAGCATGTCTAGTCAAATAACTCGCCCGTGTCATGAAAAGGCACGGGGCTCATTAATATCAACAAGTTGACAGTGTTTCATATGATCCTTCAAAACTGGTAGAAATACTGTTTTGCAATGTAATGCAACATTGAAAAGTTTAACCAAATCGATGAAATTTCATAGCCGTGCAAGCAAATTTATCGCGTTCTTAGAAACGCTGTTCTGCCCTTCTGTCCAGATGAGGAAACTTATTATTGTTTTTCTCACAATAGCCGAATCACGATTGCTTAAAATTTTCTAGATAGCAAAATAGTTTTCTTTATTTTCCGTTTTTTTACTCAGCCTACTAAAACAACGCATTATTAAGCGACATAATTAAGTTAATGATGGTATTTTACCTCACTTAAACATTCTAAACTCTGTTAAGAGGAAATTTAATGAATTTTCACACAGATACTAATTATCGACAATTGTTTAAAAAACACATTCCGGAAGAGTGTTGCATTGCATCCCGTTTTGTCGAGCGCGAAAGAGATAAGCGTGTTCTTTCAGGGGGGTGTGATTGACAGAATCGAGGAATCCCTTTAAATTGTGCGAAATCTGGCCCTTTGTAACGATACGGAGATATGTAGTATAAAACTCTCGGTACAAACCTTTTACTGTCTTTATATTTTTGCAATAAGAAGACATTAATGGCTTCAGAACATGACTGTCCATCTGCATTGATGTCATAACATTTCATTTTTCCGTCTTCGTTTACACGCGTTATCCTATTAACAAAAACAATCGGATTCCATTAGTAAAACGAAAAAACAATTTCATTAGTTGTACTGAAGAATATGTGTCATGTGATCGCAAAGGAAACAAGGACCAACTAACCTCTGATAATGAATTAAAGTTTGAGGGTGCAATATCACTCTACTCGCCCCGACTATAGCTGCGTCACACACCCCTGTCGATATATCTATGTACGCCCTCTCCAAGACTGCCAGAGAGCTACAGCACGCCGCGTCCATCACTATTGAGGGTCCTTTCGCATGCAGCCAGTAGGATATACGGTTGGCTATCATTGCTCGGTTGCATCTGCGGTGGGAACATTAATTTTAACACAAAATTCACTTTGCTTGGAAGGTCCAGTTAAAGAAGACAAGACAACATACCCTAAAATTCCTAACCCAAGTGAAGTGTACGCAGAACCTTTTTCTGATTCGGTGGAGCTAACACCCATATACACTCCTACTCGCTGCATTGTTAATTCCGCTGGACTCATTCCTGTCAAACAGTGAAATCAGGATCAAAATTTAGTCAAGAAACTAGTAAACGATATCAAAAATAGTATAGTAGTCTAAACGTTAAGGTTTACACCTTCCGTCGTAACGATATGACTTCAGATTAAAGACGGGCTCCGGGCCGTTTTGATTCAGCTTGATTGCCACAGTCGTGGAATAATAGTTATTTGTCATGCAATACAAGGATGCAAAAGTTCTATTTTAACCGCGAGTGTGGAATTGAAACACGAGCTAGCGAATGGATTCTATGGTTGGACCACGGCGTCACGGGTGTTGCAACACAGGAGACGTAAATTAACTTTGTAGCCCTGTGTAATACAAATCTTTTCACCTCACTAAAGCTAGGAAAATACTACATAAGGACGCTACAACAAACAACTGAAAAAAACTCATTGGAAAAAAATCTTATGTACATAATTTAGCAAAACTATTAGCTGATGATTAGATGGGCGAAAATGGTCCTGTCTGGACTGGCCTCTACATGTTATTATGTTTAAAAAAGTTACTAATAACACATTTTGGGTTTCAAATATTCTATGCACTTTGTGGATAAAATGCAGTTTTGTTATTTTTAAAGAATAAAAAAGGGCTTTCCTAGCTAGTGAGGTGAAAAATATCTTACAGTGTCATAAAACATATTCCTGAAGTGCTAGTTTATACTCATCTACAATAAAGATGTACGTCAATTAGTTGACATAGGAAAACGTGCTTTACAACGTCCGGGAGATCTACTAACCGGCATCAAAAATAGCTTGGTAGCTATTCTCAAGGACTTTCCTCGCCATGGCGTCGAGCGCGTTGCCAAGGCGATAGTGCACCATGAAAAATTGCGCATCGAAGCGGTCCAGTCCTGGGACTTTGCCTAAATGATCACGCAGCTCTGGGTGCACGAACTGCCACCGAGGTTCGTATTGCTTGACTAGGTTCTCCTGTATCACAAAGTTTTTTTTTTTAACAGCTGATAGCCTCAGAAAATTCACGATGAAAACATGCGATCCCATGTTACGGAGTTCACTACATCAGTGCCAATTACTCAGTAAGTTAGATAATTAACTTACATGCGTACGGAGTGGCGGTTAGAACATAAGCAAAATAGAATAAGTACCTAACCGTTTACGCAATATTACGACCCAAGGGTATACGTACCTTGTTGTAAAGCTTCTCAGCGAACTCCTGGACGTTGAGAGAACCGGGTAGGAGGCCCGACATGCCCGTTATGACGACAGCATCTGGCGCCGGCGGAGCATAGCCTAGCTCTGCTGGTCCGACCAGCTCGATTGTGGGCTTTTTCGGTACGGGTGCCATTTTCTGATATTCCAGAAATAACACTAATATTTTAGAAATGCTTAAATCATGCAGCCCCCTAGGTGTAAGTCATTGTGTCGGATTTTACTAACAAATATCCTTCTTATATAATTTTCTCAAATTTCCGTGATCTTTTGTATGAGGCATACATGGTGTAAAAAACTAGTGAGGATCCGTTTAAGGGCATATTCGGTATCGTGTTCTGACTAGGAAAAAGGAGAAGAAAATTTTTTTTGACGCGAAAAATTTTTTTTTGTATCAGTCGTCAGTTCAGGTCGTCCAAGTCAGCCAACTGTCCATACAAAGGCCAAAAATGTATTGCGGCAAAAAAAATTCTTAATCAGAACACTACCGAATATGCCCTTAAACGGATTTTCACTAGTTTTGTTACATCCTGTGTATAACTTAAATACTGTTAAATTATTCCTTTGTAATAGTAATCAAAACTTACTGAATCGAAGTGATCGTTACCACAAAATGCAGGAATCAAACTCGTGCGCGGCACCGCGCGGTATTGTTTTTATACCAAATTTATAATGAGATCTGCACATGGTTCAAAGTGCAAGTAATAAATTTTCGATGAATTGTATGTTAATAAGTATTTTAACGGTAATTGTGATACTTCATCAATCATTTTATTAACTAGCTTTTCCTTCGGCTCCTTGCGACGAGCAAGTTAACATAGTCCTTTTAAGTGTTAGTATTTTCCAGGAAGTTACAAAATCGAAAATGTGAACAGGTTTCCTTATTCGGCAGAAACATACTAAAAGGGTATTGGGTGTATAATAATAAAACAATGTTATAAAAGCGTAAAAAATTAAAAAAAAAATTTAATACAAACGGGTTAGAAATAAGTTATTCTGCAAAAGTTTTCGATAGCTTGTCGATCACGATCTTAGTTCTCTCCGTCAAATATTGGTCAACTTGCCCAAGTATTTTTACGAAATGCAACATTTTCTGGACACCTTTTTTAAACTGCTCCATTTTCTCTGCACTCGTGGGCTCTTCATACGAATCCCTATAAGTTTTGAAGACCATTGACGATCCTAATATTGGAGCTTTTAATGGTCTGTTAAGTGGTAAATCTAATCGTGGGACTTTAATGGTTGGGATACTTAATTTTGGCTTGTTAATTCGTGATAAACCGAGCTTCGGAATGTAGCCTTTAGGCGGGGCGATGGATATGGGTGCTTGAGTGTCACCAAAACCTTCTTGATCCATGTCATCCATCACGACGAATCTCCCGTTTTGTACTGCCTTTGGGATGGCATTGTGGATAAGGTCGCAGAACGAATTAACATCAAATGACTCCTTACTCTGAGATTTTTCTGATTTTGTTTTCGCGATGGAACGCAGGATTGGTGAATCCTATAACAAACAATGCTAAATTTTATTTTTATTAATAATCAGTTAATCACACTGACGTCAGGTTTAGTGGTACTTTTTTTTGATAAAGTGGTTCAGAGCTAGCAAATGGGCAAGCGATTCATCTCAACTTTCGTTTTTTTTAAATTGTCTATTATTTATCTTTAACTTCGGCGGCGGGAACCCAATGATAGTTCCCACACATTTCTTTTCATAACATGTACTATATTTATTTATCAATTTAATTTTTATTTCATATTTGTATAGGAATGTCCTACATAAAAGGAATATGGAAAGTTGTTGACGACTTAAAGTTAGGTTAGGGTTAGTCAATAGCTTATAATATCCTTACGAAGGTTTAATGTTTTTTAGATTTAGGTAATTACTGTTTTATGTAATGCATGTTAGTGTTTTACTTACGCGTTCACTCAATCCACAGTTAATGGTTACTCGTAGAGGCGAAGGCGCTGCGGCGACCACCTGGAAAACAACCGACACATATTTAATATCCAACCACTATACACCAAACTGCTACAAAATTACTCATCGGTTAGACACGATCGCGAAATGTCAGCATTTTCTATCTATAGCTACTTTCAAGTTGATAAAACAATATAACAAAACAAATATATTAACCTCAAATAAAGCAACAATAACCGCTATTCGATACATTTTATCCAAACCTACACTCAGTTCATGTTAGTCTGAGGAGCGGCACGTTTTCACATCTCGGCGCAGCGTCAGCAAATCGGAAGCCGTTCTTACGCGACCCACTTCTTGTTGCCTCCGCAAGGTTACACAACTAACCGAATCATTACACATTTATATCTCCTCTGTCTTATCGTCATTACGTGTCTTCGTCCCAAGTGATCCTCATTAAATGTGTTGTAGATTAGTTGAAGATGCAGTGGATAACGCGCAGCTGCTATGCCGGCAGTCTTTTGTTTTATTTGATTGCCAAGTTTTACTTTGAAAATGAAATTAGGAAAGCATCCGTTTGTGGTACTGTTTGTGGTCATCGCGATCATTGTGACTGTGACAGAGGTTGGTCCTTATTTAGTTTCCTACATGACGATACGTGGTGATACGTTACCTACTCTATGTAACTTTGAAAAAAAAAACATAAAATGATTATCGACTGTTTACATTTGCAAGAGCTTGCATGCCATTTTTATTACCTACACTGCGGGGCTGTGAGATACCGAGGTAAGATGTGTTTACGCTCAAACCCTGCAAACGAAAACAATTGCATGCAAGTTCTTGCAAATTTAAATCGACTTTATACTTGGCCCTATAATAAGTAAAACTTAATAATTTTCCCGCAATGTCGCTTTTTCAGTATACATACTGCAGCAATATATCCATGATTTCGCCAATTTATTCTCAACATAGGTACCTTAAAACTCTTTATTATTTATGTCATTTAATTTGATTACTTATGATTACTTCTTCAGGGAAGTCGACTGGTGCGGGCTTCACTGTTTAAACCAGAGACTTGGGACTGTTTCACCAGCAGAGCAGAAGATCGGCCCTTCGCCTACCCACTCATCGCGCAATTTGTGAAGCTCAAGGACATGGCAGTCCGTGGCTTTAAAAGTATTATTAATTTTGCTAAGGAATATAAACTTGACTATAAATAAGCTTATTATAGCAATAATAAGAGGCATAAAAATACGTCATGTGTTATAGAATTCACGAAGGCGCGTTACGGTCTCTTTCAATGGATTTGTAAGTTGCCTACTGTGTTAGTTTCGTCTTCGTGATGAACAAAAATTAGTCCCATCAAATGTTAAATACTTCAAACACTTGAGTTCCTACCTGTACTTATAGTTTACGTTATAAAAGTAAAATTAAAAATTTCAAAAACCCCTCGACACAAAAAATAAGCTCTAATAAAGAACAAATAATATTTTAAACCTCTTATTATCTATCGTCACGTATATATTACGTAAGTTCAAATATTTTTATTTTCCAAGCGTCATCGCGTCGGGGGTCGCTAAGTGAGAACAATCTGCGACTACACCTGTTTCTCTCACTTAGCGGTCCACCGACGCGACGACGCTTGGAAATTAGAAATATTCCAACTTATACATAATATATGTGACGATAATAATTATAGTAGGTTTAAAATATTACTTGTTAGTTTTTAGAGTTTATTTTTTGGGTCGGGGGTTTTTCAAATTATTAATCTTAATTTTATTTTGTCCTTTTTAAAGTAGGTATAAATATTAGGAAGGTATTTATAGTGATTAGTTAGTTGAGTTAGTAACTGATCCCCTCATCAACTATTACAGAGGGGATGATCTTCAAACGGCTGATCAGGTCATAGTTACCTTACCATATACTTTCAATATCTTTGAAGTAACAACGTACGAAATATCGAATCAATCGGACATATGGAAGTTAGTCAGATACCCTCACCAACTAGAAAAGAGTTGATGATCTTCAAACGGCTGAACAAATTTTCATGAAACATCGCTAAGAACTCTCGGGATAAAATTATCTATGACACAAAAAAACTAATCGAAAATCGGTTCATCCGTTTGGGAGCTACGATACCACAAACAGATACACAGACAGACACGTTAAACTTATATAACACCCCTCTCTTTTTGCGTCGGGGGTTAGAAACTGAAACTTTCGAAGTGCCCCCACCTCGCCCGACCTAACATCCAATACGTTTGAGATGTGGTGGGGAGGTGCCTGAAGCGTTTTTAGTCATGATTGTATTGTACAATAACATCTCCTATCCAGTATTACTGATGAACGTTATGTAATTACAGTATGTTTCCTGTGAATACTTTTGTTTGTGCGTATACAAATAGGTTTTATAATATGTTAAATGTAATTAGTCTTATTTTTATACTACCGAACGATATTGTTAATAAAATCAATATGAGGATATAAAATATTATATTTTCTTTATTGTGCCATCCTTACAATGTAATCGTTAAATTATACTTAAAAATATTACCTAAATTAAATGAAACTGGTCTTCCTGAACTTTGTATTATTTTCTCTTTTTTGGGAATGAACTTTATAATTGTAGCTTCGAGAGAATATTCTCATGTCTTCGCCATTTCTTGCAGTATTATAATACCTATAACAAACTTAGTGGCCGCCGCAGAACAGACCCGCGCATGCGTCGGATGAGCGCTGGAAAAACAAATATTTCATACTAATTTGAAATAAATAAGTTACTTCAGTAATAGTTTTTTAAACCTATAAAATTCAGGAGTTGTCAAAGAACCTTTAATTTTTAGAAGTAGTAGATCTTTAAAAATTTTGCGTTTTATTACTTTATCTGTTATTGGTAGTGTGATTGTACCTAATGTTTTCTCCAACGGAGATTTCCCGAGAATTGGTACTTTGAGCGGGCGTAAAGGTGACAACATGGGCAGCCTTGGAGCTAGTAATGGAGGTGGCATAAAGGGTAGTAACGTCGGCATTATGGGAGGTATTACAGGAAAGAGCGGATGTGGTATAATGGGTGGTAAGTGTGGTATTACGGGTGGTATACGCGGTATCAGTGGAAGCGAAGGTATTAACGGAGATCTTTTCAATTTCGAAGACTTAATCAGCTTAGGTGGTGGTTTTGCTGGCAGTTTAGGTAAAGGTTTTGGAGGTAACTTGGCAAGCTTCAGTAATTTGGGTACAAGATTTGGTAAGCTTGCTGTACCAGGAAGTTTCGGTAATCCAGGATTAACATTAATGATGACTGGCGAATGGTGTGAGACTTTTCGAACCACTACCGGCGCCCCGGATTTCTTCAAATCCCCAGCTATGAGGCCAAGGTTTATGCTATGGGATGTATGTATCTGAAAAGTATAAAAACGCTTGATGAATTAATATAACACTTAAGTCAATTCCTAGACACCTTTCTTGTAAAATATACATATATGTATAGGCTTTCCTCTTAGGGCCTGGACACATGTCGCCGGTACGGTGCCGTCTACGGTGTCACGGCGCGGCGCCGTCAAACGGCGTCGTGCCGAAACACGGTGCCGCGTACGGTGCCGTACACGGCGCCGCGAACGGCGTCGTACCACGGCGCGGTGCCGTGTACGGCGCCGTGCACGGTGCATCGCTTGGTAGTTTAACTAGTTTTCGTTTTGCTGCTGAACACATAACACGCAAGTACAACCATCGGTTCAAATATACAAAACAATTGTCGTTTTAAATATATACAAGTATACAGTTTTTGCCTTGACATGGACCAAGAAAAACGTATTCTCCTAAAGAAATTATAAAATCGACATCATAATCTTCAGCCATTTTTATGCACTATTTACTTGCGTGTTATGCGTTCAGCACCAAAACGAAAACTAGTTAAACTACCAAGCGATGCACCGTGCACGGCGCCGTACACGGCACCGCGCCGTGGTACGACGCCGTTCGCGGCGCCGTGTACGGCACCGTACGCGGCACCGTATTTCGGCACGACGCCGTTTGACGGCGCCGCGCCGTGACACCGTAAACGGCACCGTACCGGCGACATGTGTCCAGGCCCTTAATCTTAATACAACTTTTAAGCCTTTGTTAGCTATAACGTATATAAACAGCATTTTAGCTAAAAT
This sequence comes from Epiblema foenella, assembly GCA_963556455.1. Classification (NCBI taxonomy): domain Eukaryota; kingdom Metazoa; phylum Arthropoda; class Insecta; order Lepidoptera; family Tortricidae; genus Epiblema; species Epiblema foenella. The sequence continues at coordinate 5,137,629 of OY747100.1, forward strand.
AGGTTCGATGGACGTTTATGAAGCATGTCATTTGTTATACTTACAAACATAAGAAAAAACAGAAGGATTGTTAATTTGCTAATGCATTTTGAGCCAAGCCTGGTAACTTCCATTTCTGGATTTGAAATACCTAAACCGGCTTCGTACTCGACTGCTTTATATTAAAAGGTTCTTTTCAAAAGATTACATTTATTTATTATCAGAAGATCTGTTTTCGATAAAACACGTTACACAATAACAAAAGGTTTATTGTGAAAACGTATTGGCTTATTGTGTATTCGACTTCACCTTAAGGCGAGGTTCTTCGAGCGCGCAGTGCTAATTTCTACGGCTACCCTACACCCCGCCCCTGCAAATACAGTATGCGACAGACAGCACTTTGCCCGAGCGCTCTGCCCTATACAATACGAGCCGGTGTAACGACCACAGTGTAATAATTACAGTAGCGCAACTAGTGCAAGTTGCGGCAGAGACTAGTGCGCGAATAAGTAATTTGGTTCAATACATATTTCGAATTCAAGTCCGGTCTATCAAATATATAAGTACCTGTATGTTTATAATACTTAATTTATATTCTATTAACATTAAATCAATAGTTTTGCAATTTGCATCAACATTTGATGAAATTTAGCGTAATTTCAAAATTATTGATTTAATTTAATCTATAAATATGTTTAATTTGTTTAGGTATGGATAAACTTAAAATACAGTATGGGGCTCTTCAAGAAAGGAGTGTATATTTTTTAAAGGGTCGGTAACGCGCACGTGCACCCCTGGAGTTGCAAGCATCCATAAGCCGTGGTGACAGCTTACCATCAGGCGGGCCATACGCTTATTTGCACTGACGAGGTAAAAAAAATATTTTTTCACTAGGAATTCGAAAAAAGGCTTTTCTAGCCTGTTTAGAGGGAGCAAAAGTCGTTTTTGCTCTCACTTAATATATTTTTGAAATGTTACATTTCGCTCTGCTGACAGCAAAACGCCGGTAAAAACGAGTTTTGAAGCCTAGGGAACAAAAAAGAGTTTTGCTCCCTGTGCCTGGTCGCAGGCGGACAGCACGCGCGGGCGGCGGCTGCACAGGCGCCCCCGAGCTGCCATATGACAGGGCGCCCGCGCCGGAGGGGCTACCGCGAACCACAAACGAAGTTTTACCTCTCTGTCTCACTTATGTGCAAACTTGCAAGTGCGACAGAGAGGGAAAATTTCTAATGCCGTTCGCGGTAGCACTCCGGGTTTAGTTATTCATCACAACAACCGATGTAGGTACATAATAATATACTATGTACCTTAATAGAGCAAAACTTTAACTTTTTGTTTATTTCACGTACATTTTGGTTTAGTGTTGTTCTTTTACTTTAGGATTCGTTTTTCTCATAGGAGAAGTGAAAAGAAGAGTGTATTACACGGCAGCAAAATTATTTCTAACTCGGGCTTGGAGGTTTGAATCCCGCATGTGACTCGTTTCGGGACTGAGACTCGCAGCGGCCACGATTCCATTCTTACAAATATACACATTTTGAAATAATTCTTAGATTGTCAATAGATTAGGTACTCAAATTTCTTTGAATATTTCGAAAATTAGTCGTATTGATACTAAAAACACCACCGAGACATTCATTCAGTATACAGGAAATGCACGTTATTAAAATAGTACTAAGGTTTATTCCAGAAGTGCAGAAGATATTGCTTGCTTATTATGTACATATTTTTAATATTTTTTTTATTTTCTGTGAAAAATAACAGATAATAGGTGGTTCGAAATTTAAAAGTCTAGTTAATATGTCGAATGGGGTGTCATATGCAATGGCTTGGGTTGCACATTCTGAAACAAGTTTTTTTTAACGTTGTCATTTTTGTTTTATGAGGGAAAATGTAAAAAAAAATACCGTTCCCCGCCCTTATCTCCGAAGTTTACCAAGGAGAAAATATAAAATTATTACATAACATTGACGTCAATATATATTTTACATGAAAAATATAACTGTAGCTCTATCTAGTTTTTCTTATTTTTATCGTCAAAAAACATTTCTATACTAAGTTTGTAATTTAGTCACCCTTGTATGTGTTTTTGTTTTATAAATTCCTACGAAATTATGCTGAAAGTACCTTCTTTCAAATAAAGAAAGATGAAATCGGTTTAAGTGATAAAGAATTATCCTTGAAAAACTACCATACAAACAAAGTTATTCAGTCGCTCAAATTTGTAACATAAGTCGATAGATGGCGCTGTACCCATGGCATCCAATTTCCACACCATGTTGTTGAGATTTTCCTGATTTAATAGGGTTGGAACCGGTACACATCTGTATACGGAACCCTCGGTGCGCGAGTCCGACTCGCACGTGACCGGTTTTTTTTCTCTATACTGTGCAACTGTGGAAGTGTACGCTGTGTAACTTCGCGGGAGTATGTTACTGTTTGTGTTTGATGTATTAAATAGAGGAACATGATGTTTTTAGGTACTAACCTTTTCTGTTTATTCAATCTCCGGAGCCCTAGAGACAATAACTTTTTTTATATCGTTTTTTACCCATTTTTTAATCGCTCGTAGCGCTGCACACAGTTGCGTGCGTCCGACCTCCAATGCGCTCCGCTTGGGACTGGCGCGATGCAGCAGAAATCGAGCGGGAGTGAAATATGCCATTATTTCGATGATTTTGGGTGAAAAAATACATGTCTTAGTATATTAAGAATATTATTACCGATTAATGTCACACTATCAAAGACGTTTATTTTGGTATAATTTTCTATTCATAAAGTTACGTATAATTGAAATAAAATGAGTTTTAAGATCAACAATAGAGGCATGTTTGGCATTTTTCCAATTAGGTACGTAACGGTCACCCAATGGCAGTGGTTAAAAGTTTCAAATATAACCCTATATATTTTTTTCATTTTTAATATGTAGTGTTTCAGAATAAAACCATGTTAAAAATCACATATTTTACGAGAAGCTGGCCTTTAGGTAAATGTAAAAACACGCCGCCCCAAAATACTTATAAAGTTTTAAGTTAGAAAAGAAGCGGTAGCCGAAACCGAATAGTTCAAGCTGGCAACTTTTGATCGTGAGGTCACAGGCTCCAATACTGGCACGTGCCAATTTATTTTTTCGGATCTTATATACCTACGTAATATCGTTTGATGTTTATCCCTGGGCTTGCTCGAAATCTCTATGAGTGCACTTCTAAGTATGCATAATATATTTTATCTACACCGATTTTTTTTCGAACCTGACTGTGGTTTTACATGCCGGGCTCAATAAAGCGATAGGAGTGCGCGGTTGGAGAGGTGCCTGGGGAAAATCCAGGGGAAAACCTTCGACACGACCACGAGTGTGGTTTGGAACACTGGAATACTCTAAGAGTTTGCGCTCCAGTGAGATTGGATGAGCGGTTTCAACTGAATTTGAGGTGTGAGTGGAATCGAGCTACTGGGATTTTTGTCGCTGGTTCACTAAACCTAGCCTAGCTGAGAAGAGAAGAGTCAAGCAAGAAACTCAGCTAGGCCCGACCTGGGTCGGACTGGCTGTACCCGGTGTGCGGCGGTACCGGGACGAATAGGGACGACATATATGTGTCAGTGTTGTCGCGATCGCGCGGTGGACGTCCCCGCCGGCGGGAATGTCTAAGTGCACACGTCGTGTCTGAGTTGGACGCCGTAAGAGCGGCGTTCCATCTTTCGATGGCCGCTGTGATTACATCGTCTAGGTCCGTGAGTGTGTGCCTAGGACGCCAGACCGTGCGGCCCCTGATCAGTGATCGCCGACTTACGACAGAGGGGGGGGGGGGGGGATGGGAACGTAGTCACAGCCTTCCTAACTAACGGATTCCTATGATGGGAAGCCTTGTCAAAATAACGTCTGGCAGTCTGCTTAAAGAAACCATACATTGTGCTAATCCGCATGTCGTGGTGCAGACTGAGGTTCGACTGGTACCACGGAGCACAAGTCGCCCTACGGAGAAAACGATTCTGAATGACCTGAAGCGGCTTGAGCGATGTCATAGGCACGTGAGCAAAAGCTACACTTGCATAAGACATGATTGGACGAACACAAGATTTGTAGTGTCAGCTTATTTCTTATTTTAATCATCGGCCCAAGCCTTCCTAGCACGAATAAAGCACGGTTGCGTACCCTACTGATGTGGCTACGGAAAGTCAGTTTTCTGTCGAGGGTCACTCCAAGATATTTGACTTCGTTGGCCGGTCAAACATCTGGATCGGACCCACCCGCCTTTCCGTGCTAACGCGGTCAGACGGGTGGAAGACTATCGCAGTTCTTTTTTCCGGATTAACTTTGATAGGTACGCCAAAGATTAAACCAACGACCTGAGTCAGTGATTGCCTCCTGGAGGTATCGCCGGATAAAAGTGTACTTACAATGAGTCGCAAAGAGCACGGTATCGTCCGCGAACTACCCCGGTAGCACTTTAGGGTGCCTGGGAATGTCGTTCGTGAATAACGAATAAAGGGTGGGAGAGAGCACGGAACCTTGCGGGACTCCGGCCCGGATGGGGTGTGGGTCAGAGTACGTTCCCTCTAGTCTGTAGACACCGATATATTAAACCGATATAGTAAAGCGTGGTATCTTGACTGCTGTCAGCCTTTATTTACAAAGTTTAATTTACTTCCACTGCCGTAGCAGTACATAAAAGACGCATGCTGTATGGTCAAGGAAAACCCGCAATATTTCACTCAACGAAATGAAACTAGTACTCTTACTAGTTTCATTTCGTCTCACATGTCTCTACATGTGAGAGCTCAATATATGAATCTTTTAGATCAGCCTGCCTGCCGTACGTTCATATACAAAAATAATAGCTATAATATGTGCATACTCCTGTACAACAACTTACCGGACATTATCAATTAGAAAATAGGACTTCTATCAAAATTAAATTAATATTTTTATAGCATTAAGGAGTATTTGACAAGAAATAAATATGTTGTGGCGTACGTCAGAGATTACTTAGATGTACAGGTAAGTGAACCAAACTTGGAGGACGCAAATTGTCTGCTAATTAAAATTGGTAATGAATTCGCTATTGTGGGCGTGTATAGGCCGCCATGCTTTAGGAATATAGACCGATTTAACATAAGCTTAAGTGCACTTTTCCTAACTATCAGCCAGTTCCCTAACATTATAACTTATAACCCTAGGGGACTTAAACATTGACATTAAACCATTAACCAGCGATTCGAGAAGCCCCGACTACTTAAGTATTGCAGCTGCTCATAGCCTTATCCCAAATTGCCTGGACCACTGTCTTATTGTGTGTTGTGTTGTTGTGAAACAACGGTCACTGATCATTGTTGCGTACTTACTTCGCTTTCTCATGTGGGTAGTCTCTCGTCAAATCCAAAAAAGACACCGACTAAAACTATGTATAAAGCCGCTGCAGATGAACTATCACTTATGGACTGGAGTCCTGTCCTATCCTGTCTGGATGAAAATCTGGCAACAGAAATATTTCTATCTATTATACGTATATACCTTACCTATACAACCGCCTATCAAGGCATAATGACTTACAACAGTTAACCGTCAAGGGATGTAAATTATCTGTAACAAAGTGGCTGAAGAACCTGAATTATGACAGTACTGAATCCCTACTGTGTATTGAATACTAATGAAATAAATACCTACTAATGAAATAAAAAATATAATACTCTCTCTAAAAAATAGCACTTCTACGGGGTGGGACGGTATATCATCTACGTTTCTCCTAAATGTGGAATCAGTGTCCACTCCTATGGCGTATATTTGTAACCTGACCCTGGATACCGGTGTTTTTCCAAAAATGCTAAAAAAATCGGTTGTTATTCCTATTCACAAGTCTGGTGGCAAAGACGACATCAATAATTATAGGCCGATCTCTTTGCTGCCCAGTCTTTCAAAAATTGTAGAAAAAGTGATGAACAAGCGGCTACTAAACTATCTTGAAACCTAAAACCTCATTTCTTCTAACCAACCTTCTACAAAGGATGCATTAAATCATGTGATTGGTAACTCGACTTAAAAGAGAAATGCGTGGGGGTATTCTTGGACCTAGCAAAGGCCTTCGATACAGTCTGTGTCCCGCGTCTCCTAAAGAAAATGGAACGCCTTGGGATTAGGGGAACACCATTGCTACTTTTTAGTAGTTATCTCAGTGAGCGGACACAAACTGTAAAGGTGGGAGATTACGTGAGTGATGAGGAGTCTCTCTTTTTTGGAGTACCACAAGGCAGTGTATTGGGCCCAACATTATTTCTTATTCTCATTGATGAACTATGTCGCCTCCAACTCCATAAAGCAGATGTTACTACATTCGCAGATGACACTGTCTTAACTTTTCATGGTGCCACATGAGGTCAAGACCAATACTGAACTGGGTCTGGCTGAGGTTATGAAGTGGCTCAAATCTAATATCCTCACAATCAATCTTAATAAAACCAAATATATCACTTTTGGTATAAGAAATTCCACTCAACCACAACCTCATTTATACAGGCACACTCACAGAGCATCAATTTAACTAGAGGTCCTAAGCACCTTAATCTGTATGAGAACCGACCGTGTCACTTTTTTGATGCCTACTGTGACGTCACGAGAGCATATTAGTGATGTGAAAACTCCGTTGTCCCCGCGAAATCGATACAAAGGCGATATATCGCCCGCGCCATGCAGCTCGAGTCGATGAATCGGACTCGGACAAATCGGTCACGAAAAATATGGTCATGTAAAAATAAAATACCATGACGACCAATAAAAGGAAAAACGATACTTTTTAATTGTAATTGTCATCATCATCATCATCATTTCAGCCGAAAGACGTCCACTGCTGAACATAGGCCTCCCCCAATTTATTTTTCCCCTGGGGGGGATTGTAATTGTAAGAAAACATTATTACATAACAAATGTTGGTTTCAGTTGGAACAAAAAAGGTTTAACTGTCAGTTGGAACGTTGATACCGAGTATAGAGATACATCTGAAAACTATACATTCCTAATTATTATTTTTTTTAGATATACCTATAGTCCTTATTTAAAGTAAGGAACTTGTCTGGCTTTTTTAAATGAAAACTTTTTGTAAACATCGAATCTTTAGTTCTAATCAACAATTAGAACGTCTAATCTTTACTGTGAAATAATAAACATTAAGTTTCTAAGAACAATGCCAGGGAATCAATAGTATCGATTACAATGTCAATCTACTAACTGCTTCCCTTGTTGATTTTTTCAGTACCTACATCAATAGTTGGTACTGCTTCAGGAATCAGTCGACGTTGTTTTTTTTGTTTGTTTAAAGCTGCTATTATCGAAATGTATGGAGCAAATTGTGCTGTTTTGTTGGAAACCAGTTTTTGTGCCCGGTCGCTTCCATCCATTTCTCTTTTAGGTATGGATTACTTGGAAACCTGTAATTTATAATTATAATGTGTCACAAAATACCTAATTGAACATTACCATACCTCGATTTCAACAATCGATAAAAACTGTGACTATTCGCTTCATTCGACAGATGAATGAGGATTTCCCCTTACCAAGAAGCCGAGCGCCACAAGCTAAAGATCGATCGTTTTATTTCCATTGCGAGTTTAATATAGGCAGGCCCTACAACTTTGTTACTAAAGTAGGTAATGTATCATGAACATGAAGTAATCGTACATCTGTCGCAAATAGACTATTTTTCATATTACAACTACGACAAATCTAAAATAAATGATTTAAAAATGGAATTAAGCATAATTTTAGAAGGAATTTACTTACTTGTGGTAGGAAACATGTCCATTATTTGGGTCAGCATTCTCTGAACATTTTCTACAACTCAATACTGAACAACGAGTCATTTTTACGTATTTACGTACGTCTCGCGGCAATGACTGTTCAAGGCGGACTGAGTGAGACTGCGTAGAAGTTTGACGTTTTGACTACGTTTTGGCACGCGAAGTACGTACACAGGCGACGTCTAGTTAAATAGATGGTCTGTGGGCACACTCTTGCGCTGATTACCCCTTCCCATCTTCGTGTAGTTGCTTTACACTTGAACGTACGAATGTAACCAAATATCTAGGAATTTTTTATCGACCAAAATCTAAACTGGATACACCACATTAACTCGCTATCTTCTCGTATCACTTAAGAGTCCATTCATATTTTGTGTGAGAAAAAACAACAAAACTGGATTTTTGACGAAATATTACTGAGAAACGGAAAGGTTTAGCAAAATTCAAATAATGGATTTAGAGAGGTCAATTCTTTATATTTTACGCAGCGGCTTCAAATTTTAGTTCAACTCAATATTTTAGTTTTATTTACCCGATTACCGACAGTCGATTTCTGAAAACGCGCGGAGGTATAAGTTTGATCACTTTTTGAGTGATGATATTATTAGGTAACCTAATTGTTAAAAAATTGTGTTACAGCCGTAATATGTTGTTAATTTACGCTGCGGCCTCAATTTTGTATTATTTTCTATAAATAGTCTTACACAAAAATATTTCTTACGCTAATTTCTCAACAAAATTACGCTCAAAACACACGGTTTTTCTCAGTATTATTGAAAGATTTTCATTTGGAAATATATTTCAGTAAAAAAATATATAATAAGTCTAAAAATTATACTGTCAAAAAAGATTCAAAAGTTGTATATATTTGTTTGCGCGCGGGAAGAATCTTCAGTACGGCGCGAGCGCTTGTCAAGGCAGGACCTGTGTCAATTTCGTCCCAACCGCCATTTTTGTAGCGCGAACGCTCTGAATGTGATTATACCACGATCAACCACATTTGATCGTAGCTAAGTATGGTTTTTAAATTTAAGTAGTTTTCTTATAGACTGAATCATAATGTATTTTCAGCAAACTACCAATTACTTATTTCATGTCGATTTTAGCATGAGTCGCAAACAGTCGGTTTATACTTGTGTTAGGAAGAAAAAATATACTTCAAGGCTAAAAGAGGCAAGGTAAGTTAAGTTACACCCTACTTATTTAAATGTAAAATTGGCGTAAATAATTAATATGTATTAGACAGATTTATTGTGCTATTCGGATTTTAAAGACATTTCAGTCTAAATCTTTTTTTCCCTTAGTATATTGTAGCCTTACAAATACATACACACATTTAAATCTCGAAGTAGAAGATGGATTTAAAAACCGGTCACGTGCGAGTCGGACTCGCCAACCATGGGTTCCGTATACAGATGTGTATCGGTTCCAATCCTATTAAATTAGGAAAATCTTAACAAAATGGTGTTGAAATTGGACGCCACGGGAGCGCCATCTATAGGCGACTTTTGTTACAAATTTGAGCGACTGAATAACTTTGTATTTATGGTAGGTTTTCAAGGATAATTCTTTATCACGTAAACCGTTTTTTTTTTCTTTATTTGAAAGAAGGTACTTTCAGGATAATCTCGTAGGAATTTATAAAAAATAAATAAATGCGAAGGTGATTGTATTACAAACTTAGTATAGAAATGTTTTTTGACGATAAAAAAAACTAGATAGAGCTACATTTATATTTTTTTCTGTAAAACAATGTTATTTAATAATTTTATATTTTTTCCTTGGTAAACTTCGGAGATAAGGGGGGGGACGGTGTTTTTTTACATTTATGTTTCAGAATGTGCAAACCAAGCCCTTTCATGACACCCCACTTGACATATTAACTAGACTTTCAAATTTTGAATCACCAATCACTATCACACCAATCAATATCCGTAATTTTTCAGAGAAAAAAAAAAGAATAATTAAAAAGTCATGTTCTATGTATGAAGGTAAGCCTTCTTTATAACTATTCCAAATTTCAAATCAATAGCATATGTAGTTCTTGAGATATTTAGTGACGTGACGGACAGAGAGACAGATAGACAGACAGACAGACAAAGTGAAACCATAAGGGTCCCTTTTTTACCATTTTGGTACGGAACCCTAAAATTATTAATTTTCAAACAACAAACACGCTACCCGCCATGATCGCGAATGCCGTGTTGTCATTTGTCATAGAAGTTGTAAGTAAATCAACGTCTTTCACATGTCAGAATACACCACCTATACGACTGTTCTATTATAGGTATAACATTGTCTCCCATTTCTGCAGCGCTCGTGGCCCAGCGGCGCCCGCGTACCGCGTGCGGTATGCGAGGTTAAGCAACGTCGGCCTAGGTCAGTTATTGCATGGGTGACCTTTGAGTGGTTATTAACTGAGCGCTCCCGTGCTTTGGAAGGCACGTTAAGCCGTTGATCCCGGCTGCTGTCTATGATAGCAGTCTTTAAGCCAAGTTGGAGGCCTTCGGGCGGCTTGAGAACTTCTAACAATCAAGTTGCCCACTCACTTGACAAGCTCAATTCCAATAAGGTCTGGTTTGCCCTCGAGTTGGAAGGTCAGTTGGCAGTCACTTTCGTAAAAACTAGTGCCTACGCCAAATCTTGGGATTAGGTAGCTGACCCCGGGCATCCTTCGGGATGCAACTGTACCGGGATAACGCTAGGATGATGATGATGATTGTCTCCGATTTCTGCCCGGTTTGCTTACACCCCGCGTGACGTCACGGTCTAGCTAGACCATCATGGTGGAAAGCGTTTTCGCTAAATTTGTGAATAATTAAATTTTGCCATCGTGGTGGAAAGCGTTTTCGGTGAATTCGTGAATAATTTAATTTTACCATCATGGTGGAAAGCGTTTTCGTAGAATTCGTCAATAATTACATTTTAAATTATACTTTTGGGCTTTAATTGGTCTCTGAAAAATCTAATAAAAGAAATATTAACAATGTAAGAACCTGTCCAAAGTATTGTCAAGCAGCGCGTTAATTGGCTGTAATCAACTGCTAGAAAACCCCTTGCTACTTACTGCCTATTATCATAAACCACCTTCCTTTTTATTATTATTATTATATATACAGTTCGTGAATAATTAAATTTTAAATTATACTTTTGGGCTTTAATTGGTCTCGGAAAAATCTAATAAAACAATTATTAACAATGTAGGTAAGACTCTGTTCAAAGTATTGTCAAGCATCGTATTGATTGGCTGTAATTACCTCTCAGAAAACCCCCTTGCTACTGTCTATTAACCAAAACCACCTTTTTATTATTATTACAATGAAGAAACTATCTATTAAAGTATTGAAAGAAAATATGAGCACTAAAATAAGATAATAAGTGCCTCACTTAAGCGAAGTAAATAAAATATGTTGTTGGTTTGGTGTTCATTGACATAAGTATCAAACGCGTTCACTCCTGTGCGCCACCGCTACTCCAACCCTACCGTGCACGCTAACCCTTTTGTACCTATATTAATGTTAGAATGTTAGAAGAGGGTGGCGCGCTTGGCTCTAGGCGTGAGTGTGTTTGTAGGGTCAAGTAGAAGCGTGTCTACACACACAAGCGCACTTTGCCGCGCGATCGCTGTCTAAATGCCGAATTTGAGCAAGCGCTTTTGGTGAACGCGCTCTTAAGCTCATTTACATTTTTAAAAACATTAGACATTTAGGCTATCCGTTGATAAAAAGCGTGTACTTTGCATTGTGCCAATCAATAATCTCATATGGAATTGAAGCTTGGGAAGCAGCTAGCAAGTCGCACATGATTAAAGTTGAACGTGTCCAGAGAGCGGTCATCAAGGTCATAACTTTCAAATCGCTAAATTATCCTACAGATAGTTTATACAAGGAATTTGATGTTTTAACTGTTAGGCAGCTTTTCATAGTGTTTGTTACCACTAGGCAACACACATATGCTCCTTCTATACAAGCTCAGCAAAGAAGGCGGGACAGGGTATTTACTATACCGCCCTGTAACTTCTTGTTTTTCATATTCATTGTACTTTCAATAAATATTTTTATATCCACATTTTCTAACTCCAAATCCGTTGGTCGCTACATATCTTTTAAGTAATTTTTCACAAAGATTTACAGCATCAAACAACTGACAGAAAAAAGTTGGCCTTAATTATATATTTGTTACCATCTTAAATCTACGCGGACGAAGTCGCGGGCGGCCGGTAATGTACTATATATGCATCCTTGTATTAGTAAACTTCTAATATTTAAGGATGCATAGATTAGATTAGATTAGATTTCATTTATTACACAATACAAGACTTCATTATAAATTACATTTAAGTCAATTTAAAAGAATCCCTGTTGTGGTCGTCAATACATTGAATAGAATAATAACACATAATAAAACAATTAAAACAAAAGAAAAACAAACATAAATTAAATAAAAATAACATTTCAAGTTTCACCCAAGAGGATCGTCATACTATTACTAATGTAGGCATTGATAACAATATAATAATGAATAAAATACGAAATTACCTACCTATTTATCTAAATACTTACAATGTCAAAAAACTCAAAAATACTTAATATCAAATAGAATGTCACAATAAAACATTACGAAATTAATTTAAAACATTACGAAGTTAGTTTACATATATAGTAAACTTGTATTGTACTTCTAATATTTAAGTTCATAAGTTGCGTAGTGTAGTTTCCACGAACTCGTAAATATAGAATTAGATTATCTAATTAACAAATAAATAACTATTACGTATTTTTATTACCCATATTTTTTTCCTTTAAATTCAACGCAGATATCTAAAATAATCCGCAACATGTTTTGTCAAAATACACATACTCAAGACATCGCATGTTCCCGGGGACGGGACGGCAGGTACCTGAGGGCCTACTCCGAACTTCGAAATCCGAACTTCGTATCATGCCCTCACTTTTACTCTCGTGTTATACATTATATGAGTGAAAGGGACGGCACTATACGAAGTTCGTAGTAAGCCCCTCTGGCGCAAATGTGCCCAATATTCGGGCAGCATTACCCCACTGCACTGCCTACGACATTAGGTGGACCAGGTAAGAGCCGGACCTCGAGTCACAACCTGAAATCAACCAAATATCAAATATATTTGGTAAAATATTATCGCCAAATGTAGGGGTAGGTATTTATTGTATCAGAACGCGACAACAACAAAGTCGTCTATGTATGTATAATCCAACAAGCACCCGCTTGCTTACACAATAAACCAAGCTTAGTATTTCGTCATATTTTATAACCTCTACACTAAATCGACACGTTCGATCTTATCATAGGATAGCTTGAGCAACGCTTCCCAGGATCCAAGCCCTATCGTTATACAGACGCTATCACATCGCTACTATCAAGTTAATATACGAAATAACCTCAGCATATCTTTATATAAGATATGAAGGAAAACATTTATTCATAAATACTCGTGGATTGTATTAGAGAAGTCGCCAAAATGGGGGGGCACATTTTTTGGTCCTCCCTAGGGATTCTTCTATTTACGAGTTACGTTCACGCTTGCTGCGATGAGAAAGGATTGTGTTTGGTAAATTACCTATCCTTCAACATGAACTACACTAAGGATTATGAATGGAATCCCCATTTTTGCCCATAAAATACCAACATTTGAGACAAAATCATATATTGCTAAATAACAGAAAACCTGTTACTAATTTCATTGTTTCATTTCAGCTTGATGTATTAAAAGACCTAAAAGAATGCAAAAAGGCTGCACTGGCTTCGTAAGTACATCTAACACAATAATAATATCAAAAATATATACTTTTTTTGTAATAGATATTGATAGGAATATATCGTTTGCAGGTTATTCAAGCCGCGCCTCAGTAAGAAGCTTCTTCTTGGTATGTAAAATGTTGCCAAAAGCTTTCTTAAGTATTCTCTGATAACAGATTTTTTTGTTAAATGAGTGTCAATTTGTGCATCTTTTCTAAGACGTGTCTAGTCCATCTAAATAATCTTTTCATTCTTTTATATCCAGATGACTGTCTTGATGCGCCACCGACAATCCTGCTAATGCCGGCCGGCGCGCCGCCTGCATTACCACTGCTGCTATCCGACCCAGCACCACCATTTATGTATCCTTCGGCTCCCCCGCCGTTGCCGTACGCCTTGCCTCCTCCGCCGCCACCTATATTACTGCCCCCGCCGCCTCCGCCGTCCATCGTTCTTCCCGCGCCACCTCCATGCTTGCCGGCGCCGCAACCTGCGCCTCTCGTGCTGCCAACACCCTGTCCTCCGCCCCTACTATTGCCACCCCTACCACCGCCCCTACTATTGCCACCCCCACCACCGCCGTGCCTAGTATCACCGCCGGTACCCCCGCCACCACAAGTTTTCTTCGCGGCGCCTCCGGCTCAGCCACCTCCGCAACCGATCTTTTTACAGGCTCCTCCGCCTCTGCCATCGCCGCCTCCTCAGAAATTTATGTATCAGGCACCCCCTCCTCCGCCTCCGCAAATAATGTATCAGAAGCCTGCTGCTCCACCAGCCCCTATTTTACTACAGGCGCCGCCGCCTCAGTACGCGTTCGCTCGACCGCCGGCGCCGTTAGCGGTCCCGACTCCACCTTGTCTCCCGCCACCGATGGTGCTCCCTGCCCCCGCGCCCCCGGTGTACTTGCCCGCTCCGCCGCCACCACCGGCGTACTACCCGGCGCCGCCGCCGCCGTGCGGTTGCTTGCCGCCTCCCCAGCCCATCGCTGTGAAGAGCTACATCGTACCTCCGCCGATACCCTGCACTCTCGAGCCCAAACCCTTGCCGCCCTGCTCGTGCAAATGCAAATATTTGTAATTGTAAAATACTGTAGTTTTAAGCGTATTTATTACAATAAACATTTTCATAAATTTACTTTGCCTTCCCGTTCTTGATTTTAGGTTGCATTATAGTTCAGTGAAATTAGCTGAAAATTTGGCAAAATTAATGGAGAACTTTTATCTATCAGGATATGTAGGTTATAGGACAAAGTTCAATTTTATCTACTCTCCCCCCCCCTCCGGGGCGAGCGTCACCCCCCCCCCCCCCCACCCGTGAAAGTGTCCCGGAGCGCGGTATTTTCCATTTTAAAAGAAAACCGTACACGATACATAAAAAGTGTACAGGAACGAAATAATCCTTGATAAATTAGCTATAAACCTCTACTACATACAAAAGCGATATCACTCATAGTTTCAGCGCAATCTGCCACCAAATACGAACGTTTTCAAAAAATTATCGATATTTTTTGCTGTAAGTTTAGTTTTCTCAAAAACTTCACACATTACCGCCAAAATATGTATGACTAAAGTAAAGAATAGAATATGCTCTTTATAAAAAGGTATAATTCATTTCTAAGCACTTTCATTTACCGTTGCTGTGCTGTTTTTTAAATTTAATTCATTCGGCCATACAGCGAAATATAAATGTTCATACTAGTTCAACGGTGGTACTAAAATACCATATTCTTCTTATATGTTTTCCTGTAATCTGTAGGTATAGGACTATTTTCTGTATTTTTTATATATTTTTATGGCCAGTACTTTAGGAGATAAGAGGGGGGCGGAGAAATGGTCAATTTTCGCCTATTTTCTTAAATAACTTCAAAAATGTTTATTTTAAAATTATGAAAAAAATATATTTGATCTCCTTATAATGAACCCTTTCATTTGATATGTCACACAATATAGTTCGCAATATATATTTTTTTTGTATATTATGTACACCCCACAAGTACCTCCCATGTTTAAAAATTTATTTATTTACGTAACACATCCGTATTTGGGACACCGATTTACATATGTGTGCCAAATTTCAACTCAATCAGTCCAGTAGTTTTGGAGAAAATTGACTGTAATAAACGGACTCGACTAATTCGACTGTGTATATCCGTCCGTTTATCACAGTCAATTTTCTCCAAAACTACTGGACTGATTGAGTTGAAATTTGGCACACATATGTAAATCGGTGTCCCAAATACGGATGTGTTACGTAAATAAATAAATTTTTAAACATGGGAGGTACTTGTGGGGTGTGTGGCATATAAGAAGAATATGGTATTTTAGTACCACCGTTGAACTACTATGAATATTTATATTTCGCTGTATGGCCGAATGAATTAAATTTAAAAAATAGCACAGCAACGGTAAATGAAAGTGCTTAGAAATGAATTATACCTTTTTATAAAGAGAATATTCTATTCTTTACTTTAGTCATACATATTTTGGCGGTAATGTGTGAAGTTTTTGAGAAAACTAAAGTTACAGCAAAAAATATCGATAATTTTTTGAAAACGTTCGTATTTGGTGGCAGATTGCGCTGAAACTATGAGTGATATCGCTTTTGTATGTAGTAGAGGTTTATAGCTAATTTATCAAGGATTATTTCGTTCCTGTACACTTTTTATGTATCGTGTACGGTTTTCTTTTAAAATGGAAAATACCGCGCTCCGGGACACTTTCACGGGTGGGGGGGGGTGACGCTCGCCCCGGAGGGGGGGGGGAGAGTAGATAAAATTGAACTTTGTCCTATAACCTACATATCCTGATAGATAAAAGTTCTCCATTAATTTTGCCAAATTTTCCATACATTTGAATCTAATTTTCTTGAGCTATTATTTAGCTTGCGACTTACCTACTCATCGTACCTGCTCATTAAACGAAGTTGACCACGCCTGCACAATTTGTTGTTCCGTTAAGTATACACGTAATAGCAGTGAATTTCTGCTGGACAGTTGTACAACATTGAAATTCTATATAATGTACTATAATTTGCAAATTATATATATATATATATATATATATTATCACAAGGTATATAATGTTAATAGTGTCGTTGTATTATTTCGTGATTGTATTATAAAAACTGGTCAAGTGCGGGTCCAACCCAATTATTTCTAGAAAATCTCAACAATTTGGTGTAGAAATTAAACGCCACTCATCACCACCAACACCCATCCCATCTCCACCTATCAGCGGATATTGCGCGACTGAATAACTTAGTACGTATGGTGGTTTTTGATGGATGATTCTTTATCATGTTAGCATAATCGCGTAGGAATATATAAAACAAAAATGCCATATTTTTCCTTGGTAAACTTCGGAGATAAGAGGGAGAACGGTTTATTTTTAATATTTTCCCTCATAATTCATAAAGGACTCAACGTAAAAATAAATTGTTTCAAAATGTGCAACTCAAGCCCCTTCATATGACACCCTACTTGATATATTCACTAGCCTTTCAAAATTTGAACCACCTGTCATTTTTCACAAAAAAAAATATTAAAGAAAATCATGTGGGTTACCCTTCTTTATCGATAGCATAAGTAGTTCTTGAGATAATTAGCGATGTTACAGACAGATAGACAGACAGACAAAGTGAAACCATAAGGGTTCCTTTTTTACCATTTTAGTACGGAACCGTAAAAAGAAACCGACAAATACTGAATCTCAAATTATGATTATATACGTATAACTCATGACTACGAAGTATAAATGTGCTAAAAAGGCATCTTTGCCTCACTGACACAACTAGAAATCGCCCTTATTGACAAAGACAAAGAGGGATGTTTGCTTGAGAATGACATAAATTATCTTTGAGCAGATTTGAATCATTCGGTAGGTAGTTCTTTCACAAGTGACTACTGGCGCTTCCGGTAGATAGGATAGATAGATATATAGATATATTTATTTCCTTTAGAAAATTACATAATGTATTACATTTTTAAAACAAATCAAACATGTTTTACGTTCAGAACTGCCTAGCTAATCTATCACACAATACATTGATTTGCGATACGAAAATGTAAGTGTATTGTAATGACCGATCACGGAAAATGTTTTTTTTAAATAAAGCAATTTAAAGCGTTTGACCAAGTGCTGATAAAAAATAGTTTTGTTTAATTATTAAAAAAATCGCGGAAACAGAAGACTGACTTTTTGTTTCCGACTGTACTATCAAGCTACTCTACATAAAGCGCTTTTAAACATTCATGTTGCCATTTCAAACATTTTGAGGGATTTATAGACGTACTTAGAATTAGGATTCCATTACAAGATATCAGCGTGGTGTACCGAAACGTATAGTACCTATAGTTATAATGTTGATACCTGCCGTTGCTGCATTCTTCAAATATAAGATAGTTAGTAGCATCCTCATTTTATCATGTGGAAATAAATATGGTAAGTGTGTATCTAGAAGGAGATGAATCCGTCAAAAATCTGATAATGAAATAACTATTAACGTATCAGTGTCTTGTGTAAGTTTTACACATTTTTTTTGCGATAATTGAAGGGTGGCAACGAATAAGTGTAGGTACCTAGGTAGGAACAAATTCAAAACTAATGCCGGCTTATATGTTATCGTCGAATATCGGTGCATCATATCGAGTTGGTAACGAGGCGGAAACTGAAACATTATAAATAGCTTTAAGTCTTCTGTACAATCACAGAGCAAATGCATCTAGTGCGGCAGTTGTCGCTCAGAGGTATGCGAGCTACGGTTTCCTGCGACACTACAGTTCTGGATCACGAGCGAAGCAGTCTGCAAGGCGTCTTGTATTTCAATCGACCCAATGATACGTTACTGGAGGAGGTAGGTAATAGGTATTCCATAAACTTACACTGCGCGAATACAAACGTTCATTATCGTAAACGTCCTAATGTTTTTGACATCATATTTCCAATAATTAACACGCTGTTGTTTACCTCTATTGGTATTAATTAAGATTGAAGGTACCAAGTAATGAGCCAGTGTTGTGCACTGGGACGTTTACCTAACGTAAGTTTAAAGTAAGTACAGTCAGCCGAGAATGTGGTTTACCACTTATTATAATTCAACACCTAAGATGATTACCTACGTATAAGTGAATTTGTAGTTTATTTATTATAACATTTTTGTTTATCTGGATTTGCTTTTATATTTACAAAAGTTTTTTGATATATGTAGACGCGGCTTGAACACTTCTCGATTTGGAACAAATGGCTTATAATAGGCGATAAGGTACCTACGCGTCTGAGACGAGTCAGATACGATGCCGACATAGCCATCCTCAACCCCAAGCATGAATCGCCTGGATATATCGACGGTAAGTCTAAGTCAAAAATATCTTAACACTATTTTGTATGGATTGACCTTGTGTAACACAGACCAACAGTTGGTCTGCTTGTGAATGTGAAGCTATTCCACTGTTTCATATCCGTAACACCTGCTAAACATTAATGCTAGCGAGGTCTAGCTGATTCGAAATATCACATATTATTGATGGGTATTAGGACTAGACCAGTCGACTAGAAATAAGAGATGTATAATTTTTTTGTGGATAACTACTAAGCTTTTATAGGTTTCTGCTAAATGTACTTATACTTTCGTTTACCAGCGGCTAACGATACATCAGTAGCATACCGAGACTCACTTTTCTTTGAGGACGTATACGTGCATCTTCGCGACGGCGTATCCGTTCACCCCTGGGCGGTATGGAGGTCTAGCGGGTTCCAGCCGTGGCAAGAGCGTGAGCGCATTCAACGCAGACTCAACCTCAAGCGGTACCCCATGAGGATCGCTACACCGGTACTATTTATTGTTCTTCTTGAGTCTACAGAAACAACAATGCACATCACTTGTAGAATTTGACTGCCCTATGCTGTGGCACTGGATAAGACAGGTCAGGACTTATGTCGACTTACTCTGGCTTACGTCAAGTAGTGCTTAGTGTAAATGTAATTGTAGGTACTATACTAACATAGCTTATAAGTCATAACTAACAATACATGGCTCTGTGGTCTGAAATAAAACATTTTGATTATCTCTTTTTCATTTAGGTAGGTATGTATAAAAGTAGAAGATTTTTTGTTGTTGAAGATTGAAGTTTCAAAGCATCATGGTTATAAATAAAAGCCAGTTAAGCAAAGTAAGCAATCAGTACGAAAGAACACCTGCCTATCTAGTACGATAGGTTGTAAATACCGTCACGTTTTATGGCCGAAATGTACTAAAACGTCATATACTTACAACATGATGGATAGTATTGTGCTACTTACGCTACACATTTCATTTTCTAATTTGCTTGGTCGGCTATTAACTAATACGTCCCGTAGGTTGGTCACTACGACGATTCGTGGTACGATGGCACGTTTGCCGAGTACGTGGTGGACAACAGGCAGCCGGGGAGCGACTCCGCCATACGCTGCGGCTACGGCGCCTCCTCGCTCATCCTCGAGTGGCTCCGGGCCGAGTAATTTTACCTAGTCTATGACACCTAATATTAATAATAATAAGGAACGCTTCTTCTGTCGCCTGACAAAAGTGCTTAATAGTCTTTTGTCGGGCGGCAACAAGGTGCGCGCCTTCAACGCCTGGGTGATGCCCTCGCTCACATACTCCTTTGGCATACTAAGATGGACTCAGACTGAGCTGGATGCCCTGGACCGAAGGGTGTACTGCTCACTGCACACCGCATGCTACACCCACGCTCGTCTGTTATGAGACTGTACATCCCACGGAAGTGTGGAGGTTGCGGCTTTCTAAATGCCAAAGACTTCCACAACCGCGAGGTGGGCAGTCTCAGGGATTATTTCCTTAACAGCGATTGTTGGATGCATCGGGACGTAATAGCAGTAGACGCATCTTTCATCCCGCTTCCATGTCAAACGAGAACTGGCGTAGACTTAAAGTATGGAGCACCGAGGAACGCAAGGCGGTATGGAAGAGTAAGGAGCTACACGGGCGGTTCTACAGGGCCCTCACAGGGCCCGACGTAGACCTGCTCGCGTCAGTGAACTGCCTACGTTTCGGGGATCTCTTCGGGGAAACCGAAGGTTTTGACTGCAATTGCGGACGAAGTTATCATGACGAACAACTACCGGAAGTATATCCTGAAGGATGGTACGGTCGACATTTGTCGGGCATGCCGCCGTCCCGGAGAACCACTCAGGCATATCATTTCCGGTTGTGGTCATCTTGCTAACGGCGAGTACTTGCATAGACATAAGTTAGTAGCCAGGATCATTCACCAGCAACTTGCTCTTTTATACGGTCCCGTGGACTTCGAAGTGCCGTACTATAAGTATACACCTGCGTCAGTTCTCATAAATGGTCGTGCCACGCTCTATTGGGATCGATCTGTCATCACGGACAGGACTATTGTAGCCAATAAACCTGATATTGTGCTGAAAGATCGATCGAAACGCCAGGCAGTGCTCGTTGACATCAGTATCCCCCATGACGAGAACCTTGTGAAGGCCGAGAAGGACAAAGTCAGCAAGTATCTAGACTTGGCACAGGAGGTGACCGACATGTGGGATGTTGATTCAACGATCATTGTCCCGATAGTCGTTTCTGCGAACGGTCATATAGCGAAGGGTCTCGACCAACACCTCAAGAGTCTCTCGCTAGATGGCTGGGTTAAGGGTCAGATACAGAAGGCGGTACTCCTGGACACGGCGCGGATAGTCAGGAGGTTGCTCTCTCTATCGCCCTAACCATCGGTAGCTTAGGCCCCGCCTCGCTGCCAGCGGCACCCTAGGTTAGAATTTTATAATATTTTTATGTTTTGTAAGTGTATTTTTATATTTTACTTTTTATAAAGACATTGTAAAAACCTCGCCTAAGAAGGAAAATAAATAAAGGAAATAATAATAATGAGACACATATTGTTCACAGTGTACTCGTAAACTATTGGATTAGTATCAAACATTGTTGAGACGTTAACGTAGTATTATTGATAATTTATCAGGAGAAGCCTGAAAATCACTCGAGAAACTGCGTTGTAAAGTGCATCGATTCGGTGAATGGTCAAACTTGGCTTCGATCCAGATGTTTGTTGGCTCCGATCCAGATGTTTGATGGCTCCGATCCAGATGTTTGAGCTGCCCATTCCCTGAGCCAACGAAGTCAAATGTCTTGGAATGACCCTTGACAGAAAACAGACTTTCCGTAGCCACATAAGTAGGGTACGCAACCGTGCGTTGCTCGTGCTAGGAAGGCTTGGGCCGATGATTAACAATTTAAGTTTAGTAAAATGTCACTTAGGAATAAGCTGACACTCTACAAAACTTGTGTTCGTCCAATCATGCCTTATGCAAGTGTAGCTTTTGCTCACGTTCAGAATCATTTTGTCCGTAGGTGGTCCTCTGTGGTACCAGTCGAACCTCAGTCTGCACCACGACATGGGGATTAGCACCATGTATGGTTTCTTTAAGCAGACTGCCAGACCTTATTTTGACAACGCATCCCATCATAGGAATCCGTTAGTTAGGAAGGCTGTCGACTACGTTCCCATCTCTCCCTCCTCTGTCGTAACTCGGCGATCGCTTATTAGGGGTCGTACGGTCCGGCGTCCTAGGCACACACTTACGGACCCGGACGACGTAATAACTACACGTAATAACAACTTAGGTATTTACGGTAAATTTTTCGTTAAAGAAACTCGACAGATCGAAAATCATGTCATTTGTTCCCTTGATCTAAACCTGCAATAACTAATGACAACTACAAATACGTGTTCTGCTGCATAAAAATGTCCTTATTCTACTTAATTAAACGTTACAGAGAAGTGATAACCCCAGTCGAATTGTGGGCTACAGAAGTTGGAAATAGCAGTATGTTGACAAGGCTGGCAGACGGGACATCAGAGCTGAGTGGCAGCATCCTCCGGCTGCAGATCAAACGACTCTCTAAACTTGACTACGTCATACCCATATGGCCTTTCAAGTGAGCTGGATTTTAGATATATAAAACCTATAACACTAAGAGTTGAGTGCCTAATTAGTAGAAAAAAACGCAAAGTCCTCGGTCATTTGAGTACTTTTCTCTTATTTCTCTAACCATCGTGAACGCTAGCTATTTATGGAGGCACCAGAAACTTTACCGTCTTAAGTCATCCACAGCCGAAAAATGTTTCTACGTATTATTTTATTAACTACATTATCGTCAATAGATTCTTGGACATACTGCTCTATTTTATTCCCTCTTTATTCAAGGTCTTATTGACGATGTGTTTCATTCACTTAATATTCTTCCCAGTACCTATGACCATAGACGCAGCCATTACAGAACTTATGAATATTGACCTCAATGCCTTCAGAAGTTCAGAACTTCTTTTCTGCAGAGTGGGCTTCACATATGTGTCAGAGCGAGAAAGCAGCAGAAACATGTTCGTAATTCCGTTCACGGGCGCGACGTGGGCGGCGTGCGCGGCGATCACGCTGGTGCTGATGCTGGCCCAGCGCGCAACTGCCAAGGCAGACACGGAGAAAGAGGGCGCGTTCATTGCTGTATTGGCCACTTGGCTGCAGCAAGGTAGTGTATCTATCTCATTATGTAACATGATGACAGAGAGAAATTTGAATCCAAGATGGTCGTCGTTTTTAGAGTTCCGTAGCCAAAATGGCGAAAACGAAACCATTAAGTTTCGTGATGTCTGTCTCCCTGTTTACGGTACGATTACGTACCGTACGTCCGTATACGTCGCGGTGCGCTCGGGGTGCGGGGTAGAAAATTTGCATTGCGCGCTGGAACAATTCCGCCTTAACTCAAATAACTGCCCCATAGATGCGAGTGCTGTTCCGGAAGGCGCTTCCGGCCGCTTCACCTTCATAGTTCTTTCTGTGTGCGCAATGCTGGTATACGCATACTACACGTCGGCCATCGTATCTGCCTTAATGAGTGCTGGTGGCGGCGGCCCCACAACGTTGCGGGCGCTCGCTGACTCTCGGTACAGTCTCGCGTCGGAAGATTACGACTGGATTCGGTACCAAATGTTCGATGTAAGTGTTGCGTTATTCGATATTGGGGTAAGCATGCTACACGACGGCTAACGTGTCGATGAGTGTCGGCGGTAAATGCTCGACAATGTAGAGAATATGCATGCGGAATGAATAGTAATAAGATATATTAACTAGCAAAATTATCCTAGACCGCGTACGTAGAGCATCAACATTTGCTACTACGCTTTTAACAGCATAATTAAATGCTGTTTTAACTTAAGAGTAATCACTCCGGTTATATAAGAGCCAAGCCAGGAGTATATACACTGAGGAGTAATCACTCCGGTTACTTAGTCTTATAAACGCTTATAAAAGAACATCTGTGGGCCGTTATAATCGCATGACTCCTATAAGAGCCAAACCAGGAGTATATACACTGAGGAGTAATCATTCCCCGGTTACCTAGACTTATAAGCAATTATAAGAGAACATCTGCGGGCCGTTATAATCTCATGACTCCTATAAGAGCCAAACCAGAGTATATACACTGAGGAGTAATCACTTCGGTTACTTAGACTTATAAGAGAACATCTGCGGACCATTGTAAGTAAATAAACATGGCCAGTTCTTTGAATTTGACACATGCCGTTATAAAACCATGTGTCCCTATTATAGCACTATAACGCCATTCGAAATGCTAACTGTGAATATTGCAGCTGCCTTGTATAATTTTCTATATAAATTGATAAATATTAATATGTAAATATAACAAATTCCAGAGGCGTGTTAAAAATTGAACCATAAACGTGACAGATTTCACAGAAAAATCATATTGCCCTACGTATATAATACGCTAAAATAGTAATTCGATAACACAAAAATTTATAATTTAATTACACAAAAAGAGATTAATGGAATTCGCATTCATACTTGCCTTAAAATTTAATTTAATTTATAAAAAAATCCACATACTCAAACACAGATTGCGTTCCACGACTTCAGAAATGGAATTATAAAAGCATTGCTGAGAGCGTATTAATCTCACTTTTTACTGTAAGATACTTAAAAGAGGTTTTACAGGAGTGTTTGGATTTACGTAATTCTATTATAGGAGTACTATTGGCGTAATTGACATTTCAATGGGCCACTATAAATATTTTAAAAGTGCAAGTAGACTTATAAAGTGGGCCCTTTTCCGGACTTGTAACCGCTTATAAATCCCTTATAGTCCTGATAAAAAGATTTTGGGATAGTTATAAAACCATATTTTGCTAGTTGATGTCACTATTTGAATAGTAAACCATCAAATTATGACAAAAACAGTAAAATAATAAATATACTAAAAATCTTAAAAAGATACTTGAAAAATTCGAAAAATGATGTATTTTTTTTATGACTAAAAGTAAGTTAAAAACCACCATCAGGATTCTTATGTTTTAAGAAACAAAAAATTGTGTGATAACAATGTACCTAAACGCAATATTTCACGACCAAAACAGTAAATTACTCGTTTTTCCATACAACGCTAGTACGGCCGCATAGTATATGACGTCACATATTATGCTATGCTCAATTAGTATGGGAGTTTCGGGGG
The DNA here is from genome assembly GCA_963556455.1 of Epiblema foenella. Taxonomy (NCBI): domain Eukaryota; kingdom Metazoa; phylum Arthropoda; class Insecta; order Lepidoptera; family Tortricidae; genus Epiblema; species Epiblema foenella. Next base: position 5,162,727 of record OY747100.1, read on the forward strand.
CGTTCAAAACGCGCTTGGATTTTATGCTGTACTTTGAAATCCATTTTTGTCTTGTGTTCTTCTAATTGTACTTGTTCCATATACATATTTGTTCGTCTCTAAAAACTGGTTCGAATGGCATAATGAAAAAAATGCATATTCTCTAATGAGAGCCCTCGCTGCCCCGCGCTATGTATCGGAGTACTGGTACAACTGCATCTGGTACCACATGTACTGTTGTGTGCTCCTTTCTGCCTGATTAGACCTGTCGCCACTTTGCGAGTGCTCATTATTGCACCGTTTCTCGGTACAGCTGATAGAGAATTACGGCTGGCTGTAAGTGAACAGCGGGTACGCTTCACGAGCAAGAATCGAACCCAACTGGACCGGGTAGACTCAGTCCGACCCAGGTCAGGCCTAGCTGAGTTTCTTGCTGGACTCTTCTCAGCTAGGCCAGGTTTAGTGAACCAGCGACAAAACTCCTAGTAGCTCGATTCCACTCACACCTCACATTCGGTTGAAACCGCTCAACCAATCTCACTGGAGCGCAAACTTTTAGAGTATTCCAGTGTTCCAAACCACACGCGTGGTCGTGCCGGAGGTTTTCCCCTGGATTTTCCCCAGGCTACTCTCCAACCGCGCACTCCTATCGCTTTATTGGGCCCGGCCTATAAAGCCACAGTCAGGTTAAAAAAAAAGCAACTGGGCCATGTGTGAGTTCCTATTCGAGGTGAAATCTATTGTAACACTTACAACCCATCCTCTCATATTGTTTATGTAGAACAGATTCGTTATATCAGCCATAAAATTTAAAAGTACATGCCGAAAAGTAAAATATGTCTCTATCATGTACAGGTTTTCAAACCCGATTGGCCGGAAATGGAGTATCTAAAGCGCAAAAAGCTAGTATCTATGAACAACTTCTATATGGACACGGAAGCAGGAATGCAGCTGGTGAAGGCGGGTACCACGGCGTACCACGCGGAATATAATCACGTGTACCCGTTAATGAATATCCTCAGTGATGACCAGGTCTGCAAGCTGCAGTACGTGTATACAATAGCACCGGTGAGTCGTCACCATTCCTGTCCAGTACACGTCCGCCTTAGGGCTTGTTGACTTTTCTTTCAACCACTTGCTTCCAATTTGAATCGAACCCTATTATCTCGAAGTTACACGGTAAACAATTCGACTGTACGGCGGCAATCGCTGTTTATCGCCAGAGTGCAACTTTGCTGTTTCATTACAAATGACAAATAGCTATATATCTTAGATTGGCCTATTTATATTAAAACACAACTCCCTAATAGCTTCGCTCTGTTTAGCCAGTGTCATTTTCCCGTAGATCATGACATGGCTAATAACAACGCGGCGCGGCCAATGGACCGAGATTCTCCGCATTGGAGGCGACTGGCTACTCGAGACAGGGCTGGCAAAACGAATGGTGTCCCGTTGGCAGGTCAAGCCCCCGCCCTGCAGAGCGGCCTTGCTCGCCGAGCGCGTGAGTTATGGAGATGTGGAGCCCCTGATCATACTCACTATTGTAGGCTTTATAGCGTCCGTTGTCATACTGTTTGTAGAAAGATCTGTAGCTAAATGGCAGACTAAGAAAAGAGCGAGGTCATTCGGTAGTGAAAATACAAGAGAGGACGAAATTATTGATTAATGTATCGATGTATTAAACCCCGGGCGCTCGAGTCTGACTCGCACTTGACCGGGTTTTTTTATTATGTATATTTAGTTTCAATTACCTACTCATGGCACTTTACCTAAATAGAACAAGTTTAAGTCATTTAAAAACTGTGCAATGACGAGATAATGTTCAAGTTTCTTATAAGCGCTTCTTATAACGGCACAGTTATTTTCTCAATAAACTGTTAAGTAGAAACTTAGTGTGGTATGGAATAAAAGCTTCGAAATTTGTAATTGTTTTTTTTTTATTTCAGTATTCTATAATTTATGACCCATGCTTGAAGATAGAGGATGCGTTACTTTGAAGTCTGTTGGTGCAATGAAAATGGGTATCGTATGCTTAGTTTTACCCATAAAAGAGCATAGCATGCTCTATTTTCTACAATAAATTCATAGTACCAAGTAAAGGTACATTGGAGTTTGATAATATGAGAACAAATTGTTAAAAAATGTGAACACGGCTTTATTGTTAAGGGTATAAGGTTGCTCAGGACTTATTGAACCTTTAGAAACTTAGGTACATATGGTATTTATGATCTCGACTGATGAAGCGAACCTGTTAACATCTTACGTAATATATATAGATTCTGCTGACAGTATCTTATTACTATAAAATCACTGGAAAGTAAGTACCAACCGAAAATGTTACGTAACTGCTACGTGCGGCAGAATCCCTCATAAAATCTTAATTTTATGAAATCTTGTCTTATCGGTCCAAGTCCTATCTCTTAGGCTGTGATCACGTCTCAGATTTATTAGTCAATAACCCCTATTTAAAACCAATGGACATTTATCATTGCAAACAATATGAATGACGAACTCGGCCGAAATATACTATAATCTTTAAATATGATTCTGTTCCTAGTCGGGTTAAGTACGTTCATAGGAATAACCAATGCCTCGCCATGCCCCTCTTGTCAAACTTTGCAGCAATCACAGGTAAGTCTTTTTAACATTTAATACAAAATGTTTCGGTGCCCGGTTTAATAGCGAAGTCTCAAGAGACTCACAGAGGCTACCCCCGGGCACGGCGCGCCCTGACCAACGGTGGCTTAGTTAGGTGTTTTGTAATGTTGTTACAATATGAATCTAATTAGTTAATTAATTTAGTTGAAACTGTTTTATTTATTTCTCTCATTTATGTTCCAGCTGGCATCTCTCAATGAGCGTATGAATCAGATGATCAGCGCGCTATACCGTAAGTAAAAACAATGGAATAGCTAATTCAGCACGCAAATTAAATGCTTATTAATAAACGTGTATTTTTTTGCTTTTCAGCGTTCTCCAAGGCCAAGTCGTCTACATCGTATCAAAGTTCAACACCCGCGCCGCCCAGTGACTACACAACAGTTGCTTCATACGACCCGTCGTGCTACCAGAGTTACCAACCACCTCCAGTCGTCTACATGTCCCAACCTCAATCACCGACTACTGTAGCCATCTCTCCACCCGCACTTGGTAGCCCACCTACAGTCACCATTTCAACTACGCGGTCAGGTCCTTGCTATCCTCAGTATGAGGAGTACTCTTATACTGAGCCTAAGTATCCACCCCAGTATTATGAGTATCAGTATACTTCGCAGTATCCTCCGCCGCCGCCGTATTGTCCTTCACCACAATATACGCCGACTGTAGAGTGTAGCTGCCAACATCCTGAATGTCCACCACAGGCTCCTTGTCAACGACAGCAGCCCGCGCCCGCCATGCCTCCATCACAGCCTGAGTATGCTCAAAATGCATGCCTGCCGGCACCACCATGTTCGCCGCCACCGCCGTATCCTTCAGGACCGTGCCAGCTCTCTAACTACCCATCACCACCCCCATCTCCATACTCCGCGTCGTACGCGCCGCCAGCGTATCCGGTAGGATCTTACCCTCCGCCGCCATCTTACCCGCCGACGCCCCAGTCTTACCCACCACCGCCGTATTCCTACGGGCCTCCAGCCTACCCACAATGTAGTCCACAGTACGCGCCAGCTCCGACGTATACGAACCCACGAGATATGATGCACCCGCCTCAATATTAAGTCATCCATATGAGTATTCTATAGCACAACAGTACCTCTAGTATAAGTTTTTTCGAAAAAAACAGCGATTTTTCGTTTAGTCTCAATTCGTAAGGGAAAAAATAGTTACCATCTAATTCTACAAGAGGCGCTGCTCGCGTTGCCATATAAATTGAGACAAACCGCAAACGCGTTCGACGTTTGTGTTTTGTTTCGAAAAAACTTATACTAGAGTCTGCTATCGTGCAAAAGAGAGAATACTAAGTAATGTATATAATTTAATTTATATAATTTACTGTTGTCGTAGTAATATTGTTTTAAAGTAATAAATTCTCATAAAAATATACCTACTGTACTATATTATTCAAATCCAACTGCATGATTTTATTGTCGACATTAGGCCTAATCTAACCTCATTAGGTACTAGAATTATGTAGGTTCCTATGTGAACATAATTCGGCGTATCGTGCCTACGTAAGTCATACTGAATTAATTATGATGGCCTTGCAAAACGGATTGGAATGCAATATTTATGTAGGGTTTTAATGTCAATAACGGTTTATTAGATAATAATTTATCTAGGTAACAGCAAACTGCTTAAAGTGAATTAATAATATGATTCACGTTTACAGACGTACTCGTAGCTACTACTTGTACAAGCTCAGCATTGTTTTGTTTCCGCTTGGCAACTAATCACAGTTCCAGGACCATACAATTATAACGGATTTCAACATAACTACAAGTTGTGTGACTTAAGAATTTAAATATTTTGTAACATAATAGAATGGAGCTATATGAGGACTAGAATAACTATACGGTAAAATGCTTCGAGAACGGGAAGGTACCTCCCATTAGCTCTCTGAGGGGCTACCGCTAATCACAAACGAAAATTTCCCTCTCTGTCGCACTTACGTACAGACTTGCAAGTGCAAGGGAAAACTTTGTTTATGGTTCGCGGTAGGCCCTCTGGTTTCGAAGCGTTGAGCCACTTCCTCCACCTTGAGGCGTATTTTTCTTGCCGCTAAATATTCGTACAGAGGGGAGATGACTGATTTTTTGGACCGTGGCTATTTCGGAAGTGATTTTTCTAAAATAACTTTCAAACGATGCGAACGACATTGAACAATTTCAACTATAAATATTTTGACCAAGATAGGGTAGACTAAAAGCTATGTCCAGATTATAGCTCCCACATTGAAAATGAAAATACAGTCTCCAGTGTGCGTGGCTCTACTCGCATATTGTTAGTTTTAGTAGCTTATTAGTATATACTATATAATTACTCTGTAACTAAACTACTGTGAGTACGTATAGCATGCAATGTTTCGACTAACATCATACCACCATACATAACCTGCGATGTTCTTATACTTTTATCTTACGAAAATTTCTATTAAAGGAGTGTAATAATTACACAATTTCTTGAATGCAATACCCTACCTACCTAATCAAATATTGTAATACTGTCCCTGCGATAGAGCTAATTCATTTCCTAATTTTAAGATAAACAATGCTTATATAAGGGGTATGAAATACGGCTAAATAACACTCCAAAATGATGCCGTTCTGCCTAATTCTAGTCCTGCTGATACAGGTAAATATGTATATTTATCAAGGAATGCACAAGTAATTATCATATTCTGCCTTCCAAATTACGCGTTAGGTATAAGTAATTATAATATCACGTGAACACCCGTATTAAATTAAATTCTGGATATTGTATTTTAAATTTAAGCACCTTTCATGCAATGTCAATTACTTTTCAGGGTTCGTTAACTTTAGTGAACTGCGAGGACAATGATACTTCACGGGAAATTCTGAAGAAACCAGAGTTTGAGGATAATGTTGTTAAAGAATTCCAAGACGGTAATAAGGACTGGATCGATATGTTCCTCGAATCAACTCCTTCAGCCCTCTTCCCCTCAAGCTCGGTGGCTTTGATGGCTCACGTGACCAGCTCAGACAAGTCTCCCGAAGAACAAGTTAATGATATCAAAGCGATGGTGCACCAAATAACGGACGCCATAGAAAGTGAAATGACTAACCTACTTTCAGAAGCGATTGCCCATTGCGCGAAGGGGGAAGAGCACACGAAACGCAAACGCTCAATTGAAACGCCTATGGACAGCAGCCAACTAGTCATGAGACTATTGAAGCATATTAAATCTAATAATGAGTACCAAAACATTGCAATTGAAAAGATGATGTCAGCTCAAGAAATCGCTGATAAATACGGCGTCAAATATACTCCAGACGAAGACGTGCTGGGTGATCTCGCCGCCTTTTCTTCCAAGCAGTCGGAAGAACTCTCATCTATTCTGAGTGGCACGTGCCCTAATGATGAACGAATTGAGTTTGTGCCGTTGAACCACGAAGAAAACAAAGACAACCCCACAGAAAACAGCACTTATTATGTTTACGCAATGCACATTCCTGAGGAAGATATCCAGTCGCAGTTCAATTCTTACCCACCGCATGAGTACATGCCTGCGCAAGTTCAATTCATGCCACAAACCCCAGTTCAGCAGCACTACAGGCCCCATCCTCATCACAGCTACAACTTTCCCGAGACTCAAATACCTGCACCTCCACATCAAGCACAGTCAGTACAAAGACCTTTCTATGAACCAGGTTTCTCTCCGGCTCAAGAATATTACCATCAATGCGGCCCTATGGAGCCTGTTACTACTACAACAACTATAGTCCTCCCATTCGATGAGCCTGTAGCACCGGAGCCAGAGTTAGTAGGCCAAGTATATGAGGAAACAATAACCAGTAAAGTGTTCATAGAACAAGGTGAAGAGCCGGGTTCTACAGACGTGAACAATGTCATGACTTACACGGTATCAGAGAAATCACACTTTAAAACTCCTGAGATTGAAAAGTTACCACAGCAAATGCAGTATTACTTCTGTTTGATGAATTAATGTTAGTTGTGTACAACTAAATAATCTAGTGTGTAATTGTAATTACGCTGTTTGCGTTTGAAATTTTATCGTAGATTATCACGCGTCCACTGACGCTCATGTTTGTGTTTATTTCGATCAGTTTCCTATTTAGCTAAATATAAAACAAACATCACTTACCAAATATTTAATAAATACATGAAAATCTTAAATAACAAGTACATCGATAAAATAATTATTGAAAATTTTTAGTACCTAGATACTTTTGGTTTGATGTGACTGGCTTACACTCGTCGTTGTTCATTGAAACAAAATTACAAATTATTATCTAATACATATTAAACACGTACAGGTATTTGGTAACTTAAATTATCCAGGGAATATCCTTATAGCATTAAAATAATACAATTACGACACTCTAGTGACATAACTTACTACTAGAGGCTTAGCTATCACAAATAAAAGGCACTCTGTTTACTAATCTAATCCAAATTGTATATTTAACATTATTTCTTTGGCGACTGATTTACAAATAGTATCTTACATTATTGCATCCTTTTTTATTTTACTATATAGGTATTTGGTTTAATCATGTGCGCAATCAAATTTTAAAAATGACGATGTAACTTAATAAATTAGGTATTTTTATTTTTTTATATTATCTTCCTTATGGATCTACTATATCACCTAAGACCGTTATAACATCTCAACACGCTCGATAATATTCGGAAATATGCATGTATACGTAACTTTTGAACTTCAATTAACAAGCGGCTAACATTTTTTTTTCTTAAAAGTGTGTTCGTGGAACAGCCTATTAGATATAATTATATTTCAGTGTCCACATGTTGTAATCCGTGTAATTTACGCGCTGCGCCACACATTACCCAACGGTTACCTGTGCGCATAATATGCGCTATACGCTCCGTTGTGACCCGTGTGAGGCTGGTATCTGGAATTAATGACGTCAAATAAATACCATTTCGACACCAGACAAAAGTAGACAATGACCACAGATTGCAGTAGATTATCTCGATTATAAGTTGAATTATCAAATAGGAAACAGTCTTAATCCGAAGCTAGAATTTGCCCTTTTTGTATGGTACAGGCGGCTAGGCGATTTCCAGATTTATAGGTGCGGAGGCGGTACGATATGAGAAAACTGTCAACTATCAGTCGACTCGGTACCGCTTTTTACTGCGCCCCTAAATTTAAATGGTGCTTCCTGACTGGCGCGGGATGCGCGGTAGCGGGGCGATGCGAAAGCAGTACTGCTCCGCTTCTGCGCATGATAATTACTACTGCACAAATATAATACTGACAGTTCATCAAGAGAGAAACTTTGCGACGTCAGAGTAATTTTTCGTCAAAGAAGATAATTTCGCATATCGATCCCGCCCCACCAAGCATTAGTGTCACAATACTAACCGCACAGGGTGCGCGTGCGCGTAGAGCGGGCCGCATGCGCTGGGCTCGGCCGCGTACGGCTGCGCTAGCTGAGGACACTGCTCCGGCGCAGTCTCCCGCCGCCGCGGGGTGCCGCGCGGCTGGCTTTGCTCCGGAGGACTGACATAGGATGAAATAAAAGCATTTAATGTGGTTAAAGCACATTAACAATGATCATGTAGTTATCTGTGAACAATGATAGTGTAGAATTATCTGTGAGAGTCAGGATGGTGGGTGTACTTAAACAAATATAAAAAAGTATACGAAACGCACAAAAAATAAACTTAAGTACACATTCGTCAAACTTAAGTACACAAGCGAACTAAAAATATATAATTGCGTTTTTGTGAAGGTGACAAATGTGTCCTGGATCAAAATTGTACAAAATTTGTACCACTTTAAAAAAATATCCCGTATTCATATTCATATTCATTTTATTAATAATACGGTTCATATTACATGCCAATTTATAATTTACAAAAACATTCATTAAATTTAACCAGTAGGTTAACCTAAAATAAAAATAATTAATTCCTTAAATCTATTATTTAGGTACATATTACGTTAACGTTTAAAAAAATCGTCAAAACTATAAAATGTGTGCTCGAGAAGCCAGGATTTTAGTTTTATTTCGAAATGCTGTAAGGACGGAGCTGAGGTGACTTCTACTGGCAACTTGTTGTACACAGTTGGACCCATAACGTGAGTCACCTTTCCTGACTTTGCCAGTCGTCGTTTCACAGGGAGAAGCCAATTTGGGTCTCGCAATGACAGAGCTGAAATGTGTATAAATAGCGACTTGATATATAGCCACTGATTGCAGAGTCAATATGCCTAATTCTTTGAAATAAGGTCGCGCGGATGTATTTTGTGCTACCTGCATCACAAGCCGAAGACCGCACGGCTCTTTTTTGTAATCTGAAGGCACGCTGCCAGTCTGCGGCACGTCTCCATATCTCTGCTCCGTACTGGAGGAGTGAGTGGACGGTCGCGAAGTAACATGTTCTCACGACATGCCGCAGCACGACATAAGCGAGACGGCGCAGCGCGAAGCATAGAGGGTATATAAATTTGCCACATAATTGGTCTATGTGGGTTGTCCAAGTTAATTTACAGTCCATTCTGAAACCTAAAAAAGTAGTGGCTTCCACTTGTTCCAAGCTAACTCCGCCAGCTTTGATCTTCAACGACCTGGGTTTGCGGCCACCGACGTAGAAATGGAGGAAATGTGTTTTGGCCAGATTTAGAGCTAGGCCATTAACCTTAATCCAACGAAACAACTGGCTCGCAGCGTCGTTTAGACGAATGTCCAGGCTATCAACGTTTGGGGCGGATATAATGCCAGCAACATCTATAAAGTTATTACAAAGTGAAGGTACACCCTTCATCCTGACAGGTATGTACCCGAGCTAAGCTATAATTCTATCAGTCAGCAGGGTTAATTTTTTTACCCATAACTTTTTCTTTATTTTCTGTAAATATAGCCCATTTCAAGAAACAAATTTCGCAAAAAAAAATACGTTCTATAGAGTAAATATTACACGCTGCGGCTGAGTCAAGAGAGTTGGCTAATCACGATTGGTACTTTTTTTTAAAAAGTGGTACAAACTAGTGTAAATTAAGTACATTTTTTTTGTATACTTTTGTTATATTTTTGTTTAGGTACACCCGCCATCCTGACTGTCACAACTATCTTGGGAACTATGGGTAGACGTTTCAATTCAGGATTGGTATTACCCTACATTTGGTTGAAACAATTTCGACCAAACTCACTAAGGAGTATTCCAGTGGAGAAGCACTTGCGTTGTCGTGTTGGAGGTTCTCCAAGCAAGTCTTTCATCAGGTATATAGGTACTCGAGTTATTTTAATTGACACACATAGAGTATCTAGGACTTGTCGAGCTCTTTAATTCAGTCGAGAATTTAAAAAAGCATGAAGCTTAGCGAAAATTCTCTTCAAACGATCAAACAACTGGCCTAATTTCGCTGACGGAATCGGAAATAAACGATAGTATATAGGTGTACCGTTAAACGTGCCGCCCGAGAGAATAGGTAGTCAAAAACTGAATTTAGAACCAGTCTACTTCCCACCAAACTAGCCTAACCAAACTAGTCAAACTAAGTAGATTAGTCTAGCGCATCAACCAAACAATAAATACATTATTTACTAGATCTAGATCTTTCGTCTTGACTGAAAGTAGATCGTGTACCTACATCTACATACGCTCAGTCAGGGTGTTACTAAACGTACGCAGGATTTCTACAACATTGAATATAATCTCATGTTAATTGGACCATCAGGATAAGACTAAATCGAACTTACAAATTCAAATATACTGCCGATAATTGCCAAACACAAATAGTCAAAAGCAATAACTGGTGCCCAGTAGCCGGGGTCCTATTACAAAATTCCGTTAATCTCTATTTTGACAGCGAGCGACAAATGGCATTCATACGTTACGGAGGTGACATAATTAATCGACTTTACCGGGAAGCGGCAGAAAATATTATATCTATGACTAAAGTTTTTGCGCCTCTGTTTACGCATATGGCGATTCGCTTTTTTCTGCTTTCGGATAAAATTAATGACTTGATTGTTTAGTTTAGTGAGGATTTGTTTATACAAATTTACTTTACTGAGAATAGGTTTGCTTATTTTTGATAGTAGTTTGATAGTAGTAGATGCTAATTAGAGGCGTTGAATTATAAGTATATTGAAGACGTGTAAAAACATAAGTTTGGAAGGTTAGTTAGGTCAAAGATTATATAGAAAAACATAAGCATGCTTTACTACATTATTACATAATCTTTGGGTATGTACGTATACATACAATTAATTAATTTTAACTTGGTCTAAATCTCGCATTACCTCTGTTTCTCTACGTAACCAGTAAAACATTCGTTTCAGAAATCGATTGAAAATATCTATAAAAAAACTGGGCAGAAAAACGAAAACATCCGATATCTCTACTTTTGATGACTTTTGTCTTAGGTACAGTCAGCCAAGAAATTGGTCTACCACTTATCGCTTTTCACTCTATTATTGATCATTCATATTCAAACTGCTACTGACTGCTATGGTTGAATTTCTTCGTGGGTACAGTAACCCACGTATAAAACTCATTTCATCTCCCTCTTTGTACTTACGTAATTCCATTAATTACTTCTGAAAATTTTGTTAAGCGGCGTTATAAGGTACTTAATCATTTTATAATTTTTCGTGGTCAACCTATAGGTACTATTACTTTTAGAGTTATTATTTTAGTTAGAGTGTACATAAAACAATAAATAGAAATCTAACTTCTTGACTACCGAATCTACCGATCTTCTAAATTCATCAGTACAAAATAGATATAAGTAGATAAATGTAGTTTGTAAGTAGGTACTACGTTTCCAAATACGTGAATGTTTAAGAATCTCCCGAATACTATGTACTCTTGCTTGGTCATTGGTGGGATCGTGAAAATGAAACGAGCGCGCGCTTGATTTATATGCGATGTGGGCCAATGCAGAGCGGCAATAAACCTCTTCGAGTAAACATTGAGCTGCAACGTGCGCAGGCGTTGGGTTAGGTTAGGCGCCATGTTGCGCATAAAGGCGCTTTTAGAGGAGTCCAGTTGCTGGCGCCAATCGCTGGCAGGGTAGGTATTGGCTTCATATAATACATATAAACAGCCTATCCAGTACCGGCACGCGTCCTGTATTGATGCGAGCAACTGAATTAGGGTTCTGTGGTGCAAAAGCGCCTTAAATCGTTTTCTTGGACCGACCAAATGGATTTGCTATAACAGTTTTCTATTATAGGTAGGCACTGCTTTTTTGATGTAATTTACTGTCTAATTTACTGTTGTCCTACATAACCATTATGTTTAAGGCGTTAAATTTAGGTAGTTACCATACCCTTAATATTGGAAATAGTTAGCTATAGTTCTCATTGCGTAGGTAGTAGCGCGTTCCATCCTAGACCACAATATTGCTTACCATCAGGTGATTTGTGGTCAAGCGCAAACCTATTTAGAATAAAAAAAGTACATAACTATATATAGTCCTTTCCAAATTGCAGGGCACCTTTCAGGACCCTCGGCGTCCATCGTCGGTAATAGGATCCCTCCACTAATATAATGTACGCGATAGAGATGAATAGTTCACGAATAAATGGTTCAAATGAAGTATTTCACCTCGTGTCACTCGTTCATTCACTAGTTCAGTTCGGATTCATATACTTCAATACTTCAGTCGGACCAGTTCATGAATCATATCGTTTACCTACTCATTCGCTCCAAGAGTGACATAGACGCCATGATTGAATGAATGACTGATATCATTATCCAATCTATATCGTAGATGGATCTGTTGAGCTACTGAACTAAACTGGACTAGTAAACTAAATGAGTGATATACTTCACAGTGAAGGAATGAAGTAGGTATGTCAATCTTTTTTTTTAGTGACACATTTTGCGCATGACTAATGTACAACGACACCTGCCCTTCCAGTATTTCCAGTGCAAAATACATACTCGTAACCTCTTTTACATGTTATTGTAGGCTGTAAGGCGCTTCAATAATGGTATTGAACGATGTTTACACGCAGACTACACCTCTCCTCACTGGTCAGTTTACCAGACGGCAGTTTATATGCATATAAATCCTGCAGCCGCGCCGCATTGGACGCAGAACAGAAATAAACACCGTTCCTTTATCCAACAATAAGTCTGGAAATACCTAGACAAGGTACGTCGGGATATACATACGTGTATAAGTACATACGATACGTGTATTAGTCATGTTGATCTATACGTACTCTTCAGGGTGCTTAAAAATATTTGAACATGCACTCTAACGCCTTGAGAGCAGTGTATGAGTGAGAGATATTTGTAAGCACCTTGTTCCCTTGCACCGATATGTCTGATGGCAAATGTACTGTCAGCCAACAACAACTTCGGCTTTATTATAGAGCGCTCTCTTGGCTGACTGTACATTGCGCCTATGGAAGAAAATCACTATCATATATTGTTCAATCCACGAAGAATCACCCCACCTTCGTTATTTCTGGACATGAGTATGCAATGACGGGTATTGAGTGGTCTATAACCTACCTATAGGTACTAACGATTTTGAACACTATTAGACGGTCATAAAGTAGTTTTATTTTGTTTAATTTCAATTGCTTCCAGTTGTGACATCCGTAATTACAATTCTAAATTAATTTCGTCTTTCAACTAAATAATTTTATTTAGTGCGTCCTATAACGTGAGTTTTTATTTTGGCGGGAACGGGAAACGCTGTGTCCGCCATAACTGTCACTCGTAACTCTTTACTCTATGGCCGAGTCGTAAAAGTAAATTGTCACCGGCTGGTGAAAACCACCTCCGTGCCTCATGAACACTCGTAATAAAACATCTCATTCATGTCTATGGCTTGATTCATGGCCAGTGTTGTGACATGGGGGATGTTCTGAAAAATGTGGTTTCGTTTAGTTGATCGTAAAAGTGATTTGAGATCTTTATGGCTGCACTTACCAGTCGTCTGGGTCGCAGTCTCGGAATCCCTTCGCGAACGGGTTGCTGGCTATTTTCAGTTGCGTTATCTAGAACGAAAACATTAGTATTACAAAAGATATCAAGTTTTTACACCAGTACAGAAGTTGCAAATGAAATGATTGTCTTCATTAGAATCGTAATTATTTTTATCCCAATCTCATCCATCCTTTCGATTCGTAAAGTCATGTGATGTCTAGCACTAATATATTATCTACACCTGAATATCGCCTACTGCCTACCTGACTCATTATATTGGTGATTAAACAGGAGAATGATGTTACTTTTAGTAGATTTTCGTGCCGTGAGATATTGCTTCGTCCAATCCGAAGCCTGAAGTTAAAATTGAAAGTGACTGCCACTGTCATTTGACAAACGTAAATATCCTACTCAAAGCGATAACAAAAGCTATCTTATTGTGATAAAATACTGGCTTTTTCTTTTTAAAACGTTATATGAATACTGTTAATATTATCAATTATTTATCAGAATCAGTAAGTATATTAATTTTGTAAAAATAGGTAGTGAAAGATGGTACATTTATATATATTCTTACCTTCTTCTCATAAGGTGCAAATCGTGCGATTTACAGTTATTAGCACAAGTATATTGCGAGGTTGCGTAATTAAAAAATGGCTGTTGGCGGGAATGTATAATGATGCGCGTTTTTGTTTTGTTTAATGTAAATTTTATCTGTTTGTTTTTTCGATAACTTGTTAATTTTCTTTATTGATCTATTGCTTATTTTCTTTTTTGTATGTAAATATATCTGTCGTTGGCGTCTGTGTCGCCACTTAACTTAGTTTTAAGATAGGGCCCCACCGAAAATTAGGGCCTCAGCTTGATGTGTCTCGCCGTGGTGTTATGCTGAGTCCTTTTTAACGTCTTTTTTTTAGGATTCCGTACCAAAGTGGTAAAAAAGGAACCCTTATGGTTTCACTTTGTCTGTCTGCAACGTTGCTAAATATCTCAAGAACTACTTATGCTATCGATTTGAAATTTGAACAGTTATAAAGAAGGGTAACCTAGATGCATAGAACACGTTCTTTTTTAAATATTTTTTTATTTTCTGTTAAAGATTTCATGGTTTAAAATTTGAAAAGTCTAGCCAATATGTCAAGTGGGATGTCATATGAAAGGGCTTGAATTGCACATTCTGAAACTTTTCTCTTTCAACTTTTTATTATTTTTTACGTTGAGACATTCTTGATTTATGAGGGAAAACGTAAAAAATTACCCCTTTTCATTACTTACCCGATGGTTCTGGTAGGCGGTAACTGCGGTGAAGCCGGTCTCTGGGAACACGAAAGTGCGGTACGGCACGGTGCCGGGTGTGCCCTGTCCTTCTCCCGGCAGGAATACCACGTGCAGCCTCGGCTGGTACCGATGCATCGAGTTCAGGATTATCTGGCAAAATAACTGCTATTTAGAGGAAGTAAATACAAGAACATCATTCGAAATATAGTATTATATCTTTTCTTGTTTAATCACAAAATGGGTTGAGTGAACCGCAACTCTTTTCTGTCAAGCATTTGGCACATAGAGCGAGCTGTACTTAGTTTATGTGGAGTTGTTGTGCCATACCTTGGAGGTGCTAAAGTGCTATTTCGAAATAAGAATCATAGAACATGGCATTCACTTACATGCCCGTTATCGTCCAGCTGGTTATTGGTGAGCTTGAGTTTGTCGAAAGAGACGAGTTGGCGTGTCCAGTGCGCGCCGGGCGCGGGTGAGTCAGGGTGCACGTGGATGCGCGGCGGGGACACTGGGTCCGCTTTGCCCGCCACTACCCAACTTGAACTACACAGATAATATAGGTTACATGTACGCTGTCAGTAGAGATATGATTCCCACAGTGCGAGGAAGAAATAACAATAATATGTCCAAACATTTAAAACCAGTGACTGTTCGGTCAGTCAGTAAGTGACAGAGATATGTTTGAGAAAGATACGGGTATAAGCCCTCGGCTACTTTCGGCTACCATATTAGCCAGCGAGCTATCAAATTAAAATAAGCCATGTTGTCTCGAAAAGTGGTAAATACGAACCTGTGAAACGCATATCGGTATCTCTTATCATCGAGCGGTACGAAGTCTACCAGCAGTAGATAGTCTGCGTTAGGAAGAAGCCCAGAAAGCCTTGCCTGTAAAATTTAGACAAGTTAGCTATTTCTTGGATGACCTCCTTTTCGATCAGCATCTAATGTAATTTTGCTACTTTTCTCAAAAACTCTGTACTTACATTATACCTCCACATGTATATAGAGCATGCATGGAGGCAGAGATTTTCTAATAGACACATTCTACTGGACTGTAAGTAAGTAGAAGTACTCATACTGGAAATAGTAAGTACCCACCTAGGAGTCTTAGGGTATCCGAACACTGTACGAAGCAGTATGCAATGTCAAGGCATTGGTAAACTTCGTGCTGGAACAAGGGCGGTTAGAGAAGCGCTACCCCCGTTTTCACGCAAAATTAGCACATTAGATGTCGACTTGCTAAAGAGGTCCAGTAGAAGTACCTAACTAACAAACTTACATCATAATGTAAGTAAGCATTGCCACTGCAAACACTTCGCACCAAAGTTGAGGACGATTTCTGTATAATGTCTATGAACATTCGTGAACGTAAAATTACCTGTAAAGCGGGAAACATGCGCCGACCGGCCTTGGTGACGATCATCTCCGTGCCGAGCTCGTGGAAGCTGCGCCAGAGTGCCGCCAACTCCAGCGTAGCGGAACATCGCGCCACCGCAGGGTGAAGTGCTGCGCTCGCGCCGCCAGCGCCCACGAACTGTGACAATACCATTGATGATGACGTGTTAGCCGATTTCAGCCTCAGCGACTGTTACTAAATTTGTTATTGTTGTTCCACATTTTGGCGCACTGTGAGCTGAATTATATACCGGTGTTTTTTTGTAAAGGTACTAAGCGCATTTTAAGTAAATTAAAATTAAGTGTTATGTGAAACCATAAATAAATACCAAGTATGGATAGATTTTGATATCCGCTACGGCAGTCAGCTTGCGAATTAAGATGTTGTGACACATCCGATACGTCGGGTAACCTCAAAAATGTGAATACCTATACTTAATCGTACCTACTCGATTAAGTTCCGATTACTAAAATTATTGGATATAAACTAACTGTAAATATTGATTTACGTTCGTTTTAGGTTAGACTCACCAGACGCGGCGGCGGCTGCGGCGGCGGCGCGGCCTGCGCTCCATGGTCCCGACAGGTGCTTTCGCTCAGCGCTTGCAGTGGCGAGTACGTGCTCCGTGGACATACCGAGTTCTATCACAAATAATAAAATATTTTTAATAGAAACTATAGAAGACAGCGGATTTTGAGGGTTGATCAGGCGCGGATCCAGGATTTGGTCCAATCCGGTTAATCTTGCCTCACCAAGCAAATTTGCGTGTAAGGGTAAATAAAGACAGCGGATAAATACACGCGATCACGGTCACAACTTAGGAACTAAATAATCAAACCGATTGACGGCCATATGTTATTTTGCACAGTCAGCGGAAAATTCGTGGATGAAACCATCAAAGAGCC
The DNA here is from genome assembly GCA_963556455.1 of Epiblema foenella. NCBI lineage: Eukaryota > Metazoa > Arthropoda > Insecta > Lepidoptera > Tortricidae > Epiblema > Epiblema foenella. The sequence goes on from OY747100.1 coordinate 5,179,851, forward strand.
AGTTGAAACTCCTTGTATCAGTTTGTGGTTATTTGTGGAGTCTTGCGTATCGGGATTCTGACCTTTACAGTGAGGGGATACAAACTGAACTTACTTCTCTGATAGAGTGGTGCAGCGGCGGTAGAGATTCCTGTTCGAGTTCTCGACTTCGGTCTATCGGCAGCAGATTTAGTCCACCGCGAGGATAATGCCCATTTGGAATTATTCCTGTTGACAATCATTTGTTATAAATTTCACTTTTGTTAATTTACTCGTAGTACCACCACGTGAACAAACACGCATAGGTCTGCCTAATGGTAAGCAGACACAGCAGCCTATGAATGTTGCGATTCCAGGTCAGCCACAAGCGTGTTGCCGAGGCTTCAGTGGTTCAAGGATTCGTTGTGTCAACAGCTAGAGATAAAATGCAGGTTTCTCACACAGCGCATCCTCCGAGAGTTATGGTAACCTTACTCACCAATGCAACGTTACAACATATATAGGAAAATATAATATAGTATAATATTTATACGAGGAAAATACAAGTTCCAACTACAACCTTCCAAGGGTTTGTTATAGGTACCAATAGTTTAGTCATATATCTAAACAGTTCCGATTTGTCTTTGTATTGCTTCTTCTTTAACATTTTTATAACTAATATTTTAAATGCGTAATTTTCGTGATATCTCGATATCGTGATCGAACACTACATCTACTTAAGTACCTAATATATCGAACACAACATTAACTTTGTGTCCACTAATAACAATGATATAGGTCGTGTGACCGCATTAAATTGCATTATTTGCATCATATAAGTAGAATTCTAAGAAGGCAAACTCTTTAAAATAACTGACACAGTAGATAGTTCACAATTCCATACATCACTAGACGGACCATTGCCGGCTGTATTCACAACGTAGGTAATAAAATGAACGAATGAATAATTTCTGCAATAAATATTAGGTATGTTACTCGTAGTGTTAAGACTGGTCTAACGCAACAAATATGCCGATATTGCAACAGTTTCGATTGCTATTACACGTCCTCTCCCGACGAAAGAAATAAACAATAGCATTGTTTTGTTATGTGCCCGGAGATATACGGTACTGGGAGATGACGGCTTAAGATTCGCTTCTTGATTTGATCACACCTTGGTGGTGAGTATTTATGAGTTCGATCATCAACTAGTTATGTTCCAGGGTGCATACTAAAACAAAACGATTGATTGGTGAAGCTGTGATTGCATAATTATACAACTATTATGTATAGATATCAATTCTGAAGATGTATGATATATTTATAATTATAGTCACTTTATCCCGTCACTTTATCCGCGTAGAACTCGTTCATCGTTGTTATTCTTTTATTAACAAGCAAGTGTCAACCTAGTTATCGCTCTTTTATACAAAGTATCCTATGTCCTTTCCCGGGACTCAAACTATCTTCATACCAAGTGTCATCAAAATTGGTTAGCGGTTTATTGCGTGAAGAGGTAATAGACAGACACACTTTGGCAATTATAAAATTTGTATGGATTTGTGCATATCATGATTTTAGTATTGAAGAAGTTTTGTCACTTAATCGCAAATGTGAAATAAATATGCCTCATTGGGTCGCTTAAGGGTTAAAATTTGACTTTTTTGTTATCAAAGACATATCGTGATATCCTTTCTAACATGGCAAGGCTACCACGACAACAATATCTGCCATCTAGGCATTTGATATGCCTCATCAACTCTTTAATTCGCATAGAATCATTTAACAGATAGTTACATTGCTACGTTTGTCTTGACTGCCATCAAGTTCCGTATTGTCTTAGAGAAAAGCTCGTAGAATTTCACTATAAGATGATCAGTAATTTAAAAAAAGTAAACACACCAATTCTAACTCATTATCCTAAGGCGCTCGGTATTCGACCTTCCATAACCACTAATGTGTATACCTAATGTAAATTATTCATTAAATAACTTAAATAAAACTGTTATCACCACCAACCTTAATACTAGTATCACAGCCGGCAATTTCAGAAGAGTTACATTTCTGTTACACTACCCACTTAAGTACACCATAAACAAAAAATATTAAAAAAAAGTTTAAAACGATCGTAACTCTATAAAAACTGTAATGCGTCCTGCCCAGCGCGGACATCTCACTCAACTAATTGGTGTAATGGTCGGATGGCGGGAAACTCAAAATAATTCCAAAATGGCCGCAATAATTTCAACGGAAGATGTCAAGAGGGCATTATAAATAAGACGGGCGATGAAAACTATACGCGTAGAGGCGACAATGATCGTGCTTTATTTTAAGGTTTGGTTTAATTTTGTTTTACTGGCTGGTTTACTTTTAAAATGAATGTCAGTGCCTAATTGCGAAGAACTAACTATTTATTCCGATTTCACAAGAGTGTAACCGTCTTGACTATGCCAGTTACCTCTTGTTTGAGAAAAAATACAAGTTTTAGTTATTTGGAACCCGCGATTGTTACTCTTTAAATAAAATTATTTAACGGATTCTATTAACCCATTCAACTACTACTGCACTATTTAATAGATGTTATTATATATATAAACCTTCTTCTTCAATCACTCTATCAATTAAAAAAAACCGCATCGAAATAGTATCGTAGGTTTAAAGATTTAAGCATACATAGGGATATAGGGACAGAGAAAGCGACTTTGTTTTATACTATGTAGTGATATTGTCGCAGTGTCTTGTAGTCGGAAACAATAAATTTTTAACATTCCCGTGGAGTGACATAATTGTCACTTTATGAGTTATTTGTGGCGCATATCCCTAATGTGACACATTCGCGAGTAAATCAAGACTGTATTTTTATTGCAAAACGTTACAACCGTAATTTGTGACAATTTATAGGTAGATAATTTAATTTAAATATGATATTAATGGATTGTTGAACGAAATGTGACAAAATTATGTAACTGACAGTGTGTGGTGTGGTGGCAATTCACATTCTAAGTATTAGGTAAATTTAAATGTAGGTACCTAAATAAAAATATAAAATAAGGTAATTATTGTATTATAAGACAGTTATTTTAATGTTCCCATATATTTCACTTTTGTCACATGATTTTTATTCTACCCATGTCAATTTTGCATCGTTCAGAAATCGATACTTTATTTCCAAATTCGGAGATAAAGATAATTTCACACTTCATTCATTTGGAATACTTTTTTTTAACACGTAATTTATTACGGTTATAAATTAATGCATTTGACCGATTTCCATCAACTTACAAAAATATCACCTGAATCGAAACGAATGATTTAGTCACTACACTAGATTTAAAAAATAAAATGTTTAGTGTGTAACTTTCATGGTGAATTATTATCATAAATTACTACGCATCAGTGATAGAAAAAAATATACCTACATTCATTCGATTGCCCTCTAAAACAGGTATTACATACCTTACTACTCATGAAGCTCTAATATCATTAAGGATGATTCACCGTAGACCGTTCCGTGTCCAGGCCGTTCCGTCTCCGGGCCGGCCCGTCTCCGAGCTTTTTTGTGTGTCAATGTGCTAACTGTTCCGCGTCCGGGCCGGGCCGGGACCGTGCCGTTTCCGAGGCTCGGACGTAGGTAGATCGGCCGTCAAACGTTGGCATTGATAATAGAGTGACTGTCCCGTATCCGGGCCGGCCCGTTTCCGAGTGTCACCGGGCCCGTCCGTGGCCGGGCGGCCGTTGATTTTCTGTCATAGAAAACAGGCCGGCCCGGACACGGAACGCTCTAGTGTGAATCATCCTTTACTTGATTTTATCACTGTTTCGATGTGTTCGAGGTGTTGTGATGTGTCAAAAAGGAACTGGTAAATGTTTCCCCCAATAGTAAATTTAGTGCCTTTCCATATTGGTAAGTTCCCGTACTTTATTATACCTACCAACACCAACAAGAAGACTTGTGGGACTTTTGTGTCTAGCTTCGGACTGAAACCATTTTGCACGGATATCCGCTTACTCTCCAGTCTCCACTTCAAAGCTCAAATAGAAGACAACATCATTTACGTAATCAATGATGAATAGTTTCTCGTGATTCCCCGCAAGCAATTAGTGTTCTAAAATAGCGGGTGATCGGTAACAAAAGGAGCGGGTGTCGCTTCCTCGCCGATAAATCCGCATTGATTGAGGGCTATAAATCCGCGGCGCCCGCGCCGCTCCGGTTACCTGCAGGGCTGGCAACATAGATGAAATAGCGCTTTAGCCATAAGACCGCCTGTTGTTTGCCTCTACTTGTGATTTTTGACTGTACTGTGTCCTTTAATTGAGTTGTGCAATTAAGAGTATTTGTATTGTATTGTATAGATGCACTGAAATATCATAAAATGGTTTGCTCCGAAGAACTGTTTGACATGATCAACTCCAATTCTAATAGATACACTCCTCAATTCACATTCTAAACATCGCACCGCTCGCAGTCGGTACTCCCCAGAAGGGTGCATCTAGGGTGGAAGTCGAAGTCTTAAAACTCAACACGAGCATGTAAAAACCAAAAATGCAATGAATATGCAGTATGTAAAATAACGTTCCGTGGGCAGCGCCATCATACTTTTTTAGATCCCTGATGGGTGAGATCGCGTCTAGTCATCTGGCTTACTGGAAACTAGCGAGATCGCTCACATCAGATGCGTGTTAGACCATGCATGCCCCCCTTGGATCGTCCGTATCACCCTATCCCTGCTTTCGAAGACAGCTACAAAATCCGAATAAGGCATTCGAGTGTTGACGCAGTTAACATGGGTGACGCCCGGTGCGGATATTGTGAGTCAATGAGCCCCAGGAGTTGCGGTGTCTCAGTGACGCTTATCATCAGGCGAGCCGCATACTTGTTCGGGCACAAAGCCATGGTTAAAAGAGTGTAAAACTGCATTAGTGCGCAAAAGTCTATTAGGAATGGTACCGCAAATCTATAACAAAATACCAGCAGACATTAAACAACTGGAAATAGAACCTTTTAAAAAAAAGTTGACGACGCTATTAATTGAAAAATGTTACTATTCTACTCAAGATTTTATTAATGACACGGATCTGTAATTCTAATTTATTTATTTTTTTAATTTAATAGTTATGTTTCATGATTATTTTCTGTTTTGTTTATAATTCGTTTGACATTGCACTCGTGTTTTAATAATTATTGTTACTTTTCAAAGACAGGCGTTATTGTTTGACCTTGAATATTTGTATGCCAGCCGGCAAAACATAGAGATCCATGTATTTATGTAAGACCAAACTCTGTACCACCTATGTATGTTTCACAAATAAAGATTCTGATTCTGATTCTGATTCTAAAATTGTCAACACAATTTGGTGTCAACCCTGCACTAGATGTACACGTGTGCACATGCGCGGCTCGTAAAGGCGACACGTTTGATTTAAGCGCGCAACAAATTGTAGCGCCGCCCGCGCAATAATGCATTATTATCGGTGAAAGATAATTAATAAGTGTAATTTTAAGTTGTACGTTCCCATATGTAAGTAGCCATTGGGTGCCCCAAACTCAAGTGATCAGAATATTAATAAATATGATAAACGAAACTAACATTAAATGCTATTAATATACCAACAAGTAAATTCCTGTTTTCCTACGTAATCTGATCAGATTGAAAACTCAAAAATATCCCTCAACTGAAGTACAAATACTTTGGGTACATGAAATTATTAGTATTGATCTGGTTATTCAATGCTTTACCTTCAGTTACCCTGACTTTGAAATTCAATCTATTTTTCGCACGCTACGATCATTTAGGTAATGCATTCTGTGAGACAAACAACTTTGTAGAGTAAGTAAAACCTAAAACTGCTTATTTTCACAGCTCAAATACTCATTGCACATCAATACTAATACTACTTGCGGTTTTGATGTGCAATTAATATTTTAGCTGGGCAAATCAGTTTTTTTTGATGAGCCGACAGTATTTTTTGATAATCGATTAAATGTAGGTACCTAAATAAAATTATAAAATAAGGTAATTCCCGTATTGTGGAAAGTATTTACCAGTTCCTTTTTGACATTTATCAATTGGTGTTTTTAGTGATTAGGGTAAGATGAATTGAAAGAAAACTTCATTGAAATTGAATTGTTTAAGTGAGTATCTGTGTGTTAGTTACGTCTATATAATTACGTTAGATGTGAGCGAAAAACACTGGAAGGACGTTCTGTTTAAAAGTGGTTCTACTATAAGACGTAAGTATTTTTAGTGTACATAGAAAGTCACCACAGGTACTAACCCTGCGGTAGGCCGCCACGTGTGTACGTCACGTGTGATTTACTGCGCTACAAATCGCAGCCCTCGACTCACAACAAATGCATATTATAACTTATAACACAAATCGAAAACAACGTCGCTATTTGAATTAGATGAATTAATCTGTCGTGGGGTTTCTTCGTTTGTTTTGTGGAAGATATCAGATCAGAAGCCTGTTATAATTTTACTCAAGTACTTATTAAATAAGCGGCGTTGAGATTTTGACAATATTTAGTTGGTACAGTATCAGTATCAGGCAAGAAAGTCAACCCCTTTTCTACTTTATTAATTGTGTTTTAAGGTAGTAGTGGTAGACCACTTTCTGGACTATACCGTACTTGTTGAATAATTTAGGTGCAGATTGTTACATATAGGTTAGGTAGCTTGAAAGGTGTACGATGGTACAATTTCGTGTCCCTCCGAGATTCCGTAAAATAGTTGATCCGAGATCGTTATTGACTTGCTTAATTAATAGAATTAAAATATCATTTACAAAAAATGCTTAAAGACTGTCCATAAAATGTATCCAGCAATTAAAGGTAACTTCATACCAGAGCCATGATACTTCACCGCCACAAAAAAACCACTCGAAGTATCAAGCGTTCTCTTCATGTGTCACTAAAATCATGATTCATTTCACTTAGCCTGTTTACAAATAGACAATTCGGATCAGGGGATGTCCTTTGATCAAGTGTCGGAATCGCTCGCAAGCCTCACTAACAAGCGATAGACGCCGTGTTCACGGGTCACTCTAAATATAGGTAGGTTTACTTATGTTTCCATGATAAACATATTAACAAATTTAATGAAGTTCAAAAATTGGAAACGTCTTTATTAATCGTCTTTGGCAGATTAAAATATGGAACTTTTTTCCCACAAATTAATTCATGTCCCCGAGAGACGTGTGTATATATTTGATCCGGCGCAAGCTTGACACTAACTTTTTTAAATTGAGTAATTATAAACCGGACTCAGTTTTAATGACGGTGAGGATGAATCATTCAAAAGTAGCAAACAGACGATAATTTCGAAGTGATACCTATGTGCAAAATTTAGGTAATTGAAGGTAGGTAACAAAAGATATTATATGTAGTCTAATTCTAAATAACTTCAGAAAAATAAATAAATCTGTAACTCATTAGCAAATAAACAGTCCGTCCAAGAGTTGTGCCCGCCTAATGCTGGCGGCCTTGTGAACATTCTTAATGTTTTAAAAATGTCCACGCCTTTTTTAATAGGGCATGTAGCTGTACGTATTATATAGTGTTGATTGCAACTAAAGCGGGAAGGTAAACCTAGTAATGCAACAAAGTTTATTTGCTCAGGAACGCTGAACGCTGATGCGTTCTAGGAACCGCAGACACGGTGTCGCGTTGTTGCATTGTTGTGACTGCTGATTGACTTATGCTTGCTTCTTTCGCTATTCTCGGACCGGGATCTGCCTGCGTGTCTGTCTTATTGACCGTTGTACTATGCTTCTTATAGGTAAATGTGCTTTCGGGATACAATTAGGATCCTACCAATATTCCAGTTTCATGGATAGATCAATGATTTTAATAAGGTTGGTGAATGAATTATGTAGTTATCCGGCATGGAGATAATTGATTGAGTGACTCGTTTATTTGTTTAACATGAGGTCAAAAAATAATAACATTATGGAACCACTATATTGACAATGTTGGTATGCATCACACTAGTTAAGCATCAAAGCAGCAAGTAGCTCTACAAATCATTTTGTGACTGTAGAGTGTAATAACTAGTAGGAACCTAGTATACTTTAATTGACAATATTTCATATTTTCAACTACTTAATTTTATGAACTAGTTAGAAAATAGGTGAAATTTTAAGGGACCCGTGTTTTTTGATTTTCACAAAAACTGCATTTTTCATACAAAAAAATCATTTTGAAAAATTGGTCATTCCAAAAGGGCGTAAGTAAAAAATGACGTCATATACACAACAAGAATCCCACCAAGAATCCAGATCCGCAATTAAAAAAAAAACGATATCTGACAATAATTGACACTGACCGTAGTGAGTAGTGACATTTGAGACTTGTTAATTTTGTTATAGTTGTTTTTTTCGTTAGCGGTTTGAAAATTTTAAATATTCGTGATGAAAACATTTAAAATTTTGGTATTAAGTAGTAAAAACTAGTCCGATTCTAAAAACAATCGAAAATACGTTCTGAAATGCAATTTCTACTGAAGATGAAGATCATTGAATGTAAGTACTCTCTATTTTTATTTGCTTTAAATATCGATCTCGGCACACAACCACCACACAACAAATAACTTCACCTCAATAACACAAAGTATTGTAGATATATAACGGATTATTATGTATTGTTTCAGTTAGAAGAGCGTTTTGGAAAGCGATGAATGCGACAACTAACCAATGCAAAACTCAAGCTCCGCTTTCTAATATTCAGGACATCTTTATGTGAAACATCGATCTTCTCAATGGAGAATTGATACTTGACACTTCCTAGGAAGCACAAACTGACCTATATGTATGTCAAGGTGTGCAGTGCTCATCCGACGTGACACTTACACATACTTTAGATGATGCTGCACTTGTGGCCTGTGGTTTGATAAATCTACAATCACCTATAATAAAGAGTATATAAGATTGCTTATTGTTTCACTTGACTAACTGGCTAAGTGCATGACCTTTTATATATGACTTGGGGCAGATGATAATATATACTTGCCAATGTGCCTCCCTGTGGCTTTAACAGATCTGATCTCGAATCTGTTACACTCCATATTATTATTATTACATTAATTGTACACAATGCTGATTTCCTGAGGAGTTTTACAAATTGGGGTGAAGAGGAGGGAGGAGTACAATTGTAATAAAACCAGTCATTAAAAATGTTACTATTTCTTTGTGCACATACAAAAAACAATCCTAAATACAAGACACACACGACACATGACATGATACGAGACATGTGACATGAGTGATGGCATTAATCGGATAGTCACATCATCTTCGTCAATATATGCACAATAGGTTTTGTGCGAATGCTCTGTTCTGGAGTAATTCGGCATTGCACTATGCATTTTCCTGCGTCTCGTATGACTTCCACATACCCGTTGCCGGTATAGGATGTTCGTATTTGGCTCGGAATATGCTTATCACTTGCCGATGTGTACTCCACCATCATCTAGCTATCCACATGGGGCAGATTCGTGCTGTTAGCCTAAGAAGAAAAACCTTTTGAAGTCTTCATTGCCCAGTAAAGAAAAATCGGTGTCCGGTTCTAATATGCCAAGTGCGTAATTGTTGGAAGATATATCGGAGTCCAGTAGGACAGTGTTTTGTGACCCTTAAAAACGTGCGAATTAAGCAGTGACAAAATTATAAGCGTCGTGAAAAGAACCGAAAATCCAATAAATAAGTTGTGACAGTTGACAAAACAAATCAACGTCAAAAAATTAATGTCAGAAATTTGATAACCGGATACAACTAACTTTTTTATCGTATCACAACTAAGGTCTCTCTCTATAGTGCAGATAAAGTGACGTCACCTTCCGGTTTACACTTTTACGCGATTTTTTCCAAAATTAATGGCGAAAAAAATCCGAAAATATTTTTTTTGTGTACTTAACATCTTTCTACCGAAATGGTTTTCGAATTAAGACTTTTGAAAATTATGAAATATTGTCAATTCTTACATTCTTAACAACTAAGCGCAGCGATTTCAGTAGTTTCATTGCGAGAAGGAGACATCCGGTTTAGCCTAGTGGGTAGTGCACCTGCCTGTGAAGTTGACGGTCCTGGGTTCGAATCCCGGTCAGGGCAAATATTTGTGTGATGAGCATGAATGTTTGTTTCTGAGTCTTGGATGTTTTCTATGTATTTAAGTATTTATATCTATTAAATATATCGTCGTCTAGTACCCATAACACAAGCCTTCTTGAGCTTACTGTGGGGCTAGTTCGATTTGTGTAAGATTGTCCTCTAATATTTATTTATTTATTTATTTATTATTTATTTATTTATCCTTTTTTCTTTCACGTATAAACGTTTTTGGTTACAAAAAACTGCATGAGACACGAAAGGGGGGATATCTCTATTCGAGACGTTACATTTTGAATCAGGTCTCTAGCATGACAGATGTATTGAAATGAATTTGAATTGCGGAAAGTAAGTGTCGGATTAACCATCTGATGTATCATAGCAGTAATGCACTCTCTGTTGTGATTGCTGATTGACCGATGCCAACTAGCGCTATTCTTGGCACAACCATGAAAAGCCTGTAATATCGCCATCTCTATTGCTCTTGCGAATTTGGAGTCGTAGAGATAGAGATGTTACAAATTTAGACCTTGGGGCGTTTGCGATAGCAGCTCTGGTCCGGCCGCTCCTACTGAACTTTGAATCTCTGTTACATATGCCTTGGCCCATGTCTGACGCGTGAAAAGTTATGGCTGTGATGTCAATCGCTATTGAGTTATGGTACGTGAAACTGATTATAGGAATGCAATTAGTGTGATGCAAATTAAGTGTCCGTCGATAAAGAGCGGGTTATACCAACTTATAAATAAATAAATAAATAAATATTAGAGGACAATCTTACACAAATCGAACTAGCCCCACAGTAAGCTCAAGAAGGCTTGTGTTATGGGTACTAGATGACGATATATTTAATAGATATAAATACTTAAATACATAGAAAACATCCAAGACTCAGAAACAAATATTCATGCTCATCACACAAATATTTGCCCTGACCGGGATTCGAACCCAGGACCGTCAGCTTCACAGGCAGGTGCACTACTAGGCTAAACCGGTCGTCAAAACTTATGATTACATAACATACAGATCAAAGCTAAATACGGTGGCGCCTGCTGTCAAAGCTGCCCATACAAACTTGTCAAACCTTCCATAGAGCCAAATTTTAATAACTCAGATAAAAATTGGCCAAGTGCAAGTCAGGCCACACGCAATGTAGGGTCCCGTAGTTATTCACCAGTTACATAATGTGGACCTAAAAGTCTGTAAACTTATATGTACATACTTTGTTTTTGACCTAAGTAATAACATTATCTAAGCAATCAAAGGAAATTGTACGAAAGATTAAGTACTTTTCTTAAGTTCGGCTATTACTCATAACTAGCTATTTCTACTTGCTCGTATAATAGTTTTCCTTTTTAAATTCGTTATATAATAATAAATATTCTTTATTGCACCACTAAACGAGGATTCCCTCTTATAAAAAAGAATAACATTTAATGGTAACAACAGGCGGTCTTATCGCTATACACTACTACTACTTTGGTTAATATACTATTATCATGATTTTTTTAACACGCCCCCCGGTGGATACTGCCCACCGATTAGTTTTGGGGGGCACTTGACCATAACCAAAATTATCACTTTAAACCTTAATATCACGCAAGCGGACTTCAGAATCAAAAAATAGTTTTATTAACCCCACAATATGTTTGAAAGAGCTTTCCAACAATACCCCACATGATGAGGGTTGGCGATGTCCTTATGACACACCTCTGTCATTATAACATTGAAAGTGCCATATGTATGGGGGTCAGTTTTGAGGACTGGGACATTTATCTTACAAATGTAAAGAAACCAACAAAAGTAGACTATCTGGATGTTTTTCAGCTCAGGAAACGGTCTGAAACCTTCGGTACCACGTTTCGGTACAATTGTTACTGAATATTGACACTGCAAGTCATACCTAACTTCGCAGCAAGCCGCTTGGCTTAAACGATACTAATATTATTACGTAAATCGATACTAATATTATTTTCCATCGATAACACAGACAAGAAACTGTCTGCTGAAACCTTAATGCTCAAATAGTGACCACTAGATCACTTTCTTTGTTTACTGTACGGCGGTCGCGGCCCGTCTGCGTTGCTAATGGTGATTTGTGTCGCGGGGCTCGTTAGGCGCTACCGAGCCGATGCGCGCGCGCCATTTGGACCACACAAAACTTTACTAATGACCTGAAAATTGCTCACGTGCATCGTTCTTAAGGAGCTGCAAGCATCCATGGGTTACGGTGTCTGCTTACCATCAGGCAAACCGAAAGTTTATCACTGTCGTCGTATAAAAAAGAAACGTATTTTAGACTTGACTAATATAAACGGATAAGATAGGTAGCTTTCTGCGTTAAACAATCTTTGAGAATTACTGCCTGTGACAGAACATTTCAGAACATGTAACTTGAATATATCACAGAAGGAAGTAGTAAGGTAATTGTCTCAATTTTTGACACCTTAATAGCCAATTGTTGACACCTATAGGTATTTCAACATTTATAATATGACATAGGATTGCAAGTGTAAGCACTGTGGCGTCTGATTTAGTCCGTTGGACGATAATTTATAAGAAACACAAAAAAAGTGATTTACATTACATATAAATCACCTGTTAGGTACCAATAACTGGACTATTTTAGGCCATTAAATTAAGTTGAGAGGAATAATGAATGTGAGTGAAAGCTGAGCGCAGGGAAATTTGTTTCAATATATTATATTTATTTATACGAGTAAATTCCACTGAATGTCAAAGATATAAATCGTATGTGCCCGCGCACCGAAAATATTGTCTTTTGGAGCTCTTCATTATAGCGGGTACGAGGTGTGGAGACCGACTCTTTTTGATATTATTTCTACATAAGTATAGTATTTTTAGGGTGACCTTATTTTTAGCGATTGCGAGAGGGACGAATGTCCGGCATAAACGAGATCATGCTAGCAGATGATCATTTAAATAAATAACACTTAATGATCTTGATAATATTACATTCCATAAAGAATGCCGTAAAACTAATGTGACATACTGAAAGTGTCGTAATTGTAACCAACTGATCATTTATAAATGTAACAGAATGGTGCAAAGACGTGTTTCCGAATATTTGACACCTAAGCCGTCAAGGTGTCAAATATATTGATTTCAATTTACACGATTATTATTTAGGAAACGGGACTTAATCACGTACAATTGTAATTTATTTACATTTTATTAGGTTTGCCCGACGTTTAGAATGTATCACAACATTGCGATTTGAGTCAGCTCGCGACCAGGAATGTTGTGATACATTCGAAATGTCGGGCAAACTTTTTAAAAAATTAAGTAAATTACAATTGTTAGTATGCGATTAAGTCCCGTTTCCTAATAATTATATTAAAACACAGCATCGCACATTTCTGGTGGATATTTACTATTAGATCTATTTAATCCATCAACAATCACGTCGTAAGGGCTGAACGTATTTAAATTTACTTTTTATAGTTTTTATCTCGAAAATATTGTGGTTGCACTTGATGACGGCAGTTTGTGCAGATGAAGTAGCGGGCAAATGCTAATAAAATAATAATTTGTTCCATGCTAGCGAATCAGCGGCAGTTATGAAGTTATGACGCGGAGGGAAGTGACGACCTGCGCCCGCGTAAATCACGCCGAGGGCTGATATCCGACTTAAGTGGCGTTTAGTCACATCACTAACTCATTCCGAACATAATTAGGATACCCGTACTCGTACCATTTCATTGAATTTAAGTAATACTAATTGTGAATTGTATCCACAGAACAGTACGTACAATATGTAGTATTACATCAGTATTGATTTTTTATACCGACGGATTAATTATCACACTGTAAAACAGCGCCGAAAAAACCATCCTTCAGATAAAATACAATTTTAACCCTTCTCCTCTCCCATTTTAAAAGTAGATCTAATCGAAAGACTTGTTAATAAATTCGCGAGGTTTTATTATGTAAATTGCTCGAAATAATGCTAATGACGATAGTGTTAAAAAACGTAGGTAATCAAATAACACTCCTATAGTCAATCTTTAGTTTTACCATACTTACAAGCAGGCAATAAAAGAAGAAAAATTACATATCTATTTGTCATTTTGAATTTCCAATACACAGCATTGATAATATGTAAGTACAAACAGTCGGTAAATTTTCTATGATACTGAGCGGTTCCAAGCGAAAATTACCAGCTATTTCTAACTTTACATAGACTAGAAATAAAACACGGCTGTAAAAAGTGCTAACAGAAATGTTAGAGCATCTAAGCACCCAATTAATAAGCTGCTACAAAATAAATTAATGCCGAAAGTTTACTTATTTATGAGAAAGTACTCAACTATTGTGATTATTAAAATATATAAATAAAATAACAAAAACCCCTTAGCATACCTTCTATTATAGATTACGATGGAGCACACACAAGCATACGGTCCACATGCAGACACAGTTGCCTATGGACGCAAGCGACTCTGGAACAGTTACAAGCGCGCTTGGGATCCTTTTTAGGGTTCCGTAGTAAACAAGGAACCATAGATTCGCCATGTCCATCCATCCGCGGCTTAGCTCTGTAACCGTTAGTACTAGAAAGCTGCCATTTAGCGTGAGTATACAATATCAGTTAGGCAGATAAAACGGTTAAATAAAAACTTGAAAAAAGATATATTTTTTAGTGTACCTTCTCTAAACGTAAAGCAATGCAATTTTTTTTCTTCCAAACCCGGAATTCAATAATCCCTTTGCGTGATATTAATTATACAATACATATCACTCGCGAGGTCTACTACTCACAGAGGCACTATAGTGTCCTCAAACCAAACTGAAGACCGCGGTCATATAAAACTTCGTGACACCGTGCAAGACCGTGCAAGTATGAAAGAGATAGCACTAACAACTCACTCGTCAGTTTAGTTTGCACCCACTTTAGTAGGTATAATTTACAGAAATTATAGATGAAAAAGTACGCGTATATCTACATACATTCTTTTATATATTTATTAAAAGCCGCAGTGTCATAAAGTTTTATTTGCGCTTGTTTTAATGCACCGTTGACTTTTCATCACCTCGTAACTATCGCGGCGAATTTATCGCTTACAAAACTCATACTGTCTTACACGTCCACACATCAAAAAGGTCATAAGTTATTGACAGCTATTAAAAACCTTACATCAACGTGATAGAGTCTAATTTGGAATGATTGATTGGTGGTCATGAAATAAACGTCTGCGCATCTGTTTACGATGAGTCCTTATGAGAACGATTTCTGTTTACGTGAACCAAGTTATGGAACAAAGAATTGAGCCATCTTATTTTATTCAGATTAAAAAAAACACTACTATCATCATCATCCCAGCGTTATCCCAGTACAGTTCGGGGCCGCTACCTAATCCCAAACTTTGGAGTAGGCGCTAGTTTTCATCGAAGCGACTGGCATCTAACCTTTCAACCCAAGTGGGGTCAGACCTTATTGGGATTAGCCCTTTGAGACTGGAAAAACGGTACTATGCTATGCTAACGTAAAATGATACTTCATTGACGTATTTGTTAGATTTGACAATTACTAGGTACCTGTTACTCAATTCGCACAATTATATTGGTCGGGTCCGAAAGGGGGCTTATTTCTACAATCTAGGGGATACAAAATATCTATAGATATTTGCAATGTCTTCCTGTTTTTTTAGCAAGTGGTTCAAGCAAAAACACATTAAAACAGTAAGAGAGATTTTTTTACAACAATAAAACATTCGTACCTACTTACAATATACTGCTGGAAGTTTTATGTATCTAAATTGTATATATTAGTAATGAATTACGAGTAGCTAGGGTAAAATATGTGATTAACTAGCTGTATTAAATCATTTTCAAACTATAAATAAAGGGTAAGAGAGGGAGAAGGTCTATAAAGGCCCATAGGGTGGCTTATGTCGGTCAACTGAAGGAATGTCCGCCGCGTCTTACGAGAAAATCAAGAGGATGGCAATAAATAAACAAGAGTGCGATTACTCCACCGCCAAGAGCCTAAGATCTTAAGTAATGATGATGGAATAATAACTTTCTTCAATAACTCAAATGAGTCTCCGTAACCTAACTCATCACTCGCACTTCAAAGCACTAATCTTATTACAAACGTTCAAATTTAAAATAAGAACAACAAACAAAAGACGACCACCGGCGTTTATTTAGCTTCGCCCGTTACGAATAGACGTTTATCTCAATCCCATATTGAATTTTATTTCAGCTACACATTGATACGTTTTAAAAACAAACAATTTTGAAATTAGAACGGTATTGGTCTAAAGATAACAATGAACGCTGAGATTTTACAAGGATTAGTTGTCAAAATATTAATACCCACTGGCCGTTTTATTTCAATTAGCTTTTCACAATAGGAGCATAGGTACATTGCAAAATTGTGATTAGTCGTTATTATTACTATTAAGTATTATTTTCACAACGATGGTGGCAAACAAGCTTACGGAGTATCTATATGTTAGGCAGATATCGTAGCCTATGGACACTACCGACGCTACAGGAATCGCAATCGCGTTACCGATAGGAACTTTATTGACTTGAGGATTCGTTGTGACAGCTATAGAGACATCCTCGGAAGCTCCACGGGACCATCAGGAATACAACTTCTTCTGTTCTTCATCGTCACATCCTCATGACTGAGGGACGTGAGAACATGTCGTCACTTTGCGCACTTGCCCTCCAGGCCGCTCGGTTTGTAGATTTCCTTCACAGCATCGGTCCAATGGGTTGGCGATCTTCCTCGACTTATTTTTCCTTGCACGTGCTCCACAACGATGAGTTTTTGCAAGCTTTAGGCTCTTATCTGGCCATGTGTCCGAAGTACCGGAGTAGTCCTTGAATGCATATAGTGAATAGGCGAGACTTGATTCCTAATTCTGAGGGAATTGAAGCATTAGTGGCGCAGTTCAAGGAATTCCTAACATTTTTCGCAAGCACCACATTTCGAATGCGTCTATTCTGCTCCGAGTTTGAGCTTTCCGAAGCATACATAGATATCGAGAAGATCAGGGTTCTGGAAGAACAAGGAAGTCAGCAATATGACAATTCATCTTGCTGACTTCCCTGGTCCTCCAGATCTTTTCTAGCCGCTTCACAGCTGCTTTTGCTATCTGGGCTCTTCTACCCACTCTTTCGAGCGAGTTCGTTGTAGCAAGCCTGCTCGATTGACAAACATCAGTTAGGTTTTGGCAGGAATACAACACCACATGCCCAAACAGCAAGTAGTGCTGGTTATGGCTGCAGTCTTCTGTAAAATAGAGATACTTCTCAATAATATGTGCAAGATGATGTTCCACTGTGCCTTATCAAACTCAAACCACTCCTTTCTTTTCTTTTATTTATGAAATGGTTCTATGCAGATCATACTTACAAGATCACTCGTTTTTTGTAAAATTAAACAATTATTGATTTTTATTTTATCTGCGCTCCTAGACACCATGTTTAAGACCAGAATACACTTATGAATTGACGCGCTCATTCAATCTATTCACAACAACTTTTTATGACTTTGGTACCGACTTAAAAGTAAATCCATTTGTCTAAAACTCTAAACATTTCATACCTGACCGCAGCCCAAACAGACAACCTAGACTCTCATAAACTGGAAAACTACAACAGTAAGTAGGTATCATAACGTAGAACTGTCAGATTTTAAAAATAAAGAATCAATCTCAATCGTCACTTGTATAGGTTAAGCATTTAGAATCCAAAAATAATAATTTCCCAGTAAATCAGACAAAAAGCCCGCCCACGGGACGATCGTTTCAATAAGCAGTGTTAAAGGTCGCATCTCGCTTCAAATCTCATAGCGACATACGACATTTTTGTATTAAATAGAAAATTGAAACAATGCAGAGTTAAAAGGTCGCATCTCCCTCCAAGTTTCATATCAACATTCGTCATTTTTGCATTAAGTGGACAACTGCCACTGTTTGTTTGCTTTACTGAGAGTGTAACCTACAACGCTTTTTGTTACATATTTTCTTGGACACTTAAAATAGATGCTTAGGCGTGAGAATTTGTATGGAACGCCGTAAGTAATCGGTTACGTATTTTAAGTATCGAGTCATACCTACTTTGTTCAAAAGTTCTCAAGTTTCGTAATAGCCCACCAAACCTATAAAGGTTGAGAACGGGGAGAGTTGCTGTAGAGTCCGATCTGTTCATGTTTGCATTTGCAAGGACGTAGTACGTTAATACACTACTGTAATTTTATTGGGGATTGACGAGATACATCAATCATAAACTTATCTTGTCGCGATTGAATCTATAATATTCAAACTTTCACATGGTACTTAACTATAGTAGTAGAAGGAAGCGTATATTGCCTATTAAAAATAGATAATTATTTTCTAACGTCAATATCTCATGAACGGAAAACGGTTTTTTTAAGGATTCGATAGCTAATTAGAAGTTGGCCTTACCGAATTGCAAGTCAAATAGATATTAGGTTATTGGGGGGTCAAAAGTGGCCTGAAATCGTTGGTGTCTAGGTAATATAACCCACGGCCGGTACTATGCAACCATTTTTTCTTTGCGAACTTGGTTGACATGGCTCCGTGTCATCCGTGTGTAAACACTTGACACGCATATACCTAAATACACAATTTAATTCATCTTTCGATCCACTCGCACCATCTCTAAATTTACCTACCTGTACTAATCGCTTACATTCTCAAGCGGTAGCATCCATGTTCCCTCGTGTAACTGCATTCCAAACGTTCGTTCGAAATTCAAACTTGGGATGCCGAACGAATCGTCCCGTCAAGCAGATATGTCCGACAGCGCACCTCCACCCGATGACGGACTGATCGCTCTAATCGACTCCGCCCGAACCAGAGAGAATCTTTTTTTTTCTAATTCTATTTTCGAATGTTTCAAGATTGCACAAACTTTTTTGCGTTCTTAAAAAGTTCGTAATGAATAATGGTACGGTGTAGATAAGATAAGCACACGTGTAAAAGTGACGAAGTCTGCAATGTGTCGTTTTTTTTGTTTGTATGGGAATGGGTTCCGGGTAACGGATACAATCGTTGCTAGTTGGCCTTTTCAAGTTAGAAAGGTTTATGGGCGCCGTTTCCTTCATATGTATTATCTTTAGTAGGGCTGATTTTTCAATCCCCAGATAAAAGTATCTGTCTGTAAAATGTTATCTCTGTCCTTTTCTTTCATAAGATATTACAAAACGAAAGCAATAATTTTATTTGCCAGATAATTTAATTTGGCGATTGAAAAATCGACCTAAAAATGTCTAGGCAAGTTCACTCAATTGTGTACCTAGAAGGATGTTTGTCATCGACGTGATCAGTTTCAATATTAATATTCCGTTAATTAATGGCTACTGAAATGTCTTGCGTCGTAAGGTCAAATGTGGGTGGCCTTGCCATGAGTCAGCTAAATTTATGAACACCCATGAACGCTTCTGAAATAGTTTACAATAGCTCAATTTTAATACTTTTGTAGGATAATGGCAATAACGACGGACAGATGAAAATATCCATAACTTTGTACCGACTCAAATACCCATGTTATAATTTATTAGTAGATTTTTATAACTATTCAAAATTTTCGTAAAATTAATTAGGCTGTGTTGAGAGCAGGCAATTTTGCTTGGTTATAAATTAAATAAGTTCTACAATAACTTTATGTGTATTAAAAATGTGAGGAATGAATTTTCAGATTCAAATTTTAAAGCGCACTAAAATCACGACGGATAAAATTAAAGTGTTGAAACTGTTTGACTTTGTTTCTAAAACACTTTGATTCTCCTAATAATTTCGTAAATTACATAAGAATAACGAAAAGACTTTAAATCTACACGTCAATTTCCCAGCGGCGGTCGCCTAATGAGTTACTGTCAAGCAATTAACCACTGGCGTGGCATCTTTACAAATTGTGCTGATATTTCTCCGTCAAGTGAGTTAGCTGATGTTTAGTTTCATGCAAAATATTAAAAAAGACAGGTTGATGTATAAGCCACTTGAACTTTTTGAAAAATGTTTAACTGTTGTACATGGTAGAATCAGATACGAATATTTGTTAAAATTTAAAAGTTTAAGAGGTTGTAACGTCAAATGGTAATTTTTGAATTAAGAAACAAGAAGGGCCCTGAAATAATCGTTATTGCTTTTAGGGTTCCGTACCCAAATGGTCAAATGGAACCCTATTTCTAAGACTCCGCTGTCCGTGTATCTGTCCGTCTGTCACCAGGCTGTATCTCATGAACCGTGATAGTTAGAGAGTTGACATTTTCACAGATGATGTATTTCTGTTGCCGCTATAACAACAAATAAGTACTGAAAAACAGAATAAAAAACTATCAATGGGAGTCCGCCATTACAACAAACCAATATATAGCCAATGGCTAGCACTATGCTGATTTGGACCATTTCGTGGCTATGTTCTGTATTGTGGTGTTATGATTATTTGTACTGTCTCTGTTCCATGAATAAATATTTTTTCTTTCTTTTTTCAATTTATTTTTTTGCCGTTTTTATAGTTAATGGTACGGAACCCTTCGAGCGAGAGTCCGACTCGCACTTGGCCGGTTTTTTTAACATAACTTGTGTACGGTAACAAGTGCAAACTGTCATCCCAGTAGGTACAAATTATGTTAATTTACGAGTTTCAGCAAAATTATGCATCTTTTACACTCATTTATTTCAAATAGTTTTCAAGAGAACTAATTTCAGCAGCGTATGTGTTTTTACGAGCAGTTAATTTTTTCCTATCAGTTGTTAAATCAGCCCTTTTTCTGGGTGGAAAGATAATGGCAGCGCATAAAATAGTTCACGCATGCGTCTGACGGCGACACACATTGTGCGCAATAGCAGATGTTTCGTAGATGCCAGATACTAAAAAACTGAAACATACTACCTTCTAAACAATAGGTACTATTAATACTTTATACCACGACGGTGGCAAACAGGCGTACGGCCCACCTGATGGTAAGCGGTCATCGCAGCTTGTGGACGCCTGTAACACCAGGGATGTCACATGTAGGTTCCCCCGCCTTTAAATAAATTATACACTCCTTTCTTGAAGAACCCCAAACTGTATAAGTAGTTTGTGTTGGTACAGGTGTGTATCCAGATGAACATACTTAAAGTCCTCATGGGTGGAGGGTGTGCTGAGGATGTAAGGGGGAGTTGAAGGTGCCTTTTTTCGGGTTTTTGCTCATATAGCAAATATCTGCCCGAATAGGATTATGATTAGGTACTTATGAGACTTCTGACAAAAGTTTAATTACCAATTTATAAAACTACACGAATTATTTCCCCTGATTTTATTAATTTTCTCGGATTAGTAAGTGCTTCAAGAAAGGAGTGTACCTAAACGTAAAAGTCTCAATAGAAATCATTCCTTAACCGGAGCGTCTGAAGGACGAAATCTCTCTGAAACCTTACCGTACCTAATACGCGACCATTCTCCTGAATTGTAAAAAATGAAATCGCGCATAAATACTAGTAGGTACCTACAATAATAAAACGCTAAAACTTCAAAATCTCAAGTCTTGTACACAAAAACCCGGGGTCGACATGTCAATGTGAATTGATGACCGTCCGGGTGGGCGTTTTTTCTGGTAATTAGCCGGCCCGCCAGAAAAACGCCACTTTAGACGCATGTTAATGGTGCTCGAAAACAATACTTTACTCGTGTACAATATTTAGAATACAATGTCAACAATGGATTAAAATAGCGTGTTTTATGTATCACTGGGAAATAGGAAGTCGTTTATCGCCGCCCACTTAACCACGATTTGCAAATACAATGCTCGTACTTACACTGTCTACTTTTATTTAATCCACGAGAACGCACCCCACTCTATGTGTCACTGTCTTACACGATGAGCTACCCAGGGGTCGGCAACCTTTTAGCAGCCAAGAGCCACATAGTAGCTAGCAAAACTGTCGCGGGCCGCACGTGTTCATAATTTGTTACTGTATTAGACAAAAGGTACCACAGTGTAGGTTGTCACTAAGGAGGCTCGCGGGCCGCAAGTAAGGGTCTCGTGGGCCGCATGCAGCCCGCGGGTCGACTGTTGCCGACCGCTGGGCTACGGTAACAACCAAAGCGAATCGAGACGAAATCGTCAGTCGTTCGTCGTCAGCTGTCCGACGAGGCCGTGCCCTAGTTCCCAACACGACTGGTACGGTTGGGATTAGGCAATCTAGTTCCTAAAACTACTACTACTAAGTAGTAGTTTAACGGTGGCAGTTTTGAAAACTCGTGTTCTCTTCCACTGTGGAACTCCTTGCCGGAATTTTTGCCCGTCAACTACAGCGTTGTAGTAGTCTAGGCATGAGCGAATCTGTTTTTACCAGGTAATCGCGACAGATTGCTAGCTCGACCTCAACCATACTTCAACCCTTACCGGATTCTACTCTTACTATACAGACACGGGGGAAGGCGGTGGTGCTATTCTAAACCGGTAATCTGGGGCCCCATTAAGTAATCAAAATCAAACATTTATTCTGCAAATAGGCCACAAGGGCACTTTTACATGTCAAAATATTAATTTATAATTTAAGAAAATCTGACTGTAATAAGTTGACTGTAATTTACAGTTCAAGAAAGAATAGTAATTTCGAGTTTACAAATATAACAAAATTAATGTCATACAGTAAAGATAAACTTGCAAAGTCATCTATTACAAATATTACAACATCAGTAAAGTTAGAGATGTATAAGGTCTCAAGATTAAACAAGGAGTATAATGAAATTAATATAATATCTCAGAGATGTACATAGTCTCTGAGCGTCAAACTTAAGATTAATTTAATATTGTTAGAGATGTATATGGTCTCTAAGTCACTGATAATAAAAACGAATCCTACGACACGAACGAATAATTGGCTTAAGAGTCCGATAACAAAATCAAACGTAAGGCACTACATACTTTGTTACTTTGTAGTATAGTTAGGTTAACATTGCTCTTGGTTTACTATATCTGTTTATCAAGAATTCCATATTAACTAAGGGCTTATTTTAAACCAGGCGGGTGTATAACTTGTGAGGAACTCGGCTCGGCCTGCGGGGATTACTAAACCGCTGTGTCACTGGGTAAGAACTAGGACCCAATTTTATGAATTATTGGCTAATCTACACTCAGGAGCAAAAATAATGGGTACACTTTGTTTTGAATTTCCATAGAAAGTGTACCCATTATTTTTGCTCTTGAGATCTGAATTGAAATATAATAAACGGATCACTCACGTCTTTATGGTCGATAATCGCTCGACATGTTTCGAATCAATACGTGGTCCTTAGTCATGAGATCTAATTTCAATTAGAGGTATGATCCCGTATTATTTATACTTTATACTAAGCGTAAAATATACCAGGCCCAAACGCTACTCACAGACCAATACACGTTATGTGGATGTGGGCTGTGGGAATGACAAAGCGCTGCGCAACGTCGACCATCCGTCGTCGCCGTGTCGTCGTGTTGACGGACGTATTATTATGAATGAACCACGCGGGAACGCTCAACCGTAAGTTTTTGTAAGGCACATGGGATACAAGGGCTACGAATCCATTTGTCTTAATTGACAGAAGATGATATCCCTAGGATATCGCCTTTGTTTCATGTGTACCACTGTGGGCCGATGTTGCATCCGAGATGTATGACAGAAGAAAACATGTCCTTATTTTTTTAATCTTTTAAAAAAGTAGATATATATCTCTCAAAATAATACAGTACCTATTTTGAATGATAGGGACTTGAAATTGACGACATGTCGCCATGGCATAATGAGAGCGTCACATTTTATAATAATAATAATAATAACGTCGTCGTCAAATATGGCGCCGGCAGCTGTCATCCCATAGAAACTTGTCAAACTTTCCATACAATCAGATTTTAACGAACTGCACCGCTTACGATTACAGACGGTTTGGTGCAACCCACCTTAAGTAATATTTTTTCGATTGTACTTAGATAGATCAACGTCATAATCCTAAAGTATTCATAGTATCAATCATCGTAATGAATGGGCTGAATGGACTCTGCGGAAGACCAGCGCTGGATGTAGGCATCATCATAGGTACGAATTCATCTTTTAAATAAATAAATATTTCGTTCAACATCGGCGCTCGTTGCCTAGCGGCGCCCGCGTACCGCGTGCGGTGCGGTATGCGAGGTTAGGTTAGTTCTTACATGGGTGACCGCTTTGAGTGGTTATTAACTGAGCGCTCCCGTGCTTTGGAAGGCACGTTCAGCCGTTGATCCCGGCTGCTGTCTATGATAGCAGTCGTTAAGCCAAGTTAGAGGCATTCGGGTGGGTTGAGAACTTAAACAGTCAAGTTGCCAACTCACTTAACAAGCCTAATTTTAATAAGATCTAGTTTCTCCTCGGGTTGGAAGGTGAAATGGCAGTCGCTACCGAAAAACTAGTACCTGCGCCAAATCTTGTGATTAGGTAGCGCATCTTGATGCAACTGTACTGGGATAACGCTAGGAGGATGATAGGCACATCGATTAGCACCGAGGCCTGTCTACGGCGTAGAGGACCAGTCGTAGCAACCGTAGCACGCTCGTAGCAACCAATTCACATTTCAACAACAACAGTACCAAATACACATACATACATACATAAACTCACGCCTATATTCTCAAAAGGGGTAGGCAGAGCACATGACATTTACTTCCAATGCCACATTTAGCAATTGTAGGTTTAAAGATGGAGCAAATGTGATATTATAGTGATAGGTTGCTAGCCCATCGCCCGCAACACACTACATCCCAGTTCCCGTAATCGACTCTTACCACACCCACTGCTATTCTAACCCGCAGGCGAATCACGTAACTTTATGTACTAACGGTAGATTGATTTTACTGTCAATTTTGAAGTAAGTATAAATGTATGTGATGACAATTAAAATTTGACATTAAAATCTACCTAACGGTAGTACAAAAGTTACGTGATTACCCCGCCGGTATACAATCTTTAAATGAATCTCTATGTTTTGGCATATTAAGCATATAAAAGCAATACACAGAAATTAATACATTGAAACATGTCATGTAGGAGAGAGGTGTTTACTCTACTATACAAAAGACATACGATCCATACTAATAATGTAAATCCACGCAAAATAGGCGCATAATATGACGTCGAGTTGCGGAAACCCAGCCCGCGAATACCTATTACCTATAGGTTTCTAGGTTCTTCAGAGCGGAAATAGAAGCCCCTTCGAAGGAGCTTCGTCGACTAGCCGAAGAAAAGTTTTATATTGTAAATGCGAAAGTAAGTCTGTCTGTATTTACCTCATCACTCTTAAACCGCTGAACGGAATTTAATGGGCACATGAAGATAGTTTGAGAGCTCGGGAAGGACGCAGGATAGTTTTTATCCAATAAACATGGGGAGGGAAGTTTGTATGGAGGCACGATATAAACGGGTTCCACGCAGACGAAGGCGCGGGTAAAAGCTAGTTACATGTTTACAATAATTAAGGCTTTTTTTACATCGAACATCAAAGCTGGAGAAATACCTAAATATAACGGTAACAGATTGCTCATAATTAAAGGAAACAATAATATACCAGATAGTTAGTTCGCCCATCTTTAAGACCTATTAGTTTAAATGCCTGTACCTATATAACATCGAGTATTTGTTTCTTTCAGATAGGTTGGCCTAACTAAGTTAATCATAGTTCAAAACTCAACTCGTTTTAACTTGTAATAAAAACTTTAAGTTTGTAATAAAATAAAATGTCCCAATAATAAAATTATCATCCTTAGATTTTTTCTTTTTCAAGACAGCTAAATTAACCGCAACTCTTTATATTCATATTTGGTATGTGAAGAGTACCTAAGTACCATTTGGGTAAACGATTTGAAAATTTAAACCGGCGCCTGAGAGATTTAGCTGTAGGTATGCAACTTATTGGTAACTTCTAGCACTATCTTTGACCCATGGAAATCCACTAATGTATAGTATTTCGAAGAAAATAAAGAGTTTAAAAACTGGAAATAACCGACTGATAGACTGACTTTACGTAGGCAATATAGGCAACTGGAAGCACTATCACTAGAACACTGACCGTCAAGCTGCCGCTGCTGCCACTCGGCGCGCCACTCCTGCCCTTCCATCACAACATCCGACCTATTATTTTTTCAACGCGACACAATAAATCAGTTTTCTCCGCGTTAATCAAGAGCTTGCGGCGCAGGCGGCGGTGCGCGCGAGTTGAACGGTTCTGTCGTCGGCGCGCGCGCCGCCCAGGCACACCCACCCCGCGATCATTGGGAAAAAGCCGCGTGTCATTTGCCCATGCACTAGAAAAATCGACCCTAAATTTAATATAATTATGGTTCTATTTTGGGGCGCATAGAGTCGAGACATACTCTCTTTTGGGTGAGTGCGTTAGCACCGCCCACTACCACTTATTAATCGTTATGGACACGGCTATGTACTGAGAGCGTTACCTGACTTTGGTGTTGTTGTAATTTGTTATAATGTGCGGTATAAATTGTGGATTTATGAGGTGAAAGGAAGTTTGATAGAACATCTACATTGTCTGAATATGTTCTTGTGTACCCTATTGCTGCTCTATTGTATGAGGAAATTAGATAGGTAAGGATGACTCCCGTTATAGATGCCGTCCATTAACCGACACGAGTGTCGGACGGCGGAAGGCAGCGCATCGTCTATTGCCGCGTACTTTGGCCTGTACCGCATCTGAGTCTTAACCTGAAAACAGTGAAGCAATATCAACCAACAAAAGTTGACCTCCATGGGCGAAGATACCTTGTTGAAGTTAGGTATATCTCTGAACTCCTGTGGGAACTGATGGAAGCACACCGCCTGGAAAGATAGCCATTGCTCACAGTGTAACGGGAATACTTTAATTTTTTATACGAAGCCGGGAAGGTGACGATGTAGACTATATTGTAGAGGAATCGTGCTTGGCTATAGATACATGTTTAACCAATGTGTTTAACTTGAGGATTTCGGAGGACATATTTTATATGTACAAAGTCACAGATCTTTCCAAGTCGCTACACGACACAAAAATCGATCACAGTAAGCTCGATAAAAGCTTATGATATGGGGACGTACTTGACGACGATATGCTTAATACAGGCAAACATCAGACATTACCAATTACGCTAAAGTTAACTAGGATAATTATAAAACCGGTTTCAGTATAGGTTTTATTATAACACCACTTTGAGTATCATCCTGTGTGCATGTAAGTACTTATAAAGTATGCACGTATTTTTACTGTCTGCGCGAGCGGAGCGGATCTGTCATCGGCGCGTAAACACAACTGCAGGCTGAGTAAACAAGCGGGATACAGTGCCTCAGGTACAAAGTACTTGTACTTTATTTGAATAAGTATGCAATTAATTATAAACAAATCGAACCACGTGGCTTGGCCACTTAGCCAATCTAAGGGCTCGCCAATCAAATCAAGCTCCCAAGGATGCGCTGCGCAGAAAAAAAAACTATAATTACACTTTCTTAACTTGTGTTGAGAGTTGAGAGTGAGGGTCCTGCATATATTATGTCTCTAGCTATCAAAGCAACGAATACTCAAGTCAGTAAAGGATCGGCTACGCACTTGATCCTTCTGGAGTCGCAAGCGTCCATTAGGTTTCCGCCATCTGTAAGCTTACAATCAAGCAGGCCGTAAGCTTGTTTGCCACCTTCGTTAAATAAAAAATACAGTGCCGCAGGTACAGCCGAGGAAATAAATATGCATACATTTTACGACCTTATTTCATTGGATTAAAGTGAAAAATGTATACATATTGGTGCCCTTGACAGTAGGTACAAGTTCCTAACCTACGATCTACTATGTCTACTACCGGCTTATTCGCACCGTGCAATCAAAGTTGTTATAAACTGTTTTGTATTTTGTTGAGGTGTGCAATAATAGGTAACGGCAACAGGTGCTCTTTTTTCTAGGAGTTTCGCAACTGTGACTACAGTCCGACCACGCAAACTCTGCATTGAAATAATTTGGCAACACTATCATCACATTTTCATACAAATATGACGTATAATGCACAGTGTTGCCAAATTATTCGTTGCAGAGTTAGCGTGGTGAGATTTCTACCAAAATGTTGGTGATCACTGAATATTTTTAACAGTACCTTAGTACCTAATAACTATAGTCATTAAATACGTGCTCGTGAGACACAAATGGTCGATTACTTTCAGTTCAACTTATTTTTTCCAACACTTAATTTTTTGCGTGAAATTGATAAACTACGGTCAAACTCCTTATTTTTTTACGAATAATTCTATAGGTTGACGGAGTTTAGACGCAGATACAAATCTGGAGAATGCCGATTTAATAAATATGCATAGGTAAACATCATCATACT
The DNA here is from genome assembly GCA_963556455.1 of Epiblema foenella. Classification (NCBI taxonomy): domain Eukaryota; kingdom Metazoa; phylum Arthropoda; class Insecta; order Lepidoptera; family Tortricidae; genus Epiblema; species Epiblema foenella. The sequence goes on from OY747100.1 coordinate 5,208,274, forward strand.
ATTTATTAATAAATTTTTATATACAAGCTGCGTTACATTTGTGACACGTACAATTAATTGTATATCGCCGATTGATTAATGTAGGAACGAATCACTCAATAATGAATTATTTATTCCATAAATTGACCAACTAAAAAATTAAAACTAACACTAAAGAGATATATTTTTTTACTTAGGGCTATTATAATAGCGTTGAACTGCATACCTAATGACACTGGCACTATTCCACTTTTGCTTTGAGACGAGTCTAATTAACGCACTCAGTGAACCGGGTACATAAGTATTTAACTAAAGGTATATTAATTTTCATCTCCCCTGAATGCTCATCTGAGGCGGCGCGGCGCCGGCTGCTGATTTTATTTTATTTTATTTTATTTATTTGGAAAGCAAACAGAAATAAGTGAGTAGGAGGTAAGGTTTCTAACATGCAATTTAAACATTTCACTTATTCCCTTAACAGCTCTCACTGAAACATATACGCGAGATATCTTACTACACTTCTTATATTCTTATCTATTGCTGCAGCGGAAGCGCGTGTTTATAATACTGAATCCATAGAATATCATTTATTACTTTAATTTCTCATTTATTTTCCTCATAGTCGAAATGAAAAGTAGTGTGTATAACTCGGATGAAAGCACCCATTTCACCCTTGAACTATAGTGGCGCTCTCACTTCGTTCCAGCACTAAAATATTTCGGATGAGATGGGGGTTACTTTCAACCCTGGTTAACAATATACTATTCTCTAATATTCACCTGTAGGTAGATATAATTAAAATATAAAGTTGTGAAAAATACAGTTTAAAAATACCCACATACTTAGTTTGGTTGAGGTTTACTTATATATATTAAACCCCTTATTCACAACCGTTCATCAAACCTATTTTAGCCGAAATTCCATTAAAATTCGTTTGTCTTAACTGTCACTTTGACATTTGTGCTTGTAAGACAGGGGCAAAACACATTTCAGTTAGCAAAGATTTCTTATAATTTATGTACCTATAGGTATTGTGTACCTATATATCCATAAAACTCGAAGGAAAGACACTTGAATGCGTAAAAATTACATATACCTTGGTAAATTTATAAATAACATTCGAAGACAGAAATGCAGCAGAAGAGGCAGAATGCCGAATAAACATGAGCTGGAAAAAATAGTAGTCACTCAAAGAGACAGTGAATGGGGACTACCCGCTACTCCATTTGAAATAATCTCTTTCACTTGAAAAAAAAACCGACTTCAATTTAATATTTCGCCAAGTCACTCCGAGACCAGAAAACATCGAAAAGCCAGCTAAAATACGTTTCACTACACCGTTTTATTACGGAGTTCCGTTGTCTATACCTTCCGGCTTCAATTACCAGATCAGGTTGATAGTAACATTACATCAGGACCATTAAAATTGGCTTCGCCATAGTCGCGATACCGCTAACCAAGATGAAACACTAGGAGTTTTGGATGACCACCCGTGGTCTTCCCCATAAATTCCTGTACACCAAATGCTATTATCTGAATGCTCGATGTGTTACCGAAAATACTAAAATCGCTATATGATTCCCTTGAATTTTTGAGGAGTTCCCTCAATTCCTCATGGTTCCCATCATCAGAAGTGAACTTTGATAGCAACAGGACCAATCTGGACGCATATACTTTCAAACAAAGAAATAATTTCCAAATCTGTTCATAAATGGCGGAGTAAACGCGTAACTAACATACAAAAAAAAGAAAAAAAAGACATACAGACGAATTGGGAACCTCCTCCTTTTAATTGAAGTCGGTTAAAAAACAATGATAGATACATGTATACTATACCGACCCTCAGGTAGGTTCTTCTGTTAGCCAGACGTGGACTTACAGTACTAAAATAAAAAACAAAACTTTTCAATTGCCAGAAAGCTATGGAAAGAAGTTTTTTAAAAATAAGAAGAAAACACAGAATAAGAAGTGAGTTCATACGAAGTTAGACAAGACTAGATGTTAATATTAAATAACACTTTTTCTACCAATAGCCTTCTATGGTTAAATATTTAATAGGGCGTCTTGTATTTTTGTAAGTTGAATTTACTTGTTTATTTACATCAATAAATAAATAGATGTTTTAAACTACAGTCTGAAATATTAATTAAAATGGCGATGGGCTGGTCACCTACCACAACACAACGATAAGCGATGGACAATAAAGGCGAAAAGGACGACCTATGACAAGGTGGAGCGACGACGACATAGCTACAGCAGAAAAGGAGTGGATGAAACTAGCTAAGAACAGGAAAAACTGGATCAAAATGGAGGAGGCCTACCCTACACCCAAATAGGGGTTCCTATCCCTAAAAGCGTTTTCAATATATTACACAGAAACATGTAAAACTATAGGTGATGGGAAGTAAAAGGCTTTATTATTATTTATTATTATTTGTATGTCTTTCCCGTTCACGGGACAATGTTATCCCGGACCTTTGGGAGGCGTGCGTGGAGCCGAAGTACCGAGGCACCGAAGTACCAAACGAGTACCACATAGCCAACACGTAGAGGCCCTTTTGACACTTTAATGAAATGCAAGGGATACACCGAGATTATTATTATTATTATTGTGTATAGGTATAGTCCCAAACTGTAGTTAGCTATTTGTTAGGCTGCGTTCACGTGCTTAACCCACCGGCTACATATAATACAACAATTTGATCAAACTACTACCTACAGATTTTCTCGTGTTAAATTTATTTGCAATTTACCGAAAATTCTAATAAAAATGTATGGAGGGTCGGTAGGTGGGTTTACGGCCTGTTAATTTGATGCGCCAGTTTGCGGCCACTTGGATGAGTTGATGAACTGATAGGATATTTTCTTGGTTTTTTAATATACGGCTCACTGTTTTTTTAGGGCATGTAAGAATGTAAATATCTTTAATTGAAAAGACATCGTTCTTTAGCAGGCCGGAAACTGACGTAGGCCGAGACTGGCCTAGCGACCCTATAACAGTTACAATAACCAAGGCAGTATAAGTACCTATGGTTCTGAAGAACATGCATATGGAAACTTTAGAGAATTATTTTTAATTAACCTCTTAAATATATACTTACTTCGCATGAGTCAAACTGATAAATTTTTGTACTAACAATAAATTTAACTGACCCGTACGCCGAGCTTTAAAAAAATTATATGCATGTTAGAGGGCGTTACTTTCTTCCTAATTATCTTACGCGCTTTCACTTCCGAAGCTTACGCGCGAGTGAGCGAGATGCTGCAATGTGGGCGGCGCTTAAGCCGCGCGCAGCTTCCCACTCACGAGTTTCGAAGAAAATCTTTTGTAAAACGAAATAACAAAACAAATCACTAGCTAATAGATGCTTAATGAATCACTCGAAGGCAAAATATCTCATCACGAACAAAAAAAGAACAGTCAGTATTAACCTTTCGAGTTTAAATAGCCGTAGATATTAACAAGATTGGAGGTGAGTAGGTAAGTACTTAGGTAACGTGTACATACCTATTAACGTAGATTTTACGTAAATAGGTAGGTACATTTTGGGTAGTGTTTTAGGGTACCGTGCCAAAAAAGTAAAAAAGGAACCCTTACGGCTTCACTCCGTCTGTTTGTCCGTTTATTACATACGTTAGCTATCTTGCCCTTTAGCACTCAATTTTTAGGATTCCGTTCCATTCCATAGTAAACAAGGATACTTATAGCTTCACCATGTCCGTCTGTCCGCGTGTCGTCGTGTAATCGTGACCACAATTTTGGGTGTCGAAACAATCTTTGGAAACAATAATATGTTTGGGTCAATGTCAGTTGTAACTACTTTGAATTAACTTCTTTACTTTGTGACATTTTCCTCCACCGAAGATGTAATGGTATCTATCTAAATATCAAATATTATTGAGCAGAAGTTCCGAAAAACTCATTCATCTGCATAAGTACTTAAATATTTTTACCCACAAAGAGTTTCACAGCGGAATATATTTAAAAAGCGCTCCTTTAAGCCAGTCCCTTTATTTACGTTGCCAGGCGACGACAGCGCTAACGACGCGATCTTCCGCCGCATCTGTCCGTCTGCGCCTGCGCCGGATGCGGTGCGGCCGCTGCGCGGTGCAAGTGGACTGTCCTGCGAGTCACACGGGTCACAACACAGAATGTGACCGATAAAAATTCCATTCTTAAGGTTTCTTATCCTTAAAATATTCAATTGTACATCGTTTCCATCGCAATATGAGTGAGCTATAACGGGTACTTATAACGTAAACGCATAGCAAGTTTTGCATTACCGCAGAATGATTAATAGTAACTTACGAAGGCGCGTGGCCCTGCGGCGTCTGAGTACGAGTGCGGTAGATTCAGATTCAGATTCAGATTCATTTATTTCATAGATGTAAATTACAATATAAATTTGCATTCATGTCAAAAGTATACGAATTCACATCATGATCGTCAATTAAGATATAAATAATAATAATTGGAATAGGATTTAAACATATTCACCGAATAAGGATCGTCATAACATAATTGGACACAGAAAATATAAATAAAATACAAATGGAATTTAAGGCAACAATTGGCAATTAAATAAATGGTTAATTCGAATGCATAAAATGAATAAATGTGGTGAATGGTATGCGAGGTTAAGCAACGTAAGCCGAGGTCAGTTCTTGGATGGGTGACCGTTTTGAGTGGTTATTAACTGAGCGCTCCAGTGCTTTGGAAGGCACGTTAAGCCGTTGATACCAGCTGCTGTCTATGATAGCAGTCGTTAAGCCAAGTTGGAGCCCTTGGGGCGGTTAGAGTAGGTACTTCTAATATTCAAGTTGTCCACTCACTTGACGAGCCTAATTTCAATAAGGCCTGATTCCCCTCGGGTTGCAAAGTCAGATGGCAATCGCTTCCGTAAAAACTAGTACCTACGCCAAATCTAGGGATTAGGTAGCGGACCCCGGGCTTCCTTCAGGGTGCAACTGTATGGATAACGCTAGGAGGATGATGGAATTAATAGTAACTTACGTCCAGAAAAATCTAAGCTTTGACAACTGGAAAACACTGTATCATACTCTCTACCGCAATATCACATGCTCTGTTGTCTAGTTAAGGTAATCTTGTTTGCGCGTCATCGCCATCACATTCGCCGTTTCTACAACATAGTTTAACGATGCTGTTACTGTCTGGCGGTGTCAACCGCTTTCGGATAAGTTAATACCTCGGTGGTGTGTGAGAGCCGAAGAAGCCTGGGAACGGGCCCGGCATTACCACGGTCTGGAATTGAGCGAAATGATTAAATCGATGGAGCTTATAAAACTCTTATAGCTCTGGGGTTCTATGATAGTCACGATTATCGCGTTATAGGCGACAAGATAAAGCACCTGTCTCTCTCTGATATCGTTCGTTAAAATGTAACAGATGCTTTATCTTGTCGTTTATCACGCGATTATTGCGGCCATAATACAGGCCCCGTATTATGGCCGCAATAATCGCGTTAGATGATGAACAGAAAGATATGTCAAAGAATTTCTTTCACAGCAAAAGTTTAGCTTAACCCGCATTCTATCTAGCCAAGTCTCCTCACTTAATTTAAGATCTTAAGCTTGCCTCAGAAATTCTGAGAGAAAGGAATATACGAGTATAAAGAATGGAATAGGCTTCATGGTCACCCTTCCTGCACTACGCTTTTACTAGCTTCACTATAAACAGTAGTTGTTTACGGTTACGTTCGTAAACTGGCTAGCTTGTGAAACGCTTATCTAATTCTGTAGGCTCAAGTAGCAGCTTCCTCGAAGATGCCTCCAAATAAGTGTCTATAAAAGCTGTCACGAATTATTACTGACTAGATAGAACATAAGTTCTTGCCAAGCACGTTTGTGCGCAGCAATCATAACAAATATACTTAGTTATCGTGGGTAAGTAGAACACCATAAGTATAAACAGATACCTATTGGTAGGCAGTGTAAGGCTCGAACTAGCTGCATACAAAGGAAGAACAACCACAGGAGGGGCAATGAGTTCGGATCCATGATATCCGAGCTTAAATAAGCAAAATCTACAAAGAAATCAGTGGCACAGGTCTTGGTGATTCGCATCGTCCTATCCCACGATAGTATATTGAAAATAATAATCTCTAATGTATGTAAGCACGTATACCTGTACGTTTGTTCGACGATAACTCGAGGATTGTTTGATCGGGAAATTGTGAAATTGGGTAGGCGAATTAGGTTAGGTAAGTTCCAACACGAGCCAAATCGATTAAGGGGTTACCGAGAAATAGGGGGTTGAAATATGTTGTAAACAGCTATATAATATCTCTAGAAGCCGCAGCGCGGATCCACGACACTAAAGGCCGACGACAAAGCCGGCTATTTCGATGGCTTGGTTCTCATACGTACACTTGTCGGAACAGTTGATTGCACAGGACTTTGGGGAAAAGCTTGTACCTACATTTGAAATAGGACACTTTGTTTCGTATATAACATGAAATCACCTTTTCTTTATAGGATAGTGAGACGGATAGGAACCTAAAACGAAAAGCTACGAATCCTCCGCGGCCTTGTCGCACCATGGATAAAAATCGACAACGCGTAGAACTATGAATGTGCCGAGTTCCATTACGGATTCAGTTATCACAAACTGCTTAGGTATTACGTACCTGTACCTACAGGAAATATCAATAAATGGCGATACTCGTATGGTCAATGCTATATTATTTTTATCAGCGAATATATCGTATCGTAAACCTATCGTCGCGTTTCAGGTGAACGGCCGGCGCGCGCGTCGTTCGCAAGATGGCGGCCATATTTCCGTCATCGCGCCGTCTGATGCGCGCCAGAATAAGATTATTGGAAATTTGACACACACGCGCAAGGGGCGCGATTCGATATTGTTTATTGACAGGTCATGACACCGCCAGTCTTCGAAAGTTCATTAGACACTCGCATTTCGCGTTTTAATTTGGTATCAATTTATCAATGTGTTTCGCGCGCTAGCTCGGCAGCGATTTTCTATTACTCACTACCATGGCCGTAATTTAGCTATGCTGCCATAACTTTGGCACCCCACGCTCCCTCATATTAGGTACCTACAAAAGAGCGACAGAGACGAATGCTATATATCCGACATAAACGCGATCAGCTAGCTAGGCAAGAAATGAGTATGGTGCCTTTGTAAGTAAACATCGGTACTTACACATGCTCTCTGACTGGTTGACGTGTATCCTGAATGCGTAACGCCATTTTTCATTTAAGTAAGTACAGATTAAAAACAGTGTTGATGCGCTATGTGCGTATATAGTAGCAAAATTATTAATTCGTCAATGAAAAACTTTAGCCATATCATAAGCAGTCATTACATGAGTCGAATAGCGCCCAAGCTTTATGATCGACGCCGCTAGACGGGTTTTATGTGAAAAGATCTGCTGATGACGTATATAAGTGGTCCTTGCGCCTATTTGTGGATGGTACTAATAGAATAGAATATTTTTTCGAGACAAGGGTAGTCGCTGAAAAGCATTACGCGGCTCCTGCGCTTTAAATCTGTCAGTACGTTCCATCAAATTGCACAGTAATAATAACAAGTTCATTGCATGTCCAGACTAGGGCAGGAGTATGCCTGAGAGAAACAGCTTGGCAATAATGTGCATAAGTACGTAGGCTCAGTAGGTGGGTTTACGACCTGGCCCCTATTTCACAAAGTTGACATATGTATTTGACATATGTAGGCTGACAAATCGACTCAACAATCGTTTTCATGTGAGACCTGTTTGCAACTACAATTGTAATGTTTTTTGACAATTGTCGCGCCTGTCAGCTTTAATGAAATAGAGGCCTGTTAATTTGCTGCGCCAGTTTGGGGCCACTTGGATGAGTAGATGAACGGAAAGGATATTTTCTTGCTTTTTTAATATATTCCCATTCAATAGCTACTAATTAAAAACCATAGGTACGACTCACTATGTCTTTAGAGCATGTAAAAATATAAATATCTTTAATTAAAAAAACTTCGTTCTTCAGGAGGCCGCAAAGTGACGCAGGCCGCGTAACTGGCCTAGAAACCCTACTTGATACAACCACACTATAAAATGTCAGAGGGGCTGCCGCGAACCACAAACGAAGTTTTCCCTCTCTGACTCACTTATATGCAAACTTGCAAGTGCGACAGAGAGGGAAAATTTCGTTTGCTGTCGCGGTAGCGCCCCAGAGGGGCTACCGCGACCACAAACGAAGTTTTCCCTCTCTGTTTCACTTATATGCAAACTTGCAAGTGCTACAGAGAGGGAAAACTTCGTTTGCTGTTCGCGGTAGCGCCACAGAGAGCCTACTCCGAACTTCGAAAATAATATGTCGTATAAACGTCTTATAAATCGATGCACGGATGCCAACACGAAAAAGTGTGACGTATGACTAACCTGAGCCTTGTTAAGCGAATTTCTATAAAAATGTTATTGGAAATTAGGCCTTATGAATCGAATTCTAAAATAGCTTTTTGAACGAATTACATTGATGCAACTCGGCCAACTCAATGATCAAGTTATCCTGAACAGTTGACGGTCAAACCAGTTTCTCTCCTCAATTTTATTGAGAGTTCTGTTAATTTTGATCGGTTGGCGACATACCGATCAATCTGAGGGCGAAGGCAAACTAGGCGTGCTGTTAGGACTCTGCTCGGCAGGGTGCGACTAGGGTTTGCAATATTCGTCCAATTTTAGTATTCGAATAATATGAATACATAAATTTCCAATATTCGAATATTTCGAATAAAACGAATATTTTTGAAAATAAAACAAAATAATCATTGTAACGTATGTAATGTAAAATGTTATGACCTTGCAATTAAAAACATCTACATTTACAGTATCTTCTTAAAATTAAACAATAGTACACACTCCAGAGGGGCTACCGCGAACCAAAAACGAACGAAGTTCGAATATCTCCCTCTCTGTCGCACTTGCTAATTCGTGCGACAGACAGGGATATATTCGAACTCTCAGTATTTGGCGGTTATCTAGACACTACAAGTACTACAACTTTGTGCCATCACTGCCATCTAGTAGTTTAGTTGTTCACTAAAAGACCTCTTTCATACTTTTAACTGCCACCTAGCGGCGTACCACAACAACTTTCAATTAAGTTTAGTTCACACACATAGCAACGCTAGTTAGAAAGTTTTGACTAAATATCCTACTTTCTTAATTTTATGTTACAAGTATTTCGACTTTGTGTGTATAATTATATCTAAAAAGACATTTTTATTGGAAAAAAATATTTGTGTCAATGGTAGTATTTATCCGTTATTTACTAAATTTTCCACCTGGCAACAAAACTTGTTTTCGCGAGAAAACTTGTAATGCGATGTGAGGAAGCATTCAGAATGAGTATTTTGATTGCGAAATTGTCATTTAAATAGATAAGATTTAGTGAATTGTATTAGTGGTGTTGTTGTATATAAGATAACAAAAGGGAAAACACAATCCAAGTGGAGCTGTTAAAGAAATTGTTAGCCATGGCGGGCCCGTCCGACGGAGATCCCGACGGATGGGTCGAGTTCTGTGAGCGTCAGGCCAAAGCTGCCGCTCCGGAATTCGCCAAGGCTGCCTATTGGAAATACATCCAGACCGGCCCCACAGACCCTGCTTCCCGACCTAGTGTATCCCACAAAGATCTACTAAAGAAATTTGTTGATGCCTTTTCCGAGCAATTCGAAATAGAAATCGGCAAACTAAAAGCTCAACACAAGGTCCCCAACGGGACTCATACAGGGCACGACGAAAGCGACTATTCAGAAGACACTGATTCACCCAAAACACAGCACAAACCGTTTTTCAGGAGGTTATCTTTTAAGGGATTGAGAAGAGGCAAAGGTCTGTTTCAGAAACAGCATTCGGATGAAGTCGAATTATCGTCTAATTTGAACAAACAAAGTAAGACTAAGCTAGCCAAAATAGTTGTAGAATGCAGGAAAGAAGGTTTGGTTAATTATTTAACCCCCGAGAGCTTGGAGCAGCCCTCGGGGCCACAGAAATGGGAGAAATGTAGACTAGCACTAGTGAAGACTGTAGGGGGTTACATGTTGGAATTCTACTCCCCACCAAAAGCACAGAAGCCCCGGAGTGGGGTGTTCTGTTTTCTCATATCAGAGGCAAGGGAGACCACAGCTTTAGAAATGCCAGACCATGAAAATACATTTGTATTGAAGGTAGGTAGTAATCACTGTTTATTATTCATAATTATATAATGCATGATACAATTTGTTTTTGTCTAAGTACTTTTAATGATTCAAGCCTCATTTAGACTCAATGTTATTGTTATTTAACCACTTGTTGGTGAAGTGCTATTGGTAGAAAACACATTGAATTAAAAAGAGCCTATTATTGCGGACTAAACACAACCTAAAAAATGAATATAAGAATAACATATTATTTGTGAAGGATCTACCAAATTATGAAACTATGGAACACTTCTCATTGCAAAAATTAACTGGAATATTCACTTGTCTTCTTAATGGTGGAATGAAACATCCACTATTGTTGTCCAAAAATCTTTCTTTACTGGGATTATAAATTGACATAATTAAAATTACATACATACAAACAGTACAAGTTTAATAAAAGTTTTTAAAAATGGTTACAACCCACCAACTCTTACTCTTATTTGTGTATATGGTATTATTGATTTTTATATTATTCTAAGTTAAATAAATGAAAGTCATCTTCTATTTTGAGGTTCTTGAAATATTTTGGTGACTTCAACCGAGGTTAGTTTTATTCTGTCTTGTACTTTGCTTTCTCCACAGTATTGTGAAGCAAGTTGAATTGTACAGATATTACAAATAATAGTTCTTGTATGGTGTCAGCAAATAAGAGGTACAGAGCTCTTAAAATTACATTTAGACGCACTAGCCAGAACAAAAACATTACATTTAACTTTTAACAATCATTCCTAAGATACACAATTACTCCCCAGGCCGACAACAATATGGAATACGTAATAGAAGCAGCGGACGTAGACGACATGAAGTCCTGGCTAGCGACCATAAAGTACTGCATGCGGTCAGCGCCGACGACGCAGCCGCCTCCGGACGCGCTGCCGGGGCTGCCGGAGCCCGCGCCGCCCGACCTGCCGCCGCGCCGCGACCTGCCCGCCAGCACCAGCAACGTGGACCTGCTTGAGGATACCGATGACAATCAATTAGGTAACTTTTTCTATAGTTGTTACAAAAGAACACAATACAAAACATAAGATACGTTTAGACGAAGACTATTTTCAGCCGCTTTAATTACGGCGCCTAAAAAGGCACCGTATAAACACTTTCGGTGCCATTTTATTGGCACTGAATAGAAGACGCGCCTATTTTTTGGCGCCAGTGACCTCCGTCCGCGTCTCTCGCTGCCCCCGTGCCTATTTGTACTGAAAAGGCACCGTGTAACCGACTAGTGTCGGTTTGCTCGTCACTGGCGGTGAGATTTAGGCGGCTGAAAATAGTAATTGTCTAAATGGTTTGAAGATGTGCTGACGGTAGACACTAGCGCAATAGTCTCCATCGAAATCAACCTTTAGACTTCTAGTAGAGCTAAACAACAAGCGGTCTTATCAGTAGAAAGAGATCTCTTCCAGACAACCTTTGGGTCGCGGAGATATTGCAATATCTAATTTGAGACTGATTGATGTCTTTTGACATCATCGCAGATCCGCTGTGTAGGCAAGGTCGAGGCTGCATGACGACACCATAACATTCAATTAAAGTAAGCACCAGTTGAAAATGAAAAAAATGTAAACAAATATGGCTGACATCAATTGCATTTGTTGTCTATGAAAATAGTGATGGGAATTGTATTAACATTCATCGACTAAAAATATCCTTCGCGAAATACTTACGAACTGGAAGGAACACTAAATAAATATGTAGGTATGCATACATACTAGATACGCAGTGTTTTGTTCCTGGAGGTGAGCAAGGTTGCTAGAGCTCCCGAAGATGCACTGTGTTGAGATTGAGGGACCTAAATTCTATAGGCTGCAGAGTCCGCTTGCTTGGTGGACGTACGCTTGTATGCCACCGTCGTCGTATATAAAAAAACCTGACTACGTTGTATACGGCAGGTTCAATAGCGGAAGAAGCGTGCGCGGGTCGAGTGTCCCTCGCCGAGTGGCCGTGGTTCCACGGGACGCTGGCGCGCGCGGCCGCGGCGGCCTGCGTGCTCGCCGGCGGCTCCACCGCGCACGGCTGCTACCTCGTGCGCCAGTCCGAGACCCGGCGCGGGGAGTACGTGCTCACGTTCAACTTCCAGGTGAGTCTACTGTATCCCGCTAGATGGCGCTGGTTTGACTTTGAGACCATGGCTCGGAACCGGTCTTTACTATTTCTGAAATATCTCCTAAAGTACTTTTCATATCTCCATTTTTATTTTTAAATTTGTTTTTGTTAGCCTTCATCTATGATATAAATGATTTAAAATACGAAAAAATATCGTAAGACGCAATAAACCGAGATTTTTAACCGGTTAATTGTGTGAAGACGAAACCGGTTTCCGAGCCCTGTTTGAAACACTCGTAGTATCGAGTCAATATCAGAATCGCCTCAATCGCGCAGTCACAGAAGACTAATCTTAACCTGAAAGCCCCCACATTGACGTAAATATGTAGGCGCAACACACATGTCTACTAGAAGAGCGGTGTTCATTTTAGAATTGGTGTTGCTCTAAAGCAGTGACTATTGTGAGCAAGCAGCATGCATAGTTGATCCTGATTAGTGATTGAAGCTGACTTCAATGTTTGAGTCTAATTTGAAACCTTTTGGGTTCATAGAAGCCATTTCGCGAACGTTAAAAGGAAGGAAGTTGTGTTCTTATGCGTTAATTATGTTAGTGCGTTATTTAATCCATCACACATTGTTCCAGGGCCGAGCGAAACACCTCCGCATGACGCTCAGCGACACCGGCCAGTGCCGAGTCCAGCACCTCTGGTTCCCCAACGTCCACGACATGCTCGAACACTTCCGAGCTCACCCGATCCCGCTCGAGTCCGGCGGCGCCGCCGACGTCACCCTCACAGAGTACGTCGTGAGCGCGGTCAACGATAACAGACAAGTGAGCATCACTAGTATTTAACTGTTGTGCTATTTTGTCAGCCTGGTAGCTTTAAGCCTTATTTACACGAGACTCGCATGCGAGTTTCATTACATTGCGGGTTACCGAGGTAATGAGTTCAGTCCATCTATCAAAATCACGCATTGTAGTTAAGCATGAGAATCTCGTAAATGTGTAAATAAGGCTTTAGGGCCGATTAGCGGCCTTGTTTGAGGATAACTATAGATTATCTGTCAAAAGCGGGTTGTTAATACCCATTATCGTTTTGATATGGCTTATGTACGGTGATAGTTGATACGTCCCGCTCTATCTCACCTCAGTCTGAGATCCTCAGATTAGGTACAGCTAGGAATCGGCAATGGGCTGTTTCAGGTTCTGCTTACATGCCGGGTATTATATTCTTATGGGACTACACACTATGTACAGTACAGTGTATCTGCATACAATACGTAATCTCGCATTAGCATTTAGTATCGTATTACTATATGTATCTTGGAGCATTTAAGACTGGAGACGCCATTGATACACTTACCCCTCTGCTAAAGGTATAGAAGAAAAATCTGCCACGTTATTAAAAACTACTTCATCAATCGATTGTACGGCAGCAGCATCCCTGCGTGTGAAGAGCTGCAAAATGTCTTTATGTCCTGTTTTCGGGTGCAAAAAAACATTTTAATTTATCAAATTTACGAAAAGATCACGAGATACGATTATCAGTACATTTGCACGTATGTTTTCGCTTCTGCACAATTAAAGTTTTAATAATCGAGCATCGATTGCAAAGTCGATTTAAAAACGCCGTTTTGACATTAAACCACCGTATTTCGGGATGCAAGGACTACTTTCTATAAGAACTTTTTGAATTTTAAGAATTTGGTCAATTTAGCCACCTAGTGTAAACGCTTATAGGGTCGAATTTTATTTAACAAATTTAGTGTTTTGAGTGTGCGAGCGTGATTAGTGTAGGTCTATAGTAATGGGAGAATGTTTTGCAAGTGTTCGCAGTTTCTGTATATGTGTGTTGACTCGTCTTTGTCTTAAATGTTCTAAGATATGTACGTGTATGTCTACCCATTTTCGGAAATAAATCATCCATAATTAAATTTGAAGGTTTTTTAATAAAAATACTGATTTAGTATTTCCTAGAATGGAACTAATAATCTCTTGTAAAGATACCTTCATTTCACATATTCTGTTAATGTTGTAAGCTTCTGCAACTTTTGATACTAACAAATTTAAAAATATAACTTTATTAGGAGATGATAAGATCATAGGTAGGTAGATACAAGATACATTTTATAAATGTAAACAAAAATAGTGTTTAGATTCGAACTGAATAACGAAGTTGACGGTTTGCCTTTGCTGTTCCGTAGTGTAGACAGATCATATAAAAAAGAATCAGCATGTATTTTTTGTTAACTTGTTAAAGTATAAGTAGGTAAAATTGAGTTAGCCATTTGCTCGTTTGTTTCTTGATGAATAAGGCCGTACCTAGTTTTACCTAAACGCATAATTCAACAGAATTGAATATTATAGTTGCTTTTGATATTGATTGTATATGCGTATGTAATATGCCCATTTGGGCATATGCTTATAGTGTGTTGCAGACTACTGCAAGTTTTATGAATAGAAGCAATACACAATGTGTACTTTCTCTTTTCAATATATGGTTGTACAGTCAAGTGCAAAAATATGTCCCATGGATCTTATGTCGACACATTAAGGTTTCGGTACTTGTTTATGAGAGGAAGGATTCATTCGATACATATTTTTGCACTTGACTGTACAAGTGTAAGTCAATGTTTATAACTGTTTTTCTCATAAAGAAGCTATTTCAGACTGATTATCACTTGATTAGATCTGATTCATTAGTCATAATGCATTTTAATAAACATATTGTAGTAATAAGTGAATCGAATGTTCATAACTAGGAATGATTCGTCATAAACTGAAATAGAATTCAGCAAAAAAAAAAAAAATCTATACGTTTTTCAGTATATTATTAATATTGAAATTTTGTAAATAAAATAGCTAAATCAATTGCAAGAAATGTTATTCTCCCATCCGATTAAACATGATGCAATAGAGTTTATTTTTAACACGAGTCATTTCAAACGATATAATATAATATGTGTTTATAACAACAGTTTGAAGGTTCCTATCTACTTTCAATTCATGATATACCTAGTTTGTATATATCTGCTTCAATTTAAACTCAATAGTTTTTTCGAATTGTATTACTAGGTATTTTGTTACGAATGTTAAGCTTTTATTTTGTTTGTCTATTATTTACACTTTTGAGCTGAGCTCTTAAGAGGCCGTATAACATGTTGAATCAAAATTAAGAAATATTGTTTGTAGAGAGCTGACTTACGAGCATTAAGAGTTTGAGTTAAGCTATTGAAAAATTCGTTGAAAATATATGCATATGTATTATAGTGTCGTATTTACACGCGGTTTAATTTACGTAGTAAAATTGATTGCGAGTTTTAGGGTAACTTTAAGGCCGGGTTTTATAAAGACCCGTTAGACCAAATGTCAGATCAAATTTCAGTAACTCAGTACATTTTTTGACATAACAAACCGACATAAAGTCTAATGGATCTTTATAAAACCGAGCTTAAGTTATGATTTTGGGAAATAAATACTTATATTACGTATCCATTTTTCTAATTGACTGGATAGAACAAAGTCTGAAGTATATTTCTGTATATATGTTTTTGTAAAATAAAATCTATTTAGCAAAAAATATTAAGAAGCTTTCTTATATTTTTGAAAGTTCAAAAAAAGCGCTCCACTTATTCCCCGTAAGACTATCAATATTATACATATTATTTGATTTCATACCGGTGTGAAGTCAAATTAGACGCCTTGTTTAAACTTTTTTAAGCACAAATTGGTAAAACAGTCGTTGAATTGAGGTAGATAATTCAATAACGAATAAAAAAAAATAAAAAAAAATGGCACACGTATTCCCTAAAACTTGAAGCAATCTATCATAATAATGCACTAAAACTTTTATGAATGCAGTTTTTCTGTACGAAACAACGTTAGTAAATTTAACAAAATATTGAAAAATGTTATACGGACTCTTATAATGACATTCGGGTTTTGGAAAAATAGTTACTATACTTAGGATGTCGGCGGTGACACACTAATGTGATACTGCGGTCCTGTTTTCTTAATAACTCACAAAGCTTTATAAACATAATGTGTAAAATAAGCTCTAGCTGAATACTACTATATAAAATTATACGTCCGATTGGACCCGAAACCCGAATGCAATTTTAAGACCTCAGGGAGTTTATAAGGGCGATAAATATGCAATTAGAGGCTTTCTTTATTACCGCCCATGGTAAGTACAAAGTTTACGTCTGCGCCTCGCCTGTATGTGTGATTTTCCGTAGGCCAGGTGTGACGTAAGTAAATGAAAGAAATACATTAACCCCCTTATTCATAAAACTTAACAAACCTCTGCTAACTAAAATGTCCGTTGTCACTGTCTCACAAGCACGTGTGTCAAAGTGACAGATAAGGATAAACGAACTTTAGCTGCTAGTTAACTAATATAGGTTTGATAGACGTTTATGAATACGGGGGTAAATGTTTATATTATTATTATTTATTTAATCTTTATCGCACAAAAAAGGACTTATAAAATAAAAGGCCTATTAGTGTATCTTATATATCAGCTTCGATACAGCAGTACATACTTATGTAATTTTACATAATGCCTTTTATACTTCTCTCCGTAATCGCACGAACATTTTAATGTTTTGACATTAGTGATCCACATAAGACGTGTGTTGACGTTGTGTTGACGTTGTGTTGTATACAAATACAAATGTCGTATGAATATACAATCGGCCCTGCAGCATGCTCTCTCGTGCTGGCGATGGACAATGATAGCGATTGATGTACAATGACGGCATAATTGTACAATGTACTTATATTGTTCATTTTATGTGGCTTATTTTTATTTGTTGTGCAAATCGTAATTATTATCATAGTTATGAAAATTCTTCATTTAAGATCTGAGACTGTATGTTTATGTTTTAAATATTTTTAATCAATTAGGTATACTTTAGAACATTTGGAGCAATTTAAGGAATTAATTTATACATGAATTATACAGTCAAACTCAAAATAAATATTTTATTTTGTAGTATAATGTTGATTCCTAAATGCATTTTATTTATTGAGATCCTTGTAAATTGTTATTTATATTGTGTTTAAGATGTAATCAGTAATATAATTATTGTAAGTTTAGTTCAAGGAGCTGATATCACAAAATGTTAAGTTTTAATATCTAGGTACTCTTCGCTTGAAACTTCTTTTTCAATATCGTTATTTATGTCCGTTCATATGCTACGAGAGTAAATCGAAGGACATTAGCAATTTAGCGGTGCCTATCGTGACCATTGTGAGGCAATTTAAACTAAATATAGCATCAGGTCATAATATAGTTGGCATTTACATTATTACCATGTGACGTACGAGCCGTCTCTTGGTAACGTAACGTAGACACTGTTGTGCTTGTTAAGAAAAAGTCTTATATCCATATTGTTATAACATATCCTGAATAGTAAAAGTGATGCTCATAGATATTTGTGTAGTCCTTAGAGAAAAAGGGTCACAGCGCGTTTGACACATACCCCATTATCAACGAAATTCTACGCGTCATAGCGTAAAAATGGATCAAGCGCCAAACCTACTTATAAAGCGGGCTTTACACCTTACTATATGTAGAACGACTCTTATTATATAATGTTGACTTAACTCAAATAAATGTTGGCTTAATCTAGAAAAAGGAGTGTGCTCAATGTTATATATATGGTGATGCTGAATACTAACCTGCTGACGAAGTTATATTTGATATATTTACTCCCTCCTTTTTAGTTTAGCATGTCAGAACTAAAGGCCATTGTTTATCATTATCTATGACGTCACAATACAACAATTTACGTTTAAAAATATAAATAAAAGGAAGGTAAACGTCGAAATAGAGCTATGTTCTGTGTATTTGTTGTTATTTTATTGCATCGTTTGTGGTGTTATGTATGTTCATTTCTTGCCAGTGTTTATCCATGTTTAACATAGCTTATAATATGTACAATTGGATGGATCCTGGGTTTGAAACAATTAATAGTGATATAACTTTGTACATCTACCTACTGGCTATAATTAACCCGTTAATGTGTCAAATCGAATATTCCCCGTAACGGTACAATCTTTAGTCATATAATTGTATAACTAATATCACTGTTAAATTTCACAGTTCTCAGAGCAACGATCCATCATAAATTGTGCAAATTATTATTCATACATTAAAAAGATTATACTTGTTCATTTTATAAAAATATATCACAGTATGAAAGTACGTTCAACATGTAGAGTACGGTTCTAATTATTTTAGACTAACTATTGTTTATCTTGTAAGTTGTACAAACCGAACTTATGTTCTTCCAAGCTTTAATCATAATTCTTTTGGTTGTAAATTTTATTATTAAACTTTTTATGTGGAATGGCTTTTTGTTTTTATTTGCAGTTTTATTTTCGTTGTGTATGTGTTTGGTGACGTTTAGAGCGTACTTGTTTTTGGTAAGTGTCGTTTTTTTATTTGCTTATTTGTACATTACAAAGTTTAACGTACACGTCACGTTCCTGGAACAGGTTGTCTGACATGGTTTTGAGACCTCACACCGTATTATGGTCGCAGTTATCGCGTGATATTCGACAAAATAATCATCCGTCACTTTACCGAATGGTATCAGAAAGTGACTTCTGATACCATGACTATCTTGTCGTCTATCACGCGATAAAAGGTGACCATCGTAGCAGCTTTTGTCGCATTTGACTGCTTTGTTGTCGAGAATCGTTAACACCGCTCAAATACTACCATAAAAAATCTACAGAAGTACTGAACTTCTAAGCGGTTCCAGGGACTCTCATCCGTGTACTATCAGCGAACAGTTAACTGACCATAGGTAGACCTTATATCGTTGTAATAAGGTTCGTTGTAATGGTAAGTTAACTGTAAATACTGTAGTACCTGGCGTGTCTGTTAAGCCTAAAGGCGGGGTTGTCACACTAATGCGGTTTCCGCACGGCAGTGCGGTGCGCGATGGGATGTTGCTATAGACATGTAGAGCGCTGTCTCGCTCGCACAACGCTCCGCCGTGCGGAAACCGCATTAGTGTGACAACCGCCTACATCCGCTTAAATTGTATTGAATACTTTTAGAATGCTGCACTGTTGCTTTTTCACAAGTTTATTACCAGTATTGCGCTTGCCCGTGACATAACGAATATTTACATTTCTGGTTTCATGCATTTCTTATCAAATGTTAAAAGTTAAACTTATCCCATTATCCGGTGTTCGATTGAACTAAAATTTTGCATACAAACGCAATTTAATAACGTATTTTTATATCATAAACCTATTTAATGATGATGCAGCCGGAAGAATACCATATTAAAGTAACTTTGTAATTAGACCCAACCCATTGGATTCGGTTTCGTTAAAATAGTCTCTATTCTATAACCAGTAGGGTAAAAAGTAGCTGAAAATAATTACACAAGTCATAAGGACTAAACTTATTTTTAAATCACTCAACTTTAGTATATTTCATTACAATTCTCTCGCCTAGGATCGTGTGACAATATAAAATATTTTACCTAAAACTTACTAAATTCTACTAGAGTGTAAGCAAGTAGAAGTATACAGGAAGAGGCATATAAGTAGTAAATTTGAACACTGCAGCAAGCAGTAAACAATATCAAGGCAGTAAGTTTCATTCACAGGAACTAGGTTGGTTAGAGTAACGTTACCCCCTTTTCAAGCAAAATAGGCATTTTGCATGTCGAATTGCGGAAAATGCCCAGTAAAACTAACTAACCTAAAACTCACCAGTGACGTCACTGTCGACGACACACTGACACTTACGCCCGCATACCATCGATAGGCTGATGCCTGTCTGGTCACCCACTGCTAACCGATGTACCTGATTGCCATACCTGGCGCAGTAGGTATATCCTCCTGAGACCCACCATACAAATAAAAATACAATCGAATTTGAACCTAACAGTTCCGATTACAAATTTGAATTTTATTTTATGTCAAATCAATCAAACCAAAACAAATGCAACTCTATCACTTCAAAATTTAACTTGTTTTCCGTTGACCATATTTTGTCCTTTATATAGGACGCGGGGTCTTAGGAGGATATTATTGGATCATGTCTAAAACTTACACGTTTACAGCTCGGCGTGACACATGGAAGCGACGTCAGGATGCGACGGGCGGAGCTCGAGGCCCTGATGGTCGCCAACGGAGCGCCCCACGACCGGGCCGTCGATAACCAATACAGCTTCGTTTAAGGAGGTATGGTTCCGTTAACCTTTTCGCCGCCATTGACTTGATGTAGAGTCCACCACCAATGACTTCATATCGAGTCGATCAAGTCAATGTAAAGGCACCCTACGTGCTATCAAGTAAGGTTCATTTTCAGTCTTTCGCTACAAAGACAACTTACGGAACCTACCGTGGCGGTGAACAGGTTAACACTCACTGTGAGGAACCCGCCTAGCGGACGCTGTGTAACTTCTCAGATGCCAGGAATACAAATTCAAGATTTAAGTCTGGCAGTGAGTGTTGAGATTTTTTTGTAATCAACAGCAGGGATCAGCCTGTTTCTGTAGTCTGACCCTGACCTAGCCAGACATCAATGTTAGTGGCAAAAGCCGACAAATAAAGTTAAAAAATAGGTCGTAACTTTTATATTATTTCCATACTGTTGTTAATTATCAATTTTAGGATGCTGCTTATTGCACGGACCGAAGCTTGATCACATTTTCATTTACGTTGCTACTGACACGGCCTGCCTGGCCAGAGGGCCTACTCCGAACTTCGTATCGTGCAGTCCCTTTCACTCTTATGGTGTATATATGACGAGAGTGAAAGGGACGGAATAGGCCCTCAGACATGACGTCTGAGGCGATGGTTTATCTTACTTTTCGCGGAATGCGAATGTAAACCCTTATGCGACAGTCGTGAAGCGAAAATAATGTCCGTTGGAGCAATAGGTAAGCATAGACCTACATATAAATATGAGATATTTCGTTCTCACGCGTGTCACCGTTATGCTATCTTCTTTGTATTTATTTGGACCAACAGACAGAGTTTGATTTTACAGTATTAGAACATACTCTAACTAACTTCGCCTATTGCTCACGTTTTATTGGAGATGGCAAAGCTGGTATCATAGTCAATAAAATAAAATGGTGCACAGATTTAAAGCATAATATAGATTTGTATGTCTTGATGTCTCGAAATAAGAATATTTATTCTGCATTAATTTTGATAACATCCAACTGATTGCTAACTTGTTGTCCAAATTCAGTTGAGTCTAGTTTTATAACTGGACAGAGGTATAGTCAACAACAGAAATAAGGTAACTGCTTTTCATCCCAATGTTGACTACATGTAAATTATTTTGAAAGAGATGAGATGATAAAGCATTTATACAAAAGCGGTCACAAGCGGTATAAAGCTTGTGATAAATGCTTTACATCTACCTATAGGAAAGAAAATATAATCAGACTACAATTGAAACCAGATATTAAGAATTTAATAGCTTTTTTTTACTTCTTCGTTAATTACACTACGAAGTTTTATTTCACATTGTTGCAATACGATTTCTAACGCCTCATTAGTAGTTATGGATACGCGGAACGTTGTGCTGCACGATAAGGGAAGGTAAGACCATGGTATAGTCGTTGGTTTCTATTCGTGTCCAATTGATTGTCCTATTGTGCGGCTTTGCTATTTCATTGTCGTCCATTATAAAAGATAAGAATGCTTCAGTTTTAAATTTAAAGCATTCTATAATTTCGAATGTTCTCAATTTGACGACATTTCTGTTTATTATATATGTACTAATTTATCGTGTAAGTGCTTTGGTGTTATTTTATACTGCAAACGTAATGTATTTAAATGAATAAATGAAACATTTTACCAGGTTATCAACTCTGGGGCCTTGGCCAAAAGTTTAAATTGCTTTTATAGGAATGTGACGTAGATAACAAACGTTACCTGAACACCTGAAAATAGTATAAAAAATGTACAAGTAGACCACCTGCCTTTTTTCTAATAGTGCACTCGTTATCTATTGGTTAACCCGTCGTCTACCGGTCCCGGGGATCCCCGGGCTCATTACAAAAGAATGCTATTGTTTATTTTTTTCGCCGGGAGACGACGTCTTGGAGATAGAGTCGATAATCAATTGAACTTTCTAGGTGGCTGTAACAACTTTACAATACGGTCATTTTGGTGTTTTGTGGTTCTAGTAGACAAAGCTATTGTTCCCTTAATTGCATTGGACAAAATGGACAAAACGAAATACCAAACGGACTATAACACGGGGCTTACCTCGCTGCCCCGCTTATATATATTAACTAAACTGATTAATGATTAGGTTCGCTCCTAACCGACGGGGGTCCGGTCGTCGCTGCATTTGCAAAGGTCACTATTTGTAAGTTTTGATTCTGAAAAACAAACGAAAAAATTGTCTGTTTTTCAAAATTGAGCACATAGCTTTATTTACGGGCTCAACGACATGATACAATACAATGTAATTATAAATGTTCCTATATTCTCCATCAGTCGGTATTTAAGCACTAAAAGCTTACAGCGAGACCTAAGAACATTCTCTTTTTCGAACAGCATGACACGCGGCATTTTTATAAGTATGGATATTAGAAAAAATGCGCCTACTTACTTACATAATTAAGAACTTTTTTTACTGGTGGCAATCGAAAACCGATATTTGGGCAAGGCCACGAAGCGTTTCAACCGCCCCTTCCGGTCCATTACGAAATATTCATAGATACGATGGCCCCCAACTACGTGCAATTTTTCTTATATCCTTCCACATTGAGGTTTATTGTTAATTTTGTGCAATATTGTGTGTGTTATTTATTCTATGTACTTAATAGCATAATTGGCATAACTTACACTATTATATAAGTTTTAGTTAGTAAGGCGTAGCCAATTATATAAAAATTTCATCGATATTGGTGTAATTTGCAATGTATGTTATAATAATTTACATTTATGTACTATGTATCGGTGTACAAGATGTTTTATGGGGTATTTGTATCCATGTTTAATGTTAAATTTTGCTTAGAAAACGAAACATATAATGGCTCACTTGATAGCCTGTGAATCCTCAATAAAATAGCATAATTCATGGAGAAAACCCGCAAATAAAGCCAACAACGATGCTGCTAATAAAGTCCATTCTTCTGCGCTAACCCTTTAACCACCACCGTCTGATATATCAAACAAAGTGACAAAGTAAATGACACCTTTTTAATTTATGAAAGGGTTGATAATTGCATATAACGTCATTGAAATTCGGCGGTTAAAGGGTTAATGTTTGAAGCAAGACCAAAACGTGAAGAATCAGGTTTTGCCTTTAGTAAAATGCCTAAACGGACAAAATATATAACCTAGTATCTGGCGAAACGAAGTTTCCCAGCTATAGGTCTAGTCATTATGTTTAGGATACGTACAGGGGTTAGTGTAATATCACTTCACTGTGACTTAATGTAAATAATGGCAGAGATGGTGAAGGGCATAGCCAATATTCTGTTGAAAGGGGGCAGGTAATAATAGTACACTACTATAATGGCCGAGAAGGGACTAAATGAATACGAGGCAGGCAATCCTTTATCCGGCCGAGGTATGTTTAATATTTCATCAAAATGCGATGACATTTGAAAATTATAAGAAAAATCCGAATTAAATGTACTGCAGAGCATCCGGCTCAGCAATGTCCAAACTCGCCGTCAATTTCCTATACAAATCCCATTACCAACCTGTAAATTACTTTCTTGAAATTGGACCCTATAACACCATTCTCTACCATTAGTAGATTAATTGTGTAAATAAAGCTACTGCTAAAGCATTGAGAAACGGTCCTTCGAACCGGATAAGTTAACTACACCCAGATAAAATAATAGTGTACTAAATGAAGTCAATAAAAATCGTGCTCTGCGGGCCTACCGCGAACTAAAAACGAAGTATCTCCCTCTCTGTTGTTCGAATATACAAGTACTTGTATATTCGAACGAACCGAAAACGAAATATCTCTCTGTCGTACGACAGAGAGATATTTCGTTTTCGGTTCGTGGTAGGCCCTCAACTAGCAGTGGTATTTAATAGACAGCGTTCTTACTCTGACGGCCATCTAGTAAAATGATATTTTCGCATCACAATGTTTCTTTGATTTAACACTATTATTTGTAGCATTGTGTGTTGTTTAAATAGGATAGTATAATGAATAATAATTGTGGAGGCATTTAGCAGAAAATTTAGTAATTTTGGCACTGCCAGAAATGCGTCCAGTATATCAATTAACTTGGATTTAACAGTAAATTATAAATAATTTTTAATTCAGTCAACTTTTTCTTGTTGCTCTTTTTGTAGATGACATCCAATAATCATATAGCATACCAGTTATATTCATTTTAGTTTATTTCTGCTGAATGCACCATTTAAGCCAGGGATACAATAGGGGACAAATGTCCCTGGAAGTGACACGTGGCCGGTGACATCTCAAGCGAAGTCGAGCGATTTCGCTTGATATATCTGTCGACTTCACCCGACATATCTGGCTATATTTTTATTTTGTATCTAGGATGCCCTAGTGATTTGACATCATAAGTGCATCTAATATGCCTAAATTGAAGAATAAGTAATTTCATTTAATTATTGTACTAATTAGTAATAGTTAATTTGTATTTAATTTTATTGATTTTGTTTATTTTGATTTTTATTAATGTTTATTATTTATACACAATATGATGATCTTTTTGTGAATCCATGCTATTATACTAGATTTTTATAAAATAACATGTAAATTTTCAATGACAAATAAATAAATCTAATCTATATAAAATCGTGTCGAGCGAAGTCTGGCAAGCTTGCGCCACTTCACCCGACGTCGCTCGCTACACTTGTCGCGTGACTTGTCCCGTAGTGCATACCTGGCTTTATTTAATAAATAGATGTTGTTGGAATTGAAAATAGTTAACTTATTAACAGTACTAATAATGTTAACGAATTTGTTGGTAAATATCGAAATTAAAAGTGTAACTAAGGAGCTGTTTGACAATTTAAAATAAATGAAAGTCTGAATATAAGACTCTGTTGTAATAAACTGATCTGCTAGATCGAAGGAACGCTCACATGTTTATTTATATATGTAAAATATAATAGCCAGTGAAATCTACATACTAAACTAATATACATTCCTTAAGTAAGTGCATGTCATTTTTGGTAAGTGAAATATAATTATATTTTGCAAAATAGTTTTTTTATTTTATACATAAAAACTAATATCATACTAATCCGTATATCCTATCCAGAACTTCGTTTGCGGTTTCCGGTAGGCCCTCATGCCGTTTTTTGAAATTTTAGGTTACAGTTTTACATATCGACCTGACGTACCTCGCCTTAATTGCCATACAAAAGTGCAATATTAAATTGACATAACGATACATGTAAGCATTGAATGAACTCTGACCCTAGAGACCCTTTTTGAGGATACCACTGCAAATTGTTCAGTCGTCGAGCAACGGTACTATATAGAACTCTGAAAACATTTGCCGTTGATCCTCCTTCTCCAGCTTTAGCTGCAGCAGCAGGAGGCCGTTGGAGCTGCATCTCACCACCACCTGGAATGGAGGAAGTAGGTTAAGGGAATGCCTCGACTCTGTAAACCACGCCCCCTGTGTAATGCCGGATCCACACAATTGGCTACGATGGCCCAACGCACGATGGTTCATCTCATTCTAAACTCGAAATTATTATTCCTTCTTGGACTGTAAATTAATATTTTGACATGAAAAATGTATTACTTATTATAGTCAGACTTTCTTATATTGTAAATTAATATTTTGACATGTAAAAGTGCCCTTGTGGCCTATTTGCAGAATAAATGTTTGATTTTTTGTTTTTGATTCTACCGCATAGCTGCTTACTGGTCCTGCGCATCATAGCCTGTGTCGATCCGGCACAAGAGGCGCAGACATGCTTGTCTTATGCGCACGAGAAAACTAGAACATTACTTCGGGAATTGGCTGTTAAGGACAAACGATAAATATTTGACTTTGTGAACTTTATCAATATTTTCTCTTATGAGATTTTAGATGATGTAAAATGCCATCATAATAACATGATTGTGGCGTTTAATAATATGCTGTTTCGGTAAGTTGAGCAAACAAAAGAAAACCAAGTCTGAGCCAGCAGACAGCAGAGTTCTTATAAATTCCGAATTTGTTTAAAACTTTCTATTGGAAATAAAAAGGCTATAATAATAATTCTTACCTTGGTGGAGATAGCGAGAGCTTTCATAATGAGCCGTATGTGGTGCAGCTGATACTTCAGTGTTACCGCTTCCTCGCAGCTGAAGCTCTGCACCATCTCTGAGGATTTCGGCATGTCGATACAGGATCTGTCCTGAAAACATTAGTATCACTGTCAGTATTATTTTAGTTCAAACAATTTTTTGCCTACAATTTCTGTAGGACTAATTAAAGCGATAGGCATATACCCAGGCCGATTTGTGGTATTAATCTGTTCGGTTACGTTCATTCGTGCGAATTCACCTCCTGTCGGCTTCACCAAGCGAGGCTTAAAGGTACAAGCTGGAATCCGACCGCCGCCAGCAACTGCACGTTCCGCCACACACGAAGTTGAACCGTAATCATAAGACTAAAAGTCCCAATTTGGAGCGGCGTAAGTGTTGCCGTGCAGTCGCAACACTTCTCCGCTCACTTCAAATTGAGCATTTTATAAATACAATTACGGTTCAATTTGCAGTTGCTATCTGCAGTCGGCTACGAATTCATACCATTACGATCTTGGGATCTTGATTAAGATACGCAATAGCTTCTTATCTGCATGCCGTGCTGTGCATATCTCGAGTAGATTGGAACTTGAGAATTGACTGCGATCCTAACTGGCTCCCTCCAAAATAAGACTTTTTTCATGTGAAAAGATCCCAAAGAAGTAGAACCATTATTGATGAGAAACTAATATAAGATTAGATCGATTGGATTGATTGGTTCATCAAGCAACTTTGGGAAATGGAAGAAACTACGATGATTCGCGCGATCTCAGCTGTCGACTGTCGACTTCACCAAGCAAGGCTACGGATTATGATCTTGATGATATGCAGTAGCTTACCTGCATGCCATAAGTAACGATGCTGACATTAGGGTGTTCCGGCGATAGTTTGAGCTCCATGATGTCGCAGGAGCGCTCCAAGTCCGCCAACAGGCCCAGGAACGCCGGCGCCTTCAGCACCAGCTTGGCCACCTCCGAGGAGTCCTCGTCTCGGAGCTCCAACACAGAATCAGCGGTCTGGGTGGATATCTCGCAGTCTGTCATTACATTGGTCAGCGATTGTGGCTGCAAACTGAAATGGAAAGGATTTCTGTAGACCAGCAACGATCGCACAATCAATTGAACTCGTGTATCACCTTCAATCACGTAAATTAGATGAACAATCATTTCAATCGCGACTGCCACAATCTGTAGTTGCAAATTCTACATGATTGTCAATTAAAATAAATTCGTGCAGAAACTTGATTATTTGCGTCAGTTGCCGGACATCGGTTGAGCAGTAAACTCGGCTTTTTGTGGATAATATGCACTTGTGCAATTATAACGTGCAGAAATCTAACTGATAATGTTAATTCAAGCAATAACTTATCATAGTTAACTATCCAACCATTTTTAACTAATAAACGATATTTTCCTTCCTAGACCTTCGCATAACCAACGCGCAATGTGCTGGGCATTATAAATGATTATTATTTATTTTATTTACAGCAATGTGTGCGTGAGCCTAATGTTTACAATACCTACAACAGTATTATGTGGTTGCAAGTTGCAACGCAGGGCCGTTCTTCTTTTTCATGTACATAATTTTCGGACACTTTTTTAATGCAGATCTTGGAATACTTGGCCCTCACTTCATATTTTTGTATTGTTATTTAGAAACAAATTTGATTAGAGATTCCGATAGTTTTGGTAATTACCGAACCACAGCTAATATCCATAAATCGAGTAACAGTGGTTCGTATGTCTCACCATTTGTACGAAAAAATGGTTTTTACCACTCTGCACTCTGTTACCCACCTTTTACAGCAATATGTTAATATTTAAGTATTTTTACCTAAAAATTCCTTTTATTAGGTTCAGGTACTATTTCGAATCCTATTTATGTACACAAATTCAATACATATCATAGATTTTTTTTTGTAATAGAAAAATTTCGAAAGAGTAGAATGATCCTAAAACGCGGCTCACCGGTTCTGAGGGGCTACCGGGAAACGAAAACGATAGAAGGTATCTCCCTCTCTGTCGCACTTGCTAATCCGTGGGACAGAGAAGGAGATATTCGAACTTCGTCCGTTTTCTGTTCGCGGTAGCCCCTCTGGAATACTATGACGAGGGCCAATCTCTTGTATTCTAATATCTATGCCGAATGTAAACGAATCTTGAATTATTGAGCGGTACAAAGCTATAAGATTGGGAGACCATTCAACTTATCTATCTTGCTCTATCTCATAAGTAGCTTCGTACTGGATTTTTTAAGTAACTTATGTACTTACAAAATATAACTTCATATTAAATTTAACAGTGTGTTTTCGGGGAAGGAAAACATTTTGAGGAAACCGGTCTAATCCAACACGGTCTAGTTCTCTCTCTGGGTGCAGTCTTGCCAGTCTGAGTAATAGGGTCCCATTTTACCCTTTAGTTACGGAACACTAAAAACGGTAGGAGGAAAAAAAGCAACGCAAAGAAATGTGTAAAATTAAATTGTGGTGAATATCCGCCAGTGATGTGGGACCTCGCAAAAACACATTCTCACATATCTGATGGATTATCCGGAATGGACAATCCCAAGATTCCCGAGCTTACACATACAAGTATGATCAACCCCTTTGTGAGATTTTCACTTCACTATTACTGTGATTAATGAATAATGAAAACATACACTAGGAGTAGAGGAGAGCCTTCACTTCTGTAGTACATCTTTAAGCTTGATTCTTCACCTGAACCAAAAATATTCAAGCACTCCGCTAACACTGCAATACTTATCTGAAACAAAGTGTATATTTATTATAGCCTTACTTTTAAAACCTTTTTTTTGTAACTGGCAACTGCTCCATCGAAAAGGTCCAAGCTCCAGGGGAAAAGGGCACCCCAGAGATGTAAAGGTCCTTTAGAAGCTCGCGCCACGCCTTCCTATCCTCCATCGCTCCAGCTCAGTCCAACTGCTCGCAGCTCACTCAATTGTTTGCCGCCATGTGTGCACGATTTTATAAAAGGTGAACATTGAAACACTCCTAAAATCACCTGGGTGTTTCAATTGTCTGTCAGATAATTTCTACATATGAAATTATCCATACCAAACAATATCAAAACGGTTTTTTTTATTATCCTAGAGTGTGAAGTAACTTAACTTTTGAGCATTAATTATTGTGCATGCTCTCCTGTTGCTGCATGTGTTTCTACAAACGCTATATGGGTGTTATAACACTACTTACTAAGATCGTTAAAAATAAAAACAGATATTGTTTATTAATTCCACTTACTTTTGGTAACTCTGGTCATCAAGTGTAGGCGAAAGTGGATGGGATTCGTACAGGGGAGCATACTGGGCTAAATGGGCTATTTAGCAGCATTAACATTGTTCTGATACAGTGAATGGTTATTGTTTTACAACACTCGTTGTCTACCCATGCCGAGATCTCCGGGCTCATAACAAAAGAGTGCTATTGTTTATTTTTTTCGCTGGGAGAGGACGGGGACGTCCCAGTGACAGCATAGTAAAATGTGTATGAATCCTACAGAGTTTCCCCTAGAGTTCAAATCAAATTTCAAATCATGATAGTAGATAAGTATGTGTAACTTACTTTAAACATGACATCCACATCACTCCGCACATGGTACTCGGTGAAGTTGTCTGCTGGGACATAAGCAGAGGCCTGTACACATTTGCCTTCCTCCACAGTTAGCTTAAGACCCTCTGCAAGAGCACAGAATACTGCAGACTTGAAACAAAAGAGATAATATGATTAACACACAAATGATTGTGCAGTTTAACTTTTGCTATTTTATAATCAGGATGTGGATATTTGGTAGCATGGTAAGACATTAGTACATGGTGTCAATATTGATGTTAAAAAAATATGTCACTAGTAATAGTAAATGTCCGCCTTTTTGGCATGAAAAATGCATTAGATTTGAGACAGATTAAGAAAAATTAAAAAAATATTCTACTCTGGGCTAGTATCTTGGGGATCCGAATGGTGATGAATACTTCAATTACTTTAAACTTCTTAATTTCAAATCCAACCCCTCACTAAGCCAAGCTGTACCATCAGCACTCATGGTCAAGCAGATAAATTATTTATTTCAAAAGGGGAAACGCAGCCAGTCTTATGGGAACCCTTCCTTCGGGATCGGATCTGGGTGACATTTTTTAATTATCTATTGTATTCACAAATAAGTACATAACCAAATCAGAAAATAATATTTAACATTTAAGCAAGTAAAGCAAGTATTACAAACAACTAGATAGCAAACGAAACAGAGTTGTGAAATGACAAAAATAAAATATGTAGTTAAGACAGTAACATTTAATGTGGCTGATATTGGAACATTTCTCTTGCTAGCTGAATCTACTATGGATAAAAATCGTTTCATCTTGTAACTAACCTCTTGAAACTGAATAGCTTTCAGCAAGCTACAAAGTGTCTTGCCTGAATCCATTGATGCAGTAAAGTAATACCCGCTCATATCATCATCCATCTTGTCCGTCTAACTCATACAGGGACTTCAATAACATCAAATACTGGTCAGCTGTTACCTCATGAGGCACAGTTTTACCCAATATTGTAGCTATTCTAGCTGCTAGAACATGCTTACAAGTTACTTGATTTTTCTTTTCTATTACTTGGTGTTTGAATGCTAGGCAGGGGCAGAAGTTTTTACGCGGGAATACTCTGTAGACTCGGTCGTTGTCGCCGTTGATCTCAATTAAAACTCGGAGTTTGTCGGCTGTAGTGTATGCAACGAGAATGGGATACTTTTCTAAGATATCTAACGCTCTTTGCAAAACAACGCCGTAGACTGAGTGTAAAATCAGTAAATCGCTATCTGAAACTAAAGAAAGCGTTAAATTATGAGTAATTCCTACAGAAAATGTGAAAGTAAATTGTAAATATAAATAAATGTAACCTTCAAATGTAAACATACGTTGCTTGCTTTCCAGCTGGGTGATACGACTCTCAATTTGGTTCAACACAAATTCAGCCGCTGAAGGAATGTTGGATTTGAAACTATTCATTCTATTTTGCTATCTTCTTTCGATTTATTGCATTTTTGACGTTACAATTACAAAATAAAAAGTTGACGTTAAGAGTCATGTTGAAAAACTGGCGCCAAAGAGTATAATAATTATATTTATGCCCGCCCTTTAAGGAAGTAATTTATGGTAAACCGTTTAAACCAATTCTCAATTTATCAGCATAAGACCTTTTCCGTCACTCTTGGTGACCCGCGTATAGGATCGTTTTAGTAATATTTATACTCTAAGGTATAAAATAATTCCCATGTTTATAATTATCAGTTTTTGAACGAACGCATTTTGTCAGTGTGTCATGTCATTTCTTTCTGACATTTTTGTTTTCTTTCAGCTTTCAGTCTGGCAGAAGGACGAGATCCCATTATTTTTCTAGATTTTCATGAATAATATTGCTTATTGTCTTCGAACGAGGAAATCTTTAGGGCATGGTGCAATGTTAATTTTTTTTTCATAACCAGCGTAAAAGCTGCATGGGTGAGTTTTAAAGCTTGTAAATCTAGTTTTTAGTATCGTAAAATTCTTTTGGGTGGGGGTGGTGGTGGTATAATACCGGATGCGGTTTCAGGCCTTGTTCGAAGAAAGATGCCTGAACACTTGGAGCTTCAGCATCTTGTGGAGCTCTCGGCGGGAAGCGGCGATGAGAGCATACCCAACCTGCTAGAAAACAAGCGTCCGTTCATTAAACGCTGCCCCTTCTTCGGATTGATACTGGCCACACTCTCATCCTTATTTTTCTCTCTAAGCTCTGTCATTGTAAAGAGTCTTGTAAATGTAGATCCGATACAACTAGCCATGTGCCGTTTCATAGGAATACTGCTACCTACTATACCCATAGTAATCTACACAGATCAGCCTGTATTTCCGAAAGGAAAGAGGATAATGCTTGCTCTACGGTCACTAATGGGCACTATTGGTTTATTGTCAAGTTTTTATGCATTCCGACACATGCCATTGGCTGATGCTTCAGTTATTGTATTTTCAGTACCAGTGTTTGTGTCAATATTTGCCTATATACTGCTTAAAGAGCCATGCGGTATTTGGAACATGTTGTCCATTGCGTTGACTCTGTTGGGTGTTGTTTTGATAACAAATCCACCATTTTTATTCGGTAAGGATGAGGACACAACTGATGCGGAAGCACATTTGAAGCATTACAATGCTGTGACAGGAGCAGCAGCTGCATTCGGGTCTACCATATTTGGTGCCAATGCCTATGTGTTGCTGAGAGTACTGAAAGGTCTGCACTTCTCAGTTATTATGACCAACTTTGGAATGTACGCAGTTTTGCAGACTTTGTTTTACTCATTGATTGCCGGTGTATTATGTATGCCAAACTGTGGCACGGAGAGGTTTCTTGTTGTATGTCTTGCCTTATTCAGTTATTTGGGTCAGATTTTACTAACAATGGCTTTGCAAATTGAGCAAGCTGGCCCGGTTGCTATAGCCCGTTCGGCAGATATAGTATTTGCATTTCTTTGGCAAATCATGTTCTTCAATGAAATGCCAAGCAAAGCATCTGTTATAGGAGCAGTGTTAGTTCTTAGTTCAGTCATATTGGTGGGTGTTCGCAAGTGGGCACTGGCATTACCTGCTGAATCAGAATTAAGAAGTAAATTGGGAATGCTAGCAAAATAAGCATATATTTTCTAATCTCAAAATCCTGGTATACTATGTATAAGTGCTATAGTGTAACAAATGTTGTGAACACTTTTCATATAATCATGTGTCATTTATAAACACATTTGGTTTGAATGATTGTGAACATTTTGCTTAATATTATAACTAAATATTATTAAATAGGTAACTACTATACTTTGCCACTGCATAGCAAACTGATTTAGGCAAAATAATTCCCTTATTACAGGTGAGAAATTTTTTTCCATAACAGTGTATATGACTATGACATAGCCAAGATTGAATTTCATCTGGCCTCTAGGAAAATAGAGAAAAAATACATGTAGGTTCAAAAATGACATCTATAAGTTAAAAAAGTTAATCTTAAACTGCAATCAGTATTCTTAAGATGTTTGCTTGCTTTTTAACTTTAAATTGATTTTCTACCAGCGAAGCTAAATTTTTGTCGTATGTTTTTTTAGAATATTTTCGCTTCGCCGGTGGTAATTCACTAAGGTAAGCACTAGCTAGTTTGAACCACTCCTGCAAATTGATTGTAATTAATTTATCGACTTATCATACCCATAGTCATTCACTTCATACTGAGTTGATGCGTAATATAAGAACTATCACCCTAAAAGACTGTTAATTAAGTCCATTGTAACTTGAGTTGTGTGTTGCCTGTTCTAGTCACTTAGTGTTCCTTGTAGCTTTAATTTTGATCATTAGACTGCACTTATTAGACTGGCTAGTACTTTATATCTCCAGCGTAAAGTATTTTTTGTCCTTAGCGTATTAATCCAGTAATCTTGTCGCCTGAAAGTATGGAGTAGTGTGGCTCAAATCCGGTAGTTCAGATTTTTTGCAGACTTGTTTATGATGTTGTCCTAATGAATAATCCAAGTTTGTGACCACGAGCGCCAAACGGAACTATGTCAAAAATCGAAAAACCGATTACAGCCCTAAATGACTTGTTTCTGACAGTACCTTATCAGGACGATTTTAGAGAATACTAAATTTGCTACAATAATGAGACTACAATTGTAAAGCATTCGTTTTTGATAGTACCTTGTCAGGATGGTTTTAGACTAAATTTGCTACAATATGAGAAAATTGTTTCTGTAAGTAGACCAAATAGCTTCCGAGATAAAGCCTTTCAATGTTTATCATTATTTCGAATTTAGCAAACTTTGAAAGGCTTTGTCGCGGAAATTATTGTGTCTACAGAGACAATTCTAGCCTTATACTGTAGCAAATTTAGTCTACTTTAAAAACATCCTAAGAAGATACTATCAGCAACTAATCCTTTAGGGTAATAATCGGTTTTTCGATTTTTGACGACGTTGCGTTCGGCGCTCGAGGTTACAAACTTGGATTATTCATTGGGCCAACATCATAAACAAGTACGCAAAAAATCAGAACTACTTATCGGATTTGACGCAAGTTCTGAATGTAGGTATAAAGTTACTGGATCATATTACAAACTTCTAAATTTGCCACAGCAATGCGTATTACAAACTTGACAATTTGTCACAGCAATGTCACAGAGATGCAGCTACAGTTAGAACGAAAGGTATATATGGCTGTCTCATTCCAACTATAAATGCTTCTTTGTTGGTTCTTACGTGAAATTGCTACATTTGTAATATGATTTTACTTACTCAAGTGACTGCCACGCGTGCATGGCAGTCCGCTGCCTGATGCCGGCCTGCTTGGAGAGTTACAGGCTTCATGGTCTCCGCTCTCTTTATTGACCAAGGAATTGACTAAGTACTCAAAGCACTGCCTGCAGGTCCCTGCTTGCAGTACCACTGCCAAATCGTGTTGTGTATATGTATGCAAGGCCGATATTACTATTAAAATATCGTGCATACACACAATAAGATTGGCAGTGGCACTGCAAGCAGACCCTGCAGGCAGTGCTTTGAGTAGGCCCTTTACACGCGATCAGACTAGGTTGTCAGGGAAACCAGACCAGGAAATCCGATGTTTAAATATATCCATATCTATTTATGGAATATTTGAAATATGATAAATATGGAGATATTCTAACTAAAGTATACTTAGCTGAGCTAATATCTATCATATTATTAATCTCTAGTCATTTGACATTTATGTTAGGTAAAGTAGGGATGAACAGGTCCCTGTTTGACACAGGTTAATTTGATAAGTAGATCATTTTCACTTTGATGTCTTTGATAAGTAGTTGCATTTTTAACAAAGTTTTGTAGATTACGATAGTTCCAATACAAAGGTGCGTTTTGCGCAAAAGGGACAGAGTATGCCCCCTCTTAAAACTTTGAACACATAACTATGTAATTATTTATTCTTTTGAGTTACTTTTTTCGCCATTTGAATTTGATCCTTTTTAGAGAAAATTCGAACTTATTGATTTTCTGTTTTGGTGTCAACATCCCTATTCAGGACGTCGTCATTAATGCGACTACCGAAGTCATGCCTTAGTGCCTAGTACTAAGGCTGAATGAATAGCTTCTACCTTCACTTGTTACGGCCGAAATGTGGTAAGACGTCACGTGAAATGTAACGGTATAAGCTTTCCTGATAGTTAGGTGTATGAATGGGTGGCTCTGAGAAATACCATTGACGTTATTATTTATTGTTAAATTAAATATTAGAATTTAATTAGTGTAACGATATTAGCCGCATACGTTTACTAAGTTGCAATTCTCACTTAGTGTTTAGGATCATATCACGCATGCTTATATCGTGTAGGTATATTAGCATTCATTTTTGTTTCAAGGTAGACGCGGAATGGCATCGGTTACACTGTGATTATTACTCTCAATACTAGGGTGTCAATATTATCGTGGTATTCAAAATTGTATGGCTTTTTCTTCAATATTAATTAATACCCACGTGATACGTATTGTAATGTGAGTGTATCGCGTGATAATTATCGCCGTGTAACCGATTCCAATGACTGTCAGGAATTATTATATGATCATATTTATAGACTGGCCTCGCTTCACAAATAAAATACTAGTTACTACAGTAACAGATTCTGCACGGGTCTAGAAACGGGGCGTGCCAACGCGGTGATATGTCTGTTTCGCTCGAACACTTTCAAAGGCCGACGTGACGTCATTCGACGCTGCGCTAGCGCGAGCGCACACTGATGCGCCTTGTATAATCTGCCCGTGGTACAGTGGGGAATTTCAATGTTTGCCACTTTTGGATTCTTATTTGGATAGAACAAATGTTCAAACTCCTCTATTGTTACTTACTAGCGCTGACGCGGTGGGCGGATCTCCGCGTTCTTTTTACGGGCCTGCCCACGTTGTATCTCACCGAGAGGAAACCCAGAACCGAAAACGAAATATTTGCCTGTCTCACTTACATATCCGAGCGACAGAAAGAGATACTTAGTTTTCGGTTCGCGGTAGGTCATCTGAAACAAACATATGGCGTTGCTTAGTGTTTACGTCACAGGTTTACGTACAACATACAACATAGGTGTTTGCATTGTATTTTGACGTTCCGTGCCGTTGCACGCGTCGTCTGGCCGTAAACAACGCCTATCTGTTTAAGTACGTAGCGTGTTCAGTCTATGGAGTAAATGCGCATTTTAAAATTATGATAGTCTGGGATAGAATCTAATATCTCCTAAATCTATGTAGCTTGAAGACTTATTTGTTGTTTCGCCATCGATTTTAGGCAGAAATGTAGTAAATTCTAGTTTCAGTTTTGCCTTAAGAGTTTTACATTTAAATGTCTATTTTGGTCCGCCTGACCTGATATTAAACTTCTGTATTCGAAATTGATCTAGTCTGCAAACTTTATTATTGTTAAGTAATTTTAAGATTTCTTAATATTTGTAGTGTCTTAACTTTTTAATATATATGTTAACTTATCGTTTATTCATCGCCGTTGAGGTGAATGTTCGTTCCAGCGAAGGGTTCAAAAACTCCTTTTTCACATATATCATTAAGTATATAAGAACATTAAATGATTGTGATATTTTTCTTGCACATATTAACGAAACCAAATTATACCTACTGCTTACATTAATAAAAAGGTTGTTTTATTCCATGTTGTTTAATTATTCATGTTTTTTCTAGAGCAACTATAACTTTCAGTACACCCAACGATTCGTGTAAAAGCGAAGCTACACCCATATAGTAAATCCTCTTTTCTCAAAAATAGTATGAAATGTTCTCATATCATCTGTGAAGATTTGTTAAAGACGTACAGATGTATTGCAAAATGATTTTCTTCCGGGAAAACTCTGATCTCAATCGGAACACGATGGCACCCGAACTGTCAATCAGTGATTGTATTAAATGAGTGATGTTTTCATATCCATTATTATGGAACTTTATTGTTTAGTGTCAAATGTCAAAGTGAAAAATATTGTTGTATAATATAGATATGTTGCAACCACCTTCAATAACTCAGATGGAAGTTATAAACCATTCGTCGTATCACTGCGTAATCAAAATCATCAAGATCTAGATATAATTTCTTGCGTGGTCTACCCAGCTTAATATTGTTTGTTGGTATTTTTATTTTTTCTATATTATTCTTCCGATAAAGTACGAAGGAAAATGATTTTCCACTACATCTGTATCCGAAAGTGACTCATCTTGAACAGTTTCCAGGAAACGCAATCCTGCTGTTGAAGTAATGTATGTAAATCCCATTATCATTAATAATTACGACTGCCGCGGCGGTCACCAAAGATGGTCGGTCCTTATTTACGGTTTTAGAACAAACGACACGGAACTGCGAAAAATATTTTTTACTCTTATTCATACAGTTAGTTTTATTTTTGAGGAAAGCACTACACATGCTTCGACCATAAGTGCCATCCTGGCCATAAGTGTATTAAAGTCGGACCTCGCCTTCGGCTCGTTCGGGTAACTCATACTCGCCCAGGATGGCTTACTTACTGGTCCCTGCAGTAATTAACGTGTTCAAAAGTTAAACGTGATGGTTTTGTATGTGATCTCATAACTGCATCATTCATTTGTGATGTAAGTAATGTGGTAACGGCACGCGCGCGCGGGGCCGGGGGGCGGTGGGGATCATGGTACAGTTGCCGGCAAACATCTTAAGCTTAAGCTTCAGTGCGCAGTAGCTTGATTTCTACGTAAATCGGCTACTGCGCAGGTTCAAAATGTTTGCTGGCAACTGTATAATGTAAAGCTGTGGGGCTAGCATAACTGCCGCTGCGACGCGACGCGAGTAGAGATAAATCTACCCTCCTCTTTCCAATTCGCACAGTTCGAGTGAGACAGGAATCGTTGAGTCGCGCGAGATACGACTTGGCAGCAAGTTGTGCTAGCCCACCTGATCCTTACTAACGGTTCTTGAACACATTAAAGAGGATTTACGATGGGTGTAGATAAAAAATATTTTAACGCCCCACCCTTGCCCCTCATTCTGCGACCGAATTCAGCCGGGCTGATTTTGCACGCAGTTGCTCCAAGTGGCCAAAGTTGACCGGAGGGATTTATATGTATGGACCTGCCACAGACGGACGCATTCAGCAGCGGAATACAGGAATAAATTGTGTTGTGTATTGAGAGATTGAAACATCGACAACTTATAGTTGATCCGTGCGAGAGAGATCTTAAGATACTCTTGCGCCTCCAAATAGGACAACGCGACCTGGTCGCCGCGTACACTTTCCGGACTACGACCCACATTTCATATCGTGCCGTCCCTTTCACTCATAAAGTGAATAGAGTGAAAGAGACGGCACGATACGAAGTTCGAGGTAGCCCCTTAGATTGTTAGTGGCAAATTGAAAGGTCGTAGACTGCATTTTGAGAACAAAAATGTGTTAACCATTAACAGTGTAACATAAATTCTCCAAGTAAAATCTACTACAAAAAGTTAACCCAACTCAACCAAAATATAAAATGGCGTTAATCGGAACGTGTAAGTAAACCATGTTTCAAAAGTTTGGAGCATGTTATCATCTGTGGAAAAGAACTGTCAGTGTCATTGTGACATTATTGTGTCAAAAAAAGCTTTATTAGATGTTAGATTTCTATATTTTCTATTCGCTTTCACAGCATTTTCCACATATTTGGCATTAATACTTTTCCTTTATCCAAATACTTGTACGAATTAGCAATGGCGGATCGTCTTACTCAACTGCAAGACACAATAAATCAGGTAAGTATCATAACTTCAGTTTATCGTGGTGAAAGTTTCATTTTCTGATAGAATGCGTTTGTTTTTAGCAAGCGGAGTATTTTTGCAACAGCATCGGTATATTGCAGCAGTTCTCTACGCCTAGCAAGTTCCCTGGATTTGATCGTAGCGGGTCGCAAACGCCTCAACAGCAGCAGAGCCAGGAGGACTACGCGATGTTGTTTGCGACGTTGATATCGCGATGTGCAAAAGATATCGATACGTTGATCGAATCGCTACCCAGTGAGGAGAGCTCGACAGAGCTGCAAGTGCAGAGTTTGCGGCGGCTGGAGGCTGAGAATAAGGAAGCTGCGGAAAGACTTGAAGAGGTTAGTAAAATTATCCTAAAGCCCGATTTACACTGTCGGGTTTGATAAAGGTTGGAACCTATGTAACCTGCAGTGTAGTTAAACTAGTATGCAATTCTTGTATGTATGTAAATCAATCTTAACTAAATACCACCATATTCTTTCTGTAAAAATTGAGCAGTATTTAAATAATTTTTGATATTGTGAGTTTGTTAATAAGGATGACCACGGGTTCGCACATAAGGTCCGCGTTTTTTCGACCGCTGGTCTATGTTGGACTGACTGCCTCAGGTCTTATTACTACCTTAAGTATGTGTGTTTGACATTACATCTGTTTTAGGCTGTACGTCAAGGCGAGATCCTGCTAGAGAAGATCCAAGGTGCCCTCAGTGACATTGCACAATGCCAGCTTGATATGCAGAATCCGGCACAGATCCTGAACAAGGATATGAGACCATTATAGAACTTAAAGAGGCATGATGGACAATGTTGGTGATAAATTGCCTTGTTACTACCACATAGTATAATAGGATGAGAAAGGATACCATGAACCAAAAACAAAGTATTTTTTCATGTATCTCCCTCTCTGTTGCACTTGCAATTGTGCACACAAGCGGCAGAGGAGATGCACAAACAGACTTTATGTCCTGTTCGTGGCAGCCCCTCAGATGTTCTGTTAACGCCAAAGGACCTATTTAATGTCAAAGGAAACAAGTTTGTTGAAATGTCATTTCTTATCGACATATAAGGTACAAATCATTATAAAAGTCGTTCATTTGATTTAATATTCATACATTATTCCTCATTTCCTGTTGCATTTTGAACACCTTTCAATAATTGTAGATTAGTTAAATACTAATACATATAACAAAATTCACAAATGAAGATTTACATTGTCTATTTTCTAGCTTGTTTTGGTTTATAAATATGCAGTTTAAGTACCACCATGACCATGAGGCTTAAGTGGAAGATATGTGATAATCCACATCGAAAGGGACCTTATGGCGGCAGGCGCTTACGTTACACCTATTCACTATTGTATTGGAATAGCGGCAATAAAGGCGTATGTGCCGGCCGCCATAAGGTCCCTTTCAATGTGGATTATCACATATAGTAAGGTATGAGTTACTTATGTGCTCATGCTTTTTTGTTAGTACTTAATTATGAGGTGCTTGTTTTGGATTTTTAATCATCCCTTTTGCAATGCATTCGGTAATGATGTTCAGTAAGTTCAATAAATACACTATCAATCATAATGTCATTATTACTGTTTGAGAGCATATAAATAACTTAAGGATTGTAAAAAGAAAATTATGTAAAAACCATTCTTCAACATTATTATAGTTTTTTCATTACTTTGTTATACATGGGAAAAATAGGGCCCAAAACATGAACTACATTACATAGGTAACTTCATATTGAACTAGTAATAAAATAAAGTGCAAATAAAGATATACATACTTCTAGCAATGCCATTTTTACTTTATAAGCAATTTATTTTCATGATCGCCACCTGACAACGAACAAGTGATGAAAGCCGGGATTGATTACATACAGAATTCTTTCAAAGTATTACATACTGTCTGTCTGTTACCAGATGAAATTTGGTACCTATGGAGATAGTTTGAGTTCAGGGGAAGATCATAGGATATTTTTTATCCCGGAAATCATTCCTTTTGGGAGTGGATGTTTGTATGGAAGAATGATAACTAGGTAAGCGCCTGATATTAATGAATACCTATCCATTAAATTCTAACGCTATAAACGAGTTCTACGCGGACAGTCGCGGAAAAATATAGTTTAAAATAAAGCTCTTAGTCTGGCCAGCGAGTCGTGTCTCTTGCATTTATTTTCAAATTCTTCACATGGCAACAAGTTACCTAACAAATAAGCTGTCAAATATAAGTACCTATAACGTTGCTATTATGTATTTCGTGTTACCAGCTACCAGCATGGGATTTTTCAAATTTCCGCTTTTTTGTTGTGACATGACACGCAGACTATCTCAGCATCGTTGCAGGACTGAGATTTCTAATTATGAGTAGGTAATGGTAGATGTGCTAGTGAGTTTTGGTTGTCACCCCATATCTGGGCCTGTACTCCGAAGTCCGAACTTCGTATCGTGCCGTCCCTTTCACTCTCGTGTTATACACTATATGAGTGAAAGGGACAGCACGCTACGAAGTTCGGAGTAGCCCCTCTGAGTCAGCATAATAGCAAGTAACTACCTACGTAAATTAAGAGGTCAGGAAGCTCTTATAAATTCCATTATAATAGATTTTGTGAAAGTAAAGACATTGTGTTATGCGTAAACGATTATTGTGCACGTAACAATGCTTATTCAATCAATTTATTCACTGGAAAGTACCGAAATCAAATCAGTCATATCCTGAGGGGTTACCGCGACTGAAAACGAACGAAGTTCGAATATCTCCCTCTCTGTCGCACTTGCTAATACGTTCCACAGAGAGGGAGATATTCGAACTTCGTTCGTTTGCTGTCGCGGTAGCGCCCCTGAACGACAGTGCAAACGCAGCCTCTCTGTCGCACTTGATAGTTTGGTCATAACACTGCGACAGAGAGGGAAAACTTCGTTTGTGGTCGCGGTAGCACTCCTGGGGCGCTACCGCGACAGCAAACGAAGTTTTCCCTCTCTGTCGCACTTGCAAGTTTGCACATAAGTGAAACAGAGAGGGAAAACTTCGTTTGTGGTCGCGGTAGCCCCTCTGTACAGGACTGGTTTTAGGTAATTTATAATTAAAAATATCCTGACTTTTGACTCAATTATTATTTCATTGCTTGATTGCCGTGGGTGTTAGTAGCGTAGGTATTTTGCAGCTAAGAATTATAACATATACCTAAACACCAGGTAAAATATGATGATTTTACCTTTTCACCTCATAGGGTCCTTACGCCGGTTACACGATCGGAGTCGAACAATTCAGAAAGTATCTACTAAATAAAATGCATACGACTCACTATTTTTTAAGCAATAAATCCCTAAAAAATAGTGAGTCGTATGCGTTTTATTTAGTAGATACCTATTGAATTGTTGGATCCTTAAAAAATCGACTAATTAAGCTGGAAGATATCCCTCATAGGGATAAGTTCGCCTTTGTACTCTAATCTTGTGACATGTATATTACCTGTTATTGTGTACAAATAAAGTGCTTACATACGTACATACATACATACTAACAGTAGATTGTTAACCAAGGGTTGAAAGCCACCCATTTCAGAATCGAACTAGGGTAGAGGCACCAAAAGATGAACATCCCCCAATAGTCGAACATTTGATCGAAATATTGATATAAAAAAATCGGGGCATATTTAACGTGGTCGGGATATTTTTTTCCTAAAGGATGAGGAGGATCCTTTTTCCTAAAGGAAGTACCTATAAATTCCTACCTCTTTGCCGAGGTAGGAATTTATACTTCCAGGGCGTTACGCCACGCTTGCGGATGTGAGCGGTCGTCGCGGTCGCGTCTAGGCTTCGCACCAAAAACTCAATTTGTATGGAGATCTACTTAAGACTCGCACTTCCAAGTTTACGCTCTAAATTGCATATAAAATTGAATAACACGTGTACTTGCATAGTTTTGCGAGATCCCTATTGGACTATCAGTATACCCTATCAGTACACCAAGTCATCCAAGTGGTCGCATACCGGCACACTATTTAGATACCATAACGAGTAGAGTAAAAGCCTAGAATCTCTATTCGCCTACCTACTTAGGTAGTTGGTGTTTTTAACAAACTTCAAAAAAAAAGAGGTTCTCAGTTTGACCCGTATGTTTGTATGTATGTACCTATGTATGTTTGTCCGTGGCTGAACTCAGAAAAGTATTTGTCACATTTCGTTGAAGGTTTTGGTATACAACAAATGGATACCCCGTGAAAGTGGTTCCCTTTAAAATATATTGCGTATTCACGGCACTTAATCCTTTTGTTTGGGCAAGACAATTTTTTAGCGATAACTCAAAAACCGTTTGACCAATCTTGTTCAAACCAAAAACCGTTGAAAGGATTTATTTATTAATTTTCACCACCTCTTTTTTTCAGTAACTTCATACCATACCTAGTTTAAAAATTATAGGGGACAAAGGACACACACACACACATACACACTTTTTACGACTTTGACAGTTAATATCTCACCAACGGTTAATTTAAATGGAACCATTTTTAGAAACCTCTATATAATTTTTAAAGGCCTATCCGTATAGACGAAAAAAATTCAATGCTCATAGGCGCCTATGAGCACTGAATTTATTTCATCCCCCGGTTACATGTATGAAGTGCCCCCCCCCCCCCCCCTCCCCCTAATTTAATATTATTTCGTAATTTCACATCACTTTTATGTAGCGGTTCATAGAATACACTTTCTTACCAAATTCCATAACTGTATTGTATGTGTGTATTATAGTCTCTGAGTAAATCGGCTGTGACATACCTACGGAGGGACGGACAGACATGACGTAACTATAAGGGTTCAGTTTACACCATTTTGGCTACGGAACCCTAAACAAAGAAATTATTAGACTCCGATATGAAGATCACAAATGCCTTGCGTTTTCATTTGTGCAATAGGTATAGGTAGGTACCAAATCGTTCTTGATTTTCACGACCATTAAGTATAA
Organism: Epiblema foenella; assembly: GCA_963556455.1. Lineage (NCBI taxonomy): Eukaryota > Metazoa > Arthropoda > Insecta > Lepidoptera > Tortricidae > Epiblema > Epiblema foenella. Next base: position 5,252,504 of record OY747100.1, read on the forward strand.
TAACAAAACGAATGGAACGCTAGAAGAAAATGCTAGGCCCGTTACGCGACCTGCGTTAGTTTGCGACCACTTGAAGAACATGTTTTTTTTTTCAATTAAAGATAGGTATTTGTATTTTTACAGTCTCCATAAAAAAGAAAATTGTATGCATTTTTTATTTGAAGGTTATTGAATGAGAATCCATTTTTAAAAAATCCAATATTTTTTTATATGGAATCCGACATTTTTAAATAAATCAATTATAATCTTGTGTATATTGTATTTAGCACAATTACAATTTAAGGAAACTGTAGGTCTTAAGTTAACTACAAGCATTTCTGTACACATTTTTGTATATGACCGTTTGTTTCTCTCAATAAATAAATAAATAAAGAGAAAATATTCTTTCAGCTGATCAACTCATCCAAGTGGTCGTAAACCGGCGCATATCGACCCTATAAAGTCTGTTTTATTTGTTTCTGACGGGTCTCAATGTTTTGCGAAGATATCCGACCTAAAACCAATCATCTATCAATATGACGACAAACTACATCGGAGAAATGCCCGCAGACACTGTTGACTAAAACGTACCGTCTGGCGAGCCCCGGCTCATCTAGGAAACCGGCTGTTCGAATGAAAACCTTTACATTCACGCGGCGCGGCCTCAAACGCCCAGCCTCTCGCCGACTCACCTGCAGTTGATAACTAACCTCTTTGCCGTACATACGTGCCTCGCCGCTATTTTAGCGCGAAGTGTTCTATATTCGAATTTCAAATCGAATTCCGGAATCGTGATTGTTTATGATTAACTTTTTTTAAAATTTGAAAGTGGACTTGGGATTTTAGATGATGAAGTTTTTGGATGTTTGTGATTTACGTTTGAACGTTTAGTGTTTATTTTCTCCTGTTTTCGGAATTCCCTTTCAAAAGGGAGTGGATGAGAAACTGGATAGGGCCCGGAAGGACGGGTTGACTCTCCCAGCGCGCTTCCGTGAAAGGTAAGTGTGTTTATGTTTATCAAAACTGGGTGATTCTGATCGGTAAATGTATTTGACTTTAATTGTTACTTAATGTTTTTACACGACTGCGTTAAAGCCGAGCACCCGAATTAATGGTTTAGCAAACATACACGTGAATGTGTTTACATAAAATATGTATGGTTGTATTTTATATAGGTAAGTATCTTGCGTATTAGGTGTAAATATAAAATGGATCACCGTACCGAAAGTTGTTTAAAGGAAATCCCTTTGCTCCAAGTGTAATACGAACCTAAATAAAACAGGAAGTTGATGGAATAAGTTACTTTGGTTATGATCACTGTTCGGAACGACCCGTTTACTAGTACAAATAAGTAGTGACTACGAGTATTTTGTTCGGACCCAAGTCGGGCCTAGCTGAGTTTCTTGCTGGAATCTTCTCAGCTAGTCTAGGTTTAGTGAACCAGCGACAAAACTCCCAGTAGCTCGATTCCACTCACACTCTCAGATTCGGTTGTACCCGCTTAACCAATCACACTGGAGCGCAAACTCAGAGTATAACAGTGTTCCAAACCACACACGTGGTCGTGTCGGACGTTTTCCCCTGGATTTTCCCCAGGCTATTCTCCAACCAGGCACTCCTATCGCTTTATTGGGCCCGGCTTATAAAGCCACAGTCAGGTTCAAAATAAAAGTGTTTTGTTTGCTTTATTTGGCATTTAAGTATTGTAGTTATATTTAATAATTGTCAATTATATAATGAATTAGCTAGTACTTACCTACAATTTTATTATGAATAACCAAGTCCTTTGGATACTGTAGATAGGGTAGTATTTGTATTTATAATTATTATTGTTTTGGTATTCAATATCCAATCGAGTTCTCGAAATAGGATCGAACGATTTCTATGATGTTAGGATTCGAATTTATGATCAAGCTATTTGTCTCTCATGTTCGATTTAAAAATTACAGCCAAGTTGTCCATCAAGTATGCTGGTATAATGTAGGTATATAGTTAGGTACTTACTTAATTATAATACGAAAGAGAAGTGTAAAAATCTAGTTTAGGTATTAGGTAACTTGTGAGTTTGTTGTATATGCACTTTTTTGTATGCTGTTAGACCACCGGACAATGTGATGTTGTATTAAGTATTACGCATAAATTTTTTAATCGTAAGAACTCGTCGGTAGCAAACTAGCGGACGGTTCGCCTTATAGGAGGCGGTTACCATAGCCTATGAGAGCGTGCACCTCCATGGGTGTCACACGTGAAGTTATGAATTAGCTTTAGGATTTTTAAATATTATGTAAGAAATTATTTACTTACCTGCTTAACGGATTTCCTTGTGTGGTTTCGTCTAAGAAAAATTATGCTCACCGTGGTTTCAAAGCCAATATGGGATGAGATATCGGCATGGGGATGGCTTTTACTGTTTTTTAACTATAAAGTAATGCTCATAGTAAAATAAATGCCATTTGTTTTTTCCTAGAACTTGTATAGCATGTACCTACTTCATACTTTAAAAAATAAGTTAGGTATATTACAGCAGCATAAGTGTTACTGCAATATAACTATGCATTGAAGGTCCCTTCTCTTAATGCGTCTATCTACATTGTAAGTGTTAGTCTAAGCAATAGGTATATTCATAAGTTTTCGCCAGCTTTTATCCTACAATTAGATACTATACTAGAAACGACGCTGAAACTTACATTTATGCACTTTGCCGACCGTTGTTCGAACACAGGCGGGACCTAGGTGCCTATAATACGTAACGCAGTTAGACAATGTACTCTGGCCATTATAATACGCAACAAAATGAGAAAAACCGCCAAGCGCGAGTCGGACTCGCGCACGAACGGTTCTGTACCATTATCTATAAAACGGAAATAAAGTCACGTTTGTTGTATGGGAGCCCCCTAAAAAATATTTATTTTATTATATTATTTAGTATTTGTTGTTATAGCAGCAACAGAAATACATCATCTATGAAAATTTCAACTGTACTACCACGGTTAATGAGATACAGCCTGGTGGCAGACGGACGGAGAGCGGAGTCTTAGTAACAGGGCCCCTTGTTACCATTTGGGTACGGAACCCTAAAACGGTATCGTCCATTAACAATCTGACTATCAAGATGGCATCCTAATAGATAATTAATGGCAGTCTCGAATTCATGGCCCATAAACCAGTTTTTAATATCAGTTTTTGACCAAAGGCTCCTCTTTGTAACGTGTCTGCGGTCTATATAATACGTAAATTTGTTTCCTTTCCATCAACGACATAATTTTTCCGTTATTAATTAAATCCTGATTCTTATAAATCGTTTTTAAAGGTGTTTAAGCCGTCGATTCCCGGCGATAAAAATAAAAAAATACTATTCTTTTGTAATGAGCCCTAGGATCCGAGAGATTGGTAGAAGACGGGTTGAACCAAGATTTAATCCAATTTATGTTAAGTAGTAAGTAGGTACAGCTCATTACGCCAGTTAACAACCACCTACTTAATTTGGAGTGCTGGTTTGAAGTGGTAGTTCCTTTTCGTTTTGTAGTAGAGTTCTATTATATTTAAATATAAAAAAATCATGGCACACTTTTTAGGGCTTACGAAAATGTTTATATTATCAATTCGGGACACCTTATCGTTCCGGGACTACCCTAACTGAAACTCCGGTGGCTGGGCAACTTGCGTTAAAAGGTAGGACGACTTTCAACTGTCATTTTTATAAGATAAAAAATAACGGATGAAATATCCTAACACGCGTTCGAAAAGTCACACAATCACGTTCCAAACCGGCGCATTATAGCCCTTCGGATGAAACTAAAATATACAAAACTAGCGGCCGTCCGCGACTTCGTCCACGTAGATTCTAGATGGTAACAAAGATACAAATGAGGTTTATTTGTTTCTATCAGTTGTCTGATGCTATTAATCTTTTGTGAAAAATTACACAAAAGAAAAAATAAATGTTCGCTATCTTGGATTTGAAAATGGATGTCATTTTCGTAATCGGCATCCCGACGAACCACAAGAATGACACCCATATCGATTTTTAAGAAAAATATATGTCCGCCATCTTGGATTTGAAAGTGGATGTCATTTTCGTAATCGGCACCCCGAGGAACCTCGAAGATGACACCCATATCGATTTTTAAGAAAAATAATTGTCCGCCATCTTGAATTTGCAAATGCATGTCATTTTCGTAATCGGCACCCCGAGGAACCTCGAAGATGACACCTATATCGATTTTTAAGAAAAATAATTGTCCGCCATCTTGAATTTGCAAATGCATGTCATTTTCGTAATCGGCACCCCGAGGAACCTCGAAGATGACACCTATATCGATTCTTACTAAAAAGTAAAGATTTGCTCCCCGCACAAACTTGGAATCCCCTTTTTACACCATTAGGGGAAAAAATTTAGAAAAACGCTGAAATATATTTTGTTGTATTTAAACAGAGAGTCTATATACGAAGTTTTAAATCTCTCACTTCAAAAAAGATTTGCTCCCCGTACAAACTTTGAAGCCCCTTTTCACCCCTTTAGGGGACGAATTTAGAAAATCGCTGAATTTAGTTTTGTTATATTTAAACAGAAAGTCTAATCTAGTCTAAATACGAAATTTTGTTTTCCTAAGTCCAAAAAAATTACGTCCCATACAAACTTTCATCCCTTGTTTTACTCCCTTAGAGGATGAATTTCGAAAAATCCTTTCTTATCCCTAGCTTACGTAATAAATGTAACTGACTGTGTAAAAATCAATTCTCTAGTGGTAGTAGTTTCGGCTGTGAGTTGATGGTAGATCAGGACTTCTTCTTTTATATATTTATTATATTATATTATATATTATATTATATTATTATATTATATTATATTATATATTATATTATATTATATATTATATTATATTATATAAAAAAATAAGAAAGAAGATAAGCATGAGCGTACGTATTAGTGTCCGACCACGCTAACTCTGCATTGAAATAATTTGGCAACACTACCTCAAACGTCACATTTTCATACAATTATGACGTATAATACACAGTGTTGCCAAATTATTCCTTGCAGAGTTAGCGTGGTCGGACTAAAGTTTGTCCACGATTAGCGGAACATCGTTAGCTTACGGTGTTGTGAGTTAAGCTATCAGTGACTTACCTATTTGGTTACATTTCCATGTTTTTCAACGGTACTAGCTTTTGTTTACATAACTGAAAACGTAAAGAATGAATGAATGAGTTATATTTATTTATTTAAACTTTATTGGCACCGCGTCAAGTTACGGATACAAAAGTCGAATTTAATGCCATAAGTTATCTCTACCAGTCAACCTTTAGGTCACACAGAGAATAATCTTAGTAGGTGCGAGACATGACTACAACAAACAAATGAGGAAAGCCGACAAATTAAGTATAGGTTTTTGTAATACGTATATACAAATACCAATAATTTGTCGTGTCCTGTTATAGTATGATTAACTTAAAGTTAGGATAACATTAGTTAGGGTCATTGCGCCGGCTAACTACTACTTATCCAATTTAGAGTGCCCTTCTGCGATAACTAGGATGAATGATAATCTAAAAATGTTTTTTTCCCCTTTTTTAGGGTTCTTTACCTCAACAGGAAAAAAAGGATCCCATATAGGAATACGCGTGGAGGTATCGAGTTGAAATTAAAACCATATATACTTAGGCCGGCACCACACTTCTTTCTTTGATATCGCAAAAGAAAGGGAAGTGAATATGGAACGCGCATAGCGAAGTGTGGTGCCGGCTTCAGGTCTACAGTCCCTTGAAGCTGTAAAAAAAATCAAACATCTAAGTTAACGTGAAAAAAGATACAGACGATTATGCCGCAAAAAACGTATATTTCGACACTCGCAAGTAATATCGTTTTATACTACAAGTACAGGGAAATAAATGAAAACTATACATTTGTAATTAAATCAAAAAACATAAAATCTTTGTTTAAAGTATGTAATCAAAACCTACAAATTTGTACGGAACCCTCGGTGGGCGAGTCCGACTCGCACTTGTCCAGTTTGTTCCTAATTCATACGTCTCACTATTTAGGGTCTCTACAAAAGTACTATCCTTAATTGAAGAAAATTTGTCCTTCAAGTGGTCGTTAACTGACGCCGGTCGCATAGCTGCCGAAAATTACATGTTTTTAGAATAAACTTTATGTTTGATACTAAATGTTCTAGCAAGGAGCACGGGTCATAGATATGTTAGGTAAGTATTTTCTACAGATAATTGCAGTTTATATTTTAAACATCGACTGTTGTTAATTATTACGTCTTCATGTCATATTCAAGTTTGAAGATTGTTTTTTCCGTCTCACTGCCTGTTTATTTTCCTTTCAACACCAGTTTTAAACGTCTACGTAAAATTGACGGCCGAGAAGTCATTTTAGTGGCATTGTAATGCAAATATTTAGGTCCGATTGCTTTAATTATATTTAACTATACCTAATTATAGCAACGAATCGCACGCATGCGTTGCCAATTAGGACAACTGACAGCTGTTCGTATAGAGTTATTACCGTATTAGAATTGTTATAGTAAGTTATTGCCTTGTCTATAGGTATAGGACCGAAACTTGCGGCAAATTTGTCAGAATTTACTCTTACAGTTTCAAATCTAAGGCAAGTAGGAGTTACTAGTGTCCACTAGTAGGCTTTGTTCCCTTGTTATAAGGTTGACGATTGGTCAATTATACGTCTTGTCGATGGACCAATGAGAAGATAAATGTGTTTCTGCTACAATTGAGTAGTAAAGCCTGTTTGTTGTTGCTGACATCTTACGTGGTGTAGTAGACAAGCTTGTATACATGGGTTACGAAGTTAATTTGCAATTCTCATTATCTTGAGCACTTTTGATTAATCCCACATGACCTAATATAGAGTGCACTCATTTTTTTCACTAAGCGGTTTAGCTATGTTTTATTAGTAGGGTCTGCAATTCGGATTCAACTTTCTGAATTATCCAGATCTGGATCCAAATTATCCGGTTCATCCATTCATTTCGGACTCGGATTGCAAACCTATTTTTTAGTTAGATAATAGAGTTTAGAAAGTTACACAATAGGACTAAATGCTAGCATTTCCATTTGCTTTCACTTGCTTTTCGATGAAGGAAATCGTTTTAGGGAAACCTGCATACATCGGCGAAGAAAGAGGTAGTTTTGAATTGCGTACCCGCATTGTGCTAGCGTCAAAACTACGAATCAATCCGACTCATTCTTAAAATTCAGCTTTTGCATCAGTGGGGCTTATTATAGGTGTCTCTTCCTAGCTGTATAACCCTTCTTTTAATACTACGCTTTATTTTAATATTACATTCCTCCATATTGTTCTTGTATAGGTATTAGGCTAATGATGATAACAAATTCCAGTCGACGTATTTTTTTAATAACTTATTTGAAAGGCACACACAAACGGCTTTAATGCTTCTGCAATGGCAAGCTATGATTACCTGCAACTAGATAATACTGGTCCGAAAGATATGTATTATAAAAAGCCCCAAAGCAATTGGATTACGTATATCCTAAACGAAATATTAGAAAAACGCGGATGGCTGCGTGAAAGTGTTGACCCCGCAAAACCGGCTTGCACTAGACGAGTCACCGAACACAGACACGATGAGACACTGTGTCGTTCTAGGTTCACTAATACAAGTCGGTGCCAAGACACAGAGCTAAAAAAAATTAAAAATAGACACGAATATAGATGGGGAAAGTGCGCAGTGACATTCACAGTCAATCATCCCCTGAAATTGTCTTTCTCCCGAAAAACAAATTTCCTGCTGAGGAGATATGTTGTTACAGTATAGAATTAGCTATAGAAAATGTAGGTTCCTATTTCAGGTAGGGTTAGGTTAGGTTAGTTAATGAAATCTAATTATAACGGTTCGTAGTAAGTGGTGCAGAGTTAATATATATGAAACTTACTATATCTAATAATTACAACAATAATACTGATGACTAATGATTTTTGGTCAGTAAACAAATTTTGTTAATAGATTTAATACTATAGGAAAAACGAGTTTTAAGTGGCAAAAAACCTGTAATCATAGTACCTATAACTAGTGGCTCTGTGAGCTGTAGACCTCGCGAGTGTTTTTTTTTTAAATTTCCAATAACTGACTACAAAAAAATATATATTTATATATAAAAAAATAATTCAATGGTTTCAGTTTGAAGCAGGTTCGGTAATTATTTAATTATTTCGGAGCCTTTACTTACTAGACAACTCGATGATTTTCTTAAATTCTGTTCGAAACGCCGAGCCCTAAGGTTGTAACTTGTGGATTAGAATTTCAAACTTTGTATTTTTTTTCTAGATCAGGGCCATATTTGAGTTGACGGCAAAACTGCCTTCCTACAAAACACTTGTTTTAATATAAAACAGGCATTGATACTTGCCCGAACACGAGAATCTTTACCTCGCTGCGGCCTCCGGCGTATGTTAATATGATAGATACATTCGACAAACCTCGCATTTCCAGTTATTTCACGTTATAATTATTTATATGAAATATTTTATTCGAACGATTTCGAACTAGGAGGTTATACTCTGTTTTTTTTTTAACTATAAAGTACTACTCATAATAAAATATAGATATGGCACTTTCATTTGTTTCTTGTAGAGGATAGATAGTAATTCATAATTTATAAAAAAATTAATACAGTAATGTCATGTTGATTAATCAAACATATGTTCAACTTTAGTTAAATATAAAAAAATAAATGTTTACGAGATTGTAGATTTTTCTCCCGATTTTTCTACAAATCTTACCTTAACCTTACCTATATAATTATCCCCTAAATATGGAATTTATGTTGGTTAGCTTCATTTAGTGTGCCCATTTGCGAGCACTAGGATGAGTTGGTGAACAGAACCTTGTCCCTTGATTCTTTCAGATGGTCGGAAACTGACACTGATCGATTAACCGGCGTAACGCTGCTGTGTGCAAAGCATCCTCCCATGGAAGAAAAATTGGTTGTAATCAATTCAGGCAGAAATGTTTATCTTGACCACTTTAATCTAGGAGTTTATTATAATATATAATAACTAAATAGATAAATAGATAATTGCATAGCATTTCAAAGTTTATCTCTATTTAAATGCCTATTTATGGTTCTGTTTACTGTTTATCAGAACCATTAAACTAAACAGCTAATAAAAGAGTTCTAATTCCAATCAGGATCCGTGTTTAGTTTTATACTTAAAGCGTAAGCAAACTCTAGGTGCATTTGCAAGTATTGCTGTTTTAAATATCAGAACTATTAGCTCGTGATCGTGTTATTACTGTAAGAATGAGAAACGCGCAATGATTATTTTTAAAAAAGGAAGATACCCCTCGGCTAGGATGTTTATAAAAGTGTGAGGTTATTTTTTGCGCAACCATTATGTCCACCATTTTTATTTTATTAGCGCCATCTTGATTCTCGCCTTGACATTTAGCGTAAGCACCGAGGATCCTCTTTTAATTTGCTCGCCAACATTGTTTCTGTTTATTTATTTTAATCATGGCTATATTTCGCAATTACACGCTGAGATAAATCTGTGAGGTGGTCATTAATCCTGACGGTCTTGTTAACATAATTGAATAATTATTGTGCTGAGAAGAGTCTTTATAAAGACATTTCGCGAAAGTCGTAAATATAATTACATAGTTAAAGAAAACATATGTTACTATAATCAACTTTAGCACCTAGAATACAATTATACATTATAGTAGGTGTAATTTTATACTTTAACCATTCAAAAACTCTTTTATTCTATTATTTTTTTGCTATAGAGCACAAAATAGTTTCATAATAGATCTTAAAATAAAGGGATATATACTATGCCAATCTGTATCTAACACAAACATTTCCACTAAAGTGTGAGCAATAAAACAGATTATCTGCACGAAGACTTTCTGCAATGTTTACTGCGCCATCTAGACATGCATGAAGTTCAAGGTGCATGTTGCACGAGGAGTAATGCAATAAAACGTGAATAAACCACAGAAACAGGGTTGATATGTGTCGACCACACGAAACTTGCGAGTTATTCTGAACTGAATGATAAAATATCTCAAATAAAGTTAGACACCGAAATCTAACATGTCACCGTTAACAAATCGATTTACGGCCTTGGAATCGATAGGACGTGTATGTAGATACTTAAATCTAAAATTGTATATTTATCTATATTGTTAAATGTAAAAATAAATGTCGGGCCACGCGCAATGTAGGGTCCCGTAGTTGTCCGTTACATTATGCGGAAATGCGGACTTAAAAGTTCGCAACTTATGTTTCCTACGTTTTAAATGTAACCGACTGTACAAAAATCAACTCTCTAGCCTTAGCAGTTTCGGCTGTGTGTTGAAGACTCAGTCAGTCAGTCAGTGAGGACTTCTTTTTTTATATGTATAAAGTAAGTTTTTTGCTTCTGCTTCCATTGTATTCGAGTACCTATTTATTATAACTTATGATTTATTTAAAAGCTTCTAAAAAGGCGATTCCATAAATGATTAACTCATCATTAATATATGTCAGTGTCAAATATATATAAAAGAAGAAGTCCTCACTGAATGACTGACTGACTCATCAACGCACAGCCGAAACTGCTCATACTAGAGAGTTGATTTTTACACAGTCGCTTACTTTTATAACGTAAGCTAGGAATAAGAAAGAATTTTTCGAAATTCAACCCCCTAAGGGGGTAAAACAAGGGATGAAATTTTGTTTGAAAACACGTATTTATTGAAGTGAGAGATTTGAAACTTTGTGTATAGACTCTCCGTTGAAATATATTAATAACGTATTTCAGCGTTTTTCTAAATTGCTCCCCTAAAGGGGTTAAAAGGGGGTTCAAAGTTTGTACGGGGAAAATAATCCTTTTTGAAGTGAGAGATTTGAAACTTGGTATATATGTAGAATCAGTTTAAATACAACAAAACAGAATGCCTCATGGCATTAAGTCCGCCCTTTGTACTTATATTCTTTTTGTGCAATAAAGTTTAAATAATAATAATAATAAAACAGGTTTCACCGTTTTTCGAAATTGCTCCCCTAAAGGGGTGAAAAGGGGGTTCCAAATTCGTACGAGGAGCAAATTTTTATTTTTCTTAAAAATCGATATGGGTGTCATCTTCGAGATTCCTCGGGGTACCGATTGCGAAAATGACATGCATTTTCAGATCAAAGATGGCGTACATTAATTTTCTTCAAATCGATATTGGTGTCATCTTCGAGGTTCCTCGGGGTGCCGATTACGAAAATGACATGCATATGCAAATCCAAGATGGCAAACAAATATTTTTCTTAAAAATGGATATAGGTGTCATCTTTGTAGTTCCTCGGGGTGCCGATTACGAAAATAACATCCATTTTCAAATTCAACATGGCGGTCATTTATTTTTTAGGTACATATGTACAAACGTACGGCTCAAACTAAGAATCTTTTTTGTAGACGGTTAAAAATTACCCTTAGTACGCGAGCGAAGCCGCGGGAAAAAGCTAGTTATAATATATATTGAATGGAAACGTGGTCTATTAGAGTGAAACCAATCTTAAACTGAACGCCCTTCTAAGTCCTCAGTGTGCTTCCGCGTAAGCATATAATGCATTGTAATGCACTTACTAGGACCCTAACTACATGATTACCTACATAACTATATTAAGTATACTTACCTGAAATCAGTCCGTCCCAAGTCGGGCCTAGCAGAGTTTCTTGCTGGACTCTTCTCAGCTAGGCTAGGTTTAGTGAACCGCTTAACCAATCTGACTCGAGCGCAAACTCTTAGAGTATTCCAGTGTTCCAAACCACACGCGTGGTCTTGTCGGAGGTTTTCTCCTGGATTTTCCCCAGGCTACTCTCCAACCGCGCATTCCTATCGCTTTATTGGGCCCGGCCTATAAATCCACAGTCAAAAAAAAACTTACCTCATACCAGGTCTAGGAGGCTGTACATGTCTAGCAGGCTGGATATTTGTTTTAGAATTGGTTTCTTTCTACTGCATTGTAGTAATCTGTTGATTGGCAGACCTTTAATACTCGTTTGAGCAATATTGATCTCGAGTAAGATTAAACATCGTAAATGCAGTGAATGTTCATATTACACAGACCACACGTGTGTCCATAGACATTAGAATAACGGAGTCACAAATAAAAATGGCGGTATTTCTTTTATACAGGACATGGAGGTAAAGTAAAAACCATTAAAAAAAATGAGCGCCCCTTTCCTAGCACATAGTCTCGTCTAGATATCGTGTCAATGTGTAAGTTTCTGTTTTTGTGCCCATTATGAGTCAGACGTTAGCGAAAATACAACGTTGGATTTCATACTCTACTAAATACTGAAAAACTATTGTGCACATCATAATAATATCATATAACCCAGTGCTTATCTTTAACAAATTAATAATGGCGCTCTTGAGGACTAACTACAATTTGATTTAACACTTTTACAATTTACAACAACGTAGCTAGAGGACATCTCAGTATATGACGTCATCGTCAACATTCGTTGAGTTTCGTAAGAGTTTGTTAACGGTAGCACACACATTAAAGCATGATTTGCAATTACCTAATTCGTCGTGGATCACTCAAGGTGTGGTGTAATTATGTTGGTTATTGACCAGCTAATTTAGTATGCCAATTTGTGACCACTTGGATGAGTTGGTGAACTGATAATATAGTTTATAGTCATTCAATAACTACTAAATAAAATGCATATGAGTCACTGTTTTATTAGGGTCTGTAGATTTTTTTGATATTTATGTATCGGTCGAAAACGAATGCTCGTCGCGTTACCAGCCTAGGCATGTTAATAAACAATAACTATAATTAACATTTATAACATTTTTTTTTTCTACAATGAATGCTGCAGTTACATTGAAGTTACCTACCTACCTATCTACTTATTTTAAATGAGAAGGTTTCTATATAATATACAATTCAGTTAGAGTTACGATGTAAGTACCTAATTGGATATGGAGTACGTCTGTTACTTCCTCTCGTTTTATTGTAGAATTCAAGTGAAACATGCTCAAAAACTATCTCCGAAAGTGGACCAAAAACATTACATGCCGTTTACTTATTTTGAATGGAGGAAAGGCTTAAAACAAGATGGTATTGAGATCATAATTTCACTTTCTTCTTATTGAAGCTTATTACAAATTGGAGCACTCTCGATTGTGTGCTCATGATAATCATATTATTATCGTTTTTTGTATTAATGTTCAGAATAAAACGACTTTTTGAGTTAGGCTAATAAGATATTCACATTTCCGTGTTAAAAATAGTGACATTAAATAACTGCACTTAAGAGCAAAAATAATGAGTACACTTTGTATGCACATTGAATACAAAGGGTATCCATTTTCATGAAAGCGCTACATATGCATACTTTTTAAATTACAGCGCACGTTATGTTTAACTCTGTGTTCTATAAATCTACTATTTTGTCACTAACAAGTCAACAATCTAGAGACGCAGCTTATAAGATGGAAAGAGACAGCATCTATTCATTCCATTTTACGGCATTTGGCTTGACAGATTGACAGGTGTGTAGAACGTTTTAATTAAGTCAAGCTCTTACGTTATCTGTGGTGACTGTGGTCCGCCTGTGGCCTGTCCGCCGTACCGTATGTCAGCCGCCCACCGTACTGCACGATAAATATGAAGGTCGCATACAACAACATACGGCCATACGCGACTCTGAAATTTAGAGCAAAAATCTAGTTTTTCACCATTAAATTGAATTACCGTTAGTGTGGCTTATTGTGAGAATAATGGCTTTCGATTGTGAGCGTTAGATGATTGGCAAGTTGGTGTTAATTTATCTTCAATGTCTTTTGTGCCGTAAGTGTCGTATCTATTATATTTTGTATTTAAGGCGTATAAAAGTCATTACGAGTATAGAAATAATGTATTAACTTAGTTATCAAATTTATGATTTGGTTATCATACTGATTAATGTATTTATCAATAGTGATGTACCTACTGGCAATGGCAATGCAATATAAGTAACCACTGACTCATGTCGAAATGTATTGGCAATTAAAGTCCAATTAAATGGCATAACATACCTGTCTGTCAGATGTGTGAGGGCACTGCAATGAAGATATTAAAAATCTTTAAATTATTTAGAATAAGTACCTTCATATGTTACGACTTTTAATGGCAATAAATGCGTTGCTTCTGTAAAACAACAAGGCGGATCATTTGTGTCCGGTAGCAATCAGCTTAGTGTGCCAGTTTGCGAGCACTTGTATGAATTGGTGTAATGAGAATCCTCTGAATCGGAAGCTAAATAAATCAGGAATAAATCATTTTTTCGAGTCTTTAATGAACTTCAATTCCATTAAGAAGGAAGGAAGAAAGAATCTTTTATTCACAGAAACAGAAGACACACATAAATGACAAGAAAAATAATCACACAAACCACACAACGTGTGTCCCCGCGGCGGCATAGCGACTAAATAAAATGCAAATTGTATTAAGGTCCGTAGAAATATTCAATTGAAAAAAAAGTCCTTTAGGTAATCGCAAACTGATACTAGCCGCGAAACCGGCGCGGCGTAATAACCCTAACCCTACATTAATTTCACCTGGGATCCATCTGACAGATTCATTTCGAATTCAAAAAATAGATATTAATGTATATCGCACTCTTACAAATGCGCCGAACGAAATCCGATGTCTAAAATATTTTGTTCACAAATTAAGTGCCTCAAGAGAGTCCTAATTTGAGGCTTTAAGTTTCGTGAAAGTATCCTTAAACTTTTGAGAATATTCGTCTTTTTAAGAATGTTCTGTAATTTGTAAATTGCTACTAAAGTCTGATTGATAAAACATTCACGAGGAAGTTTTTACTCATGAGTTATAGTTTTCCTGTTCATGCGAGACGAGGGCGGGGCGCCCGCTAGTCAGTAATCATCGCAATAGCACCTTTGTAGCACTCAAACATGGCAGCATACAATGTAACTGTTATATAAAACAATAGTTTTCCATAACGACTACCTAAGTTGCTTTGTCAGCGAGTTGCATTTTGTTACAGAACCTAATAAATACGATACAAATTCATTATTAATATTACTTATAGGTCGCCAAAAAAAGCATAGACCGCTAAAGGCTAAACATATAATATTAACCACGGTTGTCAACAGGACAAGAATTGACTATTTCTGACACAGGTACAGTCGGTCAAAGAGATGTATGCATTATTCGCCTTTCTTCTTTGACGTTTGACTGTATATAACATCTAATAGGAGGACTTGACTAAAATGTGTATTATTCAATGGAAATAAAGTTATTATTAATACGATACGCATACACTAAAGGTGTAATAATTCCGTGCGTCGCGATTGCGTGCGACTGACACGGGCAGCTGATGCGTGTATCAAAATGTTGAAAATGTATGGCGCCGTTTTCGAAGACTGCGACGGACGAGTGTGGTCTGCGACTGAAGACTATGAATACGTCTGCTATCGGCCGCGATGCACGGAATTACGCCTTAAATATAAATATAAACATATAGGTACATACACACGATAACAACCACATATTTTGAAAACAGGCTTTTCGACGGATAGTTCGAATGTCGAGATATAACATCTTGCAAATGTCATAACAGTTTAAGTAAAGCTGAGGACTCGTAATTGGCATCCATGTGTTATATCATAGCACCCTTCAATTAGAGGCTTCAAAGCGACGTAATCCGCAGAAGACACCGATTATATCACCCATCGGCTGACATATTTGATTACCCAATTATACCGTCTTACTTGCGCACGAGTGGAAACCCCGACTGCAAAGTTGCTAAGGATAGTACAAATAAAGTAAAAAAAAATCCGTCTTTATGACATTGACATAAGTTTGAATTTCATTTGACCTGTGGAGAAGGTTTTCTTCATTGTAGGTATCTGTAATACGTATTTATACTCACGCCAAGTTACGAGACTTGGTATGTAACGTTTGTTAAGTATTTGCTGAAATGCTTTCGATCAATGTAATAGATAGTAAAAACTGAACAGAACTAACGTGCGCGTAGGTATGTAATTTATTTGGAAAAACCAGTTAACCATTATCTAGAATTCCTACAGAAAGTTACATACTACCGTGCCATATAACTCTTTTCCTATTGGATTTCTTATGATAAAATACGTGCTTTAAGTATGTTTTCAATTGCCTTAAAAGGAAAAATCAGTAAATAACAATTGGTAAGAGATCATAATCATACGCAGAAATAAAACAGTCATGAGTCGAAAATAAACATTTTTATAAGTACCTACCAAAAATATTTGAAATATTAACATGCTTAATATTATAACACATATTATCATAATCTCCAAAATATAGGGTAGTTACGTCTACTGCGTTACCAGTGTCAATTTTCGACCACCTGAAGTAGAAGGTTTTTTGATTTAAAACATTAAATATTACTTCAGCCTAAATAAAAATGATATGCGTTATATTTAGTGCGTAGTTATGTAATTGTAATATCTACTTTAAAACAACCGAGAAAGTATAATTTCAATCCACCCATCATTCCAGTGGTCGTAAACTGGTACACTAAATTTGATGGTCGCTAAACGACTTAATGAGCTTAATATATATCGTATGTATGATTAAGTCTCGAGTAATGTTGTAATATCGACAAGTTATCGAAGTACTTAGCATCTTGATATAACACGAATAGTCTTAGAACAGTTATCATGAACACATTTTAACTTAAGTTCCTTATCGCAAAATGATAATTAATTTCTCAATGCCTTAAGCAGGTATCAATTTCAGAAAAATTATATCGTTGTCCCAATAAATTTGGATCATTTTCAATTAGAGGTTAGCAACAGGCGGTCTTATCGCTAAAGAGTGATTTCTTCCAAACATCCTTTGGGTGGCGGACGTACCTATAGTCTTCTATAAGAGATCAATCGCAATTTTAACACAACTGCATACCTATTCTTTATATGTATACCTACCCATTTGTTCAGAATTGTGCGTAGGTATCAATGGTATCGGATTCAAATGTTTGCATATTGTACAGATTAGGCATTATCCACAGAACTAGTTGGATAACCAGAATGTAATGAATTCACCTTCGCTGCCCACTGGCGGCCTTACCACAGACAGCTACCGCGTTATTTTTGCTAACGTAGCTTTGATATAAAATTGTTGACAGTTTACAAATACCGTTTGTAAACTTTTCTAAGCTAATTTATAGTGAAACGTAGTGGTTCCGCGTTATTAGAGTTTTCTAATAACTGCAGTTGATGGATTTATATAATTTAATCTTATATTTTTGACATAACTACATAAATATTATTTCAATCTTAAATACGATTTGATATTATATGGTCTGTTTAATTTCGAACGTTAGGAATAGGGAATGCTCATCAGGTTTTTTATCATAGACCATAATAAGAGATCAATAAAGCTTATTTTGGTTAAAGAAAACAAAAATAAAATTTTAATGGTAACGAAAATGAGCTTGATGACCACGAAAAAGAACGTTTTCTCGATTTTAAAGTCTCATAATTACACAGTTACATTTATTCACAATGTAAATATTACATTATTAATAAATTGTTGTATTTAATAACGATCCTTTCAGGTGAATTTTAACATACCGTGTTATTTTAGATTAAGCGGACATCATTGTATTATTTAATTGCTATTTTATTAATAGATTTTTAAATTATTTTGATTTATTTATTGTTATTGACGATCACCATAGAGACTCTTGTAAATTGACATGTAATTTATTTGTAATCTCATATTGTGAATAAATGAATCTGAGTCACTCATCACATTATAAATAAATACTTAGGAACTGGAACTTAAAATCTATAAAAATTTATATTGCTTTAGCAATGGTCACGAAAAATATTCGGAAAATTCTTTGACAATTTGTAGAGCCCAAAAATGTTACTTAGGCAATATTGAAAAAAGATAACAATAAAATGTGTTGGTAACGAAAAGAAGCAACATACTGTCGCAAGTCGATATCACAATCTTATTTTAAACAAAAAGAGTGTTATTTATTTGCATTCTATAATTTGCAATTTGTTCACGTTTCTACCTGTCTAATGATAACTTGTTTCCGAAACAATTACTAAAAATTAATTGCAAATCAAAGTTTCGAAACTAATATGTAACAACTTCATAATCACGTGTGTTTGCAAAATTATAAATTTATTTTGTAGACGTTACAAAATCAACTATAAGTAATCGACATTAACACATAATTGAGGATAAAATTGGTCGTTTATATTCTAACAGTCCTTTTATACTAAGTAGTATGAGACTTTAAATTTGCATTAAAAACTGGTAAACTTATGAAATTAAATGGCGACACCACATCTTCGTCTGCAAAGTGCGCAAAACGTTCTGTTTGTGCTAAAATAAAGCAATTTATTGCTTACGACCATTCCTCAGTAAGTAAATCGACTTGTTTCACACGCGAGCGAAAATCTGAATATTATTATACTTTATGGTTTCCTTGATGAAAGTATAGTTTCAGGGAGAAAGTGAAGCTTTTGGGCTCAGGGTCACATTTTTATGACACTTAAATGCCAAACGGAAAAGATTCATTAGCAGCATCATAACACTATAAGTAATATTACCCCCGTATTCATAAAACTTAATGCCTGTTGTCACTGTCCGACAAGCACACATGTCAAAGTGACAGATAAGGACAAACGAACTTTAGCGGCTAGTTAACTAATATAGGTTTGATAGACGTTTATGAATAAGGGGGTTAGATTAGGGCTAAAAAATTGCCGACATACTCGTATGTATGTATTTAATTAAATAAAATAGTAATTCCAATCCAACTCCTATTAAGCTGTCAAAATCAGAACAGTATGAGAGTTGCTGTCATTCATTGATTCTTGACTATTTTTTAATCTTTTTAACATGGGTCCCCCCCAATCTCCCATATTCATAAAAAAACAAATACCAATCTTATTGTGTATGTGTGAATTGTATCAATAGGTTGAAAGTGCGCGAATTAATAATTTACAACAAGGTACCATTATGATTACGGAACATCAACGATAATGAATAAGTACCTACTTAAGGGAACGACATCATAAAAAAACCTATAGCATCTATCTTAGGTACAACAATTTTCTGATGTGAAAAAAACAATACACAAACTTCATAAATTTACACTAACGTGAGACATATTTACACTTAATAAGTGAGTTTCAACCGTTGTTCTCTTATAAATCTCAAAACATTAAAGAGTTAAAAAAAGGCCAAGCGCATATCGGACTCCGCACAATTGGTTGGTTTTCAAAAATCTGATTTATCAATATATTAGTATTTGTTTGTAAAATATCATCATCATCATCATCATTTCAGCCGAAAGACGTCCACTGCTGAACATAGGCCTCCCCCAATTCATTTTTCCCCTTGGGGGGGATTTGCCATAGTCGCCACGCTTGGCAAGCGGGTTGGCGACCGCAGTTTGATGGTGGTAATGATCGAAGGATCAGGAAGGATCCCGTGTGGTGTCGGATTAGAATTGCACCACCCCATATCATCCGGTGGGTGTCGTAAGAGGCGACTAACGGAGAATATCCAGGGAACGGGCAGCAGCGTTCCCTGAAGGTCACACACACCTATTATTACTGCGATCCCCAACCCGCCTGCCAAGCGTGGGGATTATGGCAAAACCCCCCCAACTTGGGGGAGGCCTATATCCAGCAGTGGATGTCTTCCGGCTGAATGATGAATGATCGAAGGATGCTGCTGCCCACCCTCCGATTTTCCCTTATTCGCCTCCTACGAAACCCACGGGAAGAGATGGGGTGGCGCAATTCTTACCCGGCAACCACACAGGCAATTCTTACCCGGCAACCACACAGGCAAAATATACGTAATAATAAACATTATCACCAATTTCGAGTATGTAGGTTAATGGGAAGTTAAAAAAAGATTCGAAACAAACTTTTGTAAAAAAGCTGACTTGGTGGCTTCACATTCCTTTGTTTTCCAGTATCCAAAACCAAAAATATTGCATTTAGTTACTCAATGAGATCTAAACAACGATAGCCCACTCGTTGTGGTAAGACAAAAAAAAAATTTCGCGCCCCTCTTTAGTTGTATGGGAGCCCCCCTTAAAACATTTAAAAATAACTTGATAATTTGCATGGCTTTAGATGCTTACTGTGTAAATTTGAAGACTATAGCTCCAACCTGTTTGTATTTACCGCTGTAAAACCTGTGTGTGACAGAACACGGACGGACGGACGGACAGATGGACGCGAGAGTGACAACAATAGGGTCCTGTTTGGACCCTTCGGGTACGGAACCCTAAAAACGAATGTATCAGTTGTACTACTACCACGCGTTAATAAATTCTGTCACCAATTCAACAATTAGTTACACGTGAAAAGTAACCTCGAAGCCTTCGCTAAAATGTGGCCAGTGGCCGCAGAGTTCGCATGTGTTCGTGATTATCGTGAGAAGAGGCGTCGCTTTAGGAAAACAAAATGAGATTGATTATATTTTCTCTAGGAAAATAACTGGGGTTTTCTAAATATTTATTATAACCTCAGTATTTATAACTTCCCACGGGATGCTGTGTATAAAAAAGGCTAAATCATAGGGATTGTTACAACTCACTCCAATATAGGATATTAACCGAGAATAGGGATGTTGACACTAAGTAAGAAACTCAACTACTTCAAATTTTCTCGAAAAAGGATCAAATTCTCAACCAAATAGCGAAAAAAGTAACTCAAAAAAATAAATAATTACATAATTACAAGTCATCAAAGTTTTAAGTGGGGGCATGTTCTGTCCCTTTTTCGCAAAACGCACCTCTGTATGGAACGATCTTCATTTACTATGGCGCTTTAAGTCAGTGACGTCACTACAAATTAGTGCTTTCTCACTCTTATTAACAACATTCTAACGGTTGTAGCTTCGTTATTTTTTGAGATATTTTAATGGGATTTTCACCATTTGGCATAGTTTTATGTCTTCTTTCTTTTGGATATAATTTAGATACCAATAAATTTTGAGTCAACATCCCTATTATTATAGCATAATATAATAGTAGGGCCGCCAGGCCAGTTACGGAACCAGCGTCTGTTCGCGACCACCTGAAGAACAATTTTTTTTTCAATTATAAAGATATTAGTTTAACATTTACACATCGTAAAGAGTTAAATGTGTATGAATTTTGTTTATTAGTTATTGAATAGGAATCCATTAAAGAAAAGAGATATATTCATACTTCATTAACTTATCCAAGTGGCCGCCAACCGGTACACTAAATTAGGTGGTCGCAAATTGACTTATAGACCTTCTTTTAATGTTATTATGCTAAGGTATGGTTCCATATTTTTTCTTATTTACTGCTTAGAAGTTCTTAAGTATGCAAAGGTTAATGCACTGCACATAGGTATACATTACGAGAATGATTAAAATGGCTAAGTGTGATGATAAAATTTCCTTATAATTACGTCAATATTATTTAAAAAATATTGTTACACGTCATTTTACACGTGCTTAAACAAGATATTTCATGTAATACAAGTGTTAAGTTTGGCGTTTTGCTTTTTCACATATACTAATATAATATCCACAAATTAATATCGTTCGACACAAAAAATCATAAAAGAGGTGTCGGCACGACTAATATACCAGACGACCACAGGCCAGGGCTGGCACCTTCTTTGCCCAGCGGCTAAGTCTGGCATGGCGGGGCAATGCCGCCAGCGTCCTAGGGTCCATGCATCAAGCGGGTGAACTGGGTGGGCTATTTCTTATATATACATGTGTAGTTAATAGTTCTTTTCATATCTTGTTATATTTTGTTTTCTCTATAAACTAGTAATAAATAATTATCATTGAAAACACGTCAAAGGCTCAATTAATGTATTGTACTTTACCAATTTGGTATTTAACAAAATTTGGCATTGATATAGGTAATACACGCCGTAGGCAGCTATTAATTATTAGACTAAGGTTGATACGTAAATAACGCATTTGTACAACTTCGTCCTATTTGCGGCCAGTTACAAAGTGAATACATAATCGATTTACCCATTCGCTGTCATCTGATCGCAATCGGAAGTGAATCGGAAATTGACGCAATCGTTCATGGGAACCAACACGCCCTTGAACTCATGTACTTAATCGATTAGGAACGTCAAATAGTCGAAAAAATATTCGGTACCTACACTGAGTATTTTAGGTCAAGTAGGCTACTTATTATTCATTATATACGTATATATATAGTGAAAAACTTGAAAAAACCTTTTTAACAGCCCAGCCTAGCTTGCTTGATAGCGCATGTCAAACATTCGACCCTCTTGCATTTATAAATTTGCTCACTCATTTCATCTTTAGTTATTTTTATCTCGGCTGTTGTCTATGATAGCAGTCGTTAAGCCAAGTTAGAGGCCTCCGGGCGGCTTGGGAACTTCTAACAGTCAAGTTGCCCATACTTGACAAGGATGGTCCAGGTTGTACCACGTTGGTAGGGAGTACCCATCGTTACCCTGTACGTGACCTCTGGGTACGTACTGTCTTCTCGAAGATCTCATGATTCTAAATAATTGCCATACGATAAATAAAATAAAACATGGGAAAATGAAAGTCGTGCGCCTCATTTTAACTGGGTTTTTAGTTAGGTACTTGGTTTAATTTTTAAACTAATGGTTATTATCACAAAATATTTTAATTGTTATGGCTAATTAGGAGTTGTAGGGCGTTTATTAGCCATTATGACACTTTGTACTTTATTTACCTAGTTTTGTCGTGCCAAGTTGCGCTTCATTTGAATTTTAGTCAGAAAAATAAATGAAGTCTTGTAAATTGAATCGCCATTTCTATTCCAGTGTTAATATGTGCAATCAGTCATATATTATAATATATAATGATAAAATAAAATAAAATACACCTACTTAGTTTCCATTCCATCAGCACCACATTTATTCACACGGCAGGCCGTCATTGAAGCATCATTAAATATTAGCATTCATTTGTATACCCTGCTCACTCAGCCGAGCAATATTTCATCAATAAAAGTCAATTCCACTGCAGAATCGATTATCTTATCAAATGTATCAATCGATTGCATCTAATCGAAGACACATTGGGAACGAATCGGATTGCATCGAATAGTAATGTCTTATTGAGTGTTTATTAATTAGATACACATGATTAAATGTTGCTATTGTAGGCAATTGTGCAGTCAGCGTCAAATATGTTTACTACAGTGTTGTTACCTTATTACTCTGTAACAAGGCAATAAAATTGTAAATGACTTTGATTATTTGTCCGTATTATTGCAGAATCGTAGGATGTGAAAAAGAAATGAATATAAAAAAGTGGCGTGTGCTAAACAATATTATATTCATTTGTTATTCGGATTAGTTTGTAATTTTTAGGGTTTCGGAGCAAAATGTTAAAAAAGGAACCTATAAGGGTTCCTTTTTTCACTTTGTCTGTCTGTCACATCGCTGAATATCTCAAGAACTACTTGTCCTATCGATTTGAAATTTGGTACAAAGAAGGGTAACCTAGATGCATAGAACATGTTTCTATTAAAAAAAATGTGAAATTTTAATAATATCCTACGTGATTATGCTGAAAGTACCTTCTTTGAAATAAAGAAAAAAAATCGAAATCGGTCCACGTGATAAAGAATTATCCTTGAAAAACCACCATACATACTAAGTCATTCAGTCGCTTTAATTTGTAACAAAATTCGCCTGTAGATGGCGCTGTATCCATGGCGTTAAATTTCTACACCATGTTGTTGAGATTTTCCTGAATTAATAGGGTTGGAACCGGTACACATCTGTGTACGGAACCCTCGGTGCGCGAGTCGGACTCGCACTTGACTTGGGCGGTTTTTTGTACATAGTCAAGGACTTAAAATAATTATATCGTTCATTTAAATAGCTAGATTTAATAATATAATTATATCAACAATACGATTGCACTAGGCTCTGTAATTGTAATTAATATGTAATGAATTATACCCACACATTCCGCAACAGCGGTTTTCCACCGGGACACATGGAAATCAAACTTTCCGACCATCAAAACGAAAAATATCATACTCGTAAGTTCTTCCCGAGATATCAATTTGTATCATCATTATCTTGTTACTATAATGTACGTCCGAAATGGGCAAGCTGTTGAGACTGTATCATTTCTTATCACCATCATAATGTACCTACACTGTTATACAATATAGTTCATTTCTATTTCTATCTCCATGCCCAATTTCATCTTAAGCCGTTCAGTGGTTTATGTGTGAAAAGATAATAGACACAGAGATTGATGCGAAGTAACTTTGTTTGTCTGTCTTTTTGTTACTTTTTAACGCTTAAACCATTGAACGGATACTGAAAAAATTGGCATGGTTATAGTTTGAGGTCCTGGGAAGGATATAGGATAGTTTTCATCCCCGAGATCATTTCTTGAGAAGGTGAAAATGAAAGTAGAATTTTGTATGGAAGCTAAACTAAAATCTTTGACTAAAATAATTTAATAGCAATTTTCTTCTCTAAATCGAAAACGAGTTCTATGTGAACGAAGTTCCGGGCAGAAGTACGATTATAATCTTGGACACGTTAGCATGGTAAGATTAATTTTAGTATTTAGTGCAAGCATCGTAATTACGAGTAAATACTCCCAACGGTACAAAGTGTTTATCTACGTGCCAGTAACTGCGTCCGACTTTGTTTTTATATAACTTACTGTAGTAGGTAGGTATACCACTTCTGCTTGACTTACTGTCTTCTGCATTTAGACGAGTAGAATAGAAGAATGGATGATCAGCATTTTGGAACATATTTATGCGTTTGAATAACAACGTACAAGATGGCTTTTGAGGAAAGGGATGGTGATAAACGCCTCTTAATTCGAAGCAGTGCAACTGAGGAAGTACCTTCACCTTACAGACCGCTACTTGCGCTGTAGGTATATGGTGTTATGTTTCTGTCGGGGCTGTCGGAGAGTAAAGTCGCCGAAACGTCCGAGGATGTGGGGTGTTGAGTGAGAGACCTGCATATTTTTCTGGCTGTCAAAACAACCAATCTTCAAACCAAAAAAGGGTTGGTAACGCGCTTGTGATTCTTTT
This sequence comes from Epiblema foenella, assembly GCA_963556455.1. NCBI lineage: Eukaryota > Metazoa > Arthropoda > Insecta > Lepidoptera > Tortricidae > Epiblema > Epiblema foenella. The sequence goes on from OY747100.1 coordinate 5,277,567, forward strand.
GGAGTCGCAAGCATCCATAACCTACAGTATCTGGTTACCATGAGGTAGGCTGTAAGTATATTCGCCAGTGTAGTAGTAGTAGTAGTAACTTTTTATTGTACACAATAACAAAAATTACAAATACAAAAAGAAATGGTATGTACAAAGACGAACTTGTATAAGAGTGTCGTTGTATAAGAAAAATCACTTGCAATCTAGCTGTCCGGACACTTTTATTTAGCCACCATGCTGTTAAAAAAAACAGTAACATTGTGTTCTATCGAAATTGTTCCAACTCGTTAGCCGCATACATGAAGATCAAGAAAATGACCCATGCATTGTTACGTAAGGTAACGTAATAGGGTAGAAAGCGTTACGATAAACTGGACAGACTTGAAAATGGGAGCAAAAAAAGCACATTCAGGTTTCATTAATACGTCGTGTAAATCCTTATGTAATAGGTGGTGTAAAATATTCTTGCACGGTGGTTTCACCTTACCTTACCCCAAGTAGTAAAACTGATTGAGCTGGTCGAAAAAAAAACGGTATTATGGTCGACGGCGACGAAATTAATAATTGTCACTTATGTGAGATAAGTCGCCTACTGCTAACTTGCAAAGCTAGCAAGATAGCTTATATTGTCACTCTTTATTTCCGAAATGTACTAAATCATGACATAAAACGTGACGGTATAAGCTAGCGTGCTAGCTAGGCTGATTGTATGACTTATGATGACTTGTAAACTTGTGAAAGTTTAGGTCTGTTAGTTTTTTTAATATTGATAAGATAAGATAAGATAAAAGATAAAAAACCATTTATTCAAGTAGGATTTTACAATCACTTTTGCATCGTCAGTTAATAACATACATGCAATCAATACATTAAAATTAACAAAATTAAAATTAAAATTGTCAGAACAAAAAACAGAAACATTATTTACTTAGTCCTATGAGGCATGCTTGTCATTTATATAGTCCTCAATAGTGTAATAAGCCTTTTGCATTAAGACAGTCTTTAAATATGTTTTTATTCTAGGAAAGGGTAACTCTAGCGCTTCCTGGGGTAGTTTGTTATAATAGCGTATGCATTGGCCCAAAAAGGATTTGCTGATCCTCCTAACGCGAAATTTGGCTATCGCAATTTTGTGCCTATGTCTCGCACTGTGCATATTTTGGAACATATCTATATTTTTCAGGGCATATAGTATGTTATCATAAATGTACTGCGACACCATTGTTAAAATATTTATGTTTTTCAAATGCTCTCGCAGTGATACACGTGAGCTCATGTTATATACAGACCGTATTGCTCGCTTTTGAACGAAGATGGTCTGAATATATCAAAATACCATCCTATCAAAAATCTACGCACTTAAAAAATAATTATGCGTCCATTTCTGGCAATTTCCATAGTTCCCCCTATGTTCAGTTCATTGTATCACTCTCATGTAACAATACAAACTGATGAATACATTGACGTCAATACAAACATACAAACTTCGAGTGGTCTGCCACAATGTCCCACTGTGCTAATTCAAAAAGACATATATCCCTATATAACTCCTCAGTAGATAAGACTTTTTTTACTTAACGTGGTTTGTTTTGATAGTTGTCGTATGTAGGTTTACCATCGACGACTGAAAGGCGTGGACCCACAAATGATGTTTGCGCGTGACGTAATTTTATTGTGAAAGAAAATGGTTGTTCTTATTTTTTTGATTTGAATATATCGTTTGGCGTCACAGTACAGTAGTTTTCAATTCAAAAAAGCATTACACATAGCCATTATATGTAGGTACGCGTCCGCCCAAAGAGGGACTAAAAAAGTAATATGCAGCTATATTGCGTTTTTTTTTTAAAGGGCTACTCTACATTCTGTGGCAGTCGTCAGATGCCAGTTCATAAGTTGTTTTGAAGAGTCAACGTGACGTAATTTTATTGTAAAAAGCCATCAACTTGTAGTGTCTTATTAGCGGCGTAATAAACCCTTATAAGACCTGCATAAGGCGTGTAGTTATGAGTTGTCGGTGTGATTGACCATTCCGTTTCGTAACTAGTTACCTACAAAGTGAAATTTGATGACATCGTACGAGTTTTGCAACATTATTGTATTGAAATTAAGTTACGGCTACTTCATGTTCGGAAATTAGTAACGTGTAATGGATGATAGAGATTTTTGACAACACAATGAAGTTACGTGACTGTTCTGGTGGTAGATCGACATTTTACATGCTTAAATGCGATAGATATGAATGAAAGGCAGACAGGTATTCGTCGTTGAGCCGGTTTGAGCCTCAGGTTTGAAAAGCTGTGAACATGACCTACCTAATAAACAAAACGTAAGAATTTCCGTTTTCAAAGTTTAATCTTATACCTATAACTTTTGCAAGCGACGTATTTCATATTGACAAGATGATGGCTTATTAAATTAATCACATATTAATGAAAATGTTTTCTTTTGTTCATCCCCACAATTTATGGATGTAGGGGGATACTTTGGAAGACAATGAAAGTGATATAACTCTATCATAACATCTCTGTCACGCTCAATCTTGGTTATGACAATCATGTCATATCTTTGTTAAATCCAGTAAAGTATTACAACGCATCATAAATGGGCAAATTATAAATATCGTCGTGATTTTCTCTTTACTTGTGCTTTAGTAAATAAGCTAACGACATAGTTAATTTGTTATACACGCTAATCTTCAAGGAAGCTCTAACCGATGCTTATCGTTCCTTGTTATGACAAATTTATGAATGTAATTGCTTTGTATGTATAAATGTAGTTGTTTTACATCAGGAAATGCTTTAATCATATATGAATATGACTAATGGACCATTGTCGGCTACGCATCTCAACAATCACGTAAGAATTCAATTTATCGTAAATCAGAAGACATTACGATATAAACGATTTTGGTGGAAAAAAGTAAAGGAAACCCCAAATTCAAAGAGACTGCTTTCCTATTTAGAAGGTGTTTTCTTCGAACTGTAAACTAGGTGCGCACACGTCGGTGTTTGTTCACCTGGCTTTTCACCTGTTGTTTCACATCTACGCAATGGTACAAGTGATTGCTGTAATACAATTTATTGCTTTGTTTCCTCGCATATTGTTTGAATTTTGAGCCGGAACGAAAATGTTTCTAGGCCCGACGTCATTCATTTATAACATTGTTTAAGGGAATTTGTGTCATGATATATTACGTACAATTAAGCCTTGTATAATTGTAGCTAAGTGGTATTCCAACAAATAGGCGATATGTGAGAAATTTTAAGGTGGGATGAGTCCATTTGCTGGCGCCAGTCTTGTCAGCGCTGGCAGGATATTGGCGCCTTGGTGCCGTTCGAGCGTGACTTGATCCATATAAATGGAACAGTGTCAGTCCAGCCCGTTGTGTAGGTCGCTTTTAGAGCTGTCAAAGCAAGTCGCAGTATTGGCACATTGATTCGTTTTTGGAAATGTAACATAATGTTAAGTTTGATTATTCTTCGTCTTTAATAAACTAGATGTCTTATTTGCATTGGGCGCGAGCCTTAAAAGGACCGACCATTTTATCTGACTATATTTTCATTATTTTCGCGGTTTATCATTAAGGTAAGCATCGACACTTGACACCTTAATTCCCTACAGGCGACAACTATCGTTCATCTTTATTGTTATCGAGTTAACCACTCATATCCTGAGACACGTATATAAACTTAGTCAAGTATTAAAAACGAAACGATAACCTTATGTAAAACTATACGGCAATATAAGTTAGGCCCGTTGTTGAAAAAAAGAGGTAGGTAATTTTTTTCTACTAGTTAAGAGGAATAAGAACGCCAAGCGGTTTTTTTTAAACCCTAAGGCTGTAGTTCTATGATAAATATACGCATATTGTAGTTTTAATATCTTGATAATATTCCGAATGTTTAAAATATCTAGTAAAAAAATATTAACAAAGTCGACGTCGACTTTTAAATCAAAAGTTATAAAATCACGGTTCTACCAAAACATTATTAAAAATTTAGAATGAAGGAAAATTTGAAAAATAAAAAAAACAATAAAATAGAAATTAAAAAAAAACATTATTAATTAATTTTGTTAGATTTTTTGATATACTGTCCCCAAGTTGGTGAAGTTGGTCAGTACGCTGGCGGAAAGCACAGCATATCAAGCTATCATTAGCTAGCGAGCCAACAATTTGGGAGCACCACGGGCCTTAAATATAAGGAACGGCTGTAAGTCTGCGTGCCACGTGCGTGTCTACATGCTCATTTCCGTGACTACGCGCGAACTATTGTTCTCTGTTACGTGTTAATTATACGAAATGTAAATTTTGCATGAAATTAAGAAGCGTTTCTTGGTTTAATACTTCCTTTCTCTTATTTCTTGTACCTATTGTTGATTATTAAGCGCTTAACAGCTTGATCTTGTAGGTCATATTTTTTACAATTCAGATTAATTCGATACTTAGTAGTACAAACATTACACACTGTGAAGTTCTTTACGGCCGCGAGGATACTCATCCTGAAGAAGAACATTACATTTTTAGTGCACAGTTAATATTTGTTGATAAACGATTCAATTAAATATATACCTTTTTTATTTAATATTAAACATGTCTCACCGTAGTTTATACTCAATTACAAGAGAAAATAGTTACGCGATAGGTAGCACCAGGAAATCGAAATCTAATTGCTGTCGGAAATAGGAACATGCGAATTAAAACGACGACCCAAAAGGCAAATCCAGCCGCATACCGCACCAATCAATGCATAATGAGTATTGCGAGAAATAATTAGCATTACTTGGGCTAGCGTGACACACTTTAGCGTTGGATCCGACGATATCTACTACTTAGAGCTATAAAAACTTCACAACGTTACATACTTATAGGTAAAGCCCAAGCAGAAATATATGATCATTGTCGTCAAGCGGGCCCTATTATTCTGATTTATATGTCAACACACAAAATTACATTTTGTCTCGTTTTCCCGTCAGCTCAAATGTTAATTTTGAAAAGTTTTGCAACAAAATAGTTTCCTTTCCCGAGCGATTTCTCAGCATTTTGTTACGTATATACATTGATAATGATCCGCTCTTGACTATGAACGGTTTTGGGCATTTTTTGCCATTTATCATTTAATTTTCAACGCGACTATTATTGAAATAAATCGCAAGTGTGACACTAACATGTATTGCCACCGTAAGAAATAAGTTCCAAAGAACTTCCGCATATGTAATTTAAGAATATCTAAACTAAAATAAGAATATCTAAATATTAATTACTCAAGAATCAACTTGGCCCATTTAATTATTCACCAGGAACAACAATACCACACACCCAAAGATCAAGTTACTTATTGTACAAGTACTTATTGTTAGGCAAAGTAGTACCTATAATAACCTGAAGCTAGAATAGGATGAGGCAAACAGTCGTCTTTCCTTTTCTATTTATGCTTTTTTCACTAATAAATTACTTAAATTTTAATTGTTATGGTTCTCTTGTGTATTAAACCGTTTAGTAAAAGTCGTGAGCGGGATGAATATCTACTGATTGCATAATGACTCAATTGAGATGCAATAGTCTGTATGGTGTATCGTTTATGTTACTACGGAAATATTACCTACCATACTTCAGTTATTATTGGCTTGAATCAATGTGAAGTTGGAAGTTTTGCTTAAACACCTCGATAAATATTTCCCTGCTGACATGTTTAGACTACTAGTGTTAGCCTTTAGCCCTGAGGAATAAATAAATAAATAGAGAGAATAATAAGAGAGGTAGGGCACAGCTAAATGTCATCTTGTTCGAATTTGGAGCAGCCCAAGTGGGGAAGTACCTCCACCTTCCAGAAGACCACAACCATAATAACATTATCTACTATACAAGTATGTAGTGTTGTGTTCCTGGAGGTGAACAAGGTTGCCAGAGCTCCCGAGGATGGAATTCTCAAATTTCATAAATTTGTCTACCTAAATGAGAAATTCTAGAAAAAGAACACCCTGAACCTGGTATGTATGAAAATGAATGTAGCAGGAGAGATTTTCCAATATCGTAGCAAACTAGAAATCTGGTTACCTATTTCTCCAGAAAATAGGCGTGATTTTACATACTTATATCAAGCCAATAAGCATTCTCAGTTCCGCCTATGTACATCAATTTTTTTTTCATATTAAAATATATTATCGGTCGCCTTCGCCAACGTTTCTTCGTTTCCCTATTAGAGGTTGATCGAGGTATTGTACAAACAACAACACACTTAACTGACCATTAGTAGACCTTGTGCCATTGTAACAAGGTGCAACGATGGTCAGTTAATAACAGTGTCTTCGATGAAACTAATCTGACTTTTATTGTCGAATAAAACGCAAGACTAGAGAGAGGTTAGTAATAACCTGAAAAAAAACGAAGTGTAATCGGGAATTACTCGTCAGTGCATCTTTGCCTTACCAATTTCGCAAACAAGTCCTAACCGATCGCTTAGGCCAGAATAGGGAGACTTGCCTAACAGCGAAATGTTTACATTTGGCGACCGCATTCCGCGCGACCGCGGTTAAACGCCATCTGAATTACTTTATGGTATTTCTGCCTTTCATTCAGTTGGTTTGCGTGTGAGTTAGTCTAGGTTTATCTGAGTTTATATTGTATATGCAACACGTTTTGTACATATCAGTACTCGTGTTGATTGCTCCTTTTCAACTGACTTCTTAAAAGGAGAAGGTTTTTTCAATCCCATTGTATTTTTTCTATGTTGTTATCTCATACCTTAGCCATTTGTAACGATTTTGTATTTGGAAGCTTGAATCTCCTAAATGATCCCAATTCTAGTAAGATACGAAGTAAATATTTGTTAAAATCAAAAAAATGTTTTAATGACTGGGCTACATCCGGTATAAGGTTATGCAAAGAAAAAATGTTTGAACTTAATTCCAAATATATTATAAGTAACGACGAATCTTTTAGACAATACTTTAGAAACTATAAGCGGACATTCTTTTTTTTTTAAACGATTCAAGAAAGTTTGTGTGATAGCGAAGGCCATTTTGGCTTCAGAATAAGATCCAAAACTCGACAAATAAAATTAAAACTGCCTGGAATAATAATTAAAGATGAGACAGGCTACACTAAGCCTAGGAATGACGACATACGATTGTTCCACGAGGGGCGGCTATTTGAAGACCCAAGGGAGGTGGCAAACATATTCAATATTTTTTCTCCGAAATACAAGCTGTCACATGCCCAGAGCCTACAGGTGAAAGCTTTGGACCTGATGAAACTAGCTCCACCTCGTGAAACTTTCAAATGGACTAGAACATGTATCAAAGAGGTCTTAACTCTTTGCAAAAGCCTCAAAATGAAGAACTCCTATGACTTATGGGGTATTTCAACTAACATAGTTAAAAAAAACATATTACCCATTGTACCTATAATCACAGATATTATAAACCAATGCTTTGAACATGGTGTGTTTCCCGGCTCTCTTAAAAGAGCTAAACTTGTTCCAGTATTTAAAAAGGGAGATCCAATGACTACAGATAATTATAGGCCTGTATCAGTGCTTCCGATTTTCAGTAAGATATTTGAAAGATTAATGTTTTCGAGACTTGGTAGCTTTTTCACACATAACAACATAATTTCCTCAGAACAATTTGGATTTCGTAAGGGCCTTTCTACAGAAGACGCAATAGCAGCATTCATGAAACATGTTCACACAGGGCTGGAGAATAAATTTAAGTGCATTGGCGTATTTTGCGACCTATCAAAAGCCTTTGACATGGTGGATCCTGTTAGATAAATTGGCATTTTATGGTATTCAAAATAACAGTCTTGCATTAATTCGTTCCTACTTACAAAATAGACAGCAAACTGTACAAGTGAATGAGGCCAGATCACATAGCTCTAATTTTTCTAGAGGCATGCTACGAGGATGTATTTTGGGGCCACTATTGTTTATTATATATACAAATGATCTCCCACACGTAATTCCCTATCAATTGAAATGTAGTGTTATAGAATATGCCGATGATACATCACTTCTAACATATGATAACAAAATCGAAGGAACAATATCTAATGTTAAAAGTACCTTGAATTTAGTTAGAACTTGGTTTGCTGCCAATTAATAAATAAATAAATAAATTAAAGCTTAATGCAAGTAAGACCCAAATCATGCATTACAGTCTTTTAACAAACAAAGAGGACTTACATGTAGACTACGACGGAAACCGACTGCAAAGTACTAAGGTGTCAACATTTTTAGGTCTTACAATAGACAAATGGGACACGCATATTGATAATTTATGTAAAAAACTATCAAAGGCGGCTTTCTCTGTACGTAAAATTAGGGAGTTGTGCGGTGTCCAAGCTGGTAAGACCGTCTACTACGCCTATTTTCATTCTCTAATGTCTTACGGAACACTGATATGGGGACATGCAGCGACTGCCTCGAGAGTATTCATATTGCAAAAAAGGGCACTCCAAAATATTTACAGTGTTCCTGCGCGAGGGACTTGTCGCAGCATTTTTAGAGAAAGTGGCATAATGACATTTTATTCCATGTTCGTGTATAAAAACTATCCTACAAGAAATAGACATAAACTCTGCCTACCGAAAGTACGCCTAGCGAAATGTAAAAAATGTTTCATATATCAGAGCATTAAATTGTATAATCATCTACCTGACTTAAACATACCATATTAAATGACATTAAATATAAACTTTGCCTTAAAATGACTTTGACCGAAAATTCTCTGTACAATTTAAAAGATTTTTATGACATACAATTTAAATTATAATTAAGTTATACAAATAATGTATATTATACATACGTAACGATGTATATTAATTGTTCTCACATTGAAAGAATGTAAATCTAGAAATAAGACGTATTCTAGTGCATAATGTATGTCAACGGAATAAATATTTTTTGACTTTGACTTTGACTACGTGCAATCGGCTGCACGGCAACGTTTAGTATTTGTTTCTTTTTCTAAGGCAAAAATCGTCATTGGATCGGATGGATGGTACAGTTGGTTATTACTTATTACTTTATTTTTTATTTGTTGTTGAATACAAGATAAAGTAGGATTGTTGATATTAAATATTTTTTTTTTCTGTGTCCAGGAGCGGCAGTAGTATACTCCGTATCTATATATCGAAATATACCGAAGAGATAATTTGCCTTTTCTCATCCTTCTTGACTTGAATAATTGTACTAACTTATAAATCGTAAACTGCGCAAAGTCAAAGCAACCTTTCTTAATTCCAACTAGCATTAATTTAAAGCTCAGTTAGTAAACAATATGCGGTTACAATTAATTAAAATTAATAAAGCCAGCAGATGTCTCCGGGCCCAGTTTCCATCACATTGTGCGCCCGCGCCGTTCTCACGGTGTGAAAGCGTGATGCGCCGGAGTAAGGATGCATTCACCCTGCGCAGTGTCATCGCGCGCTGACCTGATGCGAAATGTCAAGATGTGGACGTGTAGAATGTCTCACATTAGATATATCCATATGGTAAACATTAATGTATTTACGTTGTTTTAAAATCTATATCTATATTCATTGGGTTCAATCGTTTATTTCTTTCAACAACTCAAAAAAGGTATATTATTACATATTCTTTTATATTCTACATGTAAATATATCGGGGAAATGTATCATAATAAGATGTATATATTTCGCTTAGTGCGATCGTCACGTATCTACCAATCTGTAAGTATTTTTGTTATTATGTTCCTAGTTCTCTTATGTTTTATGTTTATACTTATAGCTTGTAACTTATAGTTGTACCTATGTACCTAACTTGTTGACGCTGAAGTAAAATATGTCGATTAACCTGACGTTTAATATGGAGCCGATAGCTGTCTATTAGAAAATTTACAAACTAGCTATACAATCGGATTTTGACGAACACAGCTTACAATTTACCTAACCGACGGTTTGAAACAATTAATCGATATAATTTTAGATACCTACTTAGACGTCATCTCGAAATATATGTAAACATAACCTACTTCGCTATATGGTATTAGTAATTAAAAGTAATAATAGAGAGTTCTTTTGTCCAGAATATCATTGTATTTTCGCTGTCGTACCTATTGTCTAATTCCTATTAACAATGTATGTATGATACGTAGATTTCTACCATGACACGTTACCCTTGACTTTCACAGTCATCAAACCTACTATTTCAAGTCTTTTGTTAAAGAATTTCTCCACAAATTCCTGTAATACGAAAATAAATTGGAAAAATTTCAAGTAATTTCTTACTTGCATTTCATCGTAATAATATCATGCTGAGTCAGCATGATCGTATAAAGAACTTGCTATTTTTGGCACATTGTTACTTATTTTGTAGATTACCTGTACAATGGCTATGTAAATTTAATAATAATTGTTAATAGTTGTTAAAGACATAACATTATTATGTTAAGTGCTTCATAATCAATGTTAAACCGCTAAAGATTTTTACAGGTTCCTGCTTATGGTAACTTAATGTAGGTACCGGTTGACTAGGGAATCCAAATGGAACATCTTATATAGTCTGAACTGAAAACTATATTTTCTATTAGGAAGATTTATTTTTAGCTGTTTTTATTGTAAACACTAGCTCTATTGCCTGCGACTTCATAAGCGTAGGACTTTATATCTTATAGGTATTTGTCTACCTACAAATTTCTGCCCCCCGACAGACAGACAAACAGTTCGATAAACAGTGTTAGTTTTACTTTTATAATGGTACTATGAATAAATTGAACGCGATCGAATGTATATAGAGTATTTCCTTATATATTGCAGACAGAACATCTCTAACTTCCTAGCATTTATAATTGCCAATTATTTAATAAGATAATCAGTCGCGACCATTAACTTCAGTATGCACGCTGCTTTCCTCGTCATATGTGGCGGTAGAAAACGTCTCGACCAGTTTCCTGTCGAGATGTGCCACTATTTTATTACACTAGTAGCTCTCTAGTCTGTCTAGTATTTACTTATATAGGTGTTGATTGATTCTGTTTCAGACTTTCAGAATTTCTTTTGTGTCTGATGTTTATGTTTTTCACTGTATGACATTAACTTTCTTATATTTGAAATTTTGAAATGATTTATTTTATTAAATTGTAAATTAATATTTTGACATGTAAAAGTGCCCTTGTGGCCTATTTGCAGAATAAATGTTTGATTTTAATTTTGAGTAGGCATATAAATTCGTTTGTCACGTAGCCCGGCACGTTACTGATAACTAGATTGATGCAGCTTCAATCGGGGATTGTTTAAGCAATCTCTTCCAGTTATCCTTTGAGTAGTAAAGCCGGACCAGAAATATATGGTCGTGGGCCATGTTGCGGAATTTCATTGGAACTAATTTCTTACACTGGCAATAATTTTAACCATAGGTTGTCACTGTTGTCAATGTCACTGTGGTGGTTTAGGTTAAGTGTTGAATATTAAATAATAAATGACAAACATGACCAAAACGATTAATTGTCAGGAGCGGAACATTATTAACAATGTGTATAATAAATTTCTGAAAAAAAGGCTCGGGAAATGAAACTATTTCGCTATAAAACCGAACTGACAGTCAAACCAGTCAAATGTCATTATTCAGACCATGGATACTGAGATTACTGACATGTTGCCATACAAATGAGAATATAGCGCCCTTGACAATGGTCATATATATCTGGTCGGGCTTTAAGTAGCTACACTGTGTATTAACACACTGTAATATATCTGTACTTCATTCTGTGCTATATATTAATATGTGTGGAGTGGTTGTTTTAATTGCGTAACTTAATGAAGGAAACACATGTCATGTTTTATATGGTGTTATATAACTCTGTTAGTCGCCACGTTCATAAAAGCGATAGTCTATTAAAACTGTCTATATACTTCTTGCTTATCAACGTAGCCAATTGCTTTGACGCCTACCTGGTTAGTTATGTACCATTTCTAGAGTAATAGAGCAATATGTCGTAAGCTCTTACTAAGGTAATTTCTAAGCAGATAGGAGCAGTATGTTGCTAGTTTCACTCCAGACCTCGTCGGTATCTAGGAATCATTATAGGGATTTTACAAAATATTCTACGCCCGACTCTCTCAGACTGGACTTTACCTGCCAAATTAACATCATCAAAATCACAGGCAGTAGGTAGTATAAGAATCCTCAGGAGATATACATTCTTAGTTTTACCGTCTCATTTTATTATGTACTTTTTCAAGGGCATGAAATTTTATTACAAAATTTTCAAAAAAGCCGGTACCTACCACAGTTTTAGCTTTAAAGCCTACTTATTTATTTCTTTAAAACTTTGTTGCACAAAAATGATATAAGTACAAAGGGCGGACTTAATGCCATGAGGCATTCTCTACCAGTCGACCATAGGGCCAAACAGAAACCAGCTACTTCTACTTACCATTGAATTTGCTTTCTAGGTATAAATCTCTAAAGGCCGACTTTCCTGCTCATTTCGATCAATCTGTCAAAATTACAAAAACGTTTGACTGGTAACTCAGCCGAATGGACACTGCTATTTTGGTAACATTTAATTAACACTGATTATAAATCTTTGTGAAATGCTTGGTAATACTCCCTCATACATTATACATATGCAAGTGAACTGGTTTGAAATGAGAAGAATAAGTTTTAAAAGAAACGGTCAAGTGCGAGCGTGACTCGCCAATAACAAGTATATATATGTGTATTTCAATTTTTTATTCTCAATTTCAACTTAACAAATTTTCAATTGACCACTGATCTGTTAAGCTATTTTGGGAATACAGACGTAATTTTATATGTCATATTAAGGCCTGCGTAACTTAGTGTAGGAAGCTAGTGGTCTCCCTATTTTTGTAATATCTAAAAACAGTCGGTCCATCCCCGCTGCCCGCTTCTCGCGCCGCCCCGCTGCCTGCCCCCATCGCCGCTCCGCTGCCCGCTGGCGTCCAGTCTGTGGCCTTATATTTAATTATCAAACCTATCACAAAATTTCACGAAAATCGATTGAGAAATGTGACCTTTCGAGGAGAACAGCCGTATATCCGCCGGATATACGAAAGCATTTTTGCCAAACCTGAAATGGAGAGACTTTGCTCGGTCAAATGGACCTTAAGAATGTTACGTTATGTAAAAAGTGATACAACTTCGCCTACCAAAGATCGCGTGCTCATGCTAAAGATAAGGGTTAGGCACAGACATTTGCCTTGACACCATCAATTACCTACAGATATATGATAATATGATATACACCGTCAACACTGCTGACTATTCGTGAACCTTATTGTAATGGCATAACGTTTAATATTAGTCAGTGAATCGTAGCTGTTTGTATGACCACAGTAGATATATATATAGCTTAAAGCAGTAAAATAAATCCGCACAATATAGCACAACTGCTGCTGGGACGCGACGCGAGTAGAAAAAATCGCACAGTTCGAGTGAGATAAGAATCCATGAGTCGCGCGGATACGACTTTTCATCAAGTTGTGGTAGCTCACCAGATTCACGAATGATTATTATTATTATGTCAGACGTGGGCGGAAACTCACTGAAGGGGCGCACATTTTAAAATTGGTTTTGCTGTACTGCTTTGTTGACTGTGTGAGCCATTACTATTCATGTCCATATGAAATTGACTGGTCTTGACTCATGTCTCAAGGTGAAAATGTAATTTTCCTTTTTGATCGAGAAAATCCTTGGCACTTGATCGTGAGGCCTATGTTATCCTTATACATTATGTATGAGTTGTATGTTTTGAGGAATTAAATTACTTATTTGAAATAGTTTGTATGTGTTAGCTATATATAGACGAGCTTTAGCCTAGTCGGTAGTGACCCTGCCTTCGAAGCTGGAGGTACCGGGTTCGGATCCCGGTCAGAGCATTTATTTGTGTGATGAAAACAAATATTTGTTCCTGAGTCTTGGATGTTTTCTATTTAAGTATCTATTTTATCTATATAAGTATGTATATCGTCACTTAGTACCCATAGTACAAGTTATGCTTTGTTTGGGACTAAGTTGATTTATGTAAGATTGTCCACAAATGTTTATTTATTATTTTATTTATTTCAGTTACTTAAATTATGGTATTATTGTTTTGTTGCAGGTACGATTCTACAAATAATGCAGACACCTTCAAGGCATATTGTTAGGTGATTATTTTTGAACATTTTGTCTGTGCACATATTTCCGAACGATTAGATTTTTAAGTAGAAGCTACAATCGAAACATCTTTCAAGCGCCATAATTATGAACTGCATTTCACCATCACATTTCATTATATGTCTGTCTTTATATGCAAATACAAGGTTCACCGAACTTTTAGTTACGTAGTTGCAATACTATCAATATCTGATCGTTTTGCTCGACCTCGTATATCTTATTGACTTTGTTTTCAAAAGCGAACCTTGTTCTATACATGTTAAGGTTGTTTTTGGCTACGATAGTGAAACCGTGTACCGTTTCTGATAGCCGTAAAACGTGACGTCATTTCATATATCGCGATCCCAACTACTTATGAAATTGGTTTGATATGGGATTTTGTGTGGGTTCTCACGGAAATGGGTCCTTATCCTATGATTCCTACGTAATAGCAGGTCTCTCTCCTCTTGCCACTTCGGCTAAACTCGCCTCTCTTGCATCCCCGGGGTGTTAATTCACCCGAACTCGGCTGACATCGCCGAAAAGTGACTGCAGCATCGTACAACTAGGTTGTATAAATACGTATTGTTGTTTAGTAGTTTTTGATGGCATTGACGCGGAAACAGGAATACCCTAACTAGACAACAGAGCACGCTATGCGTCAGAGAGGGATAGCATGATTCGGTGTTTTCTAGCAGTCTAACGTAGGTTTTGTTCGTGAGAGGACATTGTTAATGCCGTAAAATAGACAATGAATACAACACCATTTCTTCCTCTGTAGGTATGCAGTAGTGGTGACTGGTGAGTAGGGTCACCAGCATGTCATAAAGTGCGGTGTGTCGAGAGCGAGGGACCTATTAAAATATAATAAACGGGTCACTCACGTATTTAAGGTCGACTATCGCTCGACATGTTTCGGACCAATATGTGGCCCTTAATCATGAGAACCAGCCGCGACGGCCGCGCGCCTAGCACTGTTCGTAAATATAATAATATATTTCAATATGTCTGAAACTCACGGGAGTTTTATATTTTAAAACTGAGGGACCTGTTTTTAATTGTCAACACAACGAATGTCAGTCAATGATCAACACGCTTGTGACTCCTAGTCGCAAGCGTCCATTGGTTCCGGTGTCGGCTTACCATCGAGCAGACGTATGCTTATTTGCCACCGTTGTAGCATTAGAAATTCGAAAACCAACGCTTCTTCGTCCGCAGTGTGAAAACGAATGCCTCGCGTGTGAACCGAAGCCTCGATAATTTACTTGCTTCTCGAATTAAACGATCAAGTTTTCGTGATGAACCTTTTTGATTTGGAAACTTTTCAATGATAGCTACCCTCGCCATAAAAGTTTCCTAATGGTGTTAGAAACTGGTTTACTACTTAAATATGTTATCTACAATGACATCTGCAGTCGAAATCGAACTTCTAGGGGAAGACTAGTCTTTGCTCGTTACTTCGTGAACTTCCATATAAAGAATAAAATAATGTATATAATAAAGAAATAAAAAAATATTCCATGTTAATACAGGATTTAAATTCTCTATAAGATGTCAGGCTTTATCAACATCTGTCCCTTTTTCTGTGGTTGAATATAGATTTTCGTATGTATGGATGGATTACTTTAAAATTTTTAATTTTGTTTTTATAAATAAATACAAACATGCATTTTATGTGGGTATTATACATACACATCTGACATTTAAGATTAATATAAATCGAATCTCCATAAACTAGAAAATGCCATCTACCCTGACAAAAACCAACCTGGTTATTGAATGTTACCTGATACCAATAGTTTTATTGCGTTTATTAGGGTTGTCACTCTTAGGTTGTGGTAAACCAGATAAAATGGCGGGTTAAACAATAACAGGAAAAAAAGTGGATAGGACACATAGAAACGGAAGATCTCGGTGAACTACATGTATAAAATATCTAAAGAAAGGTCAAATAGTTGATTATGTAACGTATCAAACTTACGCTAGGAAGATCTAAATGTTATTTCTAGTACTTATGTAAAATGGCATGCTAGCTACATTAATAAAGATTTGGTTCAGCTTAGTAGACATGGTCGGCTATAGTTGCCTGAAACTCTTCCTTATCGATTACTTATTGATTTGTAAATTCATTGTGTAGACAGCTAGAGACAAATTCAGGCCCTTACTCTCAACTACTACTAGAGTTCTGACGACCTAACTCTATTAATCCTTGGTGTCGACATCTCGAGTGAAGTCCAGTTCCGTGGCCATTTAGAGGCTAAATTAGTCTCGAAGAAGCTCGGCGTGCTCAACAGATCGAAGCAGTATTTCACTCCGACCCACCACCAACAGCTGTACAAGGCGTAGGTTCGCCCACATATGGAATACTGCTCTCATCTGTGGGCAGGGGCATCCCAGTACCAGCTTCTCCCTCTGGATCGCATTCAACGGAGAGCAGCTTGAATCGTCGGCTGCCAGCGTATTTCTGATCGGCTCGACTCCTTGGCATTGCGTAGAGATGTAGCCTCACTCTGCATTTTCTATCGCTTGTATCACGGGGAGTGCTCGGAGGAATTGTTTGTAATGATCCCTGCCGCAGCTTTTCGTCATCCTCACCATTTAGATGGTTGGCAGTCCAAAACTGTGCGTTTCTCACGAAATTTCCTGCCTCTCACAATCAAACTATGGAATGAACTGTCGTCTACGGTATTTCCTGACCGATATGACCTTCAAACCTTCAAGAAAAGAGTGTATTCCCTTCTGAAAGGCCGGCAACGCACTTGCGACTCCTCTGGTGTTGCAGGTGTTTATGGGCGACGGTAATTGCTTACCATCAGGTGAACCGTCCGCTCGTTTGCCCCCTATAACATAAAAAAATAAACACCGTTCTATGGTATTGTCAGTAGGCAACCCTAACTCCAAAAGGCAGGCACTCCACAATCTAAAGCATCACGATTCAATAAGATAAAGTAGCGTGCCGAGGGATCGTAAACTACGAGCCGAGTTTAACTGCTTCGAATCGAACACCTAACTTTGACATGAAACATCAACTGTTTTATGTTACGGAATTTAGCCGGAAAAAAAGTAAACCTTTGTGAATATTTTGTTATTGGAAGTGTTTGTTTACCATTATTAACGGCGCTGGAACGAAACCTAACCTAACTTTAGCGTGGAACTAATAATAAACGTACACCTTCTTTGTGAAAGTATAACTTTTTTTAACAATCTGAAGGTAGCGAATGGTGAGTGGACACCCTAGTCTCTATTGATTTGATGATTCGTTGCGTCAGTAGGTAGCTAGAGTAGAGACATATGCAGGTCTCTCACTCTTATCACCGCACTTATACTTTTAGGGTTCGGCGCTAAAAATCTAAAAAAGGACCTATTGCGACGTGTTTAGCGCTATTCTGTCTATCGGTAAGTAGACTTCCTTTAATTATGGGTCAAGACCTACTGTGTATTGTCCTAATTGCTCACTCCGATCATTTTTGTGATACCCATCATTAACATCGCTAATATCTAAACATAAAAACTTCATATACTCATAGTACTTCATAGTCTTATTAGATACGATCTTTAAAGCAGTCTTTTAAGTATGGAACCCACTAACAAACCAGTACGGGTCGTGGGGCGTTGAATCTTATTTGGAGTCCGTGGTAACCCACAGGCGGGTGAAATGGGCAAAGTGGAATAATTGGACGCCGGCATGCATATTGCACTGTAATGCATCCTGCGGTACGCCGCTTGCACGCTTCTTGTTTTCGAACATTTAATTACGTGTTTCTAAAGCAATACTATACAAGATAAAGATTTAATAGAGAAGAGGAGATTATTCGTTCGTTCATTGCGTTGTCTGAAGCTCAAGTCCATGGCGGACGGAGCTTCATTTTCGGGACGGCAAAGAGTAGCGAGATACCGACTAATGCACTTCACAACTATGCATCAGAGCGTTATATCAGTTCAGCAGGGTAATTACTTTTTCTAACTAAGTATCTATTACCAAAAGGTAAGGAACCGTGTGGCTGTTTAGGCCAACTGGACCCCTCTAGATATTCGCGTTACTTTTTTTATGTACCATGAATAGAAAGGTCACATCTTCGCAAGACCTATACCGTCATAACCTGCTTGTTAAGACCTTTCTAACGATACCGGTTACTCTACCGTACTATATTACCTTCTACTTTTGCAAGTATGCTGCTCATCTTCACGAGGACCTAGATCCCAAAAACCACCCTACGAAATTGCTCCTTCTCAAGACCTTTCAGGAAAACTTTGTTTCAAGCCTCTAAGTAGCTTTATCCGTTCTAAAAAAAAAGGTGTCGTTTCATTTTTCACTATTTACACCCTCTACCTGCAGCCTGTACGATACAAGAAACATTTCCAATGTTAAAAGATCGTCGGAGAATTGTTATGAATTTCCTATAACTGTATTGGTAAAGTTCATATTGGAGTTGTCAATACAAGCGTATCACATGTAATGGCACTCCGCGGATGACCCGCGGTTCGGCGAGATCAAAGCGCACGGTGCTGTAACGATGCCCTTTCACTTTCCGCCACGTGCGCATTCGCCCACGGCGCGGCGGAGCTTTCAACCGATTTTTGTAACCAAGTTTTGTTTCCTGTAGATGTTTTTTCTTAAGTAATAGTAAGACCTCCGCCTAAACAGACTCGACATGAAATAATAATACCACTAGCGAGGGACTTTGGTCACATAAAAATTAACAAGAGCGAAAGAGAAAATAAGATAATGTCATTTGATGTCTTTCTCATAATTTCAGTTTTTGCTGTCTGTGTTAAACTATTTGAGGTAAATAAATAACCCGCCCAAGTTATGGTGGTTGTTTATGGTAGGCATTATAAACAAGTTCTCAATTTAGCTGCATAGGAGCTTATCCGCCCTTCAGACGCAAATCAATCGCTACTTACTATTTTTTAAGACCTGATAAATCGATTGGAACATTGCTTTTTACTTAAAAACCCTCGTATAAATCTACTTACTGGACATTGGATAAACTGGGCCGAGAAAGTGCTTACAAATGTTGAAGAAGTATCTATTATCAAGATGTTAAAGTTCTATCAGATATTTTAGAGTACAGAGGTACAGATAGATTTAATGACGACTGTACAATGAACAATCAAATTAGTACCTACCTAATAACCAGTTGTTATAATAAGATACTACTGGCTGAGGCGTGTGGTTCAGAGTTCAGCTCCCGACAATCAAAGGAAAGTGGCAATGGAGCCGAAGCCGCTCTCGGCTCTTCGTGGAAATGAAAGCGGGCGCAGGACTTCCGGAACCTTCGCTCGCGCGGGAGATGCCCGCAGGGTTATTCCATCAAACAAGTGTGTGAAGTGTAAGGTAAACGTCCAACGCTCGACACTGACCCAACCCAATACATGGCACTGACGGAGGCGATCAATAGGTTAAGCTTTGCTTAGTTTGGGACTAGGTCGATTTGTATAAGATTGTCCAGAGTTATTTATTTATTTTATACATTTATCTATTGGGCCCTAAGGTGTTTTTGGGCACTGGGCACTGGGACGTTTACCTTATAGGTGAGGTCATTAACAGACATTTTACCTTTCATATTGGTATTAAGATTTTTGGGTATTCGGTAAAGGAAAACTTCGCGAGGAAACCAGTCTAATCCCAACCAGGTGAAGTTTTCCCTCTGCGTTGGAAGGTGGCAGTTTCTTTTGTAAAACTAGTTCCTACGCTTAATCTTGGGATATGACATACGAACGACTGATTGACTTAAAATTAGGTAGGTAAGTATGAAAGTAGGTAGGTATAACTTGGATCCGTTGACCACGCAAAAATAAATTTCCAATGACACCTGCAGGATCTCCAGGTAGCCACTTACCTTAATTTTTTTATTAAAAATATATTACATTTTCTCTCCGGGGTGGCAGTGTTATGACATGACAGATTTATGGTGCCTGAGGGCGATCCAGCGCAATCACAAAATTATTGGTACATTTTAATTATTTTACCGTTTCCTTGTATGGTTATACTCATTAATCAAGTGCCGCCAATATAGCTTGCTTGCAGCACGATATTAAAGTATAATCCAGACGCAGTCTTTCGAAAAACATTATTAAAAATCAATATAATCAATATTACCTACATTGGTACTCTTAATTAACTCCTGCACATAGACAATTAATTTATTAACCATTTACCTGGTAGTGTATCTTTAAATCTACATAATGCCCAGTCATCTTTTTCATTTTCTTTCTAGATACAGCTCGAACATGTGATTAGTTATCTTTATTTGTCAAATTTCGGGTCAAAGTCAAAGTAAAAGGTGAAGCCTTTTAGTAGGTACTCAGAAACTCTTCTGTGGGATGAAGACAGTGACTGGAAGGAGGACGTTAGGTTGCTAATGATCGCGTGATGTATCTACACAATGTCTTTCGAAAATCCATAGATACCTAGTTGTTAAAAGACCTATTTATAAACTTTTTTTCATCACATAAACAAAAATTAAGGTTATCAACCATAAATATACTAAATGCCTATACTTAGTCTCGCGTATTTACATAAATTCGTAATTCGTCACACTTTACAGCTACTGAAACAAAAGCGTTAAATCTTGCATTCTTGTGCTTCCTTATTCGATACGGAAGCGAACACAAAAAAAATTCTTCACACAATCCCGTACTTGCCTTTTAAAGAATCAGCATGGCCGATGTGACGTGAATGTTTACGCCAATTTAATATATAATAGCATAAGATTAAGTATCATATTCGCGCGTAAAATAATACGGTTGCTTTGCTTCTTGGTTACCTTTAACCAAGAAGCAAAGCAACCGTATACACACTGCGTTATATGCGCTTCAGTAAAAACAAAAAAATCTATTCATCACGCTTCACCTCACCTCAGGGAAGCCAGTCAGTGTAAGTCAATCCTCCGATTACTTATTTTTATTATGAATCTCGGCTAAAGTTCAAACCAAAACTAATTATAGACGAAGCATTATGAACAAACTAGTGAAACCAGTTTTTAACCACGCACAATAAGTACCTAAACACACGCTCAAGCACCCATAATTATTCAAACTAAACCATGCCCAAAACTCTTCAAGATCACATATTTAGAGTTCTGTGCATGGTTCAGCTTATAGCTCACTATAGAGAGAGTACTAGTGAGTGACTATACGTACACGCACACGTATGCACAGTGGTGCTTGGTTAAAAATCGGCTTCAGTTAGGTTGTTCGTACCTAATGCTAAATCCTTATGTCTTATTCTGAAGCGTCAAGATATAATATATCAGTGGCGAGCGGTAGGTGAGGTGAAACAAGTTGTGAATATAAAAAGGTATCTGACTGCATTCAGCCCGCGTTGCAATATGCAATTGTTTTTTTCGAATCCTGCCACTTTCAATGTGAAAGTCATGATAATTATCTTAATTTGGTTGCGTAATTCCTTGTTTTGTGTCGTAAGATTTTATTAAATAGTATTGAATTGTCGTTTATCGGTTCCTTTCTCGATTTTAGTACACATTTTATTACGTATTGTAATTAATTGAGAGTGATTTCGTACTGCGAGTTTGACACCTGAATTAGGTGGTACAGCTAAAATGATACAATGTAAATAATATAGATTTAAATAAGTTTTCGACATAATCATGAGTTAATAAAGAGACTGCAAAAAATATATAATTCTGCTGACAGTGCTGAAGTGCGAAGACTATTAAACTAAAGTACTTAATACAATAATTAACATTTGGTTGAGATGCCCGCGAGCTAGTGGCTACGCATGTATACGCCTTTTACTTCTGTTATGCAAGATTCAGGAACTAGTTATTTAGCTAACTTACAAAAAACCACTGCTCCATTTACAGGTATGTATTACGTCGATACTTAATTGTAAACATACAGCAATTACATAAGTAGATAATTTTTATTGACTATTTATATTAACCGATATGGACCTGGTTCTGAAGTTAACTTATTCGTTCATTATTCTCTCATCAAAAAAGAGGAAACAGAGAGATGAGGTTAAGAATTTGGAGGAAAATGGATGGAGGCAGAGTGGACGGGAACAGAAGGAATTACCACTTGGTAATTCTTTCTGTTCCCGTCCACTCTCAAGTCAAGGAATTACCACTTGGTAATTCTTTCTGTTCCCGTCCACTCTCAACAGTGTAAACTATAGATTTAGATTACAAAGAGAGCGGAGTGACCGCGCACATAATCTCAAATATTAGAGATTTCGCAACATAAAGAAGAAAATATGTACTTTTTTTTATGAAATAAATAGTTCTAAAAAAAAAAAAAAAACTCAAGGAATTACTACTTGGTAATTCCTTCTGTTCCCGTCCACTCTGCCTCCAATTCATTTTCCTCCAAATTTTTAACCTCATCTCTCTGTTTCCTCTTTTTTGATATAGTTTACGGAACAAAGAATAGATTAGACTCGAGTGTGTT
Organism: Epiblema foenella; assembly: GCA_963556455.1. Taxonomy (NCBI): domain Eukaryota; kingdom Metazoa; phylum Arthropoda; class Insecta; order Lepidoptera; family Tortricidae; genus Epiblema; species Epiblema foenella. The sequence goes on from OY747100.1 coordinate 5,300,093, forward strand.
GGTTGCATAGTTGCAATAAAACCACTTCCATGTTTGACACCCTTATGCCTAATAGTTGACACATATTTGTGACATAACATTGAAATTACCAAATAATGGGCCAGTATCAAGCAATGGGATTGGGACGTCTGCCTTACGTATACTCGCAACACCACAGATATAATACTATGATATATTAACTAATAAGCAAATCATGGATATGAGGAAATAAATAGTGCTAGTAGTTTAGGTTCGTGCATGATGAATATGATGATATGTTTTAAGTCTGTCGCAATCTCGACAAGAAATGTAATTTTGTATAAGTACCTATATTATGTATAACATATTCACTTTACATTTATCGTTTATTGCATGTACTTAAGCTAAGATACGCGAAAATTAGTCAAGCGAATCGGACTCGTACCTACTTGACTTTCCATATTTAATGCGAAAAAACATATCTTATAGAGAAATATGCTTTAATTTGTAATAGCGGCTAAAGTAATACAATAAATGTGCAACTATAACGGTCCATAAAATGCAAACATATACCTAACATGGATTGACAGACAGTCATAAATGAATTTGAATCAAACAGCGAGGCCTTAGTAACAGTTCTCATTGACACCTTACGATATGCGATCAAAAATAAACAACCACATTCCCATACTGACTTCGGAAATACATATATTAGGGTATTGCTCCCTTACCTTCGTCTAGTGTTGTACGTTGGTCCAAAGTTGCGTCAATAGTGACCTAATATATTAATGTTACAAAATATTGATGAAGGTTGGAACCCTTAGTGCTGGCTTCTTGCCCGTAGACTTCGATCTGCACGTGTCGTCATTAAGTACGTCAACAATGGCCTATTATGTTTCCTATGACATTTTTGTAATTCGTTCAATAACACTTTGAAGTACAAATACCAAATACTGTGTGACCATAAATTACTAGCCAGTGTCAATTAAGAATAGGTAGAATTACTTCCAAGATTAGTTTATACAATTACAACATTTCGAAATATAATAATAATTATAAAAAACAATAATAATAATCTTTCAATTTTATAAAGGGTCGGCAACGCGTACGTGACTCCTTTGGAGTTGCGGGCGTCTATAGGCTGCGGTGGCCACTTACCATCAGGTGGACCGTAAGCGTGTTTGCCACCGGCGTAGTATAAAAAAAAATCTCAAATCAAGTGCTTAATTTTTATTTATTCGAATTAAGCCTTTATTTCAGCTGTAAATAGATATGAACATTGTAGGGTACAAGGCTCCTCTCAAGGACGACCGGGGACGGGCAATAGTCCCCTACTGGCCCAGTGTGGGTTGGGGACTTGATGTTATTTACTGCTAAAAAGGTTCAACAGATTGATTGTATTACTTGTATTTGGACACTCAGAGACCATGTACATCTCTGGGATATTTTTATATGTTCATTATAGTCTGAGACCTTATACATATCTAACTTTACTAATGTTGTAATATTTGTAGTAGCTATGTTTGCAAGTTTATTTTCACTGTATGATATTAATTTTCCTATATTTGTAATTTCGAAATTATTATTCTTCCTTAAACTGTAAATTAATAGTTTGTCATGAAAAATGTATTCTTATAATCAGATTTTCTTAAATTGTAGATTAAATATTTTGACACGTGAAAGTGCCCTTGTGGCCTATTTGCAGAATAAATCTTTGATTTTGATTTTGAAGCGATTTAGGTAACTTATCGACGGAATTACGGGTTGTGTTTGATGCACCACCAAGTGGCCAAGCCAGCAAATTTGAATTGACAATTCTCGTAACGTTTCGTAAGATTGCTAAGGTTATTTTCAAATGTTTCTCACATTCGGCATGCGTTATGCTTGCTCATTCTGTCACAAAGTCTGGGAACTGTTACGTCAACAGCACCCCAAACATTGGCTTTGCTTGCCTAATTGGCTGATTTGTAACGAAATGCTCTAGATTTTTGTAAGCCGACTCAATTGTTGCTCAGAAAATAACTGAATGTACGATTGTGGGACGTGATGTGTCAAGTAAGATATATTATAGAAGGAAGAGATTTTAATGTAGGATTGTGGAGCGTAATGTGTCAAGTAAGATATGTTATAGAAGGAAGAGATTTTAATTTTTAAATAATATATCAATGTTAAATAATTTATCAGACAACGTTCAGTCTAAAAGTAACCAATGCTTTTTTCTAGTTACTTTCCTGGTGAAGTTTTGTAACTGAAAAACAAGAGGCTAGTTTACGTATAAATTCTGTAAGTACAAATTAAACACAGGAATAGGTTTTAAGGGTGAGTTGCACTAATCTACGACTACAGATCGACCAGACTAACGTTCTACATGGCGCCGGCAGCTGTCATCCCATATTAAACGTTGTTAACCTTATCATACAGTCAGATTTTAAAAAACACATTTTATGATTACAACCGTGGTGGTACCCGCACTAAGTATATCTAGTTCAGGTTTTTCCGGCCTCGCAAAACGAGCCAAGTGTTGCGTCTTATGATTGAAAATAGGCTTTTATTAATTAGCATACACTTAACTGATAAAATATGAAATATAAGAACACTACAGACATTTCAGGAAGTCAATCAAAATGCATAACTGCAATGTTAATTTGTTGCAAACTATAAATTTTCCGTGTAATGAATAGGCCAAATGGTAATTAGATACTAACTGTTATTTTAATTTCTATTACGCGTAATGAGAATTCCAGTCGTGAAACATATACTTGGTTACTTACCCGGTGGTATAATGGCTAGCTAGAAATTCTACAAGTTAGACGTAATGTGATGTAATCTTTAGATTGGTGGAAAGGGGACGGCTCAGCGGTTAAGCGGTTAAAGGGTTCAATTATAGTTATATTTTTTTACGCCATCGCAAATTAGAAAGAGCTATGCAAAATTTCATAGCAACGGCAAAACGACTGCAAAACAGACAACGTAAAGGTCACAGACGACTTGCGCGCGTCGTTTTTAACACTATTATCAAATCAAAATTGGGGGGTCGAAATTGCACCACGTCCGTATGGAGTACCCTTCATTATGACCCCTGGGTGGTGATAAACGGTACAACAAAACTGGCAACCGTACTGTCTTCTAGAATATCTCACGGTTCGAAATAAGTGCCATGCGATTAAAAAATCAAATAAAAATAATAAACGGGCATTATATACACATGCCCAGCGTGGTGGCACAATTTTCCGCAACACATTAGATGTACTAGCGACCTAGTGAGACAAAAAAATACGGATACATTGTATTCGCCTTAATAAACATTTGTAAATATTTTCTTAATTTAGGCAAAACAAGACAAATGTCCCAATACCCGACGCTGACCCAATACTTGCCACCTTTACTTATTTAATCTTTATTCCGAATGGAAGATGCATTTATTTTTCTGTTTACTTTTTATCGTGTTTTGTATTATTCTAGTTGACATTATGTTATTTTTATTTTTCCTGTTATGACGATCATGATATCAATTCTTGTAATTTTGACATGTGTGCAAATTTATAATGTAATTCCTTATCATGAAATAAATTATCTAAATCTAATCTAATCTATTGCACAAAATGAAATCGTAACACATAAAAGGCGGACTTAATGCTATGAGACATTCTCTGGCAGTCAACCCTCAGGCAAAGCAGAAAGATTGTAGGCGGTGCAACTAATCACAGAAAAACTACTTTAACAAATTAGGTAAATTCAATCTTATATCATACATAATAGCGGCGAACCTAGGGTGCCATCTATTCAGATCTAATATTATGAATAATATTCTACGGAATGCATGGCCGCTTGTATTAGCATACCTACTTACTAGTCGATCCGAATTAAGTGAAATCCTGAGTACCACTGAGTTAAGCTAAGCACGATAACTTAGACTTGCGTAAGGCTTACAGATAATTAATTATGCTGACATTGATGAGCGAAGTGCAAAGTTGACATTTGTTAAGTTTGCCCTTGAACTGCAGAGGTATTATAAATTATATCTATTATTAGATAAGTGATCGATAACGAGAGAGTGGACTGTGGCCGAGAACGGGTATTGTGTGAGGGTGAGAGATAAACAAGAATATTGGCGGTAATAAAAAGAAACTAAATCTTATAGTTAAGAGATGAATAGTGGTTTGTCGGTCTAACCTGGGCTATTGGAGCTGTGGCCCACAGAATCTTCGGCGTAGGCAGCACGACACCTTTGGTTGGAGTCTCCAGCTCACCTGACCAAGCTTACCAGCAACTCTTACCTCGAGCGTCAGCTACTTAGCCTCGGATATACGTCCAGATGTCCTCGGCAGCCTCGAAACACACTATGCCACTGAACTGAAGCTATTTTTATGGGTAGAACAAACTAGTGGTGACCTTAAATTAACTAATACGAGAGCGATAAAAAGGGTTGTTAACAGATCGAGATTTTCAAACTAACAGACCGATTAACGGTAAGAGGTGGGGAGAATAGTGTGACCAGTACCATTAGTAGCAAAATCTACAAAAGTATAGTGTTGCTACATCAATATTAAAATTTGCCTGAAATTACGTGCGACGAAAATGAACATTCCGCCCACCAAAATACACTAGTATTTTACCTAAGATAAAAAAACAAAAAGACATTAAGAAGGACGGCACAATTACGATAAAGGAGAGCAATTATACGGGCAGGGGGCATAACTTGACCACAGGCCGTTTGTACACTCCAGTGGCGGTACGCACTGTAACAACGCGACACACTCCATCAGACCCAGGGTGTGTGTCAACAATGCGACCTAGAGGCCACTTCATGGGACCTGTCTGCTCGTTGAGGATAAGCACGAGCGCACCTTTCGTCACGTTAGGTTGCTTATCATGCCACTTCATGCGCTGCTGGAGGTTGTGCATGTACTCCTTGGACCACTTGGTCCAAAAGTCCTGATGCATTTTCTGCAGGAGTCTCCAACGCTGGACAACACTGACCTTACTGTCGGCCAAGTTTTCATCTGGCACAACCGACAAAGGCTCCATGGTCAGGAAATGACCGGGAGTCAAGACGGACAAATCGTTAGGATCAGCGCTGAGAGGGGTTAGTGGTCTTGAGTTAAGAAGGGCTTCGACTTGCGTCAGGACTGTGGAGAACTCTTCATATGTTAACCGTTGGGATCCAATGACCCGTGATAGATGAGTCTTCACAGCCTTGATCCCAGCCTCAGCCAGACCGGAGAAATGTGGACTGCCGGGGGGGTTAAATTCAAATTTTATTTGATTGTGCTGCTCAGAAGCGTCCTTTAGAAGACGCTGTAAAATGTTGCTAGCACCCACAAAGTTTTTGCCTTGGTCCGAGACTAGGCGGCTACAGCGACCACGACGTGCCACGAAGCGACGGAGGGCGGCTAAGAACGCTTCCGAAGACAATTCTGTCACAAGCTCGGTATGGATGGCTTTGGTCGAGGTACAAACAAAGACACAGATATACCCTTTGTAGGTTTTGTTACCTCGGCCGCGCCCGAGAGATATGTCGAAAGGACCGCCGAAGTCGACGGCAGTACTCGAAAATGATTTTAATTGGCTTATCCGATACGATGGCAGATCACCCATAAGCGGCGCAGGAGCACCCAGTGGCCGAGCACGAAAACATTTCACGCATTTGGACGTAACTGAATGGATAGCCCGCTTGGGAGACAATATCCAAAAGTGTTGTGACAGCAAGTTATGCAGTGTTTGCACGCCGGGATGCATGAACCGACGATGATATTCCTCAATTAGAAGAAAGGTGAGACGATCATCACGAGGCAAAAGCAGGGGATGCTTCACATCGAACTCGAGAGAAGCTCGTGATAGGCGTCCGCCCACCCTCAAATGACCCGCGTCATCGACGAATGGAGCCAATTTTCTCAATGCTTTGGGAATAGTGTTCGACAGGCTGTTTTTAATTTTCTCAATCTCTTGAGAAAAGTGGCGCTCTTGAACGAAGCGAACGAGGAACATGAGCGCTTGTTTTATTTCGAGAGGGGTCAAGGGACCGGTGCGCAACCTACTAGGCGTATGTCGATTTCTGACGTTGTGCATGAAGCGGAAGCAATATGCTAGAACTCGTTGAAGAGTCATTAAAGACGAAAACTTATCCAGCAACTTCACGATCGTTGGTTCTTGGATTGACGTCGCAAGAACGGTCACTCTGTGCTCCTGCTGCAAGATATCCGCGTCGACTGACAACGCTGATCTTGGCCAATTAGCTCTGTCTAGACCAAGCCAAGATGGACCTTCCCACCAACACATCTGATTGATCAGGTCATCTGGCAGGAGACCTCGAGACCCGCAGTCGGCAGGATTGTCGGCAGTCCTCACATGGCGCCAGCAGTCGGGGGGAATGGTATCCTGAATGTGGCTCACGCGGTTCGCCACAAAGGTCTTCCACCTGGAAGGGCAAGACTTGATCCACGTCAGGGCGACGCTTGAATCGGACCACGCGAAAATTTGGTCAATCAAATGGAAAGGTCTTAAGGCATCTATGACTGTCGCCACTAAGTCGGCCAGCAAAACCGCCGCTAATAATTCTAAGCGCGGTATCGAAAGCTTGCGAAGAGGTGCCACCTTTGACTTAGCACACACCAATTGTACATGCCAAGGTCCATCCTTCCCTATGGTCCTACAATATACCACAGCACACACCCCACGTTCTGACGCATCGCAGAACCCGTGCAGCTCGAGCGTAGTAAACTCTCGGATCATACGACGAGAGACCAACACCGAGCTCAGCGAAGGTAATTGCTGCTTGAATGCTTGCCATTCAGCCGCAATATGGTCTGGTGCGTTGTCATCCCACGCAACACCTGAAACCCAGAGCAGCTGCATCAAGTATTTTGCGAAGAACGTGATAGGCGAGAGAAGGCCCAACGGATCGAAGATTCGAGCAATCTCAGAGAGAATGGTTCGCTTAGTACACCGACGATCCTCGACTGCCACTTTAAAAGTAAAGAAGTCTGTCCGAGGCAACCACGAAAGACCAAGAATCTTTAGAGAGACATCACCAATAGAGTTGAACTCTCGAAAATCCTCCGAATACAGGTCTACGGACGGGATGTCATCGAAAAAATCCTGGCAGTTCGACGTCCACTTCCGTAGATGGAAGCCACCCGACGATAGTATTGTTGAGAGCTCCGAGCGGAGACTACGTGCTTGTTCGACAGACGAAGCACCAGATACAACATCGTCGACATAAATGTCACGATCCAAAACGGCTGATCCTGAGGGGTGCTCGGCTGCAGATTCCTTTGCCAGCTGGGCAATCGTGCGCAGAGCCTGGTAGGGAGCTGAGGACACACCATACGTGACAGTAAGCAACCGGTAGTCCCTGATAGGTTCATTGACAGAGGGCCGCCACAGGATACGCTGATATTCTGCATCTTCAGGAGTCACTAAAATTTGCCGGTACATTTGCTTCACATCCGCTGTAAAAACGACCTTGTGCCAACGAAAACGAATGAGCAGATGGAAAATGCTATTCTGTAGCTTCTGTCCCGGCAGCAGAGTGTCGTTCAGCGAGGTGCCTCGGCCATCTTTGGCACTAGCATCGAAGACGACCCGCAAGGGTGTGCTAACTGACGACGGCCTCAAGATTCCGTGGTGGGGGATGTAAAAAAAGTGTCCAACGTCAACCTTTGGAGGATCACATCTTTCAAGATGACGACACTTTTCGTAGTCCTCCATGAAGGCTATGTAGTTTTTCGAAAAGTCAGAATTACTCTGTAATTTTCTCTCTAAGGAGGAAAACCTCTTAAGAGCGATGGCTCTAGAGCCCGAAAAAGTAGGTTTATCGGAAGGATCAGCGAAGGGTAGAGGCACGATATATCTACCTTCCTCTGTGCGACGAAAGTTAGCGACAAAATATTTTTCGCACAATTGATCCTCCTTCGACAATATGACGGTATTCGGAGCACTGACATTTTCCAGTTCCCAGAATCTCTTAATTGAGTCATCCAACGAAAAAGAATTCGCAACTACATGGCAGCTGTTACGACGAAAACGAGAGCGACAAGTGTCCGTGGCGCAACCACCCATCACAATCCAACCGAAAATAGTGTTGACGGCAGTTGGTTGGCCGGGGTGACCATGGATCAACCCTGGACGCAAAGAAGACGCGAAAACATCGACACTCACAAGCATGTCGACAGGTCCTGGAATATGCAGACACGGGTCAGCTAAATCCAGGTCCTTGATATGTTGCCACGACGAAATATCAATGGGTTCGGCTGGCATATCCGAACATATTGTAGGCAGAATGTAAGCCTCAAACGAAAAGGTGTTCTTCGATTCACCACTACTCGGTGAAACGACACATGATACGGTGCCAGCTGGTTCAGCGACTGCCAGGCCTATCCCATTAACTGCATGCCTCCCCTGCTTGACGCTAAGACCAAGTTTCTTAGCACACCGTTCTGTCACAAAGCTGCACCCAGCCGCACAGTCCAACAAAACCCTTACTGGAACAAGATTATTCCGGACATCCCTGACTAGAACCCTAGCTGTTGAAAACAATGTTGAGGAAACAATGTTACTTGCTACCATAGCCGAAGGACTTGAGATGTCTTCCGAAATTTTAAGTTTCACTTTGTCTGCTACTGGAGCTGCAGGAACATTTAAATTATTAAAATGCAGCAATGTATTGTGTGAAAACTTGCACTGCTCACACCGCTGCTTAGACTTGCAAGACTTCACTGAATGTGACCCCGACAGACACAAAATGCACAACTTATTTTCCTTCACACATCTGAAGCGGGTGCTCGGGTCAAATTTCAGAAAAGTCGGACAAGACGCAAGAGCATGTGCTTCTCTGCATAATACACATGGTGGGATAGACACTACAAGGGCTGCCTTAGGCTTGTTGGTAACCTTACTAGTGCTTGGCTGAGAAGTCCCGACACTCGACACACTAAAACCAGCTGCATCTAAGGCCCGATAGCGTTTTTCAATAAAAGTTTGCAACTGATTGAAATCTGGAACATCATCCGAATTATGTTCCAGTTCAAACTGCTCCTTAGTGTTCCTATCTAATTTAGACCACAGCAATTGAAATAACATAAAATTCTTGTCAGGTAAATTAAAACTTTTTAATATGGCAAGATTCTCCTTAAAGGTTCTATTAACCCGTTCAAGATCACTTGCCCGAGAAGATTTGACCGACTCACAACAAACAAGTTTCTCATAGTAAGTGGTAGCGATAAGTCTTGTTTTATTATACTGCTTGTATAGCGCTTCATATGCAACCTTGTAGTTTTCATTGGTCACTGGATAGTTCTTAATTACATTATAAGCCTCACCTTGGACACTCGAAAGCAAATAATGCAATTTTTCTACTGGCGCTAAGTCCGTACGCTTATGTACCAATGAATTAAAAAGCTGTATAAAGGTTATCCAATTTTCAATTTTCGAATCAAATGCAGGTATATTAATTTTAGGCAATTTAGGTAACGCCGGTTGTAATTGTTGCACAGCACTTACCTTTGGTTTGGTAACAGAATTCATGCGAGACTTCACTTCACGCAGCTTCGAGTCAAACATTGACGTGTGGCTAAAGATCTCTCTGTGGTCAGATCGAGGAGCACCAGCGATAATTTTAACCTGCGCTTCGTGAAAGCTTTGTGCAATTGCAGAAATTTCTGTATCGTCCACGAAGACTAAAGCACTATCCGATAACATAAAAATGTTCTCTAGGCGCATAATCGCGTAGTCCCGTGCGATTAACAAAGGGTCCGCGCACTCCAACTGTGCATTCGATTCGTCACCTAGGCCCATTTTAATAAAATTTCGATAAATAAACGACAAACTAACCAATGTTCTAAACTAAAATCACAATCACAAACTAAAGAACGCCGGTAGTCAACAAATAATCTGTCACTAGTTTTATTTTATTGATGTCAACAAGTGACAGCTGACGCAACTTCAATGTTGCCAGTAACGTTAAATGAATGAACGAAATAATTTAAGGCGACCACTAGACGCAGCCAATATTTTTGTTTACCCTCAATAATTTTACAAGGGTTACCCTCAATTATTTTATAAGTTTAAACGACAACAAAGAAACGAACTTCCAATAAGTGACTAAACGACAAACCAAAGGTCACTTATCAAAATATCCGGCTCGAAGGACCAAAAATGATCGATAACGAGAGAGTGGACTGTGGCCGAGAACGGGTATTGTGTGAGGGTGAGAGATAAACAAGAATATTGGCGGTAATAAAAAGAAACTAAATCTTATAGTTAAGAGATGAATAGTGGTTTGTCGGTCTAACCTGGGCTATTGGAGCTGTGGCCCACAGAATCTTCGGCGTAGGCAGCACGACACCTTTGGTTGGAGTCTCCAGCTCACCTGACCAAGCTTACCAGCAACTCTTACCTCGAGCGTCAGCTACTTAGCCTCGGATATACGTCCAGATGTCCTCGGCAGCCTCGAAACACACTATGCCACTGAACTGAAGCTATTTTTATGGGTAGAACAAACTAGTGGTGACCTTAAATTAACTAATACGAGAGCGATAAAAAGGGTTGTTAACAGATCGAGATTTTCAAACTAACAGACCGATTAACGGTAAGAGGTGGGGAGAATAGTGTGACCAGTACCATTAGTAGCAAAATCTACAAAAGTATAGTGTTGCTACATCAATATTAAAATTTGCCTGAAATTACGTGCGACGAAAATGAACAATAAGTCATGAGTTTTATGTCATGACATGACACATCTCTATTCGTATGCACGATGGAATAACTAAATTGGGCAAATAGATTTTGGATAATTATTATTTATCGATTGAACATTTAGATAATTCTTCATTAATAATGACTGAAAAGTAATATCTAGGTTTTGTCAAGTTCTTGCTGTTAGTAGCTGTTGCTTTCTACAGTCGCGAATCGGAATTGTTAAGCCACTTGCCATTGTCCGTAATTTAGCCGTGTAATGCATGACCGATGTGTTACGATGACGTGTCGGTCCCGATTTGAGTTACACGTCCAAGTTGCGAAGATTGGCAAGTGGCTTAATAATCCCTGTTCGCGATGGTATATAGGTATCTAATATAATATGTGATGTAGTAAGTATTCTTGTTGGTGAGTAATGTCGCCAGAGCTCCCGGAAATACGCTGTGTTGAGACTTGAGAATGAGGGACCTTCATTTGACTCTATCTGTCAATACAATACTGTTTGTAATTGTTATGGAGTTGCAAGCGTCCATAAGCTACGGTATCTGAACACCATCAGACAGGCCGTAGATTTTGCAAAGTCACTAATGTTAACTTTATAGGTCTAATTAAGGCTGGTATAATAAAGATCCGTTAGACCAAATGTCAGATTAAATTTTGGTAACTCAGTCAATTATTTGACATTCACATAACTTACGAACTTAGGTCTCATGGGTCTTTATAAACCAGAGCCTAACTCTACCACTTACTACCACTACGTAATGCAATATTTTGGCTGTTTGATTTAATATCAATTCTAACATTTTTCTGTAGTTAATCACATCAACACAACGAATTCTTAAATCAATTAAGGGTTTGGTTGTGTCTTGTCTCTCGTAAGCTTCTTCTACAGGAACCGGTGTTTCCTTTTTATCAGGTAGGCCTTCGCCTAACTATTTATACTACAATTAAATCGCTAAAAAGTGAAAACGGTCGGAAACTGTATGAAATGCGGAAATGTGTACTCACGCGCAATTCGCACTAACCCATACGCCGATGGAAACTTTCTACAGGTATAGATGGTTTTTATGGAGCATTAAGAAATCGATGATACTAAATGCCTGAAGGCTTAGATGCAGTCGCCATAACATGTACCCGAGCAGAGACGCTGCTCACAAATATCTGAACGGTGAACGCAATCTTATTGCCAAGGGTGCATGTTCGGAAGTTTGTAACCACTCTGAAGAGTACTATACATAATTAATGGCAGCTGAGCTCTTATGCATAACCAAGCAACATCTCAGATATACTTTTTTAAAGTCTATAAGAATTACCCAAAATTTAAATTTCTCCACAAGAATCAGTTAAAGACACTACACTATTGTGTAGTGTCTTCGTAGGTCAAAAAGGTTCATATTTAATTTCCTCTACATTAAATATCTACGCGGACGTACTTTCATCATATCATCGGTTCACCTTGTTTGAGGTGTTCCCACGGTACATCTTAAGCGCTACTGGCAAACCTCGATAAATAGCAAAATTGCAAACTTTTGCCTCTATACCTAAACTTGTGATCTTAAAGTACCTGAACTCGTGCATATGTGGTACATAAAAGCTATTACCAACTGAAATTGCAAGTAGAGTGAGCCGCAAACTCACATAACCACTTGACGACCGCTTTAGCCTAGTTGGTGGTGACCCTGCCTTCGAAGCTGGAGGTCCCGGGTTTGAATCCCAGTCAGGGCATTTATTTGTGTGTTATATCCTCACTTGGTACCTATAGAACAAGCTTTGCTTAGTTTAGGACTTGGTTGATTTGTGTAAGATTGTCCACAAATATTATTTTATTTATAATGATGACGCAATGTCTAGAAAACTTCGCAGATATGCGAGTTTATTACTGTTGAATTGTCTGAAACAACGAGTAACAGACAAGCCTTGAAACGTTCATGAAGAAAATGTGTAGGTACGTTGATTCTTTTAAAAATCCACGAAGAACTTATATAGCATTACTGAAATTGCGTAGGTAAGTTGCACAATTACTAAGGGAAAATATGGCGCATGAAAAATCTGAAAAATAGGTTATTTTTTGTTTGAAATGAGTCGTACAAAAAGTATTGTATACAACGGTGTATAACTTGTATAAAAAGGCTCGTGGTGTCTTTACTTGTTTACCCACACCACTCGCCTTTTTATACACCAGTTGCATAATATACTAGTTCAGCTAACGAACTCCAATATGTCTGTGATTAGGCTAGTATTTTAACAACCTAAAACTGCTGATTTGCACCGCATAAATTAGGTACTAATTGCACATCAAATCCCAGTTTTGATTTTGAAGCAACAACTTCTTCTCTTCTATCCTTTTTCCTCTCTATCATCTTCTGTCTTCTATTCTATTCATTACTCTTCTATATTCCTTTCTTGACCTTGACTTTTTATTTTGGTTTTGGCCCATTCAACCAACTTTTACTTCTGACCTTTTATATTTTTTCTTGACAATCTAATTTAAATTAATTCGCTCACGGGGTCGGGGATGCGGGCAAGAAACTAGTTACTTCCTTAACTAAACTGGTTAATTTTATGCTGAGTGGTTGCGTCATCGGAGAAATAGTCCCGATTCTCTATGGAGCCAATCTCATCGCCCTCACAAAAAAGGATGGCGGTGTAAGACCTATTGCAGTTGGGTCTACCCTAAGACGATTAGCTTCTAAAATTTCAGTCCGACATATCATGTCTAAATTACAAAATAAATTCGAACCTACACAATTAGGATTTGGGACAAAAGGTGGTTGCGAGGCTGCCGTCCATGCCCTACGCACATACCTCAGCACCGATCATTGCGAAGTGCTCTTAAAAATCGACGTCAAAAACGCATTTAATTCAGTCAATAGAGAAACCCTGCTGGCAGAGATTAGAAATAATATTCCGGAACTCTACAACTACCTCCTTCATTGTTATGCCGATCCCTCCAAATTAATGTACCGAACTCATGAACTATCCTAGGAAGTTGGATGCCAGCAGGGCGATCCCCTTGGGCCGGCTATTTTTAGTTTGGCTATCAATCCGATTATACAAAAATTAAGTTCAAAATTCAACGTTTGGTACTTAGACGACGGCACCCTAGGAGGCGACTTAACTACCGTACTCTCTGACCTCTCGGCCCTCAAAAATAAATTTGAATCTATTGGTCTGGAACTAAATTACAACATATGTGAGCTCTACATACACAGTACAAACCTTAACCATTCGAATATTACAGATCAGTTTAATAATTTAATACCGAATGTAAAAATTGTCACGAAAGATTCGCTCAGCCTCCTAGGGACGCCAATTTTTGACGATTCTTTTTCGAACCACATCAACAACACTGTTTCAAAATTCCAAAACTGTGCCGATCGTCTACTGGAAATTAGTCCCCATTCGGCTCTCTTTATATTAAAATTTTGCCTTTTCGTCCCTAAATTAACATACATGCTTCGCTGTAGCCCTTTTTGGAAACACCAAAATTTACTTACTCCTATTGACTGCTTAGTCAAAACAAATTTGGAACTAATTCTAAATCTAAAACTAAGCGAAGAGTCCTGGCGTCAAGCATCCCTTCCTGTCCGTTACGGCCGCTTGGGGTACGCAAAATTTCAAGTGTTTCCCTGCCGGCGTTTGTATCGTCCGTCCACAGCTCGACTGATCTCATTGGTAAAATTTTAAGGACTTCTCCTTCAAACTTTGAGATCGCGGGTTTGGACGACGCTAGAAACGCTTGGTTGTCTGCCTGCCCGGGACAAAATGTCCCACAAAATCTTAAATCACAAAGGAGCTGGGGTGATGCAATTACAAAATTAACTTTTAATACTCTTTTGGACTCCAGTTCTGGAGCACACCGAGCCCGTTTGATTGCTGCCGGAATTGAGGAGGCTGGCCACTGGTTGAACGCGTACCCATCGCCTAATACAGGTACTTTCTTGGGACCCGAGACACTGCGTCTGGCAGTCGGCCTTCGCCTGGGAGTACCCATATGCGCACCACATAAGTGTCACTGTGGCCACGACGTCGATCAACTGGGGCACCACGGACTATCTTGTCAAAGAAGCGCAGGCCGCTTCTCCCGTCACGCCGCGCTTAATGACGTCATCCGGCGGTCTCTTGCCAGCGTGAACGTACCGGCGGTACTTGAGCCGGTCGGGATCGCCAGGGACGACGGCAAGACACCGGACGGAATGACGCTGATTCCGTAGAGGATGGGACGGGTGCTAGTATGGGACGCGACCTGCGTAGACACACTGGCTCCCTCCCATCTCAGCAGCACCACGGTTAGAGCCGGCGCGGCGGCTGAGGCGGCCGAGGCATTAAAGAGGCGTAAATATAAGGGTCTCGACACCAATTACAACTTTGTTCCCTTTGGTCCGTGGGGCCCATCAGCAAAAAAATTATATCGCTTTTTGGCAAAACGGTTGATCGATGTTACCGGGGACAGGAGAGCTGGCAGCTTCCTCGCTCAACGCATAAGCATTGCGATTCAGCGAGGAAATGCTGCCAGCATCCTTGGTACCATGCCACAGGGGCCTATTTTAGAATTCGACTTTTAGTTTTTGTTTTATATAGTTATTGTTTAAGTTAGTTGTTTATTTTATTCTGTATTAATTTTTATTTTTATAAGTTTCTAATATGTCATTTAAATTTTACATAAAAAAACCGGCCAACTGCGTGTCGGACTCTGCACATTAATATTACTGAAACTTGTAAATAAAGTTGGATACCGCATAAAAATCTAGACGGTATTAAAAATAATTAAAATGTTGTATTATTTAATTTAAATCATTTTTTCTTGACTTCCGGAGTGGCGAAACTTATTGACCCGTAGCGCCAATACGCCCCTGGGATGATTCACTTGTTCCGTTCTAGATTCTTTCGTCCGAGTTGTTTATTGCGTCAAATCCTTCTTCATTCGAAAGGGATATTTCATTATTTACCAGACATAATGTTTATTTTAGGTTTCAACTTAAAAAGGTGATTCATTTCATCGCGACTTTCTGTTTTTAATTTACATATTTTTCGAATGATATACCACTCGGAGTATATCCTCTTGGTTTATTAAAATATCAATCAAATTGATTTAGATAGGTACTACAGTCGTCTATTTTCTATATCAATGCCATACGAATCCGATGCTAAGTTACTTATGATGCCAATAGAAACCGCGTGAGGTCGCGATAAATCGTTCTATTCTTGAAACACCTATTTCTGTCCGTAGCGTGCAGACACATCAATCAAACTATTACAGACTTCGACGCCGTCTGCCAATAGTGCTAACGTCGTCTAACAATGTTTTAATATGTAATTATGCAATCCATAAAGAAGTACCCACTCGTATCGTTGTGTATATCCTACAACTAGTTCCCGACTTCAAAAACAAAAAAATTCCGGTTAAATAACATCAATAATTAAAGCTCATGTGGAAAATTTACATCATCAGAATTTTATTTTTTATTTTATTGAAGATTTACCAACAGTTATTACATCAGTACTTACAAATAGTTAGTTTTAAACAATGAGTCTTAATGCTTAATGTAGAACTACTTACAAGTAAATACAGCTTGGCAATATAGGTAAACAAGGATCATTTAATAATAAAAGACAAAGCAAGCTAGTAGGGTAAACTATATAAATAAGTTTTTAATTTAAGTTATAGAGACAAATTTTATGTCGATTTAACCATTATGCTTATTGAGTAATTTGCTGAGCCGTGGTAACGGGGAGGGTGAGCCTAACACCGTTCTACGCAGGGGATAAGACAATGGCTTGGCAGCAAAACGTGGTATTCTATGAGGTACTGAAAAACGAAGCTCCTTAGTAAGCTGTGGGCAGTCAATCTTGAGTCTAAATAGAAATAGCAGGCCCAGAAGATCTCTGCGGCTCTCTAAAGATATAATTTTAATATATTTTAGTCTGGCAGTGTAGGAGAAAGATCTCCTCGCAATGAACCGTACGTTTGCTAGCCACACTCGTGGTTTAAACAAACGTAGAGGCAACAACGAAACATATATTGTTTTTTAGGTATGTTATTTTCGGCGGGAACTTAATAACAGCCGCGATTCGGTTTCGGCTTCGGCTGAAAATCGTGTTTTGATCTGATAGGTAGTAGGTACCTACTACCATGAGTAAAATGAGAGAGAGTACGTCGCATTCGTATGAATTCGACACTCGAGCAATAACAACTGGTCACACATGTGAACATTGGAACATTCGATGTGTGTTTGGAAATTCGATCTTTCACTCTCTTTATAATGATCTTGTTTATTATGTTATTATGGCAGTAAGTGATTATTGAAAAGGTATCCTCAAATACAGATAGGTAATCCAACATTTTGTGACCGGCCACCTTCAACATAGCGCCATGCTAAATTTACACGAATGAATTAATAATACCCTCCATGGGTACCTATATCATAATCTAGCCTTCAGAAGTTTAATAGTGTACGTACCTACTGATGAACTGGATAGTGAATAGTCACTTTTCGTTTCGGAATAAAGTAGAGCAACTTAGCAGTATGTAGGTAGCTCTGTATTTGCTATTCCATAATGATAGGATTGCGGCGAGATGTAGCGATTAGAGTTCCACGTAATACATGTTAATTAATGCAGGCATCGCCAACTATCGGTATCATCAGCAAAGTGGTATGATTAGAGAGACATTGACAACCATTGGTAGTAGCACAAGCAGAGGTATAAATATAATAATAACGTCGGCATAGAGCCAGCGTGACTAATTTGTTAATGTGGTTTGCCTTAAATGTTGCACGTGTGGTTTTGTCGCATAAGTATTTACGAGTAAGAACGTAAAATATGTTCGAAATATTACACACAGTTTATTTTGTATTAAGCAGTACCTACCGCTGCTAACGTAAACTACAAATTTAGAAATAAAGGAAAAATTGAAAAATTTAGGCACCGACCAGGATTTGAACCTGCGACCTCCCGGCACTCGCGGCCAGTCGCTCTAGCCAACTGAGTTATAGGTGCAACCGCCATTCGGGCCGAAATTCCTCAATCATTCCTTCATTTATACAAACGCCTTAAGGGAGGCGTACAGCGACATCTGTATCATCAAACTTCACATAGTATCATTAACTGTAGTATCCTTTTTGCATATTCATTAAGTGAAGTATAAAATTCAATCATTTTATTAACTGATCTGCTAATTTGACTACGAGTCTTTAGTAACGTCGTAATAAGATAAATTTTAGATATCTTATTACGACATAAAAACTCGTAGGTAATTATATTATCAATCTACTTAATCATTGCTTACAAACAACTCAACTAGGGCTTTGCATCAATCAAAATATCAATAAACAAGCTCACAACACGATTACGCATGTACCAATACTTTCATTACACTCACAATCACTATTTTAATTTATTAACATCTGTAATCAAATGTAATGTGATCAAATCTTCGGATCTCATAATCTTTCGATTGCGCTGCTATTCAAAAATAGCCTTTAAACTCTAGCTTTAAGGTGCTTCTGAAATGCTATGTTACTATAAGCTACCTATGCAATTTGAATGCGTCGATACGATAGTACATTAAATCGATTCAGCGTTATTGGGCCGATCGATCAAGAGTTGCCGACCCCTGCACTTTCACTTGCTGATTGATGATCACTCACTTGTTTTGCGCCGGCGCAAATTGTTTCCGTTGATTGTACGCATGCGCTACCGAATTATGTAATGAAGAGGGGATTAATATCGGGAGATTCTACATTGATTATGTAGGTAAACCGGGCCTCTTTCACGGGCTGTTGGAAATAACTGAATGATTTTTTACACAATCGTCATTAAAAATAATAGAAGCCCAGCTATTTGTCTCATTCTCAAGCAAAAGTTCTCCCATTGTAAAGGTCAACTTCTAATAGCGCCAATAAGAAAATGTTGACTTACTGACGCCGCTAATAGGTATCATTTTGCCCTACAAAGACATATTTGAATTACAACATTTTTAGAGTCGATTAATAATAGGCTAGCTAGCATGTGTAACTCCCGGTGTGGGCAAAGTCTGGGTGACACCGAGAGGCATTAAATCGATTAATGCCGGGTTTTATAAAGATCCGTTAGACCAAATGTCAGATCAAATTTCAGTAACTCAGTACATTTTTTGACATAACAAACCGACATAAGGTCTAACGGATCTTTATAATACCCGGCCTAAGTCATAATCAATTTGTGCGGTTGTCAGTAAATGTTACCATTGTGATTCTCTTCAGTTGGGTTAGAATGTTAGAAGTAACCCAAACTACTTCACACCAAAGCAAATGGAGTGATTTGATTCGAGCTTTCCCAAGCAGAGGGTAAGAGGATATAGAAGAAGAAGATTAAGGTTCTATAAGTTCTATCAGAAAAATAATATAAAAAGCTACTTGACTGTGTATTCGAAAATGTAGGCCTAAGTATACATAACTCTATTCCATAATCTTTGGTCGCTGCGGCGTATCAAGTGTATATTACGTAAGGTGATAAAATAATGATTCTCTACGGTTTTTGAATGTGGTTACTTTTTGTGAACTGCACAGGGCATGGTAATAACATTATTACATACATATAAGTAATGATAACGATGTGTCGGTAATGGTTTTGATTTACTTTTGAAGTGTGTGATGTTTCTTGTCTTTTCTATTATTACGTAGATGACTTACCTACCTAAGACGTTATCCGTAGAGTAGGCGATTTTTGTACAATATTGTCATTTTCTGATCTCTGGTTTATGACAAAAAAGACAAAAAAGGGCAACATAAATAAATAGTTTTTTTTTAAGTGTGTTTAGTTTTCTCCGCTACCCAAAGGTTGTCTGGAAGAGATCGCTCTTTAGCGATAAGACCGCCTGTTGTCTACCTCTGCTTATATCTCGCTATGTTATGTTTTTGACCTGCTTTGTATTTTTATTGAGGTGTGCAATAAGGAGTATTTGTATTGTATTGTACTTACTCCTATATTTATGACATCGAGTTACACGCATTATATGATATGACCCTACACGAAAGATACACGCACTCAGCCCTATCTTTCGTCTAGGATCATATCATATAATCATATTATATTCTCATAAAGCTTTTAAAATTTTATGACAACATTATAACAAGACATTCCAAAGAATCTCACACTTCACTTTCTCATTTTTAATTCACATTATTTTTTACGTCCAGCCTGTTTTAATTGTAAATAAAAACACCAAATAAGGAAGTTTGTCTAACAATCTACTTTTTATTTTTCAGGTAAATTGTGTTCGATAAAAACAAGCACAAAAAGCGGTTCGAGGTAACAAATAACATCTAAAAACCAAATTGGCCTTAATTAAGGTATTTACAGGACGTCTTTACATATGATTTATGATGATTAATTAAATCCATAATTTATACCTACGTTTTGCGTTTTAGAATCATAATTAAGCGTATTTAAATGGGCGATATTTAGTGTCTTAATGTAAAATTAATTGACTTGCATTAGGTGAAGTGTGTCCGCTGTCGTTTTACAATAGGTTAAATAAATCCATAGGTATTTTTTACATTCCTCCCTTAAAGCTCCTACTGGTACAACATTTTTCCTGCGTACGACCTTCTTGTCATACATAGACTAGAAAGGGTTTATTTTTTATAGCTACCTAAAGGTTTATATGTAGAATCAAAATCAAATATATCTATATGCACCCAGTGATACAATATGCGAACACGACTTTAATGGCACAAGGGCAGATCGTTTAGACATTTTTGACTTTGACTATACTACGGTCCCGGTATTTTTTTCTCACACCCATCATTGCAAAACGTCAAATATTTATGTTTACGCATTATACCCATTACGATTCTCAAATTACCCGTAACAAACCTTCGTTTTACAAACACACTGTTTCGTAATCACTCCGTATCGCGTTGCACTGTCAGTCGCCTATATATAATGTGATATTTCTTACACGATATTGGATTACAGTGTGATACGGTGCCTACAAAACGAAATTTGATTGTGTAAACATATCACACCAATGTCACACGTATTCCGATTTCGGAAATGTTACTTTTGAACCAGAACCATAAATACAAATACGTAGACGCCGAAAAAGTCGATACATATTATGTAACAGTATAAATTACAAGTCTATATCAGAATTTTCGTAATTCCTCATGTACAGCTTTACTATGTCCTATCGGATAGGATGTCCATTCTTTAGAGTGTTACACGTGTTAGGTACTTGTAAATATTAAGGCACATGAGCCTTCGAATAGTCGGATAGACTATATGATCACCCATAGCAGTTAAGGAACACACATCAAAATAGGTGCAAGGCTTTGGATGCATGTGGGCTGCGCAGTGCGCAGTAGCTGTGCGCCATGTTTATTTTACTTCAAGAAATACCGCCCCCAAGGACCTTGGTATTTTCAAATCAAATGTCGTGAAAGATAAATTAGTCGTGTAATTGTATTTGTTCATATAATAGACGAAATATGTTGTAAAAATGCTGATTACTCCAGCACCTTAGGTCAAAACTGATTACCGTATATTACATACGATTATTGTTCGAATACAATGGCCGATTATGAAATCGATTTGACGATTATATCGATTCGGTGCGTGATTGTCTGGACCCCGGTTATCATCACGTTTTCTCTCAATTATTGAAAGTCTATAATACAATATTTCGATACTTCAGACATGATTCGATTATTTCCGATTTTCGATTACGGAACGTTGCATTTGATTCGGTACAGTTGCAACTAACAATCTATATCATCTTAGTCCACCTGGAGATATAGGTTATCAGTTTTGACTGTATTTTACCCGATTCTGGTGTACAATAAAGTATATGCTACGTGCTAGCTAAGTCTATACACGCCAGAAGGTTTTGCTATAAGTCTGTGCTACGTCTTGATAAATAAATAAATATTTGTGGACTATCTTACACAAATCAACCTAGTCCCAAACTAAGCAAATCTTGTATTATGGGTACTAGGCGACGATCTACATACTTATATAGATAAATAGATACTTAATTACATAGAAAACATCCAAGACTCAGTAACAAAATATTCGCGCTCATCGCACAAATAAATGCCCCTATACCAGTATTCGAACCCGGGACTTTCAGCTTCGTAGGCAGGATCACTACCAACTAGGCTAAAGCGGCGTCGTGATAGGCCTGATAAGTTTGTTTCCGTTTCTGCAAAATTTTCTCCTAATATTTATTTTGTTTCTTGTTGCGTGTTTTGTTATTTATTAATGCCTATTTCATTTTCTATACAAAGAGGTGTGTTAAATATCCTGCGATTCATTCCTATTGACAGGGTTGGCTGGCTAGACCGTAGTACATTTTTTTTGGAATATTTTGTAACGTTACTTATCCAAAATTAACATTCAGACCACTCTTTTCAAATAGATGACTAAAAAACAGGTGCTATCGACTAATTTGCATCGAAATGCAGTAACTGATTCATTGAATAGTGAAGTAAGTAGTAAAACCCGCATACAAGCAGGCAAACTCTGGTCTGATTTGAATAAAATATCAATAATATAGATTCTATTGTGTCGCGGTCATTTTCGCCCATAAAAATATACGTTGCATAAGCATGACCGTAATAAATAAGCTTCTAGTAAAAACCAAAGCGCTTATATTTATATTATGCCAGTCAATACGAAGTACATACATCACCCCCCCGTCTATCTATGGTCCTCATCTCGTTGGATTTTGAGTTTTGACCATAAACTGTGTCAGTTTAAACGAAGGAAGAACCCAGGGGCTCCCCACTGTAAAGAGTGTAAATACCAAAGACAAACTTGTGCCACAATGATGATACCAATTGGGAATGCAAATTATCAGTGTTTGATCGACCCCCTACTCTTTGAACTTTTGAATTTATTTATGTAATCATTAACATTCAAAGACCATACTTTTCTTTTTACACTATAAACGATAACATAAGATATTACGTACTGTATGTAACCATCAACATCATAAGAATAATATGCGTGTGAAATGTCATTGTTGCATAATCTCGATAACTTTGTATGTTTTATTTTATAACCCACATCATGTTTTATTTATTAAAATTATGTGGTATTCCACTCCAATGAATTATATTTGTCGATGAGCACGGCATATCGAGCTACTACTTATGGGCGAGAAAGACAAAAATTTCACGGAGCTTAAAAAATAGATTTGTAATTTACGTACGAGTACCACAAACAAGAGTGATACAATACTCTTGTTCTGTTAAATAAGTATGCTCTCTTTGAGTAGGTATTCGACTAATGTGGCCAATCTCCAATTTTTTTTTAAATATCGCATACTAAGTTGGTAGCAAGCAAGCAAGCGTACGTCCCAACTGGTGGTTACCTTAGCCAATGGACGACTACATCTCTAGGGGACTCGCATGCGCGATGCCACCAAAATTTTCATTCAGACTTCCTTAAACTTTAATCAATTCAATTCGTATTTTAATATGTAATTCTTCACTTTGATCATCCCATAGCAATTATCAGTAATCGCCATGCATTACCGGGCTGTAGCTCTAATTAGGTGCAAGGAAGTCAGGCTTCCTATTATTTCCAACACGGAAGGCTTTTCATGTTTCACGTCCAAAATGTGTACGCAATTATAAATCCTATTTCATAGACCGTATGTTCGTTAACGCTTTGGATGCATGTCCAGTATCCACTTGTCCAGTTAAGTGATTTGCAGAAAAACTAAATTGATTTTATGATCTTGTACGATTGATTATTGGTAAGAGCTGTTTTTTAAAAGGTCAGAGATGGTTTGAATAAACCTCTGCGTATACAGATGACTTAAGCCAATGCTTGATATTTTTTTTAAGTTCAGAGGGCGGTTGTTTTTTTAACCTTAAAAAATGCACCACAACGTCACATAAATAGAAGATGATTTCTAAAATGAAGCTCTTCATTGTATCGTTTTTAGGGGTACGGTACCCTATGGTAAAAAAGGAACCCTTATGGTTTCACTTTGTCTGTCTGTCTGTCACATCGCTAAATATCTGAAGAACTACTTATGCTATCGATTTGAAATTTGGAATAGTTATAAAGAAGGTTAACCTAGATGCATAGAACATGGATATTTTTATTATTTATTTTTATTTTCTGTGAAAAGGGGAAGAGAAGATAAAACTCATTTTTGTCGGGGGCCACAGGAAACCAGCGTCGGGACAGCTTTTGTGACCTGGCACATGCTGAGTGGGCCCCATTTTCGCAAATGTTTTAGTTTTAAGTAATTTAATTGTAACTCTAGTTCTTCTGTTCTCGAAATAAAGTGTTTTCTATTCTATTCTATTATATTCTAAAAGGTGGTTCAAAATTTCAAAGTCTAGTGAATATGTATACTGGGGTGTCCTATAAAAGGGCTGGAGTTACACATTTTCATTTTAGATTTATGAGGGAAAACTTAAAAAAAATTACCGTCTTCTCCGAAGTTTACCAAGGACAAATATGGAATTTTTACCTAACATTAATATGGACGTATTTTTTACAGGAAAAATTTAACCATAACTCCATCTAGTTTTTCTTTTTTTATAATTGAAAATTTTTAAAACATTTCTGTACTAAGTTTGTAATTTAATCACCTTTGCATGTCTTTTGTTTTATAAATTTCTACGTGCATATGCTGAAAGTAAATTTTTTCAAATACAAAAAAATATTGATATCGGTTCACGTGATAAAGAATTATCCTTGAAAAGGCACCATAAACATTCGCCGATAGATGGCGCTGTACTCATGGCATTCAATTTCTACACCATGTTGTTAAGATTTTCCTGAATTAATTGGGTCGGGAGGGGTACACATCTGTGTAGCGAGACACAGTTGCGACGGATACATGTAAAGATACTTCAAGAATGGTGTCAGTGGGATTTGGCCCAGGTCTGATTAGTGGAAATCAGTTGGAAACTACCTTTAATTAATTCTCTTCCCCTTTTCACCCACTGTTGGGTATAGTTCTTCTTCAGTAAGTTAGCTAAGTTTTTATTAATTCACTGATATTAATTATATCCAACAGATAACCAGATCAGTATCTCATTTATGCAAAAACGCTGATAAAGAGTTTCACACGCGTGACAGCTGTATGCTAATGATATGACATATTGTTTAAAATGGCGGCTCGCATCTCACACTTTCTTTTAATGAGAATGTTAGACAAGTTTGGAACATGGTGAAAACATTATAATACTTTCAAGTGATATTTTTTTTCTAAAATTACCTTTTTACCAGACCAGATAGACAGTTTTAAATAGTACATCTTGAGAGTATAAAGATGAGTCCATGATTCCCTGTTTGAAATCTGCGGATTGTCTTGTATTTTAAGCAGTACCGCAAACTACAAATTTAGAAATAAAGGAAAAAAAACTGAGCTGCCGGGAGGTCGCAGGTTCAAATCCTGCTCGGTGCCTAAATTTTTCAATTTTTCCTTTATTTCTAAATTTATCATCTCGTCATCTTGGTTCATGTACTCATTCTTGCATTAAAGTGCATAGCCAAGCCTCCATTCTTACACTGAGTATCTTAAATGGTCACCTGCAAAAATGAAAGATTATGAAACATAATAATATCTTATAATAGTTATAATATGAATGTGGTCGATCGATATAACCCAGCCATAATACTGTATATCACTAATTATGCCACAAATGTAGCAAATCACCATGAAATAACCTTATTAAAGTGTTAACTGCCGCGTTAACCCTGGCAATGCCGCATTAGGGCGTATATAATGGCCCACAACCGTGCAATGTTACAATTTCCAACCATAATCGTTTATTTGAATTTTCTCAAAAGTTTTGTTTTAAGCTTAACCTTAATTTTGTCTTGTAATTTGTAATTGATTAGACGTATACTTATGTCATTGATTTATAAATAAACGAAGTTTGATGACTTTGAATATAAATGCTAGAAACATTCGTACATATACTTATGTAGCTGAAAGCAATTCTTTGGAAATAAATATATTTATTTGTATAAGTTTTAGTTTTAAGTAATACGTAAGAGTTAAGTTACCGATTGAAATAGAAAAATGGCCAGGTTTTATGTAAAATACTCGAAAAATGTGGGTTAAGCAGTTTATTCATTCACATTATACGCACTTTTTATTTCTTTTATATTTATAAATTAAAAGCAGCTCGGATTTATTTCTACACACATTGTTTGACGCATCTTTTATGAGACGACTTTAAGACGATTGAAGGATTAGGGATATTTAATGCAAACAATAAAATACAATTTACAATTCGATGATGCAAGGATGCCACTGGCTATAGACGGTTTGCAGTAAAACAGTGATTCATCATGCATTGTTTATAGCACACAGGCTTCAAGGATACTATGACAAATTGACGATCATTGTAATCACTTATAATAAATATCAAGGGACAATCTTACATAAATCGCCCGGTGTACTGCCTTTTCGGCGAAAAACGTTTCGCCAAATTTCACTTCGCAACCAACTTTTCGCAGAAGTTTCATTTGGCAAACCAACCGTTGGCATAACTTTACTTCGCACTTTTCTTATTTGGCAACATTTTTATAATGCCAAATTTCACTTCAACAAACTTTTATGTGGCAAAAAATTATGAAGCAAATGATTTGCTTGGTATAATGACTTTTCGGCGAAATAGGTTTCGCCAAATTTCACTTCGCACCCAACTTTTTTGCAGAAGTTTCATTTGGCAAATCAACTGTTGGCATTACTTTACTTCGCACTATTCTTATTAGGCAACATTTTTATAATACAATCAAATAAGCGTGTTTTATAAGAATAACTTTTCTTTAAAATCAAAAATACCTCAGGACATCGGATTACCTACCTATTGTGCTTTGAACAGGGACTTAGTGGCAAAACCATCGATTTAAAATTTTAAATCGATGGGCAAAACCGACTCGGATCGCGGATAGGTTAGAAGACGGAAGCGGGAGCTTTGCTCCCGCTTCCGTCTTCGAGGTTATTTTTTTTATAAAAGAGCGGAAAAACTTGTTATTAACACTTACAACAAATGACAATTGGGCAATTTACTACTAAGATAAACATAGGCTCAAATCACTAAAATCTAAATACCTAATGATTAAGCTTTCGGTATTTTGAATATAAGTGCAAATGCATCACCCTACCCACTTAAATAAAATACAATCATACTGCAACTTGAACCATCTATTCTATCGAACTAGGTACCTATTGTTTATCAAATAATTACTTAGTTGGGAAATGATATCAGTGCTAAAAGTATGTATGTTGCTATAAGTATGGTATGCCAATCAATACATTTGACGAATACATAAATGACATCTTAAACAAATCCCAGGTAATATTTTGCCTAACAATAATTTATCAAATCATTAGTTGGGAAATGATATCGTTGCTAAACGTTGAGTTGGGAAATAAAACTTCGCCCAAATCAAAATATGGGATACAAAGTTTGCGAGTTAAAAATTTGCTAAATAATTTTCGCCGAAACATTAGTGAACCAAATCGCCCTAGTCTCGCAATTAATGAACGTATCTAGGTTTTAGTAGCCACAAGGTGTTGAGCGTAGTAGTTAAAGCATGGTTTTTAGTTACCAATCAGTTTTTCAGAACTTATGTATGTATAGTGTATGTATATAGGTGTTTACCGTTAGCGATCGGTGAAGGAAAATATCACGAAGAAACCTACAACATCTGAGAACAAATTCAAAGTTGTAAGTGAAGTCTTCAATCTGCACTGGGCCTGCGTGGGACTACTGCCCATTCTTTCTCACCTATGAGAAGCATGTGCCCAGCAGTGGGACGTATATAAGCTGATGACGTATTTAATGTGGTTTTGTAGTGAATAATTTGAGATAATAATCGCCTTTGATTCACAAACTGAATCTAAACCAAACACTAAATAATGGAAAATTCCACTAGATAATCAAAAGATAAGCGATTGGCCAATTAGGACACACAATTAGTGGTTTAAACTAAACATACATCGATTTAAAATACCCTAGATACACTATCACCTACAAATTCAAGACGAAAAAGTGTCCAAGCCGGCTGAGCCGACATTGTGAGTGTGTGCGTGTTAGATACACGCTAAACGAGCGTAAGTCAATTGGGATCAATTTATTTATTTTTCAGTAGTGAGCCTTATGTCACCAGCGTAACGTTTTATTTTAAATGAGAGCGTTTGGCGATTACAGCATTTCAATTTTGTTCACGCACATTTTCCACTGATTGTGTTGGCAACATTGGACATACATTGGAACAGAGTCGGTATCGTGTACCGTGGAGTCGAAAATGATTTGTTTAAAATAGGTAGGTGGTAAACAAGCATACGACGTCAGATGTTAACGTAGATTTATTATAAATAGTAATGATAAATCGATTTATTATGTTGTGTTGTTTTTTAATTTTTATTATTTTAATGAGTGTTACTTTAGAACTCCGTAGTTTATGAACCGATTCGGAAAATTCTTTCTTTGTTTGGAATCATGTTTGAAGCATGTTGGTCCCGTTGTTGCCGCAAACTAGTTCTGATGATGGTATCCATGAGGAATTGAGAGAAATCCTCAAAAAATCAGGGGAAACATATAGCGATTTTAGTTTTTCGGTAACCAATCGAGCATTTGCATTCAGAAAGTAGCATTTGGAGAACAGAAACTGATGACGAAGACCATGGATGGGACCATCCAAAAGTGTTTGTGTGTGGCGCTAAGATATTTCGATCAAGATACTCAAGCGACTATGACAAAGCCACTTTAAATGGTTCTACTGTAATTTCATGTTATGTTACCATTAAATTAAAGCAGTCCTAAATTTAAAGCAGTTAATCGAATAAGTTATACTTGAAAGAAGAAATAGAATATTATTATCCGTAACACATTATTTTTAAAAACAAGGTTTAATTTACACTGAATCAGAGTAACTTGTATACATGATAGTGTCTCAAGCTTTGAAATCTTTATTTTACATTTTGAAATAATATATAGGTAACATACCCCTCACGTTACTAGAACATATCTTTCTACAAATAGTCATAAATCATTTAATACATTTTATTCACTTTCTTTTAGATAAACGCTAATATTTTAATTTATAGTTTTTACCAACTTACATATCTACATACACACTCCATAGGTGTGTGCTAATAACAAACAATACTTGTAAACTTTCATAAAAAAATTAGACAGTCTGCGACTCCATTCCTTCGAAATTTTACTATAGTCCGATTCATAGGTCTCCCGTTTCGTTTCGATATACGACTCACTCAACGTGAGGGAAAGAGACAGTAGCATAGCTGGTTGTGTGTCTGATATTTTGATAAAATAATTGTTATAAGCGCGTTAAAGCTTAATATAACTACAAATCAATTAAATAATGAAACTTTAAATAAATACTCACCGAAAATACGAAATTCCATCCTTTTTTAACGTCGTTAACGTGTTCTTTTTTAATTTTTTTACGGAGCACTTGGGCATGTTGACTCGCCGATGGCTAGCGCGCGACTCTGAGCGCAAGAGTGCTTAAAAGGCATTTAAGCACTCTTGAGCGCGGACGCTTTTGACAGGCGGATAGTGCATCTAGGGTATTTTAAATCGATGTAAACATATCAAATGCGACCACTGTTGTTATGACAACCGACACCGCTTAGTACAGTAAGCTATGTAACGGGCATACCATTTTTCGACTCTATTACTTGTATATTAAAGTTCTAATTAATAGACAACTTTTCAAGCTGACTGTACGTGCTCCGGCGATAGGTGAAGGGTTAATGGTAGTTTGTATGCCACTGGGCTAATTGGCTTGTCTATGGCCATTTTATTTTTTATTTCATGTCATTGTTGTATTTGCATAGTTCGTTGAACGGTTGACAACTTTACACACCTCAGATTTTGTTGAAGTAACTCAATCAATCTCACTGGAGCGCAAACTCTTAGAGTATTCCAGTGTTTAAACCGACCGCGTGGTCGTGTCGGAGGTTTCCTCTGGATTTTCCCCAGGCACCCGCGCACTCCTGTCGCTTTATTGGGCCCGGTCTATAAAGGCTCGAGTCAAGTTCAAGCAAAAATAAAAGGTTTACACGAATAGTTTATATAGATGGCTGCCAATTAGAGAAACCACAGTGGACATCTTTCGGATAGAGTTTAAATAATACGATTAATTACTACCTACGAGTATGTACGGCCACGGACTTTAACAACTTTAGACTGTAACTTCATAGCTTAACTATGATAATAACGAAATTATTTTATACCTAAATAGGTCAATAATTAAAGTCCGTGCGTTAGTGTATCTATCTACCAATGTATCCCAGAGTTCAACCACTGGGCCATTACGTGACATATTCTTATTCAATCTCAATTCCTATCCACACAGGTGAACAACATGTCAATAATTGTAATCAAGGGTTCAGTCATTGGAACGTTAACCTTACTTTATGTTGATGCTGATCATCCTGAGATGTTGATACACTTTTGCATCTTTTTCTTTTCTACCAAGGCAGAAACGTAACTTTTTCGTTCTTTTACGTAGACTTCATATAATTTTATAGTTGGGTAAAGCAGGAATAGAAGAGATTCTCCGCAATTTGTACTCGTATCTATTTATTTATTTAATCTTTATTTCACTATACAAAACACAAAATACATATTAAACGTATTCTCTACCAGTATCTGTCAATAATTGAGTCGAATAGAAGCAATTCGATTTATTTTTGTTATTTATGAAATTTTCGTATAAAAAACGACTGTCAGTCAAAATCTAAACAACCTTGTTACGAAAGCGATACGTATACGATTTCTGAAACCTGATACCAAATGTCTATAAGCACAGTAACAAAGACGGACGCATTATCGAGATTGGCACCTAAAGAAAGCGAACGATAGCAAAAAGTAATCGAAACTTTCATTTTCACCGTATTGTGCTCGTGCAATACGTAGGCACAGTGCAGTAGTGGCAACATGGAAAAACTAATCTGCGATTATCTGTAAAAGACGAAGAAATCGAGCTATTGTGCCAGTTATGGGTAAGAGGGTACCGCATAGTGCGCGTACTATAAAATATAGTGCAGCGCATTTATGGTACCCTCTTTTCCAGCTGGTCTGAATTATGAGGTAGGTAGCCTTGCGCCGGTTAGCGACCTCCTAATTTCGGGTGCCGGTTTACCGCTTAGATGAAATGCAATATAATCGCAAAGAGCTCACTGTTTTTAAGTCTGATATAGAAATGTTATGTTATTATCTTGAATTGATGAAACCTTCCAGGTGGTCGCTAACTGAAGCTGATCGCGTAACCGACGCAATGAACCTACACCTAATATAATGTGGAGTAATTTAGCGTTCTTATCTAAATTAGGAACGCAATTATATTAAATCTGCGGACATTTTAACATAACACAGTAAAATTTTAAGTAATAATAATACTGTGGAGGTCAAGGAAGGTCAATAAAATTAATGCAGGCAATTAATAATTGATAACTAGTTACTAGCACGTATAATTCTAACAAGCTATCAAGAGTAGGGGTAGGGTCGGTAGGTGAGTTTCCGGCCTGTTAATTTGATGCGCTAGTTTGCGGCCACTTGGATGAGTTGATGAACTGAAAGGATATTTTCTCGCTGTTTTAATATATTCCCATTAAATAGCTACTAATTAAAACGCATTCGACTCACTATGTCTTTAGGGCATAAAAAATGTAAATACTTATCTTTAATTAAAAAAAACTTCGTTTTCAGAAGGTCGCAAACTGACGCAGGACCGTAACTGTCCTAGCGACCCTACTCAATCAAATAAGTCAATTACGAGTAAACCTTTTTAAATCACAATAACATAAATTCAATCAGTCAAACAATGACAATAAATCCTTGGCCAACATACAGCAATTTTGTTATTAGTCGATACTAATTCCCATCAGACAATGAAGAGTTTTTGTTGCCATATCGTCCTATTGTTATCGCGCTATCGACAATAATTAAGTATATTTAGTTGGCAACACTGACAGCGATGACCGATGCGGTGAAATGCAATTGGCCATGATTGTTTTTTTTTTGACAATATCGAGACCATAGAATTCTAATAGCTTCTATAACTTGGTGTGAGCGACGGAAGCTTTCTTTTAGATCGTTTATGCAGTTTATGCTATAATGCTATAATTTACTAATAACTACTGTGAAGGAATTCTTACTAACTTTGTTTTTGTAATAATTTATAGGCATATTTTTATGATAATGATAAGCATATTTTGTTTCAATGTTTTTTATGTACCTACTTATGTAGACATTTATATCTATCAAATATGCCGTAACCGGTTAAAAAAAACCTTTAGCGAGTTCCAACTAAACTTATACCTTATATAACCAGTACAGTTAGAAGTTATTCCCTATTTCACATGGTGAGCAGGAAGTGCATAGTTCACAGTTTCACACATCACGCCAGTGTGGTCCAGCGTGCGAACTCAAATTACGTTTTTGCACGAACACCAGCTATAAGGACGTCCACGGTTACGTAATGTGGCAATTTAGGTAGGAACTGCGTTTGAAGACTGCTGCTTTTATTATATGTGTATTAAGATGAGTCAATTCTGTATGGGAGAATCGTCTCTAGGGTCTCGTGGTGGTGGACTCTGGGAAATGCGTTTGAAAATTGGTACTTAGACGGAGAGTAATTGAACATGTTGAAAGGACTGTACTAGTACCAATAATAACCTTGATAATTGACTGTACAGAAATATTTTTCATTATCACGGTTCTCCTCAACCGGTGGACTTAGCCCTTATGTTAGTAAGTTATGTAAAAAAATATACTGAATTACCAAAATTTGATCCGACACTTGATCTAACGGATTTTTATTAAGCCCAGCTTTAATGTACTCGTATACCCATATATATTAATCGTTTATTAGGGTTCCGTACCCAAAGGGTAAAACGGGACCCTATTAGTAAGACTTCGCTGTCCGTCCGTCTCTTTGTTCCATAAACTGTGATATATATTTGTATTTCTGTTACCGCTACAACAAATACTAAAAATCTGAATAAAATAAATATTTAAGGCGCTCCCATACAACAAACGCGTTTTTTGCCGTTTTTATAGATAATGGTGAACCCTTTGTGCTCGAGTCGGACTCTCACTTACCGGGCTTTTATTTATATGCCACACCAGCTCCATCGCCAATCAATATTCTCGAACGCTGGATCGATGGGAGTTCTCAAAGCACCGGGGCGACGGAAAAGCAATAATTTAACACGAAGCCTGGGCGCCATTGTTCCCAAACATAATAGGTACATAACGGGCGGTAGGCGGACCGTCCTTACGGTATCGAATGCCGCATGTTTAGCATACCCCACGGTTAAATAAATAACAGCGTCTTATATAAATAGCTTACTTGTTTTGCTTTTGTTTTGCTTTCCTTTGACGAAATCCGCTTAGAACTAGAGAGAAATAATTTGCTAACGAATAATTTTCAGCGCAGGCAAAATGAAAACTCTCCCGCATAAAATTCCAACCCCTTTTTACGGCCTTAAATGTTACCGGGATAAAAACTATCCTATGTCCTTCCGGACTCTAAAACTAGCTCTGTGGTAAATTTCATTTGTTTAGCGGTTTTAGTGTGAAAAGGTAAGTACTTTTACATTTGTAATTATTGACATGGATTTTGTTTAAGATGGGTATCAAACATTATTAACTACTTTGCTATTGCGAGTGATCTAATTTCTAAATGCCTTAGCCTAAAATTATGTGTAAAAGTTAATGAATAGAATAGAATATCATTTATTGTATTGATCATACAATAAATAATAATAATGCAGATTCATCAGGAATATATGTAACTAGTAAAGATTCTCATTGATCATTGAAATGTACTGGCTACCGTGCACTGTTTTCTCGAAAATCTCACGGCTCGAAATAATTGCCATATAATAATAAAAAAGCAATATAATCTCATCTGTTTATCCCTTTGTGACATGGCTTAGAGTTATTGCATTCCGTATCATTTATTGAAATATGATTTGTATGTTACTGAAATGCTTTTATGTTAGAGCTGCGAAATAATCCGAAAAGGTTAAATGTGGGATTGTTTTGAAAGTTACGAGTAATTCTAATTTAAATTATTATTGCATTAGTTGACCTGCCTCGTTGAACATTTCCCTATCAAACGGCTATCCGCTTGAGTAATGTCATGGACAATTGCTAGTGTAACAAACTTGCCAATAAACAATTGCCGGCATTCCATTCGGGTTAGATCGTAAATATTCGAGTAACATCGGGAGCCGTGGGAGCGGGTCCGCGAGCGCACAATCTCACGCAACTATGGTCATGCTATATTGTAACACCTCGAGTCCAGGGCTGTTCATAACGCAACTCAAGCGAACCAGTATAAGCGAGACTTTGGATTACGCGTTATTATTTCGAATCTTGGTGTCAGGAACTAGAATTGAGCGATGAGGTGAAACATTTTGTGAATAGCGTGTAAGCACCTCAAGTTTATGATGCTTGCGATAAATGGTTATTGCGTTTATTTCTGATATCTAAAACCGTCGTAGTTTCCTATTATAATTAGATTTAATATTGAATCAGATCACTGATCTTGCAATCCAATAGGAGTTCACATAGTCAATTTCTCACTTCATGTCACTGTAGTTTAGCATTCGACTTGAAAATGTGATGTTGTTCCTATTTCGAAAGACAAAGACATCCCTATTCAATGATGTGGGGATGTCCCTATGCAAGCTGGAAACATGTCACGTCATTTTATAACTGTCAATAATTTTATAAATATATATGCAATGACGAATGTCCGTAGTTTAAATTATAAAAACATCGAATTAAGTAAATTGTGGGAAAAGCCGTTATATACAATCGTGTTTTCATAACATTGGCAAGTTTTGTGAGGCGGCAGTTGCTAATCTCAATAAAACAATCACATTTGAAGTGCAAAAATGCACCACACAGTATCAGCACACCAGTGGCGGAGCGTCCATACAACTCGATTCCCACCGGCTTGCCTAATTTCAGCCAGTCCAGTTCTTTCACTACGGCTCATGAAGAATAAGAAAGGCAAATTATTTCCGGCTTCCCTAAGCATATTTTTGACGCGCCGCCACTGCAGCACACAGAAATTCTACACGATCTGTACCCCCTTTCATTGGTCTTGCTTGTATGTGATATTTTATTCATTACATTAGTTATGGAGTGACTAGATGTGTATCCAAATTAGGTATTTCATAACAGATGCAAGTATACACTATTGGTGGCCAATCTTTATATTATTAAAACCAAGACAATAACGCCATAATTAACAAGACCAGCAATTACTTAATTAAAAAACAAACAGTCTACCATTTTATTTTGCATAGCACTATACCAATGCAATTTGACAAAGAAAGATGTCAACTTTTTCTGTGAAAAATTGTACAATTTTGTCGAATTGTATACCAGTAAAGTTTTGTGATATAGCAGCCAGGTTAGTGACCTCAAGTACCAAGACGTAACCGATAGTGCTCCAGCCGGATGCGGTGGATGTTATAATTACGTAATTACTATAAGACCATCGATAGCAGCTCTAAAATGCACTTAAACTTAATTAGTAACTAATTCACTTACACCTTTGTTACGTAATGCAACCATTGAGGAGGCGAATGGCTATCTTTATGTCGACGTCAGTGTCTTTCTTTAAGATGCAATTAACTGGTAAAGAAATGGATGATGTTCAAATCTTCGTCTAGCTTAATTACACACTTAGGTACTCACCTAAGCATATCATTGAAAGGTGGGTATGATTAGATCTGACCTCATCTGCAGAGACCCTACCTCGTACCGAAAACGAAGTATTTTCTCCCTCTTTGTCGCAGAGAGGGAGATACGTCATTTTCGGTTCGCCGTAGACCCTCTAGTTTCCATTTTGAAAATCTGTACAGTAAAGATTCTATAGAGATCATATACGCGTGCCACCAAGCCAAGAGGGACGGAAAAGCTCTTATGCAGATAATGAGAACTTGTTTAAATGGCTTACCATAAATAGACTCCGCCTTAACTTGGACGGGTAATCGTTTGTCTGCCACAAAGTCATATAAAATAGTTTGTGGCAGAAAAAAATATGAAACAACTTTGTATCAGATTATCATTAAGTGACCTTAAAATATGTTGGTATTGGTATAGCAACCAACTATACAAATTGTCTGTATTACTTTTGAGCATTGAATACCTCTATACAAGCCACCGTACCATACTTCAGATATGCTTCTACTCACATAATTTTTGACGTCCTATCATTCAAAGTCCGAAAATGGTTCTCATACAATTTTACTCCATAATAAACATATTTCAGAAATGATCGTATTGCTAACTATCATAACTCCTAACTATTCGAACTCATAACGCCAATAGTCATACAATTTTAACAGCCTAATATTTATCTTCATAACCTTTTTTATCATAAGTATTATTTATCCGTATTAGTAGTACTTAGTAATGACATTATTACTAGAAAAAATATGAAATATGTCCTTTATGCAAGAAACTATTATGAAAAACAAAATGAGAAATTCAGATACTTTTTTTAGTAATGACATTATTACTAGCAAAATCATGAAATATGTCATTTATGAAGAAAACTGTTATGTAAAACAAAATTATGACTTCAGATATGTTCTTGGTAAAAAATGCATGACAACTGACCATTATGACTTCGGTTATTAGTAATAGAAATTTATGAACAAAATAAGTATGAGTACGAATTTTATGAAGACTGATTATTAGGAGTACGATTGGTAGTACAACTGAAAATAGGACAATGAATTTTATGTGAGCCAATTCGTCATTCGTATGCATTTTCCCAACTACGAGTATAAACCAGTTTTCATTAATGTTACATGAACATTAGCATACAAACACGTGCAGCTATAACTCCTTTGATAATTGTCATACACGTTTGCTATAAATCCATACGAGATGAGGTAGCTTCGCTAGTGTTTATCACCCACTACACTTTCCCAACATATAAAGTAAAAGTAGACGGACACGTCGGCCGCGTTCACACCGTGATGTACCTTTTGATTTTAATTCGTTTTTTTAACTTTAGTTTTTTTTGTTTTTTTTTTATAGTTTGTTGTCCTTCCGGGGCGCTATATTCGCCTTGCGACAAGCCCCTTTTTTTCCTTAAAATAAACTTCTTTATTTGGTTGCTTAT
Organism: Epiblema foenella; assembly: GCA_963556455.1. NCBI lineage: Eukaryota > Metazoa > Arthropoda > Insecta > Lepidoptera > Tortricidae > Epiblema > Epiblema foenella. The sequence continues at coordinate 5,336,903 of OY747100.1, forward strand.
GTTGACATTGTTTATTTTTCTTAAATTATACTCACGACCTCTTATAAGATACGTGTCCATTTAGTGCATTAACATTTTAACATTATTCTGGTATAAGGGGCTCCTAGCTCCCAATGACCTTTTATCTGTAACTCTGTTTTCTCATTTTATTGTTTATCGTATTAAGAACAACGAGGTTTACCGAAATAGAATACCATATTTACTTTAAAACTTACTGTCTTCGAGGTATATGGCATCAAACTTTGTCAATTTTAGGTCAATATTTTTTGGACTTTTGTGAAAATGAGTTTTAAATAAAAATCTCTCTTGTGTCTGTTAGAGACGTCAATAAGGAACATTACATGTACATTTAATACATATAAGTGCATAAACAATATACTAATATCGAAAATAGAGCTGTTCTGGATCTTGTTTGAAAAAATCATAGAAATAACTAGTCAGTTTTTTCAAAATTCGGCTTTATGAATGTAGATAAAGGATTGAAGAACCAAAAACCGTTTGTGCCATAAATATATAAACAGTTTTGACGGAGATACGTTACCTCAAAACTCGTTAAAAATCGATGAATGGCGCGTAGAACCCCTTAATTATTAACAATCATGATAAGAATTAATTCTTATACTATTGACTATACGAAAATGTATATTTTATTCTATATCGTTCTATAAATAAATTTTTTTGTGGGAATTAACTAATAAGACTTAAGAAATGAACATCTATTGTTTTATAATGTGTTGTATTTGTACTCAAAACTCAGATTTATATGACATAATTTCTGTGAAAATTGTATCCATTTTCTTTATTCTCCTGTGAGTTATTAATACTTTTATGAAAAATATTTGTCTTTCTTCTCTGTCTACTCATATTGAAGTAGATATGATGTTAGAATATATAGGTACGATTCTGATCTAAAAATGTCCAACAGGATTCTGAAAATATGAATTAGAGATATTTTTACGTCTCCTCCGTTAATCATAGTTGTAACTTTATAGTTTATGAGATGTAAGACTGTTTTTTTGACAGCTGTCATCCCTGTACAAGACATATCAAACATGACATTGTATGACATAGATTGTACTGGAATGACAACTATTAAAAGAATAGTATTATATCTCATAAGCTATAGTGCTTCGGTGTAAGTTGGTGACCTGTCAGGCGTTAATCAGTTGCTCTGCGCTTGCGCGTTAATACGAGACCGGCTTATTATGCCGAATTATATAAAACGGACATACGGCTTTCTAAGTTTCTAATGTTTACTATTTGTCAAGCATCTTCATATCAAGTGTCATTATAAGTGTAATTAAACAACAATGAAAATTGTAGTTGGGTAAACTTTCATACAAACTGTGACTCGTTTAGTTGTTGCATAACATTCGTAATGACAATTGTGCGCGGGTACCAGATAAAACAATGGGCGGGTCTACCATGAGATTTTCATTCACGGGATCGTGCGTTAATCCGTACAACTGAGTTTCTAGCAATGACACATGTACGGATTGTACGGAATATGATTTGGTAGTATCAAAATTAATAAAGAACGTACTAATAATTTTTCAACAGCCTTTTGCTAAATGCATATAGCAGGGTCAATAGGTTGGTTAGCGACCAGTTAATTTGTTGTCCAATTTGAGACTACTTGGATGAGTTGATTAACTGAAACGATATTTTCTCGGTTATTCAATAACTACTAATAAAATGCGTATAACTCACAGTTTCTTTAGGGTCCGTAAAAATATCTTGAGGTAATTGATAGATACCCGTCCTTTCAGCTGATCGCGAACTGACTTTCGTCACATAACCTGCCTAGTGACCTTATTCCCAGGTTTTGAATGTTTTGATATTTTCCTATTTCTTTAATCACACACTACTATTGTTTTTCTGGGTAAGGGTTGAGGCTAGGCTGATTTGTATGATATGGAATTGTCTCCAATGTCCGGTTCCATTATTACTGTTACTTATGTACTTACTTATTAATTGTTTCTTTTTTACCGGTACAGTCGATGTCATCAGGACATAATGCGCTTGCGTATCCAATCTAAGACTATCCATTATAAATATACATTTATTGATTTACAGGCGGTAATAATAGTTAAATAACAGTAACTTAAATAATACTACAACTAACTGAAATCTAAAACAGGCCCTTGGGACATTGTACCGATGATTCTGGCGGCATTTCCTCGCTGTATCGCAATGCTGATACGTTGTGCGAGGAAGTCGCCAGCTCTTCGGTCACCAGTTACGTCAATCAAACGCTTCGCGATTTCAGTAAATACTTGTGCGCGCTGAGACCCTATGGACCAAGAGTTTCGACACCTGTAAAATAGACTCCCGATTCCAAATGTTTGTTGTAAATAGCATACTCAACTTAGTTTAGGTACTTATAGATCACGGACGAATGTAAAATATTTGCATCTTGCTCAAAACTGTGGGCAGTGGGTTTGGAATTATTTGAAAGATTTAACAGAGATACATACATCATTGAGAGAATTATCAGAGCATACACTCGCGTAGGGTGGTCAAAAATATCATGTACTCTAGCGCCTTAACAATAGGTGAGTCGTGTTCAAATATTTGTGAGCACCTGATTATTGCACTGTATATCTCATTTAAATTTATGGCCCAATTATAAAACTAAAAAATAATTCAAATAAGAAATGCAATAATTAATGAAATGACATATTTTTAAGTATGCATTGCAAATTAAAGAGATTGACGCTCTAAAATTACATACATTTTGAGTTACGCGAAATACGGTATCTGCAAATACGAGAATGTGGCCACTGCTTTTATTCCGCGGGTGGCCCGGCGATTACGCTGATCTCCAGTATCTTATGGTGTTGCTTTAAATAAATCTGATATAATACACTAAAAAAGCCTAAATATAATACTCGAAATAAAATATCATACTTTAATCAATACAACAACCTAAAGTCATTTTGTATCACTTCTCACTGGTAAATAGAAATAAAACGAAATGGTCACTACTCATATAATGCCTTCAGGAACCTCTATTATTTCGGTTTTAATCCAACAAAAATTAATAAAGGCAACAAGTTTTTATTAATATTTTTTACTTTAATTTATTTAGTATGTAAACTCATTTAAGTTAACTGTATTGTTCTTTTGAGTAATAAAACATTTCTAAACTGAAAACTGAAAGAAGTGAATAATATTTCGGCACTGCCAATGTCCTATCACAGGATGAGTATTATAATAGCTTCACTTAATATTAAAAGATACCTGAATTTGGCGTAATTCGATCACGTTGCGCCCGCGACAGGTTAATTCATACTTAAACGGTTGCGCCAAACCATAGCTGAACTCACGTATCGAAAGATACCGCAAATTGGCAAGACTCAAACTTATCGTGCTTGTTAAGGCTAGGCCCATACAGAGATCTGACGAAAAGATTGAAGTTTAGCTCAGACTTCAATCTTTTTGTCAGATCAATATGAAGAAATAATGTAGAATTACACTACACAAAAATTACTGAAGACTGAAAAGAAAAACAAAGAAACACAATAACCGAACAAAATATTGAAAAATTCCCTGGTAACTCTGTCAAAAAATTATAAATGTCGTCGTAAAAATAAACTTAACAGCTGCCAATTTTGTAATTGTCAACGACAGTGATAAGTTTTTTTACAAAAAGATTAGATTTTTCATAAGTGATCCAGCATTCCAAAAATCAATTACCTGTCCTCTACCAGTCCCTGGGATCCCATGGCTCATTACAAAAAAATGCTATTGTTTATTTTTTTGCTGGAAGACGACGGCTTAAAATGTAATAAATATTTACAAAGTTACGCGCAGAGCTTCTATAGAGAGCTGATTAATTGCAAATTCACGCGTGTTAGAGCGGGACATTTGCAATGGAATGGCCTTGCCTTAAGCTTATGTGCGGATTTAACCTGGTTAACCCAAACTGCTGTATCTCAAGATCCGTAAGTTTTGCTTAACACGGCAGTATGATGGTATTGGTTAAATCTCGCAAATATCCCAGGGGCCCATTTCTCAACACTACAAGTTACAAATTACAAGCGGAAATCTGTTTCTATTATTGTATTATAAGGTATTGAAAAGAAACTTCCGCTTGTAATTTATAGCTTGTAGCTTCAAGAAATGGGGCCCAGATCCGTCACAATTAGGTAAGATCTTTCTGATCCATCGAACACCATACGAACTTCGTAGTTTGTTAACTCTGTACTTTCATTAGGTAGGTTAATAATAATAATTCCCAGCAATAAAATACCTTGAATGATACCAGTCTTAATTAGACGGCCATAAAAAGAAGCAAACTTTTTAACGTTCTGTTATTTTGTTTTATGCTACAAAATTTCACTTTTAATAATTTCGTCTTAATTATGACAGTCTGAAATATTTAAAGCGGTCACTGGAACAAGTCTCAGTGCTGTTCGTTAGACCGTTTTGATTCACCAAGTTAAAGATAAAAAGACATAAGAATCTTAGTTTTGAATAGGTACTACTTAGCATGATCGCGTTTAATGTCGGATGTATAATATAAGGCATTTATTCCATAGATCGATGAATGCTTTCAATTCTAGTTCCTATACGAACCTGGGGTACGCTTGCTATATATGCTATATATATCTTAGGTTTCCTCAATTTAGATATAGGTAGCTACATCAAGTACAACTCTTTGCTTGTGATAGGCGGATAGGTGCCTATCTAAAGCAAGAGTTGCACTTGATGTAGCCCTATCCTTTGCATCAAAACAGAAGTGCAACTAAATGTTCTCAAACTTAGCTATGTCGTATAGTTATACCGGTTTGTATCTCTACAATGTCTACATCTACATTAATTATCTTACGTCACCATTACTACGACTCATCATGTTGACCATCTGTCTTTTAAATTCAATAGCCCATATATTTCCTTTTTAATTATTCACAGATTATCTTGACAGAGACGACAAATTTCTACACATACAAAGGTGTCTTAAACATAATCAGCAATATAAATTCTTATTGTGACACAAAACATTTTTAACAACGTTATTTTTGTTGATGTTCCGTGCATGACTCGCCTCTTTTTCTTAGCACATAACGACTATAATAGTGTTAAGTGAATGTAAATATAAGATTGTGCTGGTACAAAGGGTATTGTGTTGGGTTCTCATGGTGATATCTCTGGAGTAGAGATAGCCGGGAAAGTCGCCTTTCACGAGATTCGAGCGAAGATTCAGCTGTAGGTAGTTCGTAACGTAGGTAACTGTACTAGGAGTCCAATTACCAAGACCTTTAAGGGCTGACAACTGCGATTTTATTAAGCCGCTTACAAACAACAATAGAAAACTAATTCGATAAGAATGGACCAACGGTATCGTGCGGAGCTATCTCCACATTGCGATAAAACACTTAAAAAGAAACTAAGACGATCTCTGATCGCACTTATGTACAAACCGCTTGCATATCGCACCTTCCTATAAAGAATAACGCTGCTTAGATCACTCTTTAAAATGACACAAGGTCAATGATGATGAAAAGCTGTTGTTAAGTAAGACAAGTAAAATGACCTCCCTGTTTAGTTGGGGTCCAATCGTTTCGTTGTCAAAATATTTTGTCGTGAGTCGATTGAGTGGTCTGTTCGAGTCTCATTATATCTTTTGACTCCCGATCACTAAGTTTGTGCATCTTGATATGACGAAAGGCTTATCAAATACCTTCCTGAGGAATATGATGGCTGAGATACGCGTCATACTCGTGATCGGGTGCTGTTTGTGGAGTCCGGTCTGTTCATGCTTGCTAGGACATAGTGTCCTAGCAAGCATGAACAATTAAGTGTTCATACGTAGTGTCAGTGTTAATACTATAGTGTTTTTTAATAGGGGATTGACGAGAAACATCATCCTGTTGTGGACTCGTTTTTATTATCAGTGACTTAGAGACCATATACATCTCTAACAATATTAAATTAATCTTAATTTTGAAGCTCATAGACCATGTATCTATCTCTGGGATATTATATTAATTTCATTATACTCCTTGTTTAATCTTGAGACCTTATACATCTCTAACTTTACTGATGTCGTAATATTTGTAATAGATAACTTTGCAAGTTTATCTTCACTGTATGACATTAATTTTGTTATAATTGTAAACTCGACATTATTATTCTTTCTTCAACTGTAAATTAATATTTTGACATGAAAAATGTATTACTTATTATAGTCAGACTTTCTTAAATTGTAAATTAATATTTTGACATGTAAAAGTGCCCTTGTGGCCTATTTGCAGAATAAATGTTTGATTTTGATTTTTTTTGATAATAAATTCCAAGTTTAGGTAAACAGATGGACGTTTTCAAATACTTATGTATGTATCTAAGGAGACTTAGGCCATTGGTAAACAAGTCTGTAGATACTTTAATTTGAGGTTGACCTCATAGACTGCGGAACACTTAACCAATACTTGACACTTTCATTGATACATTTGTATTATAGGTGTTAACTGTACGGTACCTTACGGCCGGACATGTACCTTATATCACTACCTACACATGCGCCAGAAATAAACATTTCGCAATACACAAGCCGGTTAGCTAAGGAAGCATTTTAATCAGATGACCTATAAATGGTCGATGGCCTTTATTTCCCTTTACAACTCGGAAGAACATTGGCTGAAAGGACACGGCTCTGCGCTTTCGTCCCGGCACACCATTGACCTAGTCACGGAGGGAGCCATGTTTTACACCTCATTGCCTACTTTGTACATCATCATCGTATAATACGGCAGTTGATAGTATATATATACATAATCTTATACGACCGACGAGGTCTGCCGCGTCTCCGTCTCGAACTGTCGAGCTGCCACTCTGTTGCAGAATTGGCCCACAGGTCACTGGGCAGACATGACCAGCCCAGTCCCACTTCAATTTGGCCGCCTTCCCTTCGGCTGTTAATTTGCAGTTGACAATAGTAGAAAAATAATTCTTCTTACATTCCTACCAATAAACAAAAAACTCAAGTCGGAAGACACCATTACAACATATTTTTGCTATAGGTATTAAAGATGTTTAAATACGTAGAAATATTGACCACAGAAAATTATGAGACTCGACTTTACTTGTTATTACTATTTTTACAAACTTCATGCTAACAAAAACATTCATAAAAAGTTTCTAAAAAGTTGTATCACTATTCCAGAGTTTTTCAGTTATTGCTCGTTGGAATAATCACGTAGGTGAACTAATTTAATACTTTATTTCAAAACAAATACCTAACTTCGAAATATTTGACAGTAAATTCAAGAATCAATTACAATATTTTCAGGGTGTCGTGATCAAAATCAATTGAGTTTGAAAAAAAAACAGACAATTGTTACCGTGCCTCGTTGCAATAAATACGTTATGTAACCATCTTCCGAAATAGAAAATAATTCATTAATGTTTCAGTTAAACTAAAGCTTGGCATTGAATAGTATAAGTGTGCGAACCATTGTCACTGAACAGGATGATCTGGGAAAGATCTCTCTAGAAGATAATTTCGTTGAGAACTGTCTCTTCCGCGTTTTGTTTAAACTTAAAAGACGCGTTTGGAGCGAAATATTTGTAAAACCGGCCAAGTGCGAGTCGGACTCGCGCACGAAGGGTTCCGTACCATTATCTATAAAAACGGCATAAAAATCACGTTTGTTGTATGGGAGCCCCCTTAAATATTTATTTTATTGTTTTTAGTATTTGTACGGACGAACGAAGTCTTAGTAATAGGGCCCCGTTACCCTTTGAGTACGAAACCCTAAAAACGTTCAATTTGGACGGCAAAGCGTCGGTGAAAATAGGTCAAAAGCTCTGTCAATGTGAAGTTACTAAATTCTTCGTAACAAAATTTTGTGTAACAAGCGGAACTTGGTGGCTACTAATTCCAGTGTTTTCAATATTTTTGAAAAATAAATACTGTATTTACATACCTACTCAAAAAACAAGCTCTAGTAGGTAGTAAAAAATTCGCGGTCCCTTTTATCTGTATGTGAGACCTCCGAAAAATGTTTAAAAATATTTTTTAACAATTTGTACATAGTTTTTTGTCAACAAGATGCTGTGAAAAATTGAAGACTGTAGCTCCAACCGTTTGTCTGTAAAACCTGTGTCACAGACGACAGACTGACGCGTGAGCGATAGCAGTAAGCCTCCGTTTTCACCCTTCGGGTACGGAACCCTAAAAATAACATCCTGCTTCAGCAATACGAACTGAAAATGGTAAAATACAAGATATTTTTGTGTCAGTTTAAATGATTGAAATATATTCATTTTCATCATTACACACAATTTACTGAATTTTAATATCATCTAGGAATTGCAAGGGTCCGGCGGATACGGCAATCCGGCCGGATCGGGTATATGTGACAGTCTCCAGATCCGGTAATATTCACCGGATTCGGTAATATTCACGACGTGATTATGATATTGTGGAGAATCACCTCTACAATCCAAACTAATATAATTTACGGTACGAAGTGCGTATCAAAGCACCGTAAATATTAGTTTATTGGTGTACGTATTATGTTTAGCTTAGGTACTTGTAGCGCCGTTGAAGCAAATCCAACTATAGAAATTACAATAGCGTCGTCGTTGTTATAGAGGAAAAAGAAACTGAATCAGTTAGAAATATTGCTTCTTTTAAGTGACTTATTCTGCTTATAGATATTGACACTAAAAATGTCGCTTTCTAAACAAAGTAACATCAGAATAACAGGGACAAGAATAATGATAAAAATTAAGCAAAGCCGACTTTGTTTTATTATTGGAGTAAACATTTTTATCCCAAAGACTGATTAGGTTCGAGTTAGATCAGAGAGTATTGTAATTACTAATTAGCCAGTAGTTGTAGCTAGTAATAGTAATAGTAGTAAAACCCGACCAGAAATATATGAGCGTTGAGCGTTGGCAATGTTGCGGAATTTCATTTTAACTTATTTCTTACACTGGCAATAATTTTAACCATAGGTAGTCAGTGTCAGTGTCATTGTGGTGGTTTAGATTAACTGTTTAATATTAAATAATAAACGATAAAAATGGCCAAAACGATTCATTGTCTTTATTAACAATATATATTAAATTCCTGAAAAAAAGCTTGGGGAGTGGAACAATTTCGCTATAAAACATTTCAAAATTTGCTTCAGAACTGACAGTTAAACCAGTCAAAATGGCATTATTGGAGTTTACTCCTTTAGAACCGATTTTCATATATAAGCCCGGGATATGAAAATTTATGGGGTATAAAATCAAACGTAATCTGCTGTGCTAATTTAAAAAGTCGTATCTTAGTATACGATCAGGGTAAAGATACGACTTTTTATAATTTAGCAATTAATGCGTTATGCGATATATTCGTGCGCAACTTATCTTGCGCAGCAAAATAATAAAACAACGTGTAAATATTTTATAATGTGCTATTTAATTGGTATGAAGTTAGTGAAATATTCACTCAGAGTCCAAAAGGGTGCAAAGCTAGGACACATTGGTTAGGTTAGGTTAGGTTAGGTTATTTTGAAAAAAACTGACTTCTTATTTATTATGATTTATTTAAACTTGGTCCTAAAAAGCTCTAATTTCGATACTAGTATTATATGTTGTTTATGTACTTATATACATGAAATGTACATGTTACTCTTCCTTACTGACGTCTCTAACAACGCAAGAGAGATTTTTATTTTTAACTCATCTGCACAAAAGTGACGTCCGAAAAACTGTTTTATTGGCCTAAAATTGCCAAAGTTTGATGCCATAGATCTCGAAGACAGTGAGTTATGAAATAAATATATGATATACTATTTCGGTAAACCTCGTTGTTTTTAATACGATAAGCCATAAGAAAACACGAGAAAACGGAGAGTTACAGATCGAAGGTCATTGCGAGTTAGGAGCCTCTTAAAGGGTCGAGTGCTTTCTGCTGGGTTGGTTGCCGCGAGATGCTAGGTCGCATTTTTCCTGTTATATCAAAATCAAAACATTTATTCTGCAAATAGGCCTCAAGGGCACTTTTACAAGTCAAAATCTATCTAGGTACATCAAATAAAAATAATACAATAATCAAAGTATCATTAATTAAATGTAGTGTTACATGTCAAAAATAAGACTAAGAAACTAATAACAATCGAGATTTGTTAGAGATGTATAAGGTCTCTAAGCGTCAAGATAAAAGGTAATAAAGTAGGTACACTAATCATAATAAAATATTTGAGCTATATCTATAACACGTCAACATGAAAATAATAAAATCTAATCTAATATATAATGTTAAGGCTAGAAAGCATAATTTATATATTAAATAGATCTATACAAATAAACATAACTTATGTGCTCTTCTTAGATCGAATATAGTGACCCTTTTAGTATTGAACGCTTTTAAAAATCATAACTTTATCTTCCTCTTGCCTTACTATGAAAATGATAATCCGCGTAAATATGTATTCATCGCGGCAATTACATTCACTCTTCAAACAGTTCACCCAGTTGCTGTCGGAAATGCACTAAATATTATGTAAATCTGTTTCTCACGTCGAGATCAGCCATTGTTTAGAAACATCTGGAGAAATACGCGGCGCGAGTGTGAAGTGTAGAGCGTGGTAGGTACATATTTATACTATCCGGATTAATGTATACCTTTGCACGCTTAAGCGGAGCAAGAACAGGCATTTCGGAATATCCTTTCTGTTTCAACCGTCGGGGTCTTGCGCCCGCATCGTGCGATAGAGAGAGCCGTCGCCGTCGGCCGTTTGGCGCCTAATTTGTCGTAGAATTAGTGCTTAGGGGCGGCAACGTTTTCCATCCCTTAAACTTTTATCAAATTACCTTGATCGATTTCTTACATACTTAATTAGGTTTATATTTTGTTTTGGTGGAAAACCAGGAGGAAGTTTTCGAATAAAAGAAAACGAATCTGTAAGGGTTATGGACCCTTAAAAACTCGTTTTTTACTCGAATTTCACTTGTATACAATTTTTCCAAATATCAAAACCTATAAACCTAGTATTTAAAAATCATGCAAATCCGTTTAGGATTAGGGGGTGTAAAACCTTGCCGCTTTTTGTATGGAAAAATTTTGCTATACAATCTTCTTAAGATGAAAAATAGCATATTAGAGATAGTCTGTACCAAGAGGAAGGAGGACATTGGATAGTTTTTAATTCGGTAAATCATTTTTTAATAGGGTATTTTGTCATGCGGACGAAAATTAATTATTAATACCTATGCCAATTCTTTTTGTCATCTTTTCAGGCTTATGAGCCGTTGGACCGGCTTTGATGAAATTTTTCGGAGACACGGTGAAATACATAGAATACTTTTATGTAAACAGAAATTTAGGTTAATAGTGGCGAATTACACATGGTCGAAGTCACGGTCAAATGTTATGTAGTATTGAATTAATATAAGTTGATCCTAACTTTCATGTAGTGATATGCCTATAATTTTGCTACATTTGATCAAACACGTAGCCATTAGGATTCTAATCAATTTGTTTAACTATGGTCATTTAATTTTAACGAGATACATGTTTGCCTGACGGTAACTTGACTTGCTTGGCATGTAAAATGCTCTGTATGAGAACGATATAGCATTTGACCAAGACAGACTTCCCAGCTCTGAATAGGTGTAAAGAATATTTTTTCAGAAGGTAAAAAAATATTCTTATACATAAGGTGCAGCGGGGCAATCTAGACCGCGGGAATTAAAACGAATCAAAAATATCTTCCTCGTTTTACATCATTTACTAAAGTGCTATCCGGATAGCGGAAAAGCGCTTGCACAATTTCACCAAGATGGCACTCTAGTAAATGATGTACACGGAAAATATTTTATTTAGTTTTAATTTCCCGCAGTCTAGATTGAGCCGCTATACGTTATATGAATAAAAAAATATGCTCAATATGAATAATTTTGCTCCATGAAATACGAGGTCATATACTACCCATTTGTTTCCATTGGCAACTTCTACCGTTATTTGTCTTCATTTTAACACTATGAGTCCCTACTATAATGTCAGCAAAGCAAATGGTCTCTATTATTTGTACAAGAACAAGACCACATTCCAAGCTGACTGTATGTACGTACTGTGGAATAAAAACATTTTGCTCGTGTTATAAAAACCTTAACAGGTAAAGGCTTTTTCTCACTTTATCTGTCAGTAGGCAGCCAGATCTTATTGTCATGATTGCTTATTACTTAGACCCCACGCGACGAGTGACTTTAATTCATTGCCCACACGAGGAAGCGCTTTAGTCGCACGCTTTCGACATAAAAATCTATTGTTTTCTTATTTTTTCTGCTTTTAGGCAGTCCCCGATTAAATCTGGCGTGAGACGTTATGTCGCCAGATTGGATAGATTATGGATTTAATTCGCGTTTTATAATGAAAATCGTTGTAGTTTAACAAATCTGTTATACCTATGTAGTTTTTAACTTTTTAACCTGCAGTGATAGATGGCAGTCGCTTTCGCAAAAAACTATTATCTACGCCAAATCTCAAGATTAGATGCCATAGAAGACCTGGCTCCTGTATGATACAACCTGGAAAACGCTATGATGATGAAGTTGTTTCCTATGATTCCTACTGCCCGCGCCGAGCTACTATGAGACTGTTCTCCTAGTAGCTCGCGATTTAATTTGTTTGTGATTTAATCGCCATACAATTAACAACTTAAAGGTTTGAAAGGGAGATATCAGGAATGTAGAGGTTGTTACGGTATGAGGCTGGCCGTGTAGGTCAGTACCTCCAGTATAAGTTTTTTCGAAATTAAATACAAACGAACGCGTTTTTGTTTAGTCTCAATTCGTATGGGAAGAAATAGTTACCATCTAAGGCCACCAGAGGCGCTGCTCGCCTTGCCATATAAATTGAAACTAAACGCAAACCCGTTCGTTTGTGTTTCGTTTCGAAAAAACTTAATACTAGAGTTACAGTTACGTGGTAGATAAAAACGTCACGCATGATTCACGCCACTGCGTTCACGGCGCGTCACTGCGTTTAGAGCTACGGTGTGGTTAAAAAGTACTGAGAAAGGTACCAAGCCTAGCAAATAGTCTAGGTAGCAGTAATCCGAAGATTCATATAACTACCTACTTATTTATTAATGTTGCCCTCAGCGTTAACAAAACTTCATTTCTGTTGGTATGCATTATCTAAGTATGACTTTATGTACACTTTTTACTTCTCACATTTCAATGCAGAATTTAAAGCTGCGTAAGGTTTAAGTACGGCTTAAACTACGAACTATATTTGCTTGTTTGAAGGTTAATAAAAACATTTGTTTATGCTGATAGTTTTCCCAGGTTCTCACTAGGGCCATACATTTGTTACTTTGTAATACAAAACCGAGTTTTACTGCATGCAGAAACATTCACCTAATTTCCGCTTATACTTATTATCCGTGGTTTACTAAAAAGGTTCCGACTGCGGAAAGGTTTAGAAGGATAACCAACTAAAGTTAAATACACAAAATACGTTTTTAATTAGTTACAATTCTGAGTTACTATATATTTAAAGAGGCCGTTACTCAAAAAATTGCATATTAAAAATGGAAAATTATAAGAAAGCTCCAAATTGAATTCTAAGGATTCAATAAAAGAAACATGTGCTGCAGCAGAAGGCGGCCGGTGCAGTCTTTTTTTTGACGCCGCGCTCGCCGCCGTGCGTACTTCACGAAATTTAACTTTAAGGATATAACAATAAGTACTATGAGAAGTGAAATCTTATTATTAATTATATTATTATAATGAAATTCAGTACAATATTCCAACCCGGCTCAAGCCAAGGGCTATAATGGTTTGCTTTCGCTAAGGTTTGTATGACATATAATTAGGCATTGTCGAGCAGGTGATGTGAAATATATTATAAAATGTAAGTACTGCTCATGTCTTGTTCTGGCTAGATTAATAAGAGCAACCTGTAAATTCCATGGTTGCAACGAATAAATGATTATGATTATAAGCACGAATCACCAAGAAGCGCCGCGGCTCGCAAATTTTACTACAAGATATATCCGTTAAATGCTACTCCAAGCTTCAAGTATTTATACCTCCTATAAACAACTAACAAGACGATTTTCTAACCAGTTTACTGCAACGGAAGATTTAAACAATTACTAAACTTAATGTTGCCAGTAAATATGTGAAAGTAGGAAGTCCGATCAGATCCAGCCCTGCTAGTTTGGTGTTTAGCCAGAAAGTTTGTCGATTTGTCATTCCATATGCAAAGTGTCTTCCTCATGTACCATATTTCTATTAATAAGAAATTAACATGAGGTCTTGTTAAGCGATTTATTCTCAGAATGAGGTTAAGGGTTAATAGACTTCAGAATAGACTACTCCATATGTAGTGGACGGCTTAAAGTTACCGACTGAGAGCAATAATATTTGATACATTTTGAGAATTTTGTTTTCAACCTTGGGGCGTTTGTTACCTTACTGGTTTTCATCTGTCACGCGGGGGTCGACGTTGCACCACGTCCATAGGGAGTACCCACCGCTACCCTACATGTGACCCCTGGGTGATGCTAAAAGTGCAACAAAACTGGCAACCGTACTGTCTTCTAGAAGATCTCACTGTTCGAAATAATTGCCATACGATAAAACGATAATCTGTCACGTTTTTTAGAATTTAAATTTAACTTGCAATATTCTTATCTAAATAAGTAAATACATACATACCTACCTAATTTAATAAATTATTTTTATTAATTATACTGTAAACAAGTTTTGAAACTCTCGATTGAAATAAAATTTGAATATTTAATACATTAGCAATCCTTTAATGTGGTCTAGACTACAGTTTCGCCAACTGAAAGCTTAAAATATGAATGTATTCATATAGTCGTTGTTTCTAAATGACATGTGTAATTCTGGGGTTACCAGTTCATCTTAGTAAAGACTGTTTCAAAATTCGCTCAATGCAATGGTTACGTGAGATGAAGTGAGGAATAGTGGGAAATTATGACAGAATGTGGTAACATTGAACCCGCCCCATTATTGCGTTAAGTGTAGGTAAACTTTGAAACTTGTCAAAAGTCGCACAATTGAGCCAATTTCAACAAAAGCAAGTCTTGATTTACCACTGTAGTTGAGTTTCGTCACTTTTGAAACTAGCACACTTTTGTATTTTATGGTCCTGTACACAAACCTAACCTAAACATTTATTTTATGGCCTTTCTGAAATGTTTTAGACTACGTTTTTGATATGATCATCTTGTTGGATGTAGATAACTAGTTATAAGAGCTCATGCGTCATATTCATAACAACATATGAAATCATCCTAGCTACTTAGCCCAAAGAAGCCGATTTCGTGAATTATCCTCATTATGTGTTTAAATTTAACTACAATAATACAATTACTTACCATTCTTTTCTGTTTCGTGACCGCTCCTCTTAGTAGTATTTAAAATGCCTACACGATACATCACAAAAATACTACGTACATAACTAACAAGATTACTATATTACAAGTAGATATTTATGTAGAATATGTGTATAATAGGCTTATTTCACTTACCTTAATATTTCTTACAAATATTTAGAATAGTAAATATGACTATATTTGTTTACCATCAACAGGCGAGGGCCTATTGACGCTTAGGAGTCCGAGTCACAAGCACGTTGCCTATCCTTTGTTGAACATGTTTGATTTATTCGTCCTTATTTCTTTGTTACAGAACGACAATGACGGTTAAGAAGACCAACCGCCACGGCGGTTTCGCCGCGGTCGTCGCGCGTCAAAAACTCCACAACAACAACCAGTTCGACATCCTCACCATCAAACCGGCCAACCCAACAACATACAACATCGCCGTCGGCTTCAACGAGAAAGACCAACTTCAACTAATCACAAAAGACGAAGAATTCATCAAAGAATACGCAGAACTCAAAAACAACAAATACGAAAACATCTCCATCGACGACATAACGAATTGCGTCAACGTCGAGAACTACCCTAACTGCGAGAACACACTAGTCTTTTATGTAACCAAAAACCTGGCGAAAGAAGCGATAGCACTAAAATTTGAAAACGAACAAGATTTCAAAAGGATATACTTCACGTACAAGTATTTCAAAATGCGAAATCGACTGACGAACAACGCTAATAATTACGCGAGCAGCGATAACCTGTTTTCGAAGAAGAAGACATACGAGATATTTAAGAATAGGAAAAATAGCGTAGACGACTACAGTTTTGAGAAGAGTAGAGCGGAATTCGATTTGATGCAGACGACTGACAACGATCTGACTTACATGACGGTGCAGCAAAAGAATTACTCTCGTTACGATCAGCCGATGAGTCTCATAGACATCAGAACTGAAGAACCCGGTGAAATCGACAGTGTCATATATACTAACGTAGATATCCCGACCAAGCCGGAGAGGAAAAGGTTGTTCCATAAAAAACCTAAAGCACCACAACCACCAGTACCTACAAATAAAGACAATCAAACGAAGGTACTTAAGGGAGAATTCGTTAGAGTGAATGTTGAAAGAGTTCCAGATGTCGTTCCTAAGGATAACAAACAGAACAAAGTACCCGATATCTTGATGTTTAGAGAAAATAGAGAAAATAAGTCTAAGAAGAACGCAGCCAGCAATTTGTGGTCGGCCAGTAATAAAGGTGAGTTAATTACAGAACAATTTACTGCTAAAACATTATTTTACAAGGTAGACGTAGAGTAACTAGTTGTGTAAATTCAAGGAAATAAGCAGATTGACGAGTAGTCACGAAGCGTTAATGAAGAACTAAATGTTGTGAAATCCTGGATCATAAGCCGTTTCACATTGTAATGTCGTACAATGGAAAGTTCTTTCATCAACTCGGTTGATTAGGAATAATCTCCGTAGGAGTCCTTGTTTTGCAAAGAAAACTCAACTAGGAAATATACTTATGTTGCATCTCGATTACTTCTGCTAATTATTTTTTATTTTTTAATGTTTGTAACTATATGTCTATTTATTATGTTCTTCATAACTTTACTGTATTTCTCGTACCTAATTTTTCGAACGTACATTAAAAAAAGCAACTGTCATTTTTTGGAAGTGAAAATGACAATTAATACGAGTATGCCCTAACTTTATCCTATAGATAATTGGACGCTGTTATATATGCAATAATGTGTCAACCTCCTATAGCTTTCCTGCTAGGTTGACACATTCTTGCGTAACAGCATCCAATTATTCCAAATTTTGATGAATGATGTTCCAAACGATACAATACAATACAAATTCTCTTTATTGCATTAATAAAAATACTACAATAAAAATACAAAGTAGGTCAGAAACATCAGATGTGATAGTGTTGTTCTACGATATAAGTAATCTAATATTTAACAATAGGTCAGAATATAATTAATGCTTTGTCTGCCAACACAAGTGAAAACATAAAACACCTAAGAAAACCTAATTAAATATTATAAAACACTACAATATAAACATATTACGTAGAGTTGCTATTATGTTCATCTAACGATGTTAAAAGTATATGACCAATTTTCAAGTAGCGGCAGGGATTGGCCAGTGTTAGGAAATAGGTTATAATCGATAGTTTATAGTACTATTTCACAAACTCAAAATCTCACAGTTAAATATAATGTAAACTTGGTAACAGTACCGGTTTTAAGGTGGGTGCAAATATAATCTATTACGGGTCAATTCAGAAAGCTTACTTGACTTAATTCATTCATGAATTGTATGCATTTTTGGATTGTATGCATTTCGTCATATATCTTGAAAAAACATACAAATCACTACATATATCTAGCAATAGTGGCGTCACTTTTTTTAAACACTTTCGTCAAGCAACAAATCAGCCTGAACGGCCACAGAATGCCAAATGCGAAGTTAAAATGCAACCGAGCCAAGGCCACAGATGTCCATCACTTTCGTAACCGGTCATTCACTCCTTCACTAAATTCTGACATAGACAATACAGGTAAACGAGGATTTGCATTTCGTGCACATCTTCTGTCATATGGTAGTCGTAATATTGAGTTCAATGATTTCAGGGTTTTGTTCGTGATCCCAAGGGATTTTATAAATCGGATATATGGTATATTCACCCCTCTCGCACGTACATATTTTGCTGGTAAGGGACGGATGTTTATCCTAATCCTAATAATATTATAAACGTGAAAGTTTGTGCGGATGGATGTACGTTCCGCTTAATCTCAAAAACTACTGAACGGATCTCTATGAAACTTTCCAGTATTGTAGCTTAGACATCAGAATAGGACATAGGCTACCTTTTATCCGCGGGTAACACCGCAGGGCGCTGCTAGTGTTATATAAGTGTTTATGTTCGAACTGAAGGTTAAAAATTAAAGGCTGTGATTAATGATTATGTCATTTCAACTTGACGACGATACAAGTTCTTGGTGTACTTATAAATAGTAGCGTGTCATGATTGTTTAATGTTTACACAGTGATTCAAAGCCTCGAATAAATTGATTTACTCGACAGTAGTCAGTAGTTCGTCGATCATTTGTTTTTGATGCGGACCCCTTAAAATATTAGGTATAAAATATATATTGGGCCAGTTTACACGGTGAATATTATCATAATAATGGGATGTTGGGAATATGGTTTTTGCTACAATATTCAAGTGGCAAGTGAACATTATTACATGAATTATGATTGTATGTAAGTAACACGTAATTACCGTGTTAACGACCCCATATGACTTCCAAGGTCATCTTGTACCTCCCCAGAACGAGACAGATATAAAACCTAAAGCCGAAGAGAAAGATCACGGCCGACCCCGTTAAGTTGCCTATTGTTGGCCACCCCCCAGTAACTCGCCACTTCGCAAAAATATACACAGATCACACTAATTGTTGGTATGTCTGCAATTAAATAAATCAAATAAAAATAACTGCATTCAGAGCTAACTTTATGCATTTTGTTTAAGGCAGCTTTCACTGCACAAATTTGGTGGTTAGTACCTAACTGAATGATATTTTCTTAAGTGGTCAGTTATTGGAGATTTACCCTAGTAACTTTAATTAAAATCGTTCGAGTCGTTTTCGAGAGCTCAATGACAAATAAATAAAATTATTTCAAAATATAAGGTACCACAAATATTGCTTGTATGTATGTGTGAAATATAAATATGTGTGAAATCGATAGCAGTTGGCTCGATTAGTCGCCAATATTATTATATATTATAACATGGGTACTCATCGCGTGTATATTCTGTAGTATTGGCATAACTTATACTGCATGCTTCCTCTTAGTATCTTGTAAGGCCGTTTGCAAGCGGTCGCATTTACGGGTATTCCAATTTCCTTGGACACAAAACGATCGAAACATATAGAGTAAGTACCTACCTACTACTATAAACATAAACCATAGTTTAGGTTAGGCAATCTGCACTAGTCTGATATTCAAAGAAATCATATTAGTTAAAATTCATATACTTATTAATTGTTTGTTAAAAACGTCGCTTAAAATCCACGTTAAATCTTACGTCATTAATAAATATTCTTAGGCTCATGTTCATTAAGCATCTGCATTACAAAATTCGAGTAGGTATATGTAGTGCATTTATTATTGTGATACCAGTTTATAAAGCTAATATAATGTTATTAGTAAGCCGTCATCTCCCGGGCCCGGAGATCTCCAGGCACATAACAAAACAATGTGATTGTTCTTTTCGCCGGGCGGCAACGGGTTAATACATAAGCAAGTTTTTTTTTTTTTGAACCTGACTGTGGCTTTATAGGCCGGGCCCAATAAAGCGATAGGAGTGCGCGGTTGGAGAGTGGCCTGGGGAAAATCCAGGGGAAAACCTCCGGCATGACCACGCATGTGGTTTGGATCACTGGAATACTCTAAGGTTTTGCGCTCCAGTGAGATTGGTTGAGCGGTTTCAACCGAATCTGAGGTGTGAGTGGAATCGAGCTACTGGGAGTTTTGTCGCTGGCTCAGTAAACCTAGCCTAGCTGAGAAGAGTCCAGCAAGAAACTCAGCTAGGCCCGACCTGGGTCGGACTGAAAGTAGAGTCATTGTACCCGTTCGTGAACATCTATTTTAGTGTGATAGTGTGGCAACATTTAGATGACTGACCTAACCGCCCGCGTGGTCGTATCGGAGATCGCCCGGCTATACTCTCCAACCGCGCACTCCTATCGCTTTATTGGGCCCGGCCTATAAAACTACAGTGAGGTTCAAAAAAACTGACCTTTTAATCTGACAGCTAGTTATTATTTAATCACTGAATATTATAAAAGAACTTTAAGTCCTCGTTTGTCCGTATGTCTGAGTCTGTCGATGAATACAAAACTACTGAATGGATTTTCATAAGGTTCTTACCAATGAAGGGATTGTTTTATGTCTAGACGAAGGTTATGTGTAAAACTCATTGACTCTTTATGTAATAGCTAACGATAAATGTCAAAAGTAACTAATTAAAAAAATGGTAACCAACATAATCTTCACGTTTTATCAGGACGGTATAGCCGATCGTGCTGGCTGGGAGCAAAATTACATATTTCGAACATCCATTTTACAGATTAAGCTATAAAGTAAAATAAAGAAATTAATATGTCAATCAACTATGATATAGCTTAACCGATTGATAACAATACCAAAAATGATTGAAATAGAAAAAAAGTTTAGGCATAACGATGTTGACACGGCAGAAAGCGGAGAGAGCGGTATGTTTCTACAAACATCCGCGATACGACGTACAAACAATCGATCGTACGTTTGCCTGCCCTGTGGCTTGAGCAAGTTGAGCTGGTACCTAATGAGCAAATAAATTTATGCATTAATGAGGTAATTTAAACATCCACTAAAACATTTAATGTACAGTATTTCAGTCTGGAACATAGCATACCTAACTAGAGTTTACAACACAGTTTATTGATGTGGTATCTACAAATTAGGAGTATTAGGATCTAAATCTATGATAAATCTACTCTCGCAAACAGCAAAATAAATTTGCATTAAAATTATAGTAGCCACGAGAATCTCACGTGACAAACCATTTCGAGATTCAGCCCAAAACTGATTCATTGTGCAATCAGTCCTGTCAACAATACGAAAATGTCTGCTTATTTCTTATTTACACAAGATTCATTCAGCCACTGGTCTCGCATCATTGAATTCAATCCACGTCGTGACTAACTGTCGTAACTAAAATGATTGAATGAATTCGTTACAGCAATTACGTGAGAAATGTTGTTAATAATCTTGAATCTTTTTTCTCGGATAATCTTTATCAAATCTTTATTGTTACGTAGTAAATAAACTAATCACTCACTCTGTCTGCAACCTTTTACTCTACTAACAATTTTGATGGTACCTATTTGAGAATCAAAGATTTACGCGGATGGGTTTCACAGAATTATTAGAAACACCGAGACAATTATTTTGCTCTTCCAGTTCCTTCTTTAAGAGACTTATCTTACGACTGCCGACTCTCTATCTGACCTTAAATTCGCTGCAAAATTAAATGTAAAACTGAACGGCCTACGAAAGGCTGTCGGACCGAACGGCCAGTTTAACCGATTACGAACTACGATCATTTAACGATCGTATGTTAGCCGGACCGCAGACCGCAGCTCGTAAACGCCCATACTAGCCGACAATGCAAATGCACCGAGCTAACCGTTACTTACTAGTAAGGTTTAAGAGTTCCTGAAACTGGAGAACTAATCATAGTATTCAATTTGCGCTCGTAGTCTCTCGCGTTTCTGTGCAAATCAGAGTTAATATGATTATTTATTAGCAAAAAAATGCTACCTACAATTCACACACATAAAACAAGGAAAATATTTTTTTTTCAGTTTATAATTAAGTTGTGTTGCTCGTTTCTTGCTTCATTAAATTATACACCCAAGAGCAACTTCAAGGAGTTTTTTTAGAAATTCAATACAAAGTGTACCTGATTTATTTGGTTTTGACCGTGATACAATAATGTACTGCGCCAGGTATGGCAATCCGGTACATCGGTTAGTAGTGTGGGTGACACGAGCTACGGCATCAGCCTATCGATGCGCACGTAAGTGTGAGTGTGTCGTCGACAGTGACGTCACTGGTGTCACGATCTGAATTGACCTTGTTTTCTTAAGACCATGGTTTCGACCATAGTACCTATACCAAAAAATTATATGAAGTTTAATATTCTTAATGAAGAAGCCTAGCGTAAAGGCACGAGACTTTCAATCTGTAGATCATAGCATCGAACTCGCATTCGCTTTCGTTTTTTAAACTAGTGCCTACGCCAAATCCTCGGATTAGTGCCAAAACGGATCCCGCCGGGTTCCTTTCACCGGGCAACCGGGAGAACGCTAGAAATGTTTTGAATTTTTTTATTATCTATATTATAATATATTGGTTATATTTAACTTGACCCATGAATTTTAGACATGCTGAAATATACTCGACCTTAAAGACGTGAGTGACCCGGTTATTATATTGCAATATGATATGAAATACTTTTTTGAGCAGACACTAACAATTTTTATCTGTGTTTATCTTCATTTATTCTCATAGGTATCTAGGACCCATCCCAGTTGCGACACGAAACCACATCGTATCGGTTTGCTCATTTCGCTATACGTTTGCGTTTCATCATTGTCAATACGAGATTATTCAGGTTGAAAGCCCCGTCAACAGGACGTGCGTATTGGTATTTTGCGTAATGAGTTTTACTGTACTATTGTTAACTTACAATAACTTAACGGAGCCAATGCACATCTCCCACAGTAAGTACTTAGACTAAAGGGGTCGAATTGCAACAAGTCGGAACACGACGTACTTTATGCTACCTCCTTATGTAGTTATTTTGAGGTATTCTAAATGAAGTAGACAGAACATAAAGGAGTTTATGTTCAGTGCCTTTACCATGAGTTTGCATGACCGTACTCGCTAGCGACTGCGTAAACGATTTAGTATGCCGATTCTTAGTTCTATTGCGTAACCGCCAGAGGCGCTGTACTTTTGCCCATACAATTTTTTACGCAGTCGCTAGCGAGTACGGTCACGTAAACTCATCCTAAAGGCACTGATTTATCCTTCCTTTCACATAAGTAGTTAATGTTAGGCAAGGGAACACTAATTTGGCTTATTCATAAAAGTCTGTCAAACCTATTTAAGAAAGATTATTTTATTTGCTATTTTACTTAATATAAAGAGCCTTTGTCTCTTTGTTATTTGTGTTTGTGAGAAAAGGACAAAATATATTTAAGTTACCTAAAATAAGTTTTTTTGAGTTCTATAAATTCTCTATAACTGAATCAACAACAAAAATCATATTCGCGGTAAACAAAAAAAAACACGCTTGATCTGCATAAAATTTATATTTCAGGGACTAAACTAAACATTTAGGCCACATAGGGGGAAAAATATTCGCGGTTGAGAAATGCGACTCGTAGAGAACAGCCGGACTTCCGTCGGACGTACGGAATAGAGGTGAGACGTACTATGCAAAACGCGTACTGAGTCTTGCGAGTACGCGTCCACAAAAAGACTAGATCCAAAGATTAGGTCCACGAGTATTTACGAGTACGGGACTCGATTGGGTATACATACGAGTGCCTCCCGTAAATGCGCGTCCTCCAAGTACGGTTTAGTTTTACGTCTATACGCGAGAAATATATATGCATATGATGATAATAGTAAGTGTTCCATCCCAACTAGTGACTCACGGTTGCATGTAGTAGTCCAACATTGGTATAAAGTTAAATTGTTTTTAGTCTAGGTAAGTAGGCTTAGTAGGTATCTTAGTAGCGCGGAACAGTAAGACCGTAATACGTTTCGAGTCTATACGTTTCGTTTCGTTTCGTCAGAATCGTCGTACGCTTAAATACTCGATACGGTAAAACACGCGCGGACGGAACGCGTACTTACGAGTCCATGCCAAACCAAAAACTTGTTCCCATAAATACGTCTCACCTCTAGCATTTTTACCCTAGCTGAAACGGAGACACTTCGCTCGCTTCGTTCGCTCAGTCAATTATAATAATTCGCCCTACAATAATTCTCATAATATATGTGACGGTGTGACATTACAGGTGTCCACTTGACCGCCGTCAGGCACTACTAGGCGCGTATAAGGAAGCATGTCTCGCTAACGTTATTATCAGCATCACAGTTAACTGATCATGTAAACCTTATTGCAACGAGAGAAGGTCTACCAATCTCTTAATTATGAAGCTGATCTGATATGGAAGTCGCTTACACCGTTCTAGTTTCAGCCTGTAAGTCACCTGCGCGGGAGCCGTCCATGCTTGACCGGCGGCGAGCATTCAGTTACGGACACACGTGACAGTATAAGTAGCACGTAATAGTAGATTGTGTTTCAAGGGAGCAAAATGATACATTTGCGGCGAGGGCGGTGTATTTGTCCTGAGTGAAGCGAACATTTTAACAACAGTCTTCTCAGAAAATTCTGTTACGGGGTTTGTCACTTCATTTAATTAACTTTTATTTGAATTTCGTTATCTCATCTATGCTATATTTGGTTCGAATTTCTACTATACATAATGTCTTATATATCAAAAACCTAGCACGTGCCTTCTTGAATAACACTTTGCTACATTTGTTTGCATAGTTGCCGATTGGCAATATTAGCTAACAACTAAAAACGTCATACATTCATAGGATTTACAAGTACTAAACTACGCTCGACGAAGAGACACGCTTATGTCTTCCGCCCACGAGAAAACGAGATGCACGAGAACTCTCTAATGGGAATGGTTTTATTGGAGAAAATTCGATACATAAAATATCTGACTGCGAAATGTTATTAGTTTTTTCCGCTTATGAGATCCATCGTAAATTTAAAAGCGGCTCTTGTCGTTGAAGAAGCCATTGCATTATTTCAATCAATCAATCATTTATTTCTGAGAATATGGTACAATCTAAGTCAGTACAATAAATAGGTTAAATGATTGACCTTCTCCTTGGCTAGGTCCATAAATGTCCGTCTCCGTCTTCCCGTATGAGGTAAAATACCATAATTGTAACTGGGTTGTCTTAATATATTGTTTGAGTAGGCCGAGGAATAAAAGGAAAATAAATAAAATAAGTTTCATCTTTGGTTTTTTTTATCAGGAAAATTTCAAGCTTTAAACCGTCGTCTCCCGGCGAAAAAAATAAACAATAGCATTCTTTTGTTATGATCCTTGGGATTCCAGGGACCGGTAGACGACGGGTTTCAGCTTTAAGCTAAGAAACAATCATATACTCAAGAATCATATAGTTTAAAATTAGTCCTTATTGTTTCCTAATCTGTGCCTTTACCATGAGTTTACATGACCGTACTCGCTAGCGACTGCGTAAAAAGTTGTATGGGAAAAAGTACAGCGCCTCTGGCGGTTACGCAATAGAACTAAGAATCAGCATACTAAATCGTTTACGCAGTCGCTAGCGAGTACGGACATTCATACTCATGGTAAAGGCACTGGTCAGAATAGCGTTTCATAGAACCCGATATTTTCACTGCACGGCCTTGAACGAAATGCAGACGCAGCAATTCAAATCGACGGACTAAATCCAACCAATTACATCAAATCACTATCGGCATTCGAAGCACGAGCTTCCGCAGCATACCTATCGCATACAGCTTCAAAAATATGTATACACGTTTCGACCTTATCTCTAAACCATACAGTACCAGAATGTGTACATAATTATGGTTGCACAAAAATTTGAATAAAACCTTGATGCCTGCAAGTTTTGCATTGCCAAACCGGCCAGGCAAATATTGTTTTAATGCTACTTAAATAAAACTTGGACGTTTCGAAGTTTCTGTCAGTGCTGGGAGTGTGAGCTTGTGATACGGTGTCGAGATTAAAGGATTTCTATCATAAAGTAGGTACTTTAACATTTCATCAACAGTAATGTCTATTCAAAACAAACATGTTTTTTTCCCCGTGTGGTTGCCGGGTAAATATTGGGCAAATATTGTTTTAATGCTACTTAAATAAAACTTGGACGTTTCGAAGTTTCTGTCAGTGCTGGGAGTGTGAGCTTGTGATACGGTGTCGAGATTAAAGGATTTCTATCATAAAGTAGGTACTTTAACATTTCATCAACAGTAATGTCTATTCAAAACAAACATGTTTTTTCCCCCGTGTGGTTGCCGGGTAAGAATTGCGCCACCCCATCTCTTCCCGTGGGTTTCGTAGGAGGCGAATAAGGGAAAATCGGAGGGTGGGCAGCAGCGTCCTTCGATCATTACCACCATCAAACTGCGGTCGCCAACCCGCTTGCCAAGCGTGGCGACTATGGCAAATCCCCCCCAAGGGAAAAACCTTGGGGGAGGCCTATGTTCAGCAGTGGACGTCTTTCGGCTGAAATGATGATGATGATGATGATGTTTTTTTCCGGATTTTTAAAACTCATGTCAAAAGTGACCATACCGTCGTGCGGTGTACGGTGACCAAATTGTACGAACTCATGTTTTATCTGTCTTGATTTAAAAACAAAAGTCGAACCTACCGACAATCTTAATATTAACTCTATCAAATGAATCTTCCGATTCTCCGTCGCATGTGGCATTCCCGACCAGGGTGAGTTAGGAGACGTCTCCTAACTCACCCTGTGATAGGTATTTAGTTTAGAGCCATTTCGTAGATCATACATATATAGGTTAGGTTGATTACTTGACTTCCACTTGGTGCGGGTCCTCACAAGGAACGGATGCTTTGGGGATTACCTGCACCGAGTTTCCGGTCGAGAGGAAAGAAAATGCTCGATAGCGAGAGGTCCTGGGAAGCAATGGCCTCCTTCTGTAAGTCCTTAATGGCTCAGAAGGAGGCCGCGGAAAGAGAACGGGAGAACGATCCATCCGCTCCCTATATCCGCAGACGAAGAGCGGGGCGCGCACGCCGGCGCTACGCGCATTTACTCACCTCGCCGTAGTAGACCGGGTGGTAGGGTCGTGGGACCCTAGCAATCCATG
Organism: Epiblema foenella; assembly: GCA_963556455.1. Taxonomy (NCBI): domain Eukaryota; kingdom Metazoa; phylum Arthropoda; class Insecta; order Lepidoptera; family Tortricidae; genus Epiblema; species Epiblema foenella. The sequence continues at coordinate 5,363,812 of OY747100.1, forward strand.
AAGTCCACGGGATTAAAGCGCTCCGAAATTGTTCCGGGGCGCTCTCCTCGGCCAAGGCCGCAGAAAAAGGGTGTCGCGAGGGTCAAAGTGGAATGCGTCAAGTGAACCTTCGGCCCTCCCTGGAAGCGATGTCGTCAGACAATCGTTGGGAGTTTAATGGGTAGTCTGAACCCTCTATCCATGAGTCCCACACACCCGCCCGGTCCCCCTTTGTCGAGGCATTCATTCTTTCGGGGCAGGGCATTCCCCCAATGGAGAAAAAAGGTTAGGTTGATTACAAAAACGGCTTTATTTATATGTAACATTTGTATGTCAGATTGTTTCATTAATCGTAGGTTTTTTTATTTCACATATTTATTGTGATAAAAACTGCAATGATTATCGGTAGTTAATGATAACCTTGTATAAGATGAGTAGATAAATTATTCGTTTATAGCCTTAAGTGCTTCCTTCGACCTTACATCTAGTTTGTCTGCTACCCGTTTCGTTATCCTCACTTCCTTATAATCATCCTTTTAGCTATAAATCAGTTAGCAAAAAACTTGTTTCTATAATGCCAAATAAATGCCACTAAATGCTAGCAACCAGAAATAATGTTTTTCAAGTTGTTTAAAAAAAATAAAGGATAAAGTCTTCAAGTTGGTTTAAAAAATAGGTAAGTACTGAGATCATCAAAATTAAAATTGGGATTTTTCTGAGATGGCAAAAAGTAAATACTTTTGTGCAGTAGAATATAATTTATAATAACAGCCTTCTGCGACAAATATTTCAATATGTATCGAATCTGTTTCGTGTGTTCCGCTCTTACATATTCGATTACCGATGAGTGGGAGTGAAAGATAAACATATTACCGTTTTATTCTGTGCAGCGTAAGCACAGATGCCGCGCAAGATTGCGATAGAAATCTATGCAAGTAATCTATACGCTAGAAATCTATGCAAGATTGTACTTTTGCTATTTTTGACATCTTTAATGCGAATTGGCACATCTGATTGCAATATTGCAATTTGATGATGTTGCAGAGATGGCATCTTCTTTCATATTTGGCATAATATTATAAATGATAGCAGTGTCTCTGTGATGTATTGAGAACTCTAAATGTTTAAAGATAAATGTCAGTAAAAAGAATAATGTTTAAAAAATAATGTAAATAACCTGGTCAAATAAACATGACTTGGCAGAGATTATATTTAGGGACATCTCGTAAGTATATAAAACCTTTTTTTATGTTATGGCTCGATTTGATAAATTTTGGTAATAATAAGAATAATTTAGGCTACCTTAATGATTATGAGGCTAATAATATATTTATGTTGTAATTGTCGTTTTGCCAAAAATAAGTTGACTAGGTTGACAGGAAAAGTAGGTAACAGTTTTGAGGACTGCCTGCATAGGAATAAAGTTTATTTTGAATGATTTACTCTAAAAGTAATTATAAGATAACATTGTCAATTATGGTTTTGAAATCTAACATACCTAAAATCTTTGCCCCAGAGACGAATTTTAAACACAACATAATAAATTAGAAAAATATTGCATAAGTTTAACGTTGTCTCGGATTAAAACGACTATTATTATTATTATTAAAACAACTGGTATAGTACTAGTAAAAAACATTGCATTATAATTGGCTCATTAAATATAGGTATATTGACCTCTGCGTCTTAAACTAAACTTGACCTTTCGTCACGCGATCCATAGTGGAACAATACATTGTTATGTTCATTATTCTTGTTTATGGACGATATCGTTTTCAGAGAGATAATTATTTTGTGTCCGTTTTGTGCCAATTTTGAATATAATGACTTAATTCCATAAACCTTACGGAGATTTAGTTAATCAGATATTCTTATCTGATTAACTAAATCTCCGTAAGTATCAATCCGTACTTATTTTCTCTTTCATAGTCATTTGATAGGTCGGTTTGCGACCACTTGGATGAGTTGATGAACTGAAAGAATGGTTTCTCGTATGGATTTTTATTCAATAACTCCCAAATAAATAGTTATTTTTTTAAACAAGGGTGAAAAGTTGTATTTTAACCGCGAGTGTGGATTTGAAACATGAGCTGCCGATTGATGGATTCTGGGGTTGAACTACGAGCTAGAAAAAAATAAAATCCTGAAATAGAATCCTGAGCGTGGATAACTTTGCACCCGTGTGTAACACAAATCTTTTCACCTCATTAAAGGAGGAAAATACTACATAAGAAAAACAACTGAAATATGTTTTTAATTGAATACAATTCCATTTTTTTTGCGTTTACACTACCGATTTACCGATACCACTATTTGATCGACACGAGGCGTTTAATATATACGTGTGTGCAGTATCTATTAATACTTAATAAGAGAACAACGGTTGAAACTCACTTGGAAAGTCACTATTTGCGACATGTTTCGGCCTACAAGTGAGTTTCAACCGTTGTTCTCTTATTAAGTGTAGATATGTCTCACGTTAGTGTAAATTTATGTACCTATTAATAGTATTTTTCTCCTGTTACAGTGGCGACTGGGTACGAGTCGGACCGCGAGGAGTGGAGAAACAGCCGCTCACAGTTCTCCACCACTGCCTTCGACAGTCTTGCCCGTCCCACCAAAATGGCAATGGCCCTCACCCTCAGGAAATCTCCAAGGATCGACCCCGTGCCACAATACTACCGCCTAGCCAGCGACCACAAACCAAAACTAACTCCCCTTCCCTTCAGGCCAAATAATTTCCTCCAACGGCCACCCAGGCTGCCTCGGCCGACCACAGAAATCAAAAGAAACATAATAACCACAGACCACAGGAAATATACTTCTCTGCAAAACCTTGATCTTCCCATGAAGTTGAGCGAGAAGAACAAGAGCGAGCCTAAGAAAACTAACTATTCTAACATATCACATCGTATTACAGGCTTAACAAATAAACTAAGGGACTTAGGAAGTCCGAGCAATACCATTGGAAGGTTTAAAGCTCAGTCACATAATGATGTGGCTAATCTAAAGCCAGTACTGAAGACTAGAGACGGCCATGATGGCTCGAAGAGGTCGGTCGTGAGGACCTGTAGTGCTGAACCACCAAAGAAAGTAACTTTCAGTGCTTTTGCCACTGTCCAAGTGGTGTAACTCTATTATTCGTATTTTAAATTAAAGTCATGACGGACGGAAAATAGTGCCGTTAGTATAGAATTTCTATGCAAATCGACCCGATTTCATTGCTCTTGAATGTAGTTGTAAGGAAAAGGCTAGGCCGGGATTTTTGTGTAAATACAATTGTATAAATTCGTGGATCCTTATATGTATAGAACTATTTAGTTTGTTTAGTCAAAATTATTTGTGTTGGATGTCTTAACATAGTTATTTATTATCAATTTAAAGTTTTGCTTTATTTGTCACTAAATATGTAATTTTCTGTCTATTGCACCGCTTTTTGTTATTGTCACATAAATATTTTTACTTGTATTTACGTTATTTATTTATACAATGATCTAAATATTTTGTTTAAATATATGTAGCTTGGAATGAAAAGAAACGATGTTACTTTTGATAAGTTCTGAGGAATCAGACTTTATGAATCACATTTAAAAAAATGCAATAGGTGTGAATTTATATATAGAGAACTGCAGTGACGAGTTTCAGATATAATTATTACGGTGGTAAGAGTAAATAGGCAAACACATTATTTCGCGTTCCACTTCCATAAGCAATTTGAAACATCAAGGCATCTAATTTTAAAATCTTGTCTAAAGCCCTAACGACACTGTTTTACGCTGTGGACTGCAAGAGATAGGAAAAAGATGAGAAAGAGATCCGAATTCATTATCTCGCTCATGCAGGACAGTCTGGTGCGCCTTAATGTTCGCTGAACTAACGCCACAGAAACTCAGTCAGTTAATATCCCCGTGGCTCGTTACTAACACTACATGTTGAACAGAAATGCCACCAATCTTTGTGAGAGAGATTGCTGTCGGACATTTTCGGACCAAACAATAAAAATGGATTGTTATTTATGTATTCTATAAGAATATTTATTATAAGTAGCCATAATATAATTACGTTTCTATGTGAACTAGAATTTGTTTCTGAACTTGTGTGATTCCTAGTCGATGCTTGCTTTTACAAAATTTTGGTGCAATGTAGTTCGGACGCTTAGGATCTTAGCTTTTTCAACCTTATCGATGTGTAAATAATGTCTAGTTTTCAACGACATTATGCGTGCGACTGATGAAATGATTGAGTTGATATTTTTTTTAATTAGAATCAAGACTATAGATAGAAGGTGCTACGTTTTTCGCGTAAAGATAAAAACTGTCTCATGTATTATGAAAGGGAAAACACTGTTAGGATAGTGGTAGAAAGAGACACTGTTTACGCACGTGAAACACTGGCATTCTGGTTGATTATTCATAAATTGCGTGGTACATAAATTAATTAAAGAGAACATAAATTAGTAAAAAAAGTAACTTCCAAGCAATGGTCGTAAATTTTCAGACAGCTTTTTCTGAATTGAAAAGTTGTTCATTAAGTAGAATCTAATTGAGTGATACAATTTATGAATGAATGATCCATGCATGACTGTGATGGCACTGCATCAATAAATAAAAAGTCATAATAGTTAATTAATTACTATGAAAGGAGCGGAAAATATAAATTAGTAAATAAAATATAGATAAATAAAATACTAAAATCTATTTTCGTAAGTGCGCATTATACCTACTTCATGTTTCTTTTTATTGTGTTTAAATTGTTAATTAATTGTAGTAGCTTTATTTAGATTTGTTTGAAACAATAAAAGTTTTCGTTTATTTCTCTGTTTTTTTTTCCTAATAATTTACAACGGAATAAAATTTGGAAAACATCCACACAATTGTCACCTGACTATAACAACTCGCTGTATATCTCTTGGTTGGCAGTAACAATAGTCTCAATAGAGAACCAGCGATGCACAGCGAAGTGTCAGTACAAGGTAACAACTGTCAAATTGAGTAAACCTTTTTGAAATATAATAAACGGGTCAATAACGACTTTAACGCCGAATATCGCTCGACATGCTTCGGACCAATACGTGACCCATAATCATGAGAAACAGCCGCTACGGCCGCGCGTCTAGCACTGCGTACTCGCGCGCGCCTCGCTCGACTGCTCGATGTTGGCGGCGGCGGTGGTGCGGGAGGCGAGAATCCACCCTCATTTTCGTCAATGTCGGGTTACACACAACACTCACAACGACACATTTTTTATTTTATTTGGAGATCCAACAGCTATTATATACAAATGAAAGGTTTAGAATTAAAGCTTTGCCGAAACTGGAATTTTCATATCTAACGAAACTAATTTATTAGTACATTGTGTAACATACATAACGAGGATAGTTGGGCAGCAGCAACACTACTGAGCACCAACTCAATGACGACAAGGATAAAAACATGAACGATAGTAAGAAGCTAACACGCTCACTGCAAGCACTCAAAATACTGCTGCACTATATTACGTCTCACGCTAGGAATTCCACAGTTGAATACATCAATATCTAGTCCAATAGACACATGCTAAAGTCTCATCCACACTCGTCACAGACGTAGTATTCAAAACGGTTCTCCAGCTAGGCGGTACCGGTCATCCACAATCCTGATTAAAATTCAGGTGACAAGTAATTTCGACGGCCTCCCGTACTTAAACGCGCGCCCGTCGCGGCTAGTTCTCATGATTAAAGGCCACGTATTGGTCCGAAACATGTCGAGCGATATTCGACATTTAAGACGTGATCCGTTTGTTATATTTCAATATGTCTGAAACTCACGGGAGTTTTATATTTAAAATGGTGAGATAGGAGCCTGGAACCTACCACGGACCAATAACCCTCTCTTAATTCAGTTCATCAACTCATCCAAGTGGCCGCAACCCAAATCACACACACACACACACATCAAATCAAATTCGCTGGTCGCCAGCCGACCTATCGCCCCTACTATGATTCAATTATGTAACAGTTAGCTAAAATAAAATGACGTTTCGACGATAAGATTAAAAATCGGCTTAACGTACACAAAATTAACATGTATACATGCAAATAGATGGATCCGTTGGTCAAGTATTCGCCTGTGAATGTGTACGTTGTAAGTACGTTATCGGCGAACTCCACGCTGTTTTATCATAATTCAGTGTTGTTCAAGACATTGCACGGGAAACAGGTAAGTTTTTATTCACTGAAAGTTCGAGAAAAATTGGTAGGTACTCTATCTGAATTGATTTTGAAATAGTTAATACCTAAATTGTAATTAAATTATGTAACCCCCATTAAGTATTATTACAAACATATAATTAATAAGATTGAAAATATAGCTAATACCTATCGTATTAAGTATGAATTGTATTCTAGGTATATCATTGTAAGTACGAGGTAATAATCTATCATTGCTTGCAGCCATGTCTTTGGTAGCACAAACCTTCGAGTCCAGTAAGATCGTGCCGGATGTCATCCCCACGGCGCCCAACGCCACCATTGGGGTGAGTTTTTAAGTAAATTCATATAGCGTATCAAGCTCAGACTAAAAAAAAAATCGGTCAAGTGCGAGTCCGACTCAATTAATAATTCAGGAATTCGTAGTGTAGAAATTGAACGCCATGGGCACAGTGCCATCTATCGACGAATTTTGTTACGAATAGTATATGGCGGTTTTTCAAGGATAATTGTTTATCACATGAACCGATTAAAAAAAAAATCTTTATTTGAAGGCGATTTTTGTTACGAATTTGAGCGACTGAATGATAGTATGTATGGTGGTTTTTCAAGGATAATTCTTCTCATTGTTCTTATCATTTCACGTGAACCGATTTCAATTTTTTTTCTTTATTTGAAAGAAGGTACTTTCACCATAATCGCGTAGGAATTTATAAAACAAGAATACATGCAAAGGTGATTATTGATTAAATTACAAACTTAGTACAGAAAAGTTTTATGATGATAAACAAAAGAAAAAACTAGATAGAGCCATAGTTATATTTTTAATGTAAAATATACATTGATAATAATGTTATGTAACAACTCCATATTTTTTCCTTGTTAAAATCGGAGACCTGATCTCCGGGGGGGGGGGGGGGGCGGTATTTTTTTACATTTTCCGAACAACAAATACATCGATCGAATGACTTGACGTAAAAAAAATTGCTATCATCCCATTTAAAGTTGATTAATTAACATATATCGATATCATTCAATTAATGTTCTTATCATTTCACGACAGACATCATGAACATCATGACATTATCATCATGACGTGTGGATGTGTGGAATTTTTTTTTGATGCGATGTCAACAAATTTTAGAACATTAATCCCTGAGTGTTCAGTCTTGGTTTTGTATTTATAATGACAATATTGTCATGCGAGAATATTCTCGGTATGTGTTTTAGTTTGAGCGTTTGCGACCATTTATCTTGTCAGCATTCGTATCCACATATCCAAACCAGTTTGTCCAAAATGCTCTTTCTATAAGGCACTTTAATTAGGTACTGGGACGCGCTACAATCGACCAATAATTAGCTCTTATCTCGTTGCGTTAAGGTTCACAAATGGTCAGTAAACTGTGTCGTACGCTACGTAGGTTTCAGTAATGAGCAGTCGCATACATCACGCTTCGACACAATCCGGTCAAAATCTGAAATTGCACTTTTCACTCCCTTTTTCGACGTTAACGACATGATTTGTTAACTAAAAATTTGATGCTTACATTACATGTGGCATAAGTTTGTGCAGGGTTCCATTGGTGAATACTGAAATTATAAAACCATCAATTTACACATAAATATCTTGTGTTTCTATTTAAAGGGAGTGAAATCTTACCTATAATATCGCAATGAATGTAGGCTAGGACCTGTTTTGTAAACCTAACTATGAAACTCACTGCATACATAAAGCACAAACTTGCTCTATTCGAGTAGTAGAGATGAAAAAAATACTATTTTAAATGAAAAGTCAAGCGAATTCATATCATAAGTATGTAGCAGCAGCGTATAGCGTCCATAGAAATACATTCCTACCGGATTGACTATTTTAAGACAGCTTTCCTGCCTTATCCAAAGTAAGTAGGTACGCCAAATTAGCTCGGGGTTATACCTACCTACAGACATCATAACGACACACCATTGTATTTTACGGTTTTACAGATCAGACCGTAATGTTATCTTTAAAGTACCCAATATAAACACACATAATGAATAACGTTCTTTTGTTTTGGTTTTACGGATGCGGTTATCTACAAGCCGATAAATATAAGTAGGCGTAAAAGAATCTTCTAGTCTGCGGTCAAATAGTATTAAGTTATATAATATTGTATTCTAACGAAGTGTCACGAGCTTTGTTTAGCTTTATCTCTTTGATAGGAACATATCCCACTAAAATATTTCTTGTAAATGTGCCCACATAAGTTCCCTACTTTCAAAAAGTACCTATCCTTGAAATATTCTTTAAAACATTATTAGCTCTTTCAAAAATATTATAAGGTTTCTAAGATTCAAGAATCGGTTGGCGTGATATTAAGCTTTGAAGTGATAATTTTTGTATACAACACAACATCTCAAACAAGTACATCATCAGTACTAAGATCAGTAAAAACCCTTCTACGTTCCGTAATTCCGCATCTGACCGGTGACGTGATGGACGGGCAACTACGGAACCCTACACTGTGCGACTCTGGCCCGACACGCACTTGGCCGGTTTTTATGAACGTCTAGTTAATGTCGTCGGGAATCTCTGGGCTCTTGAGATGAGACTCTTAAGTCAACCCCAACGTTTACCCCGAAAACAATACTTACGTATATAATAGGTAGTAGCTATAGGTAGACACAATCTACAAATAATGTAAGCGAGAGGTAAATTGCTTTCACCGTTCCTTCTAAGGTATCATTAATTGGTGCAAACACACTTTCAAGTAATTGGGTCTCGCATGTCAAATTACCTACTTGACGCCAATTTTGGTGCCTTATGCAGTAGTTTTAAATTAAGCATACTTAATGAAAACAGTTTTTTAACACAGAACTTATTTAGTGACATGAAAAAGGGCCTTTCGCCGCTCTGATTTGACTTGATCATTATCAGTGCTGTGGGAGTATGTTAAGCTCGAAATTGCTGCACGTTTGATTCATGTAGGTAATCGCCTTGTAATGGCAGTATTTGCATGTGTGCTGTTAAAATTGATGGCAAATCCAATATTTTATGAAATAATGAGATCGATATTTAACACAAGACTTTTTGCTAACGCGCCTCTTTATTATCGCATTGATCTAGAACACATTTTATATTCTCAATGCTGCATAATCATCGATACTACCGCAGTTCCCAACATAGGTAAGTTCGTATCTGTAGGTATAGGGTCGGTTGCACCAACATACGATCACAGGCCGGTCATCGTCAAATATGGCGCCGGCAGCTGTCATCGCATAGAACCTTGTCAAACTTTTCATACAATCAGATTTTAACGAACACCGCTTACGTTTACAGACGGTTTGGTGCAACCCACCCATAATCTACTCGTAAGTACTTGTGCGTACCGAAAGTACCGAACTTCAGCCCCGTAGGTACTTTCGGGAGTGGATGAAAATCGACATGCAATATTGACCTACATAGTGAGTTAAGGTCACTTAAGTAACCGGGCAGGAGTGTGCTGACCAAACGTTACAAGGAGTATGTGGCATGGTATAACATACCCACATACAAAATAAATTTTATTTATACCTACATGTCTAATTCATAATATTTTAATTTGTGAACTATCTTTTACTTTGAAATATAATTTTATGCAGGTTACATGAAACACCAGTGTCATTCTAATATTTTTTATACCTTATACCAGGAAAAAAAGACTACTTTTTCGAAACAATTAAAACGTAAAAAATAATAACAAAAATTAACTACATTACATTTTTAATTATACAATCAAATACGATGTAAACGTATTTTTTTTTAATACTTTTAGGAACCTTGTAGGAATTAAGGTTGCAAAAAAAGTGTAGGGTCGGTAGGTGGGTTTACGGCCTGTTAATTTGATGCGCCAGTTTGCGGCCACTTGGACGGGTTGATGAACTGAAAGGATATTTTCTTGCTTTTTTAATATTCCCATTCAATAGCTACTAATCAAAACGCATACGACTCACTATTTCTTTAGGGCATGTAAAAATGTAAATATCTTTAATTGAAAAAACTTCGTTCTCGCAGTTCTTCAGCAGGCCGCGTATCTGGCCTAGCGACCCTATGTTTCATACATATTGTTTTGCCACAAGCCCTTTTTTTTTTGAACCTGGCTGTGGCTTTATAGGCCGGGCCCAATAAAGCGATAGGAGTGCGCGGTTGGAGAGTAGCCTGGGGAAAATCCAGGGGAAAACCTCCGGCACGACCACGCGTGTGGTTGGTCGTGTGCACACCAACCACAAGCCCATTCGAACCAGTTTTTAGAGAGGAACAAATGTGTAAAATCCGAGCCTTGAAAACGTCCCATACTAATTAAGCATATGACGTCATTGTATGGAAAACGAGTAATTTGCTGTTTTGGTCGTGTAATATTGCGTTTAGGTACATTGTTGTCGTACAATTTTTAGTTTATTAAAAAACAAGAATCCTGATGGTGGTTTTTAATTTACTTTTAGTCAATAAAAAATATATACACCAGATATGTGGTTGGGTATTACGTATGCGAGCGCTATTTACCTACAGTCGCGTATCTCGAGCACAGGTTGCAGCGAAACTAAAATTACACGACTAGGTACTCTCCTCCGGCAGTCCCTTGGCAGTGATAACAAAAAAAAGGACGCATTAAAGTAACAAGGCGGGTATGCCACAAATGCCACAACCTGCCACACCCCCACCGGGTTAATTACCTGTTCCTTTGACAGCTATCCCTACATTATAGTCTTTATCATGTCAAATTTGACGTTTCTTGTACCGGGATGCTATCAGAGGAACAGTGAGAAATGTCGTTTTTTGACCTTGTGAAACGAACGAAGGTCTCAGCTTCGACAAAAATACTTTCGTATGTACGGATTTCAGGTTGTCGTCCTCTACAGGTCGAATTTCTAAATTTTTATATATTTTTTTGTAGACAGTTTATGGATTTTTTAATGGCTTGTACTCCTCTACAGGTAGCATTTCTCAACAAATTTTCGTGAAGTTTTGTGAGCAGGTTCGGCCAGAGTCACTTTTCGGGAAATACTCAAAAACATAATTTTTTTTAATGGTTTCGTATATTTCTGCTTATAAATAATTATTATAATAGATCTTTTTGGCATGCCAGATTTTGGAAATGAAAAAAAATGCCGCCGTTTCGGTGCCGACAACGGATGTATCCTCACCATCGGTCCAACGCCAATGTCGGATAAATCCGTCAGGCGTGCAGTGCGACATCAACCTACTTACATGCATTTCATTGTGACAGCTTTTGTATTCGATGTGGCGTTGATGTGGGTTTAAATTAAAATGTACCATTCTTGTTTGTTATCATTTCAGTTGAAATACCCCAGCGGCGTGGAAGCGGCCCAGGGAAACGAGCTTGCTCCTACCCAGGTGAAGGACCAGCCCACCGTTACCTACGAGGCTGAAGCCGGTGCCTTCTACACACTCGTCTTTACTGGTACGTGAGACCTTTTAATTCTACATCATCATCCAATCATCATCATCATCTCAGACCAAAAAAAAGAGACGGTACGTTACGAACAACCTAATGAAGCCCGGGCTCAAAACCATGCCCACGAAGTAAGTAGGTACACACTCACACTTAAAACGAAGCAAATGTGTACTCTTGATACCATTGCGACATATAGGTACCAAAGAGTTGTGTGCATGGTTTAGCTATGTGTGCGGGGCATGGTTTTAAAAACCGGCTTCAATATGTTGTTTTGTATATATATTTCGTCAATATTTTTCTTGGTCTGAGCGTAATCCATCGTCTACAAGGCGAGCCACTGTCAGGAAATGGCGATATATATTACTGAGGGCTGGATCTCCGACGAGCTACCAGCACTAATGAATAAGACAGAATCACTGTCTTTTTGAAGAAAGTGCCTTGGAAAGCGCTTTCTTTAAAACACTGTACTGCCCAGATTAGGAAACCATAAGGACTGCTGATGTTCCGTATGATTGTTTACTTGATTGTATCATTTGTAGCCGAAACATGATTGCTTAAGATTTCCTCGATAGGAAAAAAAAACGAAGATGGGTTTTTATTTTTCTTTTAATTATACCTCAGCGTCAAAAAAAACAACTTCACAAAGTTCGATACGTATCGATTCAAAAAAGCATAGGATATAAACGTGTCTTTATAAACGGATCTAGCCCGTGGAGGACACATTTGATGACACATGATTTAAAGCGGGATCCCGGGGGTTGCCTAGAATTGTCGTGCAATTTAGAGTGGGCTCACCTATGATGCCAAAAGTGTAACCTATAGCGAGTAAAAGGTCACGAAAATGCCTTCAGAGCTAATAGTTTTCTGCACGAAATAGCGATCGACCGTGACAATAATGTGTGAGAAAGAACTCGCCGATATAAGAACCGTGGTTAAATGCATTTACATGAGGTCGATCATTAGACGGATGGACACAATCATTATATCGGTTGCGTGCTTCTTAACTCAACTCGCATCGTAACTTTGGTAATGTTTTGTAATAATGATAAATCTTTAATGATGATCTTTGGCGATCATTTCCACGTCATCGTCACCCTTATTTTATTAGGTCTTAATTAAACACGGTTGGAGAGTAGCATGGGGAAAATCCAGGGGAAAACCTCCGGCACGACCACGCGTGTGGTTTGGAACACTGGAATACTCTAGGAGTTTGCGCTCCAGTGAGATTGGTTGAGCGGTTTCAACCGAATCTGAGGTGTGGGTGGAATCGAGCTACTGGGAGTTTTGTCGCTGGTTCACTAAACCTAGCCTACATGAAAAGAATCCAGCAAGAAACAGCTAGGCCCGACCTGGGTCGGAGTGACTCTACCCGGTGTGCGGCGGTACCGGGACGAATAGGGTCTATATGTGTCAGTGTTGTCGCGATTACGCGGCGGACGTCCCCGCCGGCGGGAATGCCTAAGTGTACGCGTCGTGTCAGAGTTGGACGCCGTAAGCGCAGCGTTCCATCTTTCGATGGACGCTGTGATTACGTCGTCCGGTTCCGACGTAACGGATCCGGCTAGAACGCTTTAAAGAGACTATAGTTACGACCAACAAACAATCTATTAAAAATAGGGTTCATATAAATATTAGTGCACACTGCACAGTCACCAGCATTGTAATATCTGCAACAAAGCGCGTATAAATATTTGGCATAATTCTATTTGTTAAACCTGTTGGATATTTTTTCTCGCTTTATTACGGAATAAACGATTAGAAAAATAAGGTCAATAAGTAGGTATATGTATCTACTGGCACTTCCCTGTCTTCCAGACCCGGACAACTACGACGGCCCAGAGCCCGTATACCGCGAATGGCATCACTGGCTGGTCGGCAACATCCCCGGCAACAACGTGTCCGGCGGCGAGGTGCTGTCGGGCTACATCGGCTCCGGCCCGCCGGAGGGCACCGGTATCCACCGCTACGTCTATATTCTGTACAAGCAGCCGGGGAAGCTGAGCTTTGATGAACCCAGACTCACTAACAAGTTAGTTGAAATAGAATAGGACTGTCAACTTCTAAAATGACAGTCAGCAGTGACGGTAAAACCGTTGTTAATACACCAGTCAGCCACCACATACAAGAATGGCGGGCAGGTGCTATCAAACTACTACTCCTAGATAAGAGTGTGTATGACTGGTAACTACTTAGTGGAACTGACATGTTCGTTTTTTAGAGTTATAAAATAATACCTGTGTGATGAATGTCATTGCGGATAATGCGGATGCCTCCCGGTTACAAGCGCCTACTCAATGTTTATGGCAATTCATCGTTTTACTCTAATAAAACATCATAATATACCTTCTTCAACCTACTACTACTTACTACCTACTGGTACTTATCCATATCCATAGGACTTGTTCGTTTAATATCGTTGCTTCTCGTACTAGTATCAACACAGAGTTTTGTCAAATCAGGGATATTGCGATAAATAAAAAACCAATACGCCTTTACAATGTCCAATAGCAAATAATTTCTAAAATGAACGTAAACTTCGAAAGGCTATTGAATTCTGTGAAACGAGTTCGCTAAAGTATAAATTGTACCTTCAGTAAAATTGTAGATTGTAGCTTACAGGTTACAGCAAGTTTTACTAACATTTTATCATTTTGTTCTCAGATCGATCGATGGGCGTGCTTCTTTCTCCACGAAGAAGTTTGCAGAGAAGTACAACCTAGGCGCCCCCGTGGCTGGCAACTTCTACCGCGCTCAGTTCGATGACTACGTCCCGCTGCTGTATAAGAGCTTGGGCGTCTAACTACCCGTACCTGTTATCTGTCGTTTTATTTGTACTTTACTCATAACAAATCCAATAAACAAAATCAGGATGGAGATTTAAAATTGTAACATATTTTATGGATAAGACAGTGAATTAGGTAATTTATTTATTAACTCCAACAAAATATCAAAGTACGTGGCTGCAAATAGTCTCCAACTTTTTTGTTTTCTGCAGACTTAAAGTAGTAGATGGAATGCATAATTCAGCAACTTGTCTTTGTTGACACAGTTTTATAACAATAAACACATAACAATGTGCCTAATAAATGTTAATTAATACCAATGTTACTTCATTTCCTCGGTATCACCTAAACACCCACCGAAAACACAAAAACTGTCTGACTGTCTACGTCATCATCCTCAAAAACTTATCTGTGGTTAACAGGGATAAAATAGTGAAATAAAACATAATTATGCGTTAACTATTTATTGCCATTACCACAGAAGCAAACGAGGTTGAACATAACGTAAATTCTCAATCTAGGACAAACTAACATGGATATTTTATTAGATATACGAGTACACATGCCCACTGTCAACACACGAGACGACGTAAGAGTGAGGAAACTAGTAAATATTTAATAAAATCATGTCTTCGTCAAGGAAAGTAGGACATTGGCTCTGAGTTGGATGTAAGTTAGTAAATAAATGCGCAAATGAATGTCTTGAAATTCTTAAAAACTATTTTGGATCTTAACAGACACTTTGAAACACTCGTTCCAGATGATTTTACATACAATAGCAACGTTAAACATAAAAAAATCGATATTATGCCAA
Source organism: Epiblema foenella (assembly GCA_963556455.1). Classification (NCBI taxonomy): domain Eukaryota; kingdom Metazoa; phylum Arthropoda; class Insecta; order Lepidoptera; family Tortricidae; genus Epiblema; species Epiblema foenella. The sequence goes on from OY747100.1 coordinate 5,379,007, forward strand.
TTGTTTACATTTTAGATAATACTGGAAGCACTATCCAATGATTTAAACACTAATTAACTTTTCTTAAGACTACAATTACAAAAATTGGCTGTAAACTCACTAATAACACGCTAGTGAATGTAAATTCTTAGATGGAAAATGTTTCTTATCAAAAATAACAGAAAATCTTAGATAAAGTTGTGTGATCCAACGCCGTTCGAGTTCATGATAGACCTCGTTTCGCTCGGCCAAATAAGTTTCATAAAGGCTGTAGGTAATATCAACCCATGTAAGGTCAAGAACGCATTCTATTCACAAACGTATTAAGCAAGTGTATAAATGTTCAGATATAACGGCGTGTTAAGATCCAACCACAGTCAACTTAAGCTCCGAGCTGCCTGTACAGAATGGGGACATAGTCGTCCCATTCGGCCTGGTAGAAGTTCCCGGCCACGGGGGTGCCCAAGCCGTATTTGGTCGCGAACTTCTGGATCGAGAACCCTCCGCGGTTGTCGCCGGATCTGTGAAGAATAGAAATCTAGTGCTGGTACATTTAATAACAATCAGAGACACAGGTCACACATAGATGTCATCAATGGGTCATTGTCAATTGCAAAAACAAAAGTTGTCCCTTCGGTGGTCAATAGTTAACGGTTTATGTGCATGTAAAGCTAAGTTTTTATTCCATGGATTTATAGCAACGGAGACACTGTTTATGCGGGTTACTAGACCAATCCAAAATTAAGCTTTGTAGCCCTTAACTTTTGATATGTCCACCGAAAAGACGCGAACCTAAATCTGACAATGACCCCAATACGTCAAATATTTTTCAGGGAAAATTCGCTGTCTGCTCTCCGTCTGTCATAAAAAGCTACTGTTTACCTGAATCCTTTTACCCTATCGTAAAAGCACAATAACTACAACTATTGTCAGGTGATAGTCGTCATACTTGTCATGCTAGTACCAGGGATCGGATACCGGTATTTTCTCCATAGAAAAATACCGGTATTATTACGGTCACCGGTTCATTATTTCGTTTTTAATGGGACAATCTAATAATACGACGTTGTTACCTAAATACATGATTCAGCCCTACGTAAAGAGCAAAAAATAATCCAAAATATTGGGCTAGTTCAGGGTTTTTTAAAAATACCGGTATCGGTCCCTGGCTAGTACAAGTTATGTTATGTTTTACTTTTAGGGTTCAGTACCAAAATGGTAAAAAAGGAACCATTATGGTTTCAATTTGTCTGTCTGTCTATCTGTCTATCACACCGCTAAATATCTCAAGAACTACTTACGCTATCAATTTGAAATTATAAAGAAGGGTAACCCAGATGCATTTCATGGATATTATTCTTTTTATTTTCTGTGAAAAATGTTAGATAAAAGGTGGTTCAACATTTCAGTCTAGTGAATATGTCAAGTGGGGTATCATATGAAAGGGCTTGATTTACACATTCTTCGATTTGATATTTGGAATAGTTATAAAGAAGGCTAACCTAGATACATAGAACATGACTTTTTTAAATACTTTTTTTATTTTCTGTAAAAAATGACAGAAAAAAGTCTAGTAACTATGTCAAGTGGGCTGCCATATGAAAGGGCTCGAGTTGTACATTTTGAAACAATTTTTTAATTTGTTTTTAAGTAGAGTCATTTTTGATTTATGAGGGAAAATGTTAAAAAATATACCGTTCCCCGAAATTATGTTTTTTACATAACATTTCTAATATCAATATAAACGTAAAATATCGTTGATATTTTATTTTTAATTTTTAATATCAACGTATATTTTACAAGAAAAATATAACCTCCATCTATTATTTCTTTTTTTTTATCATCAAATAACATTTTTATACTAATTGCATGTTTTTTTTGTTTTAAGCTTAGTCGCTTAAAGTACATTCTCACCGCCATATAAATTGGTCGATAGATGGCGCTGTACCCATGGCGTCCAATTTCTACACCATGCTGTTAAAGATTTTCTACAATTAATTGGGTCGGGACGGGTACGCATCTGTGTGCGGAACTCTCGGTGTGTGAGTCGGACTCGCACTTGACCGGTTTTTAGGTTATGTATTTCACTGTGATGACAGCACTCAAATGGCAGGACTCACCTTAACCAATCTATATAAAGAACAATAGTATGATAGCTTGATAGCACAGGCATATTATGTACATTTTTAAATAATGATTTAAGTATTTAATTGTCCTATGTGTTGTTAATTTTGTAATATTTGTGATAGCGTAATTAATTAGTTCCTTTATTGATCCGAGTTTAATGAAACTGAGGGGCTACCGCGAATTGAAAACGAACGACGTTCGAATATCTCCCTCTCTGCCGCACGAATTAGCAAGTGCGACAGAGAGGGAGATATTCGAACTTCGTTCGATTTCGGTTCGCGGTAGCCCCGCTGTTTCGTGTATGTAACATCGTGTAAACAAGATGTTTTGTAGTACTGTACGCTTATATCCTATTATAAATGCGAAAGTATGGATGATTACATGTTTGTATGTTTGTTTGATCGAAGGGACAAAATAGTTGCGAGTGGAAGTTTATGCGGACAGAATCGCGGGCAAAAGCTAGTATATCAATAAATAAATAGCATCAGTGCATAAACTCTGGTTACGACTCAATATCACGACTCATCGGGTAAGTCTCTAAGAGTCACACTCACGTGTTAGGCAGCCTCGGCTCATCGAAGCTGAGCTTCCCCGGCTGCTGGTAGACGAGGAACACGTAGCGGTGCAGGCCGGTGCCCTGCGGGGGCCCGGAGCCCACGTACGCGGACAACGTCTCGCCCGCTGCCAAGTTGTTGCCGGGAACGTTGCCGACCAGCCAGTGGTGCCATTCGCGGAACTTGGGCTCGGCACGGGATGGCGCGTCCGGGTCTGGAGGTGAGATTTGTTTATTAGATCTGGGGCATATTTCACGAAAGTTAACTTGTAATACAAGCTGAAATACCTTTCTTGAATAAGAGGAGTTTTTTTTTGAACCTGACTGTGGCTTTATAGGGCGGGCCCAATAAAGCGATAAGAGTGCGCGGTTGGAGAGTAGCCTGGGGAAAACCTCCGGCACAACCACGCGTGTGGTTTGGAACACTGGAATACTCTAAGAGTTTGCGCTCCAGTGAGATTGGTTGAGCGATTTCAACCGAATCTGAGGTGTAAGAGGAGTTGAATAGAGGCTTCTTTATGAGTACAATCTACAAGCCACGTAGACATTTAGCGACGCACACTCGGCACACTGTGTTAACTATAACATCTCGAAGCCTTAATTTTATCACCAAGTGTGTGCCAGAGGACCTACTCCGAACTTGGAAATGCGAACTTCGTATAGTGCCGTCACTTTCACTCTCTTGTTATACACCATATGAGTGTAAGGGACGGCACGATACGAAGTTCGGATTTCGATGTTCGGAGCAGGACCTATAGTATTTAAGCATTTATTTTTGTCACCTAAGCCGTCGTCTCCCGGCAAAAAAAAAACAATAACACTCCTTTGTAATGAGCCCTGGGATTCCATGGACTGGTAGACGTAGCGTTGATGTCACAGTATATTATGTGAGTAAATTACTCATAAGTGTAAAAAAACCCTTGAGGAATAATAGATTTAGATTTTAGATAATGCTATTAATGCTTGGGCTCTATGATCATATCTACACACCCTTCCCCTTGTATTAAAAATCCGATTTAACATATTTGTTAGTCTCGTATTATTCATTTTATATATCAGGTATAATTGTATTAAAATTATTTAAACCCCTACTCAAGGTACCTCTAACTGAACAAACAGTTCTGTCACCTATTATCCAATCAAAGTGCCCATCCCTACGCAAATTGCCAAATTGGCGGTGTGTCGTGTAATTTGCTTGTTGATGCGTGTCCTTAGCAACATCGGTAAAAACAAGCGCAGGCGCCGGTCCAAACGAGTTTGAAATTTCACTAGAGAATATCGCCCGATTTCTTTTCCGACAGTCAGATCCGTCTAACTGATCATCATTCGATACATGTCTAATTCTTGCGTCATACTTTTTTTGAACTGAAGTACTGATAAACTCGGAGGACAAAATGGTGCAAATGTATGCGTACGCGTGTATGTATGCATACGTTTCTCTGACAAGAGGATCGGCAACTGAATACGTATCTCTCAAAAATTGCAGTATTGATAGGTAATTTTATTACCGACTATATTTTTTGTAGTCATTGGATTCTATTTCTAATAAACCCGAACACGGCTGGCGTGTGACAAGCGGTCTATAAGACATGGAGGGGGCTTATCTCCCTGGTTGTTTAAATAGTATGTTTATTTACTATGTACTACTAAATAAATCAATATTTATTTACGCCATTTTACTGCTTAGGAGTTCAAAATATAATATAACTTATATAACTTGCCAGTCATGGCGACGGTGTAGTATCTGTCCGGGCTGGCGTTCCACGTGATCTGAGGGACATCCTTCACCTGGGTGGGGGTGAGCACGTTCCCCTCGCTCACCACGGCTCCGCTGGGATACTTTACCTGAAACAATCATTTACCAATTTGAATTTCCATTAATAACGATAATAAGAAAAAAATTATCACTGCACAAAAAAACCCGTGTGACCTGTCTGTTCCCAAAATATTATCTAATTTATCACAAATATACAGGATGATGTGAGAAATATACCGTACATGGACCGACAAAATTTTTAGGGGTGTTTGTAGGGTCCTTTGCTACCTTTCCACCCTTGAACCCTGGGTCTTAAGTCATGGCCACGGAGGACCGATTAGCAAACAACACTACCATTGCGACTAAGAGGCCTTATAAGTTTTTAAAAGTTTTGATTTCAAATTATGACAAAAGTATTGTCAATAATAACAATAAAGTGATTAAAGGATACGATGATTATAAAGTTTTAGATAGTAACATAGCCATTTTTTGATTTTATTGTATGTATTAGAATTAAAGAGGAAAAACACAGTGTTTAGCTTGAAAATGCCCGATTTGGAGTGATGTTTGAAACGATATTTCTTAATGAAAACTCCAAAAAAATACATTTAAAATTCATGATATAGGTCGAAATAGTCCTGTTCTAGATAGTAACATTGAGAAAATGTCAAAACACGTTTCAATTCAATCAGAAAATCGCCTAAATAGATGGGCATTTTTAACTGATAAGGACTCTTAAGTTTAGTGACTAGTGACGTGAAAATACGGAGCTCCTTTAAATTTCTTCACCTTTCTGGACCCAAATTTTTTTAGGTATTATTAACCCTTATTCTTTAATTTCCGTGACTTCACAGTCTATCGTGTTAAAGCGTTTTGTCGATAACAAATACTATGAGTATTATGACAGCATACAGTTCCTCCAAATAATATCGGCAAGAACTTAATCTCTAATAGAATAGTAAAGGCATGGAACAAATTACCTTCAGAAGTAGTGAACGCTAACAGTGTTAATCAGTTTAAAAACAAACTTGACAAACTTAAGATCTAAGCAATGTTAACCAGTGCCAAGTGAACTATGATTTAGACGTATCAGCGTCAGCTGCCTGTCTAAAATATATAATAATAATAATAAATTTACTTTACGCTCATAATATCACTTCATTTACAAACGCAAGGCTGAAACCAAACGAATTGGCTATAGTATCTTCAGGCACAAAGCGTTAGTCTTCCCAGTTTATCAACTAGACACATCATAACATTCATGACACTCTTCTAAGATAACGATCTGTGACAGTAATGATAACACGTCACCACAATAGCGAACGATTTTCATTATGAACCAAAAACCTGTAATTTCCCCTGATTAACGTTGTTACGGAATACGTAATAATGATAACCACAATTTGCTCTTCATTATATATAGTATAACGAAGCGCGATGGAAATATGACCATAAGGGTGGCTGGACAACGCGAGAATTTGCAAGCTTGAGTTAACCCAAATTTAGGACCATTTTGTACCATTTCGTAGTTAGTTAGATACCATGAAATAAATTGTACATCGTTCAAATTTAAGAAATATGGCAATGAAACTGACCGCCGATCTGACGTCAGGATAGTTGAACCACTTCGATTCTACCAAATTAGGAATTATATTTTGCGAATCTTTTCGACCCCAGCTTTTACTTTTACCCAAGCAAAGTATTAAGTATATTCACTGTAGCACTTTTAAGTTATAAACTAATAAATAATTGAAATATTTATATTTAAGTCATCTGACTCATCCGTGCCTAAATATGAATGAGAGGAAAGGTATAGGTACCGAGAGTGGGCAGTTCTTTTCTATGCACGAGGTAACGGCAACCTGTGTAGCGGCAGTAGGATTTCATTTGAAATAGTCAAAAGTGACAAAAAAATCAATTTCCTCCAGTGTTCAGTCAGTCTCATATGTAGCTGGTATGGCAGATTGGTACTTTGTCGCTTTCACCCGTTGGAAATTTACTATGACAATATTAACATGACGTTAAAGCGACGGAGTACAAAGGAGTTCAGCCGACCGTAGGTACATTAGGTTCCAGATAGATATGATTTAGGTCTCGCCTGCTATGCAAAATAAGCGTTCTGTGCCATTATGGTAAGCTAGGTATTAAGCACCCTGGCTGGTCCCTATAGTCTGATGCACGATGCTAGTCATAGCAACGTCATTCGTAATTGTTAGGTAAGCTTGTAATTGTAACGGCATGAACAAACGCTATGCAATGTGCAGTTAAAACATCAACGTTTACACAAGTTGATATGCGTTTACATAAACTAAGATTTAGAGCAATAACATTGACATTATAAGCTTGGTTACATTATTTTTATATAATCATATAACATATTGTAACAATGTTATTATTAGGGAGAAAATTCCGTTCGAAGTTCACCTCAATTTTCATGGGTTGAATAAAAAACCTAGAGTAACGCTTTTCAACACACATGTATTTACAAACCAATTTATTTTTATGGCACAATCAAGAAACAATTGATTTTTGAAGGACGACTTTATTGGACTATTGGAAAATGTACATACCTAGATGGACACTGACACAATTAGTATTATATATGATAGATACGAAGAAAAGATATCTTACAAATTCACGCCCAGGCTACTTAACCAATTGTAACCTAATGATTAGGTGTCCTTAACTATTAGGTACTGGATAGTTTTTTTTTTGTTTTATTCAGTCTTTATATTCAAAACAATATGTTAGAATTACGATTTGAAACGGGATATTTACCTTGTATATATATATATTTTTTTTTATTAAAAATGGGATCGCTCTTGGCCAGCATCTAGCCAGGGGGCAAAGATGAGGCCGACGATGAAGCGAGCTCACCCAGAAGGTGCCTATTCGCTCGACTAAAAAGGTCTAGGTTATATGAGCTCGGAAACACAAACGCCGGCAGAGAATTCCAAACCTTAGAAGTGCGCATTATAAAAGATGATGCAAAGCGCTTCGTTCGAATAAGAGGAATTTCGACCAAGTAAGGATGGTATCCAGCCGTACGTCTGGATGTCCGATGGAAGAAGGGGGAAGGCGGTATGAGCTCATGGAGTTCCTGAGCACACTCTCCGAAGTACAATTTGTAGAAGACGCACAGACATGCGACTTTGCGTCTATGTGCTAGGCTCTGTAGCTTGTTTCCTACTACCTGACCGTCGCCAATAAGCCTCCTGGCTCTGCGGTCCACCGAGTCGAGTGCGGCAAGTTGGTACTTAGCCGAGCCATCCCAAAGGTGACTACAATACTCCATGCAAGATCGGACTTATATTTACAGTGGTAGTGACGGTGACACTGTGCGAAAAAAGGGAACCAGGAAGAGGGTAGATCGCTAAGGTGTGTGGGTAGACCACAACTAAAACTCGCAGCACGTCAGTTAATCCTTGATAATGGCGCTTGCAACAGTGCCGAAATATCGGGACCTCACAAATACAAATATACATGGTAAATATCCCGTTTCAAATCGTAACCATGTGAGCTTGAAATCTTAAACAATATGTTGCCCGGAGGACAAAATAAAAAAAAAGCCTGAAGACATAATTTAACGATTCAGTGCAGATTTCGATCACAGTTTTGTTTTAGTCTATCAAAGTTATATGCTGCGTCTTATCTCGCTATTCGCTAAAATAACACCGCATAAACAATACCGATTATGTACTATAGTCTAAATAAAAAATAAAACAATACTTACGGATGCAAGAGCTTCTGGTGCGACAGGGATGACATCAGGGACGACGCCGTTGGCGGAGAAAGACTTGGCTACAGTCGACATGGCTCTTGTGAAGACCCTAAAATTGACCATGCTGACCGCTATTAAAAAAATTAACGAAAATCTAAGTATCCGAAACATTTTTCAAAAAAAAAAACAATTTAGTAGACCACTTAAAATATAAAACGATAAAAAGTTGATTTGAACGCGAACGCCCCAGTGACCGGTTCGTCGTGAAATGCTAGTTTTATACGGCCAGTGTTGTTTATAAGCGGTAACCGGTTACGGCGCGCGAGGCGTAGTGTCGTGCTAAAAAGTGTTCACCTTCATCAATGTATGAATGGGTCTTGGGACTTGTGGCTCTGGGACACTGTGAGATTAAATATTGATATAACCTTGTGGTGAAGTGGCTGAAATAGATATCTACGAATGACAAGTTGATAGGCGCTGCGTTTTGGTATCTACGTCAATCATATGACCGCCTTTTTGCTCATTTGGTTTTACTTTTAATGAAATCAATATCGAGTGAAATATATATTCCACTTTCAACAACTTAATCCGAATTTCAGATTGCCCGCGCGAAATGATACGGATCCAGGATTTGGTTCAGGGGGCATTATCAGGCGGGGGGAGACCATCCGTTTAGTGGGGACGGGGTAGGAGGCACTTTTTATTCGAGAAAGCCTGCTTCAAGGGGGCGATTGCCCCTGTATCCGCGCCTGACCAGATCAAATTTACTTATGCCGATATCATGAAATTCTCTATTTGGTCGAGATAGTTGGAAAAGTTAACCGATTGTCGGAACATACTTGTCTCTAAAATGAAGGAGAGGCTTATTTTTTCTTCAACAGTTTAATTTATATTAGAAATATATGTTAAAGCAAATTGAACTGTTTATATAAAAGTTTGATTCCATAACTAATCGATTAAGTTTGTTGATTCTATCGATTGGAGGACGTGATTACGGTTGCTATTGGGACTATGTAGTCATATTCTTGCAAGTTTATGTTTGTGTGTAGGCGTATGATCATGTCTTTATCTCTCTAAGCTAAAGTTTTAAGTAGGGTTTTTACTTTTTTTATTCGACCCAGGTCGGGCCTAGCTGATTATGTTGATGGACTCTTCTCAGCTAGGCTAGGTTTAGTGAACCAGCGACAGAACTCCCAGTAGCTCGATTCCAATCACACCTCAGATTCGGTTGAAACCGCTCAACCAATCTCACTGGAGCGCAAACTCTTAGAGTATTCCAGTATTTAAAACCACCCGCGTGGTCGTGTCGGAGGTTTTCCCCTGGATTTTCCCCAGGCTACCCTCCAACCACGCACTCCTATCGCTTTATTGGGCCCGGCCTATAAAGCCATAATCAGGTTAAAAAAAAGGGCTTACATCTGATCCGATACCTATAGCAAATATCTACTAGGTACTTTTTTACGACGATAAGCGATACCGTGGTGACTTGACAGGGCAATTTAAATAAGTAATCTGAAGAAAGAAAGAGTGTGGCATCGTGTCATATTAGGAAGTCAAAGGGCTCGCGTACGAGAGAAAAGTGGAAAATATTCCACCGACAAGAGGATAACTCTTAAATTGAGTGACGATGAAGTATCTGAATCCGACCCATGAGAGGCTTTTATTCAGCATTACATGCAGGCTACGTATTCTGCTCGTAAGTTATCGCGTGATAAACGGCACCCCGTTTATCACGCGATAAACCGTACCATCATAGACCCCCAAGCCGGTTGTTATAAAAGAACTACATGAACTAAAAACAATGAAATAAAAAATCGATCATGTTTAATTAAAAAAGTGCTTACAAAGTAGGCAATAATTTGCATTTGAAATTGGTTAGGTGGTAAGTAGTAACTAATAATGAGGTTTAAAGCGTTTATGATAATTAGGATTCAACATTACCGTTAATAATTAACAGTAATTTAGTGTAGGCAATTACTATTCTTCTTCTAATACATTGTTTGAAATATAATTTAAGTTTATCCCCCCCTGTTCATGTGGCAGCGTTATTAAGACACTGCTCAGCAGAAATAATAATATTCCATGTCATCATTTCAGCCGAAAGACGTCCACTGCTGAACATAGGCCTCCCCCAAGGCTCGCCATTTAGACCGGTCCTGTGCCGTTTGTTTCCACCGGATTCCCGCGGCCTTCACCAGGTCATCACTCCACCTTGTCGGAGGCCTACCGACAGCTCGTCTTCCGGTGCGTGGACGCCACTCAAGCAGTTTCTGGCCCCATCGACCGTCAGTCCTGCGAGCAATGTGCCCTGCCCACTGCCACTTTAGTCTCGCAATTTTGAAGGCTATGTCGGTGACCCCAGTTCTGCTACGGATAGCTTCATTCCTAATTCTATCACGCAGAGAAACCCCGAGCATAGCTCTTTCCATTGCTCTTTGGGTGACCTTGAGCTTTCTTATGAGGCCCATCGTTAGCGCCCATGTCTCGGATCCATATGTCATCACTGGCAACACACACTGGTCAAAGACTTTTGACTTGAGGCACTGCGGTAAACTGGACGAGAATACACTGCGAAGCTTCCCGAACGCTGCCCAGCCGAGTCGGATTCGATGTATGGGGCCGGAAGTTCAGCCAATTCCACGAAAAAACTTGAACCACGTTCTTGTGAACGTAGCAAGACACTCAGGATCATTCAGAATGCTATCAGGAAAAAGTTAAGATGAAGATGGAAGAGGAGACTCGTAACAGTCGTAAGAAAACACTAAAGAGTGCTACCAAACTTTCGATGTGCCGGTCTAACAGTTGGCCAAATTATTACAAAGTTAGGCACTTGAGTGCTCGTTCATACTCTTGGCCACACAGATACATTACGCTTCATTTCAGCTTACGAGTGGGCGTCAGTACCGAGTCGATTTGAGCTGTTAATACCATTGACAGCCTTTGTTTAGTCTGACATAGCCATTGACGACGGGGGTTCGATGTCTAAGTTACATTTCGCAATCAAATTACACTTGTTTCGGATGGCCAAAACGGAGCATTTGTTACCGACACAGAGGATAAATAATAAGCATTAGGTAGGTAGTTACTCGGTCATTCTCCAGATTTATGTCTGCTTCTAAACATGCTCTTCGTAAAAATTGTCGAGTTTAGATTGACCGCAGATATAAAATTTGAGAATTAAACCGTATCTATTGTAGTTAGTTACTATCGTACACCGTACAGAAGGTACATTGTCAAACAAAACCAAATGGTTGACTGCTAGAAAACTCAATCATGGCATTTCGCTCTACAGCATGATACAATAATATACTGCGCCAGGTATGGCAATCCGGTACATCGGTCAGTAGTGTGTGTGACACGACCTTGGACATCAGCCTTTCGACGGTATGTGGACGTAAGTGTGTGTCGTCGACAGTGAAAAAAGTCGTGCCACGATCCGAATTGTCAGACCTCGTTTTCTTAGACCATGGCTCTGCATAGCATTTTCGTCTAAGTTAGGGTCGTCGCTCGTCGCGTTAACACTGCATCGACGGAACACTATGCCGGCCAAGCGATGATACATTTGTCACTGTTAACCGTGATTGAAAAATATGTCATTCGAGGTACGCGAGAGCCAAGTTTAATAGCCGGGTGGCACGTAGGACAGGCCCGCCAGAGGCGGGTATCATGCTAAATTGGGTTCATTTCGTGACATACCTGAGTTTTTACCAAACAATTTTCGTGACAAAAATGTGACACTTGCTTAAGCGCGAATAAATAGATAAGGTGTGTGTAATGCCGAATGTCGGGTAATTCCGAAAATATCAATTTCCAGTCTAACTAAGCGATTTTATTGCATGTCATCACCATGATCATTGTCAAAATGAGATGTTAAAATTTTCGTTGATGTTTGGTAGTGCAGCGAAATCGCTTAGTTAGACTGGACTTTGTTTTTTTTCGGAATTAACCGACATTCGGAATTATCCGAAGATACCTTACCTATTTACGAAAAAAAAACATTGTTTCGTGCGATCGCTTTGACGTGCGCTAACTTAGCAATTATGAATGAAACACGAAACTAGTTGTACGAAATGGACGAAGAAGCGCGAGATGGACGAAGGCTATACGGCCGACTCCAACAAATAAACACGATCTTACTGCCTAGACTGGACTGGATGACCTGGACGTATCGAGCTAGTTTACAGTGCTTGTGGTCGTGAGGTAGACTGGGAGAAACCGTTTCCTCCATCGAATTTCTATTTCTAATTTACATAATATATGTATCAAGATCCATCAAAGAAAACATTCTGTAAGTCAGCGAAAAAAGTTATTAAAACTGAACAATCATTATGAAGGATGGAAGAACAAAAATATTTAGCTATACACAATATATACATTGATATGATAAACTATATAAACTTAGCTTTTTAATGACCAATGTATAAGGTATAACTTGAATTCACACAAAATACTGATGAATGTACCAAGCTGTGTTCATTCTCTTTTTAGAATGCTCAATGATAAATAAATTGCCGTATGTAAGGGATTATATGCATTAATAAAGCTTTCATGGTGCTTTTAACATGTTTCCTGGCTATACATATCTACTGTCATAGCCGTCTGGGCCAATATATAGTTATAATAAAGGGGTTTGAAAAACTTGTCAACTTGCCCAATTCTTTGTTCCTAAAGGCAATGTGACAACTTTTATTAACGTAAAAGTTGTTTGACTTTTATTAAGATAACTCTCATCATCGTCAGCATTATCCCAGTTCCATCGTAAAGGAGTCTGAGGTCTGATTAGCACCAAAGTTATTTATTCTTCAATTTAAGCATATAACATATCCTCCTGACCCCTGAGCATTTACTGAAATCACTTTTCACTACGGCCGAATGTACTTTGCAAAGCATTAAACTGTTTTTGTTGTAAAGTCCGAGACCTTTTCTGTTAAATAAAATATAAACAAAGGTTTTCTCGAGTTTTCACTAAAACAAATCATTTTTAATATTACTTGACAAAGACATTGAGCATTTTTTTGTTTAGGTATTTTTTGTCTTTTATAAAGGACTTTAGGAATAAACAAACACTCGGGAATTTATGTTACCAAAAGGTCAGCCGTCTGTTGGCCAAATAAGAAGTTCAAAAAGTCCGAATAGGACTTTACTGTAAGGTTTATTTAGTACTTTGTAAAGGACGCCAGGTGTCAGGAGGATATGCATCTACGAATGTCAAAAAACTACCACCAGTTCGTAAAAAAAACCCTCTGCCTCAAGATGAACAGGTGTACATAAAACTACAGTATCACAATGCTATAGCCTAGTATCTACCTAATTAATTCCAAACATTTGGCATGCTCACTAGTGTTATAAAAGCCAGAGGGAAAGCTCTTCTCTTCTTCTTCTCGGATTTGATTGGTTTACTCACCATGTTTTTCAATCACCGAAAACATACTAAGAATAAACAGGGTGACCACTATTTACTACAACCAAAATTCCCTGACTTTTCCCGGTTTTCCAGGCGTTTTTTCAAGTTTTTCCCTGACCATAATCTTAAATGTAATAAATAAAAAATATGTAATTTGAACACGTTTTTTCAGAATTATCTGCTAGCAAATTAATACATAAACGGAAATAATAAGAAGTAGTATCTGAATAGCTCAGTTGGTAAGAGCGAAAGCATTGTTAGACGGAAGTCGTGGGTTCACATCCTACGTCAGGTGACGTTTTTATACTGTTTTCTTGTATTTATATATTTTAATTTGCTATCAGACAGTTCTACAATTTCAATTACCCAATAATTCATTTCATTTTTGACCATTTTTGTTAAAAGCTGTATAGGAAAAACCAATTGAAACAGTACATCTGACTACTGAATTTATTGGATATATTAAATGTATCATATAATATAATCCAGCGTGAAATTCTAAAGAGAACACTTTATGCGGGCCTTAATCGTATTAGTAAGTCTAGACTTTAACATTTTGCACATTATGGTACAAATTAAAGTGAAGAATTGAGAAACCTCATTTTTTGAATTCTGTTAAAAATCTTTGGTTTAACTGAAACAAAACTACCTAGTCATCAGTTATCATGTAAATAATAATAACAAAAACCGACTTGTAGATACTTCTACATTGTGCAATAAGAAGCGTAAATTCTCGTATTAGAAATAAGGCAATTATTTTTTTAATTTTTGGTGTCGGATTTATTGTTTTATTAAAAATTTTAATTATTTCAAGTTTTTAGTGAATCATTACCAGAGTGCATCTCATAACGATTCCAATAAGCTCAAACACGGCTAAGCTACACTGTTTTATTATGGAGTTCCGTTGCCTACCTTCCGGCTTCAATTACCAAATCAGGTTGATGGTGACATTACATCAGGACCATTTAAATTGACTTCGTCATAGTCGCTTCAGTATCTTGTCGAAATATCTTAATGCCACCCATGAAACAATAGGAGTTTTGGATGACCATCCGTGGTCTTTTTCATCAGTTCCCGTATACCAAATGCTACTTTCTGAATCCAAATGCTCGATTTATTACCGAAAATACTAAAATCGCTATATGCTTCGCATGAATTTTCGAGGAGTTCTCTTAATTCCTCATGGATCTCATCATCAAAACTAGATTCTGGACAACAGGAGCATATGCTTTCAAACAAAGAAAAAAATCCTAATCGGTTCATAAGCAACGGAGATCTGAGGTAACACACGTTAAAAAAAAGAACATACAACCGAAATGAGAACCTCCTCCTTTTTTTGAAGTCGGTTAAAAATATATTGCAACTTGGTAATCTGTTTTTCCAATAACGCAGCTTCTTTGGCAGCTCCTTCGAGAGATTTTGTCTTTTTGCTTCTAGTTCTTTAACCATTTCCGCAGTTTTTCTTTTTTCTGCTCTGATTTTCGCCTCTGAACTCAAATTTTCCTTCTTTTTGTGTAGATCCTCCGTGTACAAGGAGTGAGCATTACGAACCGCGTGGATATTTTTTTTTTTTCAATATTTATGTTGTCTAAACCGCCGTGGTAAGATATAGCGTCATAAACGCGTCTTTGCGCAATTATAGACTTGCGAAAGATTGTCCACTAATATCTCCTTATTGATGGAAAAGCCACGCTCACTATATGCGTTTCCGTGGGATAACACCATGAACATTTTTATTAAAGATTGCAAGTCTTTATTTTCATTTTATATCAAACCGAGCCAAAGATCATCCAGTCGGTGACTATCCTTATGGAAAATTGTTTCATTGATTTTTAAAATTCAGGTTCTTTACAAATATCATTGAAGGCACTTATGGCGTTATCTGCGTCATATCCTGAAAGCCGGTTATTTTGGACAAATAAGTCCAACAATTTATCGAGCCTCTCTCGTCGTCGGAATTCTGCATTGACTGTGATTGCGGGATCGAAACATGATATTCCCTTAGTCAAAGCATACGAAAGTGGGAATTTCTGAGAGAACTCTTTAAAGAAATTAACATTTTAACTGTAGCGTCCCAATAAATATATGAGAATATTGTTTATGACATAAAGAACCGAGACGCATTCTGTAAAAATTCTGATATCCATAATTTTAATACCAGGAAGAAAAATAAAATTGCCGCTTAAAAGTTTCGTGTACGTAAAATATACAAGTAGGTCAATGTGTCCGTTTTATAATAAGTTACAAGATGCAATTTTGAATTTACCCTTTCCAGATCTTAAAAATTACTTTAAAACAACATTGATGTCAAAGGCTTATTATAGGGTTGAGGACTGTTTAACAGACAGAAATGCATGGCCCAAACCAAATACCTAAATAGCGTAAAGACTCATGTATAATATTTTCATTGTATCTAGTTGACACAGTTATTGCAGGAAAGCATATCAAACGATTTAATTTAATGTCTAGGAGAAGTATTTTCAATTATTATTCAAAGCAAAACATTGATTTTGCTAATATTGAGACCTATTTGCAAAATAAATGTTGGGCACTTTTAGAATTATTATCTTTATCTCGTATTTGGTAATACCATGTAATACGTATGCAGTTTCGACATGTTTTCTTGTGGAACTACGCATTGTAAATACCTATTGTTCTTTTTTCCTCATTTTTTAAATTCTCTTTCGTTGTTTACCACTCGGATTTACTTAAGTAGGTTAAGTAGTATCATTATAATTAAGCATATTTTTGGAGAAAATGACTGACTGTCGAGTTTTTTGTCATTTCTTCTCAGCAGTGGTTTCATGAGAAACGCTAGTAATTTTTGATTTGCAAAAGTGCCATTGGGGCCTACTTGCAGAATAAAGTTCATTTATTTCATTTACATAGAGAGACAATTTTTTTCCCTGACCTCCATTAAATTTCCCTGACAATTCCCTGACTTTTCCATGACTAGCGAAATTCCCTGACTTTTCCCGGTTTTCCCGGTTTTCCAGAAAGTGGCCACCCTGATAAATGTACTGGTGATATTTTGTACATAAACTTCCCGATTAAAAGTCATGTTCGCATACACTTGTAGTATCTTCACTTTGTCATAATAAGTATTTTTTTAAATCCTAGGTGTGGAAATAGAAATGATGTTTCCAAGCAGTATTGCTGAGATTATCTTTAGATAAAATGGTGATAAATATGCTTGAATTTAAATACATCAATGTTAGGCTTACTGGACAACATTTTGACATAAGGTTTATATCCATCTCATTTGTGGTAAAATACAGTGTTATCAACAGTAGTATTGGAAGGTAGGTTTAAGTATATTTTTATGTATTGGTATCTACTTCTTTATCAGGATTGAAAAAAACAAACAATGAGATTGTTTTGTTATGTGCCCGGAGATCTCCGGGCCCGCGAGATGACGGCTTAAGCATAATACACCGGCCAATATAACCTAGCTACACTAATCCACATTTTACAGAGCCGCGTAATGCCGTATGTATAAATAATATGTTAGTAAGGCATCGGTAATGGCTTTCAGTAATGTAAACAGATGACTTGCAGCAGTATCGACCTTACGTAACATGATAATTTATATTGTAAAGATAGATTACCCAGTTTGCCCAAGTTCCAATCCGAAAATGAGTCTACATTGGTGTTTGTAATGGATCGAGTAATGAAGTTACCGAATACATAAACTGACTTACGTTTGACCTGTGGTACTTAGGTTCAAATGCAAGATTTCCTGACGAATGTAAGCAATGAATTCAATTCAAAATAAAATGAAAATGAACTTACAAAACACACGACGCTGTCACAGGCGCGAATGGAAATTGACAATCAGTCAAAGTCAATCAGCCAATCACTGTTATCAGTTATTCAGACAGTGCATAAATTGTTGCCAACTCGAAATTTCGTTTAGTGCTAAAACTGTACGAAAACTTGCATACATTTTTGAAGATGTGTTATATTAAAATCGTTTCGTATATATAATAATAGTTTGGCAGTGATACCAGTTACCGCACAAGTAGTCTATTACAGAAATATTTTGTCCTGAATGTATATATATATATATATTGCAGCATTAGAATTCTCTAGTATTATGACACTGTTATTTTACATACGTTGTATATTGTTTGAAAAAAATTACAGTTTGCCGAATTTCTTATGCCGGTTCTTCTCGAGGAAGAGGTTTATTTTATAAACTAGTATGTAGTAGTTCATTGACATTCATAAGTGCATGTAATAAGCCTAAATTGAAGAATAAAATGATTCCATTATACCATTTCATTTCGTACTATTCATCAATATCGCGTCTTTAATCCCTTGGTGGTGTATTAATTTATCTACCGTCTGCTAATAAAAAACCTCAACCTTCAGATTATTTTTCTTGTAATAATATTAAGAAATCGATTTGCGGTAGACAATGTACGTTAAAAATCGATTCTGGACTGGATTTTGAAAGATAGGATTCATTTATTACAGATTCATGGCCAAAAAATGTGCTAAAAATATGCTAAGTTAAAATCTACAATTAGGCGAAGTAAACTGACATATAAGATGTTACCAGGAGTAGAAAAAATAAATAGTGACGGTATATATCGATAAGCTCTACAACGTTTTACTACCATACTTATGCCAATGTTGTAATTTATGAGATGTGCATAAAAATATCTATAAAGGCTCGTTAACCGGGATAAAATTGGTATTTAAATATGAAGTTTAGTACTTTAATAAGATTTACAAAGAATTTCAAATTCACAAATTCAGAGCATATTAGATTGAAAAAAACACCAGGCTCGCGCAACTAGGAACAAAATTTACAAAATGTCACTTTTGTATGGAATTTGGCCAAAAATAATGGCGGATACTGCTATCTCGCTCCCTCAGTTAATCCATCCCAGTCACATGTCAATGTCACCTCTGGTGACTTCCGTTCAACTTGAGTGATCTCCATATTGTTTCTCTGTTGATCAGTTCGTAGTGTGGTTTGTAGTTTGTTATTTTGGTATTTATAAATGGTAGAAACTTTAATTTAAAGTGAAAAAGCATGTAGTAAGAAGGCAGTGTGTTTTTCAACATGCCACGGACTATTTCAGCCTATAGGGTATGTGTTATTTGTGGTTTTCGTGCCGGTCGAAAAGATGACGAGAAAAGGAAATTAATGGCAAAATTTCCTTTAGATCACGACCGGTAAACAATTAATTGGAGATTATCTATTAATATATACCACAGCAAGTTACATGTAAGCAAAATAAGAAGCGTTATTTGCAATTTAGTTTTATTCGTATACTATACATACTAGTGTTGGCCGTAACATATCGATAACTAGCTTATCATATAGAACTCTGGTATTTTTCAGTTGCAGACAGTGGGTGAAAGTGATTGGCAATGAAGACCTAGCCTACGTTCCGATTGAGAAGTTGAACGAATTAAAATTTGTTTGTGGTGACTACTTTCAACCCAAAGATTTTAACCGAAAGAAAAGTCGTCTAAAGAGATGGTAAATATATTTAAAGAAACACAACTTTATACTTTTTTTATTTTATTTATTTCTAGCACTACCCACTGCGGAATAAGCGCATGGACGTCGTAGTGTAGTCGTCATAACCTAACCAGTTGAGAATGGATTCAAACCCCAATTGTTAATAAAGGAGCATCCAGAAACAGAAAGTGCAAAACAGAAAGTGTACGCGCCCTTCAAATTGATTTGCGGATCTCAAGTTTGCCCATACTAGAGGAGCAACAAGTAAAAAACTTAGGCTTTCTCATGGAGAATCCGTTACGATTCGAAGCCCATATGAATTGTAAAATGTCGAAGTGCTTCGGGGGCTTACAAACTCTGTATAAATTGAGGCCATATCTGACGAGAATAGTTCGTGAATGCTTGGCAGACGCACTAATTTTGTCTCAATTAGACTACGGAGACATAGTCTACGGGCCTTGCTTGCTCAAGAGAACGGAACGAGCTGTACAACGCGTACAGAACTCTTGCATGCGTTTCTGTCATAACATCCCTCGTCGCGCTCACATTACCCCATACCTAAAGAAATCCAATATGCTTAACATGTCAAACCGGCGGACCTTGAAACTGGCATCAATGGTTTTTTCTTTGAAGCAGACTGGTGTACCTTCATATCTTGCACGTAAACTTCAGTGGAAACCCAAACGAGACGCGAAAGGTTTGCGAGCTCAAAGTGATAGCACCTTGCTTCCACTGATCCGGCTTCAGGCATTTAGAGACAGTTTTCGTTACGCTGCCTCTAAATGCTGGAACAATTTGCCGCCCCCATTTCGGGATAGTAAGTCACTGGAGATCTTCAAAAACCGTTGTAAGGCTCATTTACTGGACTTTCAATAATAATATTGTATAGTTACTAGTTACACAAGTGCTACTGTAGCACTGCTACATAACATGTATTAAGAATTAAATTCTGTTGGGAGTTACAAGTTAAAGTGCCAGCTCATGCCCACCTACTTAGTATGTAAGTCAATTGCCTAGCTTCGTGTGACGCTTATTTTAGTTCACATGCTATAGTTTTTAAGCCACGGTGGTGGCAGAATAACAGCGTCTGTAGACAAGAGTCTTTAGTGGTCTCTTGGTACAGACACAAGCTGAGCCACCTACCCTTTCAATTGTTTTTGTATACTTTGATTTATTGTACCTGTCTTGCTTACCTGTAAATGTATATAATCATTGAATAAACGTCTTATTATTATTATTATTATCCATTATTAATGTGAGGTGTTTTTGGCAAAATTCGATCCCCTCCCGCCAAAAACATCTCACGTAAATAATGGACGCCCTCTAACTGGGATTTTTATAAAAATGGACCCACGACGTCACTAGTCATCGTTTATAGATATCGTTAACCGTACTACATCAAAGTTACATCCCTATCGCGCTGTTATGTTGGCATTACCTATTTCCTTTTTTTATTTTATTGGGGTACAGAGGGGCTACCGCGAACTGAAAACGAACGAAGTTCGAATATCTCTCTCTCTGTCGCACTTACTAATACGTTCCACAGAGAGGGAGATATTCGAACTTCTTTCGTTTTCGGTTCGCGGTAGCCCGATGCTACGGCTACACACATCGCGATAACGCGAATATTCGCATTATCGCGATGTATGTAGCCGAATATTCGCGAATACTTCGGCACTTCGCCCGAAGCCGCAGACCCTTCGCCCCGCTGTCGGTAAATTTGCGCACATCAAAGGCTTTTATCGCGATGAACTTCGCTTGCGCGGCCACACTTCAGTCGGCTCAACTTCATCGTGCGTAGCGGACGTACTGTCAACCTCAAGCGACGACGTATTGTTTACGATTTGATGGTTGTTTACGATGGATTGGAGTAATGACAGAATCTTGGAATTTATTACAGCCGTATTTCAAAATCTTGTGTAGACATCCGTAGGAAATTAAGGAATTGTGCAGGTTCAGCAGTTATATCAGAAAACATTGTTTAAAAAGTCTCTGTGAACAAATTTGGAAATTAATTATAGCACCTATATACCAATACATTTTTAAGTAAATAATTACCTAGGTCTTGCTCGATGAATAGTAATCATCCATTGCCGCCTTTTGTTCACTTTTTTTATTTTGCACAAAGTCGGAAAATAATTGTTGAGCGCCATAAAATACAGAGCGACAGCTTCGTCCATTTTTCCGTGATAAATTCTGCGGCATTGCTCTGTTTACAGTGTGGCCATGCACATTCGCAGTAAGCCGAAGACGAAGGTTTATCGCGATGTGTGTAGCCGTAGCATCAGAATGTTTGCCAAACTCTACGTCAAATGTCATGCAATGATAATGCACTGTCATCCAAAACCTAGTTCGAAGTCCCGTCTCTTAGAACGTAGTGGTTATATTCTCTTTGAAAAACACTACTAATTTAGGTTTTCGATGTTCTCGGAAAGCAACTAGGAGTACCCGATAAATTGCACCGAAAGATCGGTAAGTCTAGTAAGGCCTGAAATAATATCGATACGAACACCACTGGCCATACTGTGGCAATATTTGTGCATTTTGACTTGTCAAACAACTTCGCTAATTGGTGGACTTTAATGTAAATGTAAAATTTTATTGCTAAATAAATTGAAAATATGCTAAATTTAGCAGAAAGTATGCAACGTTGACAACACTGAAAGCATAGACAAAAAACGTTTTTTTTTAATTAGAGCGCCTTTACACGCACCAACTTGAGCATGTTGACCAACATACACAAACTATAAGATCTGCGAGAAGCATTTTCACCATTTTCGGAACGCAACTAAATTCTGTCACTTCGCTTCGCTTGACACTAAGGGCCTACTCCGAAGTTCGTATGTTGCCATCCCTTTCACTCTCATGTTATATACTATATGAGTGAAAGGAACGACACGGTATGAAGTTCGGAGTAGGCCCTCTGTCATATCAATCATCATATCATGTCATGGGCGCTAATGGTGCAGTGCGTTTGTGTTTATTTGGCAACGTAAATAGTAAATAACAGGCAAAAACTTTAAATATTCTATTAATTATGATAATGATTCGGTAACGTAAAAATGCGCGAAGCATGTTAGGTGACATCCAGTTAACTAAACGTTTAGTAGTGATCGCTTTAGTTCTTGGCATTATTTTGATCTTGAAGGAGTACGTATTTATTTATCCACTATGAGTCAACACAGGGTGGCATATTTCTATAACGCGGACGTGGGGAACTTCCACTACGGGCCGGGGCACCCTATGAAGCCGCATAGGCTGTCTGTGACGCATAGTTTAGTGTTAAAGTATGGACTGCACAAGAAGATGCAGGTTTACAAGCCGTACAGGGCTAGTGCGCATGATATGTGCCGATTTCACAGTGAGGACTACATAGAGTTCCTTTCAAATGTTACACCACAGAATATACAGAGTGAGTATTGTGTTTATTTGACGACTGCTTCAGCCTATTTGGTAGTGACCCTGCCTACGAAGCTGGAGGTCCTGGGTTCGAATCCCGATCAGGGCATTTATTTGTGGAATGAGCATGAATATTTGTTCCTGAGTTTTGGATGTTTTCTATGTATTTAAGTATATATTTATCTACATAAGTATGTATATTGTCGCCTAGTACCCATAGCTTTGCTTAGTTTGGGACTAGGTCAATTTGTGTAAGAATGTTCTCAAATATTTATTTATAATAATAATAATAATGAGCCCTTTATTCAGAATATGGTCGGTAGGTGGGTTTACGGCCTGTTAATTTGATGCGCCAGTTTGCGGCCACTTTGATTGATGGGTTGATGAACTGAAAGGATATTTCTCGCTTTTTTAATATATTCCCATTCAATAACTACTAATTAAAGTGCATATAACTCACTATGTCTTTAAGGCACGCAAAAATGTAAATATCTTTAATTGAAAAATCGTTCTTCATAGGGCCGCAAACTGACGCAGGCCACGTAACTGGCCTAGCGACCCTACTTTTATTCTGGT
Organism: Epiblema foenella; assembly: GCA_963556455.1. Classification (NCBI taxonomy): domain Eukaryota; kingdom Metazoa; phylum Arthropoda; class Insecta; order Lepidoptera; family Tortricidae; genus Epiblema; species Epiblema foenella. The sequence continues at coordinate 5,402,001 of OY747100.1, forward strand.
TTTTTTTACTTTTCTTTTTTTTCTCTAAGCTTTGTATGCCTATTGGCAAAAGCCTCCTCCAACTCCTTCCAATGTTTCCTGTCTTGCAACTATGTTCTCCAGTATTGTGTTTACAAATTACTCAAATCAATAACAACAAATATTTGATGTAAAAAGTCAACACACACACACACACACACACACATATACATCTATAAAACTATATCTAAGTGTTATAAAGTGTTTATCATCAATATTTTGCATCTCAGATAATTGTTTGATATCAGCCTGTCTGCATTTGTGCATGGTGCCTGTGGCGATACAATGCTGGTGGCAGAAGCTCGGGCACAACTTCTTGGATTTCCTTGGTGACAACACAAAAGCTTACAATTCATTTCTGTTCCAGCATATTCTAAAGACCTCCTTCACTACAATGTTGGTGACGACTGCCCTGTGTTCGACGGGCTGTTTGACTTCTGCTCCATGTACACTGGGGCATCCCTGGAGGGTGCCATGAAACTCAACAATAATGCCTGTGACATTGCCATTAACTGGTCTGGTGGACTCCATCATGCTAAGAAATTTGAGCCTTCAGGTAACTAGGATACATTTCTAGTAACTAGGATAGGATTTCAACTAGTTGTTACCACACAATGTTTTAAGTATTATAGGGTGATTCCCTGAGCAACCAACCCATTGTCAGTCCCCTGTGTCCCAATTAAGACTTTTTTCATAAATATTGGTATGGTTAGGACAATGCACACCAATATACAATATTGGTATTGGCTATGACAATGCACGCCAGAACAGAGCCACCACCACCAGTTTAGTAAATGTTCAAAATTTGATTGAAATCACCAACACTTTTGTTAAAACTCTGCTTGCAAGATATCCAGGATTTTGACAATTCAAATACACTTTATATTCATTATTATATTCAATAATGCATGTCGCATAACAATTGTTATAGAGTAATAAACTAGTTCAACCATATTAACCATGAACACACACACACACACACCTGACCTCGTGAAGGTCGCGGGAATCCGGTGGAAACGAACGGCACAGGACCGGTCTAAATGGCGAGCCTTGGCACACGCACGCACGCACGCACGCACGCACGCACGCACGCACGCACGCACGCATAGACACACACAGACAGGCACGCGCGCACGCGCGTTTATAATTACTATATTTATCATGTTATGCCGTAACTTCTGTTTTCAGTTTATATAATTTACAAAATAAGTCTGTCGTGTTCTTAACAACTGAATGCTTAGCTTGTAAACGGGCAACCACTGCAGCCTGCAACACAGTGAAAACTAAAGCAGTCTCCGGGGCCTCAAATGTATTATTATTATTAATTAAAAGGGTCATTAATGTTTTTTTTGGTCACTGGGCGGTACTTGATAAGTTTATTATGTTATCTATTGCAGGCTTCTGCTACGTAAACGACATTGTCATAGCAATATTGGAGCTTCTCAAATATCACCCCCGAGTATTGTACATCGACATTGACGTGCACCATGGAGATGGAGTCCAGGAGGCGTTCTACTTAACTGATCGAGTCATGACAGTCAGCTTCCATAAGTATGGGAACTACTTCTTCCCCGGGACGGGTGACATGTATGAGATTGGGGCGGAGAGCGGGAGGTACTACTCCGTGAATGTCCCGTTGAAGGAGGGTATTGATGATCAGAGCTATGTTCAGGTAAAATTATAATTTTCTCTTTTAAGGCGCTTTTAGCTCCCGATAACCTTCGATCTGTAACTCAGTTTTCTCGTACTTTTTATCATTCATCGTATTAACAACAGTGAGGTTTACCGAAATAGTATACCATATTTACTTCTTACTCTTAACTTAACTCACTGTCTTAGATATATGGCATCTAAAATAGAGCTAATGGAATTTAAGCTTGTCAAGTGAGTGGGCAACTTGGCTTCTAGAAGTTCTCAAGCTGCCCATAGGCTTCTAGCTAGGCTTAACGACTGCTGTCATTGACAGCAACCGAGATCAACGGCATAACGTGTCTATCAAGGCACGGGAGCACTCAGTTAATAACCACTCAAAGCGGTCACCTAACCAAGAACTGACCTGGGCCGTTGTTGAGCTGTTGCTGACAATTAAATATGTCCCTAAATTTATACATAATATAATTGTTGTTTTTTTTTTTGGATTTACACTTTTTAATTTATTAATTAACCAAATAATGTACTATTAATCCAAAAATGAAATCCGCAACATGCTTCGTCAAATTAACTTAACTTAAAGGACCGCCCCGGATCGTAGATCGCTCGAAAGTTCCCATAACCCCGGCGGCGTTGCCACGCTGAATGGCCAAAGAGATCTGTTGAGCCAAGAACGATCCGGACCGAGGATCGCAACCCCTCAGCCGTCGACCCAAATTCAATTGACTGACAATTGATTGTGTGTATTCATTTCAGGTTTTCAAACCAGTAATTTCAAGTGTGATGGATTTCTACCGTCCTACGGCGATAGTGCTGCAATGCGGCGCGGACTCGCTCGCCGGCGACCGGCTCGGGTGCTTCTCTCTCACCACGCGGGGGCACGGCGAGTGCGTGAAGTTTGTCAAGCAATTTAACGTGCCTACTCTAGTCGTTGGCGGTGGAGGGTGAGTTAAAACACATCGTTTTTTTAAACGCGCCTTCGATGCGCGTTTTCCTTTACAGTACAGTACTTTTATCTCACGAGCGCGGGTTAGCCATAGTAGGATGCTGTTATGCAATAATTTATTTATTTATTTCGAAAATACAATTTGCACATTATCGGCTAGAGCCAACACGGCACAAATTTTAAGGTTTGACATTTATGTATTATACACAATTAAATTAAAATACAGTAAAAAATCAAAAACTTATTCTATGGTGCTTTTAGGGATCTCACTTTCTATTACTTTCTTGCACTCTACTATTAGTTTTCCTAATGTGTTTGAAAACAAATCACATGTAGGCGCCACCTCGAATACGGAGTTGAGCAGTGTAAGTGCGCGCGTGACCGGCGTCTGCGCATGAGCGCGCGTGCGCGCTGCGCCCAGCGCGAGCAGCGGGTGCTGACGCGCGCGGCGAGTATAGTGATTAGGTACAAACAGGCGAACAAAAGCCTGGACAAGGTCTGGGCTGTCGATGGTACTCCTAATAACGCCTATGGCGAATTTTGCTAAGGAGAGTGACCTACGCAGTTGTAGCGAGTCATACCCTAGTTGTCCCTGTAGAAATAACGTGAGATACAGATACGGGTAATACAAATGTATCCTTTTAAATAAAGCCCGTAGAAACATTTTCTGGACCTGTTCCATCATGAGAATATATTTATTTTCCTAGGGGCTCCAGACAACTGTATTAGTTTCGAGTACACTACGAACGAGTGCCGCGTACATGACACGTGAAGAATGTACAGTCAATGGTGCGGAATTCCGTAGAACAAACCCTAGCCTTTTGTACGCAGCTACAGTAACGGCTTGAACGTGGTCGCGAAACGTAATTTCTGGATCAAATATAATGTGTCAACCTAGTAGGAAAACCTATAGTAGGTTGACACATTATTGCATAACAGCGTCCAGTTGTAATTGTAACCAACTCATAGACAATGTGATCTCATAGCTCCTAAGCTGACACAATGTGCATGTATACCTCAACACACAACCGTGCTCACCTGCGTTCGTGAGATAACGCTACTGTAGCAGATAGTCGTAGGGTAGAGGAACGCTCGTATGCTGCTCGTTACGGCATGACGTATACATTTATTTGTTCAAATTTGTACCTTGACCATGTCAATAAGGTCAGTAATTATATCTGCCATATGTAGTTTCGTATGCAATAAAGGTTTTATACTTCAAAAGACATCGCAGACAGTTTTCTCTCAAATAGTTGAACCCACGACACCAAACCGAATCCGGTCTAATCCCAACACGGTCTAGTTCTCAAAATCGATGACAAAACGATGGGAGGATGAGTATAAATATTTCTATAGATAGAGATCCTATACATGTGCCACCAAGAGGGACAGAAAAGGTTTATGCAGATAAATTGAGAATTTGTTTAAAATAGATGACGGTTTAGGTTTACCATAAATTACTATCCACTCCATAACTTGGACGGGTAATCGTTTGTCTGACGTATTTGGGCACAACTGTCATATCAAATAGGTTGTGCTCGACAAAAAAAGTGAGAGAGTCGATCTTATACAAAGTTGTATATGACGGTCTCGCTCAGTAGTGGTATTATTAGTTGCTTGTCATGTCTGGGGAGTCTGTGGTTCGACCCCAAAAATCTGATGCACGTCTTTTGTTCCTATCAGCTTTAAGTATAAAATATCAACATTAAAACCTGTTGAATTTCATGTGTTCTGCCTACCCCTTTTGGGAATACAGGCGTTAGTTTATGTATGTGTGTATGTTAAAACCTGTTGATGGAGTGTTGTAATACATTCAGCGCTGAGGACTCGATAGACGGGATTTTAGTTCGTAGACAGTTTAGTCGCTACAAAGAAGCCATGTTATCGGCTACAAGCGTAAAGCGCAGCACTGCTTGGCAAGTGTGTTACAAAATATCCTCTATATTTCATTTCACATTACATACAAACCGCTTTCGCATTAGGTATATTATCTATTTGAAACCTTTGGGAACGTATACATATATATGAATTCAACTGCACTTATAATTAATACCAGCGACCCGCCCCGGCTTCGCACGGATGCAATGCTGATGCATGTATTATACATATAAACCTTCCCCTTGAGTCACTCTATCTACTAAAAAAAACCGCATCCGATTTAAAGATTTAAGCATACATAGGGATATAGGGATATAGGGACAGAGAAAGCGACTTTCTTTTATACTATGTAGTGATTGCGTATTTTACAGTTACACGCTGCGGAATGTGGCGCGTTGTTGGACGTACGAGACGTCGCTACTTGTCGACGAGAACATTTCAAACGAACTACCTTTGACAGAATACTTGGAGTTATTCGCGCCCGATTTCCAGCTACATCCAGAGATCAGCAGGTAACAGGCGCGGATCCAGGATTTTATTACCAATACCTGTCGAGTTCCTAATTTTTTTTATACTTGGATAATTTCTTTTTCGGAGACTATATATATCAGTAATCAGTCGTTTATTTGCTAAAACATGGTACAACAAATAGGTCATAATCTAAAATATAAGGAACTACATGTTTGGTCACAAGGACATGCAAATATTTAAGGTATGTCATGTGTATCGCATGCATAATTTACTTATAAACTAAAAAACAATGTCATTTAAATATTCTTGAATGGAATAATAGGCCTTAGATGCTAAAAAATTAAATAACGCCGTTTTAAATTCTTTTCCACTTTCCAGTTTTAAAATCTTCACTGGTAGTTTATTGAAAATTCGGGGTGCCATACCAAATACACTTTTTGATAAAAAAGCGGTTTTGGAGGACTTATAATTTATTTTTTCCTGGTGTCGTAGGCTATTAAATCGAGTAAATTGATTAATGTTATGTTTTACGTACATTGATATTTCGAACACATACAGGCAAGGTAGATCCATCGGCATATCGGCAAATGTGTACCCAGACTACCCAGCTATTTGTCTGTTAGTTAATTTTTGCTATGTATTCATCTTTAAAATGTAGAAGAGCCCTTGAAGCCTACTTGAAGAATTTTACTTAAGTACTTGCACCATTTACCGCATAGGACATTATTGCTGTGCGCGTAATTTTTATTCTGCACCCAGGCTAAGTTTTATGCTGTACCTACAAGTTGTGTAATCTTTTTGTTTCAGTACAAACAACGCAAACAGCAAGCAGTACTTAGAAGCGATAACGAAACACGTGTACGACAATCTCAGAATGTGTCAGCATTCTCCCGCAGTGCAGATGTCACATGTGCCAGGTACATTTACAGTACAGTTGAGTGCAAAAGTATGTGGTATGTCGGCGCATTAAGGTTTCGGTACTTACATATTAATGAGAGGATTCATTCGATACATATTTTTACACTTAACTGTACAATTTGGTACTTTAAGTATACCACTGGCATATTCTCCTGCTCCATTGGATATTCTAGTTTAACACTAGTGTAATAGAGTTACTATTACAAAAATACGATTTTTAGACAGTGTTTATGTAATAAAAACTATTAGGTACCTACATTGAGAGGCTGGTATAGAATTTTTCATTTTGCGTGACTTCTAGACATCGTATTACGAAAAGTAGCTATATTATGCCTTTTTTAAAAGCAGCCTTTGAAAGATCATTCCATTTGGCGACGTATAGGTAAGTGTAATATTTTATTGATTTTATTGTTTTGTTTTAAATAATTCATCCTTTTCCAAATCCTGTTTTGTCAAATTTCGCTAGAAAAAATCATCATTTCACTACATTATTGCTATCAAACCGCTATAAAAAATCCATTTGGTTTTACGTGTTCTACGGTATGTCTCAGTTTAAGTTTACCAATTTCATACAAAATCTTTAAGAAAAAAATAACTAAGTCGAGCAATTTTACGCATAAAGTGTTCTTAAATAGCCGCGGCTATGGCTTCAAAAATCACTTCTATAGAAAAATAAAAATACCGAGATAAACTTCAGTTCTTGCTCTATTGATACAATCTAAAATGTATGTACCTATTCCTAATATAATATTTCCAAAACATTATTTGAAGTTGACTAAATGTTTCCAATAAAATAAGCGGCGCGCATAAGTCTGCGCCGGGCGCTTCCGAAGAGACGACATATCGCTCCGTATCGTTTCGTAACGTCACAATACGCACGCAACGTGAAAACGTATGCCTTGTGCCTTTGCAACAAGACACACAATCGATTGTAAGTACAAGTTTGTACTCTCACCGCTGGTAGCTGTCGCTTGTATTAAGAGCCCTTGTGAGTTAAAAAACCCTCATCTCTTTAGGCATTTTCTGTTTGAATTGATACGTATCTTGGCATTTTCTCAGTGTTACTATCGAGAACAGGACCATTGCCACCTAATGTCAGAAATTTTAAATGTATTTTTTCATTAAGAAATATCGTTTCAAACGTCACTCCAAAACGACCACTTTTAAACTAAAAACGGCTTTTTTCCGCTTAAATTCTACTACGCACAATAAAACCAAAAATGGCTATGTCACTATCTAAAACTTTTATAAATTCACCGTATCTTTTAATCACTTTATTGGTATTATCAATACTTTTGTCATAATTTGAAATAAAAACATTTTAAAACTTATGAGGCCTCTTAAAAATTGTACCGGCCTCTGAATTAGTGTTATACTGGAATATCCAATGGAATAAGTGCATATTTAAAGTAATTAATGTACCTATAAAATTTTGTCAGCTATAGTTTCAACGAGACAGCAATACCTTTCATTTTAATAACTATAGTTGCATATGCTTTAGATTTATAAATACTCGTGTTTACGAGAAAGGTGAAAATTGCAACATACTTTTTGGACTTTCACTGATTGTTTACCACCAGGAAGGCTAGGGAGCGAACTTCGGTGCCGTAATGACTTGTTTTTAACCCCCGACGCGCAACGCAAAAGAGGAGTGTTGAAGTTTTTTTTTTTAAACCTTACCTGAGTGCGGTTTTTTAAATCGAAATGCGTCTTGATGATGATGGCGGATATGGTTCGTTTGGGGTCGGGGGATTTTTAAATTATGTGACATGTGAGCGTGTTATGACATGAACCCAACTCATAATTACCTTTCAACAGGCGATTTCTTCCCCGAAGACTACAGAATCAAAGACGAGCCGGACCCCGACATCCGCATCAGCCAAGAGGAGTCGGACAAGATGGTGGAGCCCAAGAACGAGTTCTATGACGACGAAAAAGACAATGACAAGGAGCCTGTAGTTAAAGAGGAGCCATAGCAGACGGGCACCGGCGGTGAAACTCCCGCCAGTTGACATCTCACGCACTTTAGAAAGAAGTTTCTTTGAGACGAGCGTATATTACTGATTTCAAAGATGTTTTTGCGCTTCCAGGGGCCTACACCACAAAACTTTACAAGTGTACAATTTGACAAAATTATTAACATTTTCTATGGAAAATTGTACAGTTTTGTCCATTTGTAGACTTGTAGCAGCCGATTAAAAAGATACTTTAATATTTTAATTGTATGGTACAAAATAACAACAAATTTTGCGACGATCCGGGTCTTATGCGTTTATTAACTAGATGAACCATCTGGGGTCTTTCTGACACCACTTTATAAAATGTCTCCTTTATTAGGTACGAGCGTTTCAACTAATTGTCGGAGTTTCTGTTGATTTCGGTGGCATTATTAGGAAATAACTTAAAACGTCATCAAACTGAAAAGAAAATTCAACAACATGGGGTCAGGAGAATGAGGGCGGTTGAAACTCCCATAGAATGACACTTCACGCATTACACGAAGAAGTTCGTGTGAAACATTGTCAAACTAATATAAAGCTAGCTATTTAAAAAAACTTGCGTTTCTAGATGGACGAGTCTGCAAGTTGAAAATGAATTCTATAATTTTGTCTGTCGCATAGTATAGGGGCTCTGGTTTAGTGTTAGTCAACTTATTATGCTAAGAATTATACTTAAACCTAAAGTCTATTCTTCCTTACGTGTCCTATCATGTAAATAAACACATGAAGACATTATCACCCGTTTCTGTAGGTCAATAATTATTTAAAATGTTGTTGTATACTTAAAGAAGCTCACAAAGTATTGAAATCAACCAAGTTATCACTGAAAAATATAATTTTTAATAAGATTTTTTTCAATCTTTGACTTAGTGTTAACATTTTAGGACGCGTAAGGTGAAAGGGTCGGCAACGCGCTTGTATACCCCTGGAATTGCAAGCGTCCGTAGGCTGCGGTGACCGCTTACCATCAGGCGGGCCGCAAGCTCTTTGCTACCGACGTGGTATACAAAAAAATACATACATTATTTTTGAACGTTGTAATTTTTCGACTGATAAAACGTAAAGCGTAAAGTAGTAGCAGAGGGATCTATCGCGAACCGAAAACGAAGTATCTCCATCCTTGTCGCACTTGCTTATTCGAGTGACAGAGATGCTTTGTTTTCGATTCACGGTAGGCTCTCGGTTAAACGGTCGACCTACTCGTACAGCAAAACTGCTTAATTGTTACATTATTTCGCTCGTATATCGATAGAAAATCGCAGGTAGGAGTTAGAAGAATCAGTTGTTCTGAAATGTAATCTATTGTTAATGTGTAACTTATTTTAAGCAGAAACGATAGGCTTTTATTAGGATTAAGTTATATGTAATGTAAATGATATCTCCCGGTGCGAAAGTCACATTTACCGCCCGCTAGACACGTACTTAGATCGCTATTTGCCTACAATGTAGGACATGTGAGATTGTGTTTTATAAACATGGGTTTTGAAATTATCTTTACCTAGGTACTTAAGTTACAACTAAGGTACTTTTCCACCGGTGACACGATCACCGATTTTTTGAAATTTCCCTCTGTCTCGCCGGTGGAAAACGTCCATTAACCCTTTATCAGGCTGGTAGTTGAAAAATTACAAACGAAAGTCAGTCTTATTTCTTCAAGTTTAGTTACAGTAAATCATTGACTTCAGGGTCCAAATATCTGAACATGCATTGACGTTTTGGCTCAATCCCAGGATCCTATAGAAAGAACAAAATGTTTCAATGGAATGTCAATAGTCAATTTTGGTTTGAATTTAGAACAAATGAAAATTTAAATCTATTAACCTATTGGACGCCAACGACGGATATATCCGCTCCATCGGTTCAACGGATATAGCCGTCACGGTGCGATTATCAACCTACATGCATTTCTGTAGGGTTCAACTTCGCGTTTGACATTCCCAGCTCATGGCGGGTGAGCGACGAATTTTCGACGAATCACTTGGTTCAAATTCCATTGTCATTTTTCTTGTATGCGGTCTCAGAAGGATAGTCGTGTTCAGATATTTGTAACTTGTGCTCCCCGATATATATGGCAACTTTATGGGTCGATATAATGGTTTATATCTATATGTAACCGCTTTTGCTTGAAAAAGGGTTTAGGTGATATTAGAATATATGATTAAACTTCATGAAAATCGCGAGTTCTGTCATTGTATTTTAAACTTTATTGTTTAGCTTAGCGGATAATGACGGATTCAGTTTGTGTTCAAATTTCAACTATATTTTGATTTAGGTAAGTAGTGCTGTGTTGATCAACCTGATGATATTATGCAGGCGTATTTGACAATCAGAATAACTATAATTATGAAATTGTAAATAAAATGTTATCAGAATAAGACGCAATAAATAAATATTTTTCATAATTTCGTAGTGTTGTTCATGTAATTTATTGGACTTTTATTGGGTATTTATTGAAGTTTGAATAAAAACCACTATTTGAAAAAAAAAGTGTTTATTATAAAATAAATTACAATAATTATTGAATTACAAAATTACTTAATAACTACCTAATTTCAAATCCAAGTTATTTTCGTTGATGTACCTGTGAACTTCGCTCATGTCTTCTGCAAAATCAACTGTGAACATTTGCAGTTTTTCACAACTTTGAATAATCTGTTTCACAACAGATTTCGATACCTCTAAAGTACAGTCTAACCACAAATAGTTTAAGTTTCTGAAACTACCTTTTTCTAACAAGTGCAGCATTGTCTGGTCCACATTCATCTTAGTTTGATATTTCAAGACTAATTTTTGTAGATTTTGAGTACAGCCTAAGAAGAACGACAATATGTGGTCTATGTTGAAGTTTTCGTTGCCTATTGTGAAATTCCTAAGTTCCGAGAAGATGTTGCTTGGCCGCCTGAAGTATCGAGGTATTACTAAACATTTAGACTGAGTTACTAAGCAGAGGGAGCTCAGGTTTGGGCAACAAGTGCCCAAAGACAATACGGCATCTAAAGTCAACGAATGATCAATTTCCCACAAAGAGAAATGCGTCAAATAAACCCCTTTAACTTGTAGAAGCTGCTGCATTGCATCCGAATAGGAGAAGAATGACAAATCTAACCTATTCAACCTTAAATCACTAACAGAAATCTGCTCCAATATAGCATCTTTATTATGCTCCGACAAATGCGTTACTGATAATTCCTTTAAATATGGACAAATCTTAATCAATTTTCTGATGCCTTCAGCCGATGCGAAATGGCAGTTAATTTTCCTTAAACTTAAAGGCCCAATGTCGACTACTGTACCGATCATTGTAGACCCAATATCACAAGATTCGATCCTTAATTCTTCTAGATATGGAAGCTCACTGACCAGCATTATAATTCCAGCTTGTGACACACACCTGCCTACTCGATTGGCCCTTTCATTCCGAGGCGGATCCATGGCAAGAATCCGCAACCGTTTCAAGTTTGCAATTGAACAGAGTCCCGTATCTGAAACATTTCTGATCAGTACAGAAGCATTGAAGAGCGACTTACAAATATCAACCCTGGATACTATGTTTATTTCTTCTAACAACAGACAATTGACTCCAATCACTTGTAGTATTTCATCTGTGCAAATGAATTTGAGATCTAGAATAACTAGACGACTGAAATTTGGGAGTATTTCTATCCAGAACGCCTGTGGGATGCCATTATCTAGGTCACATTTACGGAAGACACTGAGGTTTGGGTGTGTTAGGATGTGGAGCTGTACGCGAGGGTCACCACGGTATTGGCAGCATGTTCTTTGAGAACAGAGGACATCGAATAACCTGGAAAAGAAAAATTGTTAATTAATGATGTGATGATGATAAGGGTGGGCAGTTTTGCTTATAATAAGTTATTTAACTAATTTTACGTCACACCTGACCATAAAGTGGCAATTACCGCACGTTAGGCGGACGGAAAATACCACTTCCTGGCCAGGGGAGACATAAAATTTTGTACTTACCACGGTCGGTAATAAAGAAAGCCTCAAATCGCATATTTATAAGTCAAATACCTGCGGACTGAGACATTTTTTGTTTCACTGCCTTCGGTAAGTAATGTACTATATTGTACTTAATATTTATAATAATGATCAATAAAGAAGTCCTATAAGCATTCATGCTATGTCAGTTGCCTAAATGGGTCATACCCAGTATAAAAAATACCGTCAGATCCCAATGTCAATAATGAAGATTTTTGATGGATTTGTAATAAAATAATACTTTGTTGAGTTCTGAGGTGTTGTAAATTTTGAATGAAACTGACAGTAAAAATAGTCTTATGGTAATCTAGTTGGCTATAAAAATAGATCTTGATTAAAATTGTTACAGGCCAAGTAGTGTGGCAGTTTCACGTGCTAATTTGGACACACTGGACAAAGGCACCAAAATTTCCCAGGGTTTTGTTAGGTACATAGCTTTATGTTTTTGATAGGAACCAACTCCTCTGTCAGTCATATTAAATTTGCTAGGGGTAGAAGTTTTGTATGGGGAACAATTTTTTTTTTTAATATAGAAACCTGAAAATTCGCTAATAGCATTAAAATGGAAGAAAACAGTTTTCAAGCGATTATCAAAATGTTCCATTTGAGGGAGTGAAAAGGGGGTTGAAAGTTTGTATGGGGTGCAATTTTTTTTAAACAAGGAATTTGAAACTCATTTTTCCCCTTTTTACCCCTTCAAAGGGCAAATTTTGAAAAACACTTATTTTAGATTTCTTGTACTATATTGATATGTCAACAAAGGAACAAACGAATTTATACCTATTTAGTTATATATTTTTAAATGATTAGCTATCAATTATTGTTTTAAATTATGTTTCATTGCATTCATCTAAATGTACAATAAAAAACTCAAAGAAGCAGATATTGTAATGCGAATTCAATGTGTGTGTGTTACAATCACTGCTTTGTTTAGCTAATTTCTAATCTTAAACAAACAAGGTATAGTAGAATCAACCAACCCTACCCCCTACCGCCACTTGACAGATGACTGATGGCACCAGAATAACTACACTTATACTGTAGGTGATGTTATCAACTATTTGATACAGAAAACAAGCAAAGGAAAAAATGAACAATCATCTTGTACATATAATAATAATAATAGCCTTGTATTCAGACTTAGTCGTATTCTACTATTTGTGCCTTGCTTTTCTTTTGCAAGTCTGATTGCCCCTCGGCAAAGGCCTCCTCCAGCCTTTTCCACTCATGTCTGTCGCGTGCGACTCTGTGCCATGTCTTTCCTGCCACCTGGCATATGTCATCATCCCATCTCTTTTGAGGTCTGCCTCTTCTTCTGTGTCCTTCTCGAGGATACCACTCTGTAGTTCTCTTACACCATTTTTCTTTACCTCGTATCTTATGGCCTGCCCAACGCCATGGGCAGGCCATCTTGTAAATACCCTAACAAATTAACAAAACAAAAGAAATTGATTTGTGGAAAAGAGTATGTGATGTTACTCTTGTCTAGCTAGCATGATTGTATTTATGTCATATGAATAGCATTTGTCCTAACAGTATGTAAATGTGAGGTATGAACAAAACAGCATAAATGTTACATCATGGATAAGTATGTTTGGCAGTGATAGCGTCCCGCACAAGTAATCTAACACAGAAATATTTTGTCCTAAATATGAAAATATATATATGTATATATATATATGTATGTTTTATATTGTAGCATTTTAATTCTGTAGTAATATGATACTGTTTTTTACATACATTGTATATTGTTTTGAAAAAATGACACCTCGCCGAGTTTCTTCTCGAGGCAGAGGTTTATTTTATGAACCGGTGATAGTTTTTTGACATTCATAAGTGCATGTAATATGCCTAAATTGAAGAATAAATGATTTCATTTCATTTCAATCACACTACCTAGAATGAAGCTGTTGAAATTAGAGTCATATGAATTTGCGTTTGCTATTAGCAAATCTGAAATCAATAAAGAGTCAGCAATGATGGCACATTGGCACAATTATACCCATTATCATGGCAAAAAAAATTTAATAAAAAAACTGGCATTTGGTCACTTCAGTACCTACTTGAACCTTACAGACCAATGAAATTCTTGTATACAATGAAATGATCATATGAGCAAAAATCAGAGTAAACATTTATAAACCCGTCCTCGACTGATGAAAAAAAATAAACAATAGCATTCTTTTGTTATGTGCCCGGAGATCTCAGGGATGGGTAGACGACTTAAATGGTGACTAGCCGGTGGAAAGCAATCAAATCATTCAGTAGTGGGACTTGTGGGTGACCTTCAATAATGCTTGTTAACGTAATACGATCCGATCCCGCAATTCTGGTGACATTATTTATAAATTGCGACTCACCTGACTGGAAGCAGCGACATCAACTGCCGCTTCAACGCGAACGCCCGAGCCTCGCATTTGTGGAAATTATTCTCCGAACAACTCTTTTCAATCATGTAACAAGCGGAATTAATTAAACTAATACAGTTTTTAACGCATATTTTGAACAAACTATTTGGCTGTTTCCGAGGCGACATTGCTACGCGATTTCTACATGAACTAAGGAAATATCAAATTGGACGAGGACCCCAAGTTGCACTTATGATTAAGACAGGAATTATCAAACGTTTCATATGTTTAAATACACACGAAAATGAGAAATTTATTTTGCCCGACTATTGTTTAGTAAAGTCAGTTCAGCAATTACATTCCATTAAAGAATTAACTATTGTAGAAGTGAGACGTATTTGCGGGAACAGGTTTTGGCATGGACTCGTATATACGCGTTCCCGCCCGCGCGTTTCAGCGTATCGAGTATTTAGGCGCACGACGATTCTGGGGCGCTACCGCGACAGCAAACGAAGTTTTCCCTCTCTGTCGCACTTAAGTCCGAACGTGTAAGTGAGACAGAGAGCGAAAACTTCGTTTGCTTGTCGCGGTAGCGTCTCTGAAGACTCGAAACGTATTACGGTCTTACTGTTCCGCGTCAATACAATACTTACTAGGCTGGGCGAGGACGCACGGTTTCCTGGTCAGGGACTCGGATACGGAATTCCGTCAGCATAGCGCACATTCGGTTTTTTTCTGCCAGTAGTTACAGTGACACATTATATTAAATTTTCTGCTTTACTTTATTTTGCGTACCTGTATAATGTGCACAAATTGCAATACAAGAACACGACACATCCACTCGGCACGTTTCGTTTTCGGTTCGCGGTAGCCCCTCTGATTTCCCGACTCTGAAACCTAATAAGGAAACCGTGCGTCTCTGCCCAGCCCTAATTGTACTTATCTAGACTAAAATCAATTTAACTTTATACCAATGTTAAACTACTAATCCGTACTTGCAGGACGCGCATTTACGGGAAGCACTCGTATACTCAATCGAGTCCCGTACTCGTAAATACTCGTGGACCTAATTTTTAGATCTAGTCTTTTTGTGGACGCGTACTCGTAAGATCAGTACGCGTTTTGCCTAGTACATCTCACGACTCACCTTTAAACTATTGATTGGTTTTCATTTGACAGTGACAGTTTTAAATTCATTCATTCTATTCATGAGGCCTAGGGCGCTACCGCGACAGCAAACGAAGTTTTCCCTCTCTGTCGTACTTGCAAGTTTGCATATAAGTGAGACAGAGAGGGAAAACTTCGTTTGTGGTCGCGGTAGCCCCTCTGAGGTCATTGACATGTGACTGAGATGGATTAACTGAGGGAGCGAGATAGCAGTATCCGCCGTTATTTTTTGGCCAAATTCCATACAAAAGTGACATTTTGTAAATAAAAGCCTATAGGGTATGTGTTCTTTGTGATTTTCGTACCGGTCGAAAAGATGACGAGAAAAGGAAATTAATGGCAAGATTTCCTTTAGATCACGACCGGTAAGCAATTCATTGGAGATTATCTATTAATATGTACCACAGCAAGTTACATGTAAGCAAAATAAGAAGCGTTATTTGCAATTTTGTTTTATTCGTATACTATACATACTAGTGTTCGCCGTAACATATCGATAACTAGCTTATCAAATAGAACTCTGGTATTTTTCAGTTGCAGACAGTGGGTGAAAGTGATTGGCAATGAAGACCTAGCCTTCGTTCCCATTGAGAAGTTGAACGAATTAAAATTTGGTTGTGGTGACCACTTGCAACCCAAAGATTTTAACCGAAAGAAAAGTCGTCTAAAGGGATTGTTAATATATTTAAAGCAACACAACTTTATACTTTTTTTATTTTATTTATTTCTAGCCCTACCTAAACAGTTGAGAATGGATTCAAACCCCAATTGTTAATAAAGGAGCATCCATTATTAATGTACGGTGTTTTTGGCAAAATTCGATCCCCTCCCGCCAAAAACATCTCACGTAAATAACGGACCCCCTCTAACTGGGATTTTTATAAAAATGTAATCCACGACGTCACTAGTCATCGTTTATCGATATTGATATCGTTTACCGTACTACATCAAAGTTACATCCCTATCGCGCTGTTATTGGCATTACCTAATTCCTTTTATTTTTATTTTATTGTGGTACAGAATGTTTGCCAAACTCTACGTCAATGTCATGCAATGACAATGTCACTGTCATCCAAAACCTAGTTCGAAGTCCCATCTATTAGAACGTAGTGGTTATATTCTCTTTGTGCCGTAGAAAGAGGATTAGCGAATCACTGAGGGGGATGGACTTATGATAGGCTGACTAAATTGAGATGTATCGGAAGACGATATGGACGTGAGGGCTATCGTCTTTGTGCTCACCAGTTGGCGCCACTGTCGAGTAAGGTCCAGCTGTCAACAATTGTTTTTGGTTATTATAGGCATGAGAACGAAGTTTACATTTAAATCATATTGAATACTTTAAAACCCTACCGTAAAAGTATCGAACAACCCGCATTGTAGTGCAGTCCGGTTTTGTTCTGAAAAAAAGGAGGACATAATCCGCAAGAAAACTGTCTCAAAGCACTGACAGTCATAGACCCATTATTTGCCATAATCCACAGACTTATAATAAATACAGACGTGACGCGGTAATAATAATACCAGTTCCAAGCGAGAAGGTCATATACAAATCTCGCTAAGTGCGTCAGAGAGATATGTATCATTTGCTGTCTTTGTCATAGTTCCACTTTTTGTTATTGGGCACAATGTCAAAGTTAGCATCAGTTGGGCTCAACAAAAGGTAGTCGGAAGTGTCATCTCAATATATAACTGAATTAGTTAATGTTTTTGTGCATAAAATAGTGCTTTGGGCAACAAATGATATAGATCAGGGTTTATGTGGTACAGTTTCTATAAAACAATGGTAGTTTGCAGCGTGATCGGCTGTAAAAGCCGCAGAGAAAGATGCGAAGAAAATGTAACCTTTCACAAGTAATTATACTATTTTATACCTTTATCTAAGCGTAATATGTGTTATTTCATTGGTACCATAATATTTCATTCAAAATCTTGTAAAATAAAGAGATTAATATTGAAATAACAACATTGTTTACATTGGTGATTTGAGGTTAGAAAGTTTTTGTCGACGTTATTTTCCGCCTAAATTACGTAGGTTGTTTATTGGAAGCTGTCAGAAATGTTTAAATCTGTTCTTAATTTAGCTTCCCTGCAATCAATTTAGGGATACCAGCTAATACGATTTAACAGTAGCCCAATTATATGGTAATTTAGTGTACTATAAAAATAACACGTCATTATATAAAATACCTACTTATAATGCTAGCCTAGGGTGAATTTTATTGTATTTAAATTTATGTAGCAGCAAAATTGTAGTATTTCTTAGAAATGGACAAGCAATATATAATTTTCTTTTCTAGGTTTCCACTAAATTATTCCACCCGAAATAAGTGGATAGCAGCGACAGGTCGGCAAAACTGGAAGCCGTTTAAAATAGCTGATTGCGTTCAAAGCATTTTGAATTGCATTGCTTCCGCAAAACACTATCAAGAGTTTATGTGATTAAGACCACTACGCCAAACAGAAAAGAAAGTATTAGAAAAGTATACACAAAATTAATATTATTCAAAGGTCAGTAAGTGCCCCGATCAGGTTCCTGAATCTACCGTCCTCTCTTTAAAAAAATATTATATGTATAATAAATGTATGAATGTATATTTGTTTGTCATTTCGTTCCTTAGTGGCATTTTTTTTTCGCCTTACATATATGTAATTGAGTAGTTAAGAAAGTGCATCATCAATTTTAATTAGAGAACTTCCGTGGTCGGACATATTGAAATATAGTAACTCGCTCACGTCTTTAAAGTTGAATTTCGCTCAACATGTTTTAGACCAATACGTCGTCAATAAGAACCAGTCGCGATCGCAGCTTGTCTAGCATTGCCTGCTAATTAAATGTTGGCGGCGGCTGTGGCGAGGGTCCGTTTTTATATTTCAATATATCTGAGACTCACGGCAATTTTCTAATTAAGAAAAATCGCATCTACACACTTTAAACCTATACTTACACGCCAAACCACTCAAATGTCAGAAAGGTATGGAAAGCTATCTCGCTTGCACAAGCATGACAAGCACCATAAATAAGGTAGGTACATGTTTTGTTAACTCGTCGTCTACCGGTCCCTGGGATCCCAGGGATCATATCAAAAAAATGCTATAATATTGTTTATTTTTTCGCCGGGAGACGACTGCTATACCTATTAGTGACAATAACTTGTACCCAATTTCGGAGCATTATACCTACAATAACTTTCACTTAATAATTAACTTATACACTTTAACGAAGTTATTTAGCATGGAATACCGCAAAGAAACACTGGGTGCCGAGCGATTCTCTAACTTACCGGTCATATTGTCATTATACATGTAAGTATACTTTTTTCAATTATTTCAAACAAACAACTTTATCGCTCATACCAGATAATTACATAATGCCTATAATGAGTCGAGTTATACAAAATAAACAGAAGCCATGGGGTAATTTTAGTAACATGGTCACCCCACGGGAGGTATGTACTCTGTTGTCGTCCCTCGTTGCGGCACGCGTATAGCAGCTCTTTAGAAATATTTATACTCTAAGCCATAATCAAGCTCAGAGGGGCTACCGTGAACCGAAAACGAACGAAGTTCGAATATCTCCCTCTCTATCGCACTTCGTTGTAGCGCAACTACAAAGAGTGACATTTGACATTTCGGAGGCTACACTACACTAGCGCCTCTAGCGGCGAATTCATACGCGGGAGCCCTCATTCTGACAACTCATATTAATTAGTCGAGCTGTGTATACATTGCCGCCAAAAAAATTAAGGCAGTAGGCTTGAATACATTGATGACGTTTCGGTGACACAGGCCTGCCACCGCGATGTGCCTTCGATAAACGAAATCGAAAACGAAGTACGAATGAACGACTGAGGGGCTACCAGGGGCGCTACCGCGACAGCAAACGAAATTTTCCCTCTCTGTCGCACTTGCAAGTTTGCACATAAGTGAGATAGAGAGGGAAAACTTCGTTTGTGGTTCGCAGTAGCCCCTCCGAGGGGCTACCGGGCAGTAGTCCCTCGGGAGTGCTACCGCGAACGGCATTCGAAATTTTCCCTCTCTGTCGCACTTGCAAGTTTGCACATAAGTGAGACAGAGAGGGAAAACTTCATTTGTGGTTCGCGGTAGCCTCTCGGGAACCGAAAACGAACGAAGTTCGAATATTTCTCTCTTTGTCGCACTTGCTGATTCATGCGACAGAGAGAGAGATATTCGAACCTCGTTCGTTTTCGGTTTGCGGTAGCCCCACTGGCCGGTTACAAATAATGCAAAATAATTTTCAGAAATATTTATACTCTAAGATCTCAGTATATAATAATCCTCCACGCACGCGCTCCTCTGAGCACTATCTAGCGTCTCTTTTCTATCGATTCTAGCGATAAATTGTGACGTTTACAGATCTCTTTAATGGCATAGACAAACATTAATTATTATTTCGTCTGTCAGGCTGTCAGCCTGTCACTAGTGCGGTCACCGAATTTATATTTAATTCCCGCGGCGACTCGCGCAAGTATTTCTTTCTTTTCTTTTCTTACTTTGTATTGCGGATTTGCGGACTAATGTTATGCGGTTAATGGATTGAAATGATCCGCCTTTAGATTTACTTTGGGTTCGAGATTCACGGCTAGGGTGAGTTGTTACAGGCCTTTAACGTGTCCACTAGCGCCATTCGTAAATAATTGTGAATTTGTGACTATTTAAAGTTAACTGTAGATATTTTAAAAAGGGTGGCTGTTATGTACAGTATTTTGCATTTAAGTAACTTTCGAATACATCAAACTATTCCATTGACGAATCTAGCAACGAAGCTAGATTCGTCGATCGAAAATAAAACGGCCGTTTTAACGTTGGACGCATAGATTGTCGAATACAGCAACGCAGTAACTAGTTTGATGTATTAAAAACCAGCCAAATGCGAGTCCGACTCGCGCACGAAGGGTTCCGTAAATATATAATATCTATAAAAACGGCAAACAAATCACGTACATACGTTATACGCTAGTGGACACGTTAAAGGCCTTTTAAACTATATTAATTCAATAATTCTTGGTACAACCGCTAATTAAGACTAGAGGATGTAGATTAGGTAATAACGAAGTACGAATATTAAGTAAATGTATTTTATTCTCATCGCTTTTTCATGAGCCGAGCCTAATACTATACCATAAATTAAATTTTCTTCATAGATATCTATCTCACTAAGTGCTTTTATTATCATTTAATATAATCGTTATTCATTCGCTATGTCATTTAATACATTAGTTTTCTATTCAAAAATCAATCCTACCATTTAATTGGACATGTTATAATAAACATTGTCTATAGGTAGGAATCAGTTTATTTTGGAATGTTGTGCTACATTACAAAAATGATCGTAACTTAAGTAGTTGGTACTTACCAAATATACTTAATATGTATAAATTGTACCCAGTTATTCTCACCTGTAATCTATTTCGAAATATGTTAATATTAAAATTCGGTGTTTGGCCTATGTGGAAATCAATGGTAGCTAGGTAGGTATTTCATTGGCTTTTACTTTGTAGTACACTTGCATGTCTAAATAATACAGATAGGTATCATTATAGTTTTATAAATGCTATAGTTTCCAAACTCCACTAGGTTAAACATTGCTAATCTAACTCTCAAGGGCCAATTATTTATTTAAGATGATCAGTAATTTGGCTAATTGAAACATTTATATTTCTGAACCTGGGAAAAGTTTTATAACATATTAACTTTGAATTCAGGGACAGAAGGGTAGCTATAATAATATATACTCATATTCGAATTTTGATATACCTAGACTAAACAAAGTGGATTTTAATATAGGTACTACTACATATGGTTAATTTGAAATATTTTGTTACATGTTTTGCAGCAAGTAACACAGACCAAGTAACCCAAATGCTTAAGACAAATATGTATTGGAACTCGTTAAAGTATAGGCGAAATTATGCTTCTTAATAATTATAATGTATACTAGCCAGCAACTAGGTAGTTAAGACATCGGTTAGGTGTATGGTCCTTTGAATTGGATTTTATTGGTTTAATAATATAATAATATACTCTTCCTGATAGTACCGAACCAAGGTGTTTTTAATAGTAAAAAAGGTTAAATTATTTGCCATCATTGTGTTACGTGAACATGCTTTTAATGTTTTATTAATATGCCTAATCTTGCCAACAAAATGTTAAATAACTATATTGTATTTTCTTTTGAAGTAGGTAACAGATAAAATTGGCACTTTTAATTAGTTTTAGGTACTTTGACTCCTTTCGATTAATAGGTATATTATGTTACAATGGTGTTACTGAAAGTTATTTTAAGTAAATACATTGTTCCATTTTTCGAATTACTTAGATGATTAGATTAGATCCTATCGACCTTAAAGCTAGGTATATCGAATTATATATGGCCTAGGTAGGTATAACTTTAGTGTATTGTTACAATATAAGTACCTTTAGTTAGACGTACCTACACAATGTTACAATATCTACAATTATGTAAAGTATAATTATTCAATAACACATATATACTTAGAATATCTAATAGAATTATCGAAAATTACAAATATGATTAGGTATACCTAGACTTTTGGCACTAGATTCATTTGATGATTATAGTTTTTAAATAGGTACGTACCTATCGTAAAAACAACTGTAGTTTTTATAATAAATACCTATGTCATGTCATAAACATATAGCTCTATGAGTTATTTACATTATTTATATAAATATCTATAGGAACCTATAAATATTGGTACAAATACATGGGTGCTTAAAATAATCTCAACCTCATTTAGAAAATATGTTTTGATTTTTTAATATTAAAATAAAATACGATCTAGGAACTCCACATGTTTAAGTTTTCTTTAAAACATAGGTTACGCTACATTTACTTGGCATGACAATAAAACATAGGTAAATGTCATCATTTTTGTGCATGTACAAAATATTTTAAGTAAACTTAAGTTAGTACTTACTTAATAATATGCATATTATTACTTAGACACTAAGTAAGTCGAAGTTGTGATAAAACAAAATATCATTAAGTAATACAAATAATACAATTACCTACTTTAAATTCGATTTTATCCTTCGTTAAGTAATGTGGTGTGAAAATAAAGTGAATTTTCAATAGAAAGTAGTTGGAGTGGATACAGGCATACAGCGAGAATAAAATGGATTGATTTACAATGTTAATCGATCAAATATAAGTAGTACTTAGTTAGAGATTAAAAGATTTGAAAATTTAGTGGCAATGATAGCCATATATATGAGTATCTAATTTTGGTAATCGTAGCTACACCGCGCCATTTTAGGATGTCTAAAATATCGGCACAACTATGCGATTTTAAGTAGTCAACCAGTCACTTAAAATTGCGATACCACTACCTACCTACACTAAGAGCACTGAAATGAAAAATATAGTTGCGCCTAAGTTCACTGCGTTAAAACTACTCTAACGTAAAAAAAATCAAATAGTCGTAATCTTCGTAGAACAAAACAATCACCACATATAATTGACCGACAACCGTCTGGTCGCCGTTACCAACGTTTATATTCGAATTTAAACTTAGTTCATTCTCTCGTTCGTTCCTAACTATGCTTCTCTCTCTTGTGGTTTCACCTCCAATTCCCTGTTCGTTTAAAATTTCATTACAACAAATTTGAGCTGCGTTCGGTTCGTTTTGACTTGCACCATTAATTTCGTCGTTGGGTTCAAGTGTGCCACTATCATCACACCCACGGTTCGATCCGTGTAGCAAAACGGATCAGAGTCTCTTGTGGGAGTCCGTACTGGAGCTCTTCAGGGACCCAAAACGACGCGCCTGTGTGGGCGCTGGCGTGGTCTCCCTGTCGAGGCTGGCCGCTCGCAGAATCAGTCCTCTCTGTCTCAGAGGGGAGTGTGACCGAATCTGGTGACAAGAACCTCGGAATTAAATTCGAACGAACCAAAAATAATCTTTTATGTTGCATTTGCTCTACCACAGTTATTTAGACCATAAAGCTGAAGATATCATAACAATTGACTGTTTTACAGGATTTTACGGCGGCAAATAAAAGATGACGCACTATCATTAGATGATCACGAGGAGTTATAATATTAGTATGTTTATCCCCAGAACTTATGAATCAATTAAGTTTATCGTCCAGTCTTACTGGTTCTCCAACGGATCCACCTCTCTGCTGCCTAGGCTCCCTGCTTGTCCGACTGCTGCGTTCAGTGAACGACGTCTCTAGAGACCTCTGAGACGGGTCACTCATGGATTGAGATAGAAGGTGCATGGTGGATGAGGAGTTAGAGTCATCGATGTTGGAGTACTCGTCTAGGCTGTCTTCGCGCTGTGGGGTATCGGATTCCTGAAAAATTTTAAAAAATAGCCAAATAAGCGTAGCTGGCACGATAGGTTAATGTTTTAGGACACAAACCGGCATTAATATTTTATATTCATCATCTAATATGATACACAGACATAATATATAAACTGTCGTATGTAAAATGTGACCATTTATATTCTTCAACCAACCTCTTCTAATTCGCGTAGGGTAGTGGAATAGTGGTGTCTTCTACTCTCTTCCCTTTCCTTCTCACGTTCCCTTTTGTCTAGTTCTTCAGCTAACATCATCACTTCCCAGTCGCCGCCGCTTCCTGCCATAGCTATAAGTTTAACGTTATTAACACGCTTTTATTAGCTTGACCTGTATGTATTGTATGAATCTATGTTACGGAATCTTTCAACTAAATTTTCACCATTTTCAAAAAATCTGAAAGATGAAAACGAAAGTGAAACACATATAATAAACATACATACATATATACAGGATAATACAATAAAATACACTTAGATCAGTATCGACATCTAGGGGCTACTTGATAAACTACTAATTGAAATAGTGATTTCAGTACAAGTAGCGCCGCCTGTTAGCGAATAGTAATAACTAGTGCCATCTGTTGGCGAATAGAATAAACATTAGCGCTAAGCCGGTTTTCTTTAGACTTTTTTCGATTTTCTTTAAGTTTTTGTATGAAAACCGGCCAAAAATTCAAATGTAAGTAGTAAAAAAGCGTAGGGTGCTTTCTATTAAATGTGAGAATGATTTCATTTGTTGCTATTTGCAACATTAGAATTATTATGAAAATATAGTTCATTGCACTCCACGCTTTTTTTACTATACTTGAATGTATTTGTTAATGTAGTACTAATTGATTGTTGGATTTTCTATTACAGTATGCAAACTCTCCTAGACTTCAATATTATTTTCTACTTTTTAGTTCGATTGCTATTAAAGCGTGTTTTTTAGTTTATTTTGTAAACGATATTCTTATCAGGAAAGTTGGTTACGAAACAATTAAATTATTTCACAGATGTGTAAACCTTGCAAGAGAATCTTGTACAATGATTAGCGTTAATTAAGGTTTAGTGATACTCACTTCTAATGGGAGACAGGCTTCCGTGACTAGAACTACTGGCTCTTCCTCGTCTACTGCTGCTTTCCACAAATTCCTCAAATACTGGGGTCCGAGGCAATGATTCTGAATCACTACTTGATGAGGTGGAGTTCCTGTGGAATTAGATATACCTAAACGGAACTGGTATAGAAATTGAAAGATTTTTCAAAAATAATATGTTAGTGTCAGATGCTGAATATATTGAATCTACTAGAAGAAAGCCGAGCTAAGCACTTGAAAAATTCTTAGCTTTAATATTTACGTCTGACCTTATACTGAATATTCTTACGTGTCACTCCAGCTGTAGTCGCTTCCCATGTCAAGAACGACTTCGTTGCAGTTGTGTGATGTTTTGTGACTGGAGTGTGAACCGCGGTGGTACCCGAAGAAGGATCCGAGACTGAACTTGCGGTGATGACGCTGTCGGCCTAAATCTACTGGAGATTTAAAAAAAAAATGAATTCTAGGTAACATCCGTAAAAGTGTGCGTTTCATATTTTCTTAAGATTTAAGAAATCACCTTCTGATCAATCGTGAGTGGGTTTGAAAAACGAAACATGTAGCCGCAGATAACCTCTTAGGAGGTAACCTAACCATATTGAAGCTTATATACAGCTAACTGCATAAAGCAGTAAAAATCATACGAAATCTAGATTAAGAGTAAAACTTCTTTCAGTATATAGCTTAGCTAACTAAATCTTTACATTGACATTGACACTTTATCACATTTTGGTAAAAAATGATTCCCGTACGCTTCTTCGACTTTGTGTAGGTACTAACTTTTTTCTTTTCTTCCTGTGTGATGCATTCCAGTGTCCACAGAAAGAGTCTTTTTTATTTTCGATTTGGTGTTGTCCAGATGTGTACCGAAGAAGTGGAATGGTCGCATGCTGCGTCTGCTGGTCCTCAAGCTTGACTGTTCTGGGCTGAGGAGAGAACGATCCTCTGAAGTCCCGTGAGGAGAAAGGGGCCTAAATAAAATAATAACGTGCGTTACATGACATCATGCTTTGTTACGATAAAACTGCTACGGTTTAAATGTACTGTTCAAAGTTACCTTGTCAAATCTTGCATTTCCATGCTCTCTTGATCACTTTGGTCCTCCCACGACTTCCGTTGCCTTAATTTTGCTGCCCGTTTTCTCGAATAAGTACCGGCTTTTCCATCTAGATTTAAATCTAACCTCTTGGACTTGCTTACTGTCCACTGTTCCTTACTTGAATACGATTTTTCTGTCCTGCTTGATATTCTTTCGGCTAAGCTTTGGAGTTCTGAGTATGATAGTTTTCCTAATTCTATTCCTTGGGTCATCTCTGCTAGCTTTTCTTCCGAAATATCGCCAGCAGGTAAAATCTCTTTAGGAGATGATGATTGTTCGGGAGCATCTTTTTCTTCCTCTTCGGCACTTACAGTAGGTGGTGACGTTGCAAATACTGTATCTAATGAATCTCCTCTCTGTAAATAACATGTTTATTAATTAATAATAAATTATCCGGCTCAACATGCACGATGGAATGATATGAAATTAGTTTAATTCTTACCATAAAACCTTCGTCGGCACCAGATATGTCATCACTACCGGAACTGCCATTTTTGCACAAAGGAATATTTACTGCGATGTCATCTTCTGATTTAGATATTGGGGTCTGCTCTGGAGCTTCAACTTGTTCTGCGGTAGGGCTGATACCTGGTAATCCAAGCCGCTCCAACTCTTGAATACGTTTTTGAAGTTGACTAATTATTTCATCACGTTTTCTCACTTCATTTTCCAAGCTATTAAACCTGCAAAACAGAAACAAATAATTATGTTGATGTCATGATACTAGACAGGAATTATAATTGCACACACAGACACACATAAAGCATACACAGACCTGTCCTGAAATTTTCCTTGTACATCATGTAAATGTCCTTGAATAACTTGTTTTATGCCTAATAGCACTTCTCCGAAATACTCTTGTTCTTCTAAAGATCCTGAAATTGTAAATAAATCTTATTGATTCACGACATAGACGTAGACAATCGTACTTGATATGTGAAGTGGCAAGACTTAGAAGCTAAAAACTCACCTCGCAACAGCTTTCTTTGATTAGCTACAGCAGAAATAAGTGTGAGCTTGGGTTTTTCTGAAGGTACTTTTATTTCTTCAGGTCTTAACGATTTAAACCCATACATTGGATCTATATTTTGTTGAAGTTCATAGTCGGCTCTTATATTTAAATCTATATCCTTTGTGATGACCGTTTCAGTACTTGGAGTAACTATTTGATTACTAGGAACAATTGGTTCTGGTACAATTTCTGTACTTATTTGTGCAGGAGAAACTTCAGGCAACGTTTCACTTCTTACTTCTGGCATTTGGAATATTTCGCATTTGGCATCAACCGGAATGCTTGCAGGAGGTGACGGCAAAGTATGTCTGTGGAATGTAACGCTTTTTGAAAACTTCGAATGTCTTGCTACGTAGCCTTCTAACGTTGGTGCTCGAATTAATTTCTTAAATTCATTGCTCCTCTCAGGACTCTCAGCTGGAGTTACATCTTCTGACAACTTCTTAAGAATAGATTTGAGTGTTCGCCTTTCTAGCGTCTCGTTAGATCCATGACTTCCTAGAGAATCAATCGATTTTCGTTTATATTTTCTTTTGTCCATAGTGCTGCCCTCAGAATGACTTCGAGTTAAAGTATCACATAATAAGTCTTCCGAGGAACTAGTACAGTCCAGGCTTGAACTGCGAAATTTTACAACTTTTTCTAACTCCGCTAATTTTTGCCTTTCGTTCAAAATTTTTAATTTCTTAACAAATGGCAATCCACCATATTCTGGTGAAAGATCGTCTATTGATCTATATTTCTTAGCTTTCGGTAGTAGCATACCTCCCGTAAAGTGGGCAGTTTTAGAATCACATGGCTTTGCAACGTTTTGCTTTGGCGAATACGTTAATAAATCTAAAGATTTTTCTTGGACGGGTTCCAAAGGGCCTGTTAAGCATATCTTAGGTTTATCTTGCCTAACATTATCACTATCAACGTCAACATTATTATTGTCTATTCTAACAAGCTCCGCTGTAACTATAGGCACGCTTATATTTACAGGAGCCTCTGGTTTACAATCTTCTTTTACTTCATGAACCGCTACTTCAACTTCTTTTTTATCCTCGTTTGATGCATTTTGACTTTTTGACTCTCCTAGAATTGCAGCTTTTTTCAATTTTGACCACGGTTTCTTAGGTTTAGTCTCTTCTTTGGGTTCACTTTGTTGAATAGGAGTAATTTCTACTGAAGTTTTTTCTTGTAACGGTGTTTTACTTTTATCAATACTTAAATCTTTTGGTGAACTACCACCAGATTCTTTTGGAGAATTTCCACCTTGTAACATCTTTAATTTATCTCTGAAAGTTGACCCCACTGCTTTGGCTGGTGACTTTATTTTACTAACAACTGAATGAGGTATTGAAATTAAGTTGCTTTCTGTTTTAGGTGTTGGTTCAACAACAGCTGCAGGTTTTTCACTTGCTTCCTTCATGAGCGGTTGACAAACAGCCGTTCCGTCGCCTTGGACTTGTAATATTTTATCCCTGAAGCTTACTTTAGGGCGTGATGTGCTATCACTTGAACCTGAAGAATTCTTTCGGGAATTTTTAGATGTGGGACTGTGAAGTTTTCCCGGAGAACTGGACTCGGAGCCTTTTCTTATAGGACTCAAAGTCTTTATTGTAGGACTTAAAGGACTTTTTATAGAACTAGGGCTAATGGTATCCGAACTTGATGCTTGATTGCTATTCATTGGGGTTAATTGATTCTTTTCCCTTTCTTCTTTGGCTTTAAGCAATAAAAGTCTTTGCAGGAGCGGTAATCCCGCACCGATAACTTCAGGTTCACCGTGGGGCCCAGAGCTAGTTGATGGGGTTGGTTGAGGCTGAGGTGAAACAACGGACGACGTGGAATGTCGTTGTTTTGCTGCTTTTTCCTCTCGGTCCTGTGCAAAAATACTTGTTAATAGATTATGTTATTGCAACGTTATAACGTTATTGAATTTCCAAAAACCTAGCGTTACATGTAAAAATGAAAAGTCAGACCTGTTTTTCTTTCAGCAATTTTAATCTAGACAATAATGGCAGACCGGCTCCAATAGGCGATATGCATTTTTCTCCATTTTTACTGCCGGATGTCGTTTCACCAGTATCCTTTAAAGTAAACGTATTATTTGTTATTTTATAATTGTTCTGATCTACAAAAATGTTGTTTATGGTAACAATTGTTGGTAGTGTTGAAGATACTGTGTATATTTATGCCATTTAAACATATCATGACGAGATTTTTTGCGGGTTTTTTTGGCAGAGGCCCAGAGGCCTACTTAAGGAACAAATTATACTTTTGAATTATGATGATCATTACTTACATCTTGATTTATGTGCTGAGAGTCATCGCTTTCAACTCTAGCCATTCTTTTGAGTGTTTTCCCATCAACAGATGATCTTTTTTCACCTGTTAAGGCCTGAAGCTCCATTGATTCACCGGAACGCCGACCTGCCCTAGACCTACTACGGATAGCATTACGGATGCCCTGAAAATAATTTCCCGTGTAAAATTTAAATGATTAGTATATTTAAGTTAAAGTTCATTATGTTTGAAATGGACCATGTTTAGTATGCAATAGTTCTTACAGGTACCTTGACATCACTGCGAAGTTTGTGCACTATTCTTTTTGATGCCTTATCGTCTCCACCTGCTTTATCGGGACTGATTTCCCCTGTTAAAATAAATGAATTAATTAATGTATTAATGATCTACCTGATGTGCAAAAACTTATTCTATTAAAGAGCTAAAGCTAGGGATAGTTTGTGTCACCGAAAGATGAAAAATCAACTATACCATTTGCAATGTGGGTATAATAAAAATAATAATATTCTTTATTGCACCACTAATACAGGAGTAAATTTATATATATATATATATATATATATATATATATATATATATATATATATATATATATATAAATATATATATATTATTGGGTATTGCAATGGTTTCCAAAAGCCATTGCGAAATTTGAATAAGTGCTTGGTATTTATTACCTTTACCTTTGACCTTTTGCCTCGACATGCTTTTTACTTCCTGTAACCGCTTCCTTCCTAAGGTCTGCAATATATCTTGTGCTTCTGGATAGTCCTTCATCGCTGCCAGTACATCTTCTCGAGACAGTGAAAATAACTCAGAGTAACCCACGGAACGTACATCTGCTGTACGTCTGTAACATAAATAGAGCGTCTGTAACACAGATAAGCAAATTTCGTAATATATTTGGCATATAATAAATTGGGATTAGAAATTATTCGAGACTGAGAGATCTTAATACATTAACTTTTTCAATGATATACTTGTAAAGTTTTGTTTCAATTACCCGTACCTAGTCCCATTTTGGAGCAGTGGGTCTACGGGGAAAAAATACCCGTGGATCCACTGTGGGTCATAGCAGTGGGACCACGGTTAATAGGTTGTAAATCTGAACACTACTCACTTGTTAAGTCCGTCAAGGTTAAGAATTCCTATTTCGCCAAAAAAGTCTCCTGCTTTCATTGTTGTGAGCACTCTCCCAGTTTCTGATATGACTTCTAATATACCATCTGCTATTATAAACATTTCTCTGGCAACCTCACCTGCCCAAAAACATGAAAAAATAATGTTTTATAAAACAGATAAATCTTACAGAAACGAAATCCATGAAATGACGCTCATTCCGTAACACGCTTACCTTTCCTGCAGATGGAGTCCCCCGGAGTAAAAATGTAAGCTTTCATCTTTAATACGAGATCATGCAGGAATTCAGGTTGGCACTCTTGGAAAATTGTAACCTGAAAATTGATTTAAATAGACTAAACAACTGACATAAAAGTTGAAGTAAGTACTAATAACAATTTCGTTGCACTCTTGCTGTAAAATATTTATGGATATACATTATAGGTACCTTTCTTTAGTCACGGTGAAAAGGACATAACCAAGATTTAAATTAATAATTGGACGTGTTTCTGTTTGGCTAGATTCAAATAATCGTTGCTCTAAAAGTTTTCCAGGAGAAAATTCAAATATTTATTGCCATTACCTTCTTAAGAACGCTCAAATTGACATGCAAAGCGAGCTCTGTCTTCAGCTTATCGGGCAAGAGGCCGAGGGCTGTGTTGATGTCACCACCGCCTTGTATACGCCCTCGCGACCAGGAGTAGTCGTACCAACGGAGTACCCGCCGCTTCATGCCACCTGGAACCTGGCATTTTAAAGCATTAAAGATACAATTCACAAGTACAGGCTTTAAAGACAGCATTAAAATTCAAAGAAGGCGATAAAATGTCTAATAAAAATCATTTAATTCTTTTTTGTATTTCTCATGCAAATTTAACGGGAAATGCTGTCAAAAAAACGCGTTATATCAATAAAATTTGTTTATACCTACTGGTTCTCGGGTGTGTAAATAAACTATTACTGCATTATGATTTTTAGTTTTTTGGATGGTACAAAATGCAGACATTGCCGATGTGATGCCTGATTCTAGCATTTCTACTTATTAGTTCCATTTTGAAACCGAATGAATCAGATAATCGACCTATTCCTATTTATTTGCTCTTTGATAAGATAAAACAGTTCACGATGGCAAGTGGTTAAATTATATGTATGATATCTACCTTATGGTGTCTCATGTAGGTCTTTGCCCCATCAAGCAGTCGCTCAAACTCCAGTCTGTTAGCGTTCCTGTTTGTGATCACATTGCCTACTTGGCCAACGATGGTAGCAAAAATGAACACCCCAATCAAGTAACTCACTATCGTAAAGACGTATCTGAAACAGATACGGAGAAAAATTAAATATTCACAAAATTATAATACAATTAGGAAGGTATTTAGTTAAATAATTATGTCATTTTGCACTACATAATCACAAGTAGATTACGTGCAAAATTATGTTGAATTTTTTTTGAAATCCCAGGACATTCAATGAATATGATAGAGAAAAAATTGTATTTGAAATAAACAAAAATTGTATACAAAATAATGTGGGAATCTATAAAATATAAAGTGCAAAGTTTTCGAACAGTTGCAATAATACAAAACACCCCAAAGCAGATACAGATAAAAAACGATACGATTACAATATGGCGGTTTCAATCAATGAAGGCTGTTCGAAAACTTTCAAAAACTTCGCGTCGAGTTTCGATATATCGATGAGCAAAGGAAAAAGAACAAATAAAAAGACAATTTCATGAAGGAACTAGTCACATTTATCGTCGTTACCCAAAGTTTGTCGCCGTGAAGCGAACAGCCTCCAAATTTCTGCCGCCGCCATTTTAAGAGTACAATACTTCACATAGGCTGTTTCCCTAAAGTAAACAATACAACGCTTTTTCTTGTATTATGTCTTACAGTGACGCGGCGTCAAACACATTCGTAGGCTGGATTACTTTTTCACCAAATAGGCAAGCCGGAGGAAATCGAGTTACTAGGACGCGTCGCCACTGATGCCTCAATTTGTTTGAATATATATACTACTTGTCTTCAGTAACTTGTTACAAGCTATTCCAGTACTTATTATTTTAGTGGGCAACTGATTATCTCAATCTCATTTTATTCATATTTCCTTTTAATTTAAACAAGTCTGATAGTTTAAGGATGAAGCTACGTAATACAAATAAATTCCATACCAAATATGTATGTACTTGGTATGCCTTTACCATTATGTACAAGTATCCTTGTCAGGCCCAGTGGCCTACTTGTAGGACCAAAAAATTCAGCCCTAACAGCCCAATTACAAATTTTTTTGTAATTACATTTTAACCATTTTTGGGACCCATCAAATTAAATATAGAATGTTATAGGTATATGACCATTTTTTAGGACATTTAAAAAACTGACTACTTATTTTTTTATGATCTTTTCAAACATGGTCCAACAAAGCTCTATTTTCAATATAAGTATGTTATTTATGCACTTACATATATTAAATATACATGTAACTGTTCCTTATTGACGTCTCTAACAACGCATGACAGATTTTTGATTTTAACTCATCTTTACTAAAGTTACGACAAAAAAACTAGATTCTTGGCCTTACATTGCCAATGTTTGATGCCGTATATCTCGAAGACCTCGTTATTCTAAATAAAATAAGCCATAAAAATACGAGAAAACGGGGAGTTACAGATCGAAGGTCATTGGGAGATAGAAACTCCTTAAATTAAATAATTGACGCATGTCACTAAGGTTGGCGTATATTATTTATCGATGTTTAGGTGTCTGACAATGCTACGCTTGATTCAAAATGTGATTGTGTCTTATTGTTACGAAAAGAAACAGCCAAAGTGTGAAATATTTTACAAGATATATGAAATAAACGTACACAGTACCTATATTATTTATAGTGCGATACGATGCGATTGGTCAGATCATGTAAAAGTAAGTTACTATATCTGATTAGTATTATTTAAATGTTGTTAAACACTACAGAGGACAACTTAAAAGGATGATATCAATTTGTACTAAAAAACATTTTTATATTTATGTTATGAAACAGGAGCGACTGAGCAATATTATTTTTTTATTATTATCCATTTTTAATTCAATCATACTGTAATTTAAACTGTTACTGCACTATTACAGTTATTTAAACCGTAAGATGTATAAGAAACAAAACACGATTATTATAAAAGTAACAAATGAAAAGAAATACATATAAAACAAAACATTGAGGGGCCTCTTTAATGTGCTCAAGAAGTGTAGGTAAGCCAGCTTAACCGCATCATGAATTGAACCGTTATGGCCATCTCCACCCATTACAGCACAGCCGCGCGCCGCCGCCGGGGGTTCCGGGTCGGGTATCTCGTCAAACATCTTGCGCACGACGGCTCAACGCACCCTCATGAAAGAGGGTTAATACATGGATGTAGATAAAAAATGTATGCAACTGTACATAATTAAGCATTGCCTCTCATTATGTAGCAGTTGCATAAAATACTATAATTTAATCGACCTGAAAATGGAAGAAGGCCCGCAGCTTGTCGGATAATCAAAATCCTTGACGGTTAATATAATTAATAGTTCATTGTATCGGTATGCAGCAGAGCACGGACTGCTATACAATGTCGCAAAAACCGAACTACTGGTCTTTAGTTGTGGTAGAGGGCCGGACAGGGTGCCCCAAGTATTTTTGAATAGGCAACCAGTTCGGGTTGCAAAGTCAGTAAAGTACCTGGGTCACGTTGTAACTGAGGACCTAAATGACAATGCGAATATAGAACGGGAGAGAAGGGCTCTGTCCGTCCGCTGCAATATGTTGGCACGTAAATTTGGCCGTTGCTCTGACGACGTGAAAATCACATTATTCAAAGCGTATTGTCAGAGCCTCTACACGTGTCAACTATGGACGCGATATACGAGGCGTGCGTATAGCAGCATTAGGGTGCAATATAATGATGCATATCGCATCCTGATGAGGATGCCACGTTATTGCAGTGCCTCGAACATGTTTGCGGCGGACAGAGTACCTGATTTCTTCGCGATCCTCAGGGCAAGGGTAGCCGGTTTCTGGGAGACTATTAGAAACTCCAAGAACCAAATTCTAAAGACTATCAGTGACAACCCAGACAGTCACATTTTTAGACACTGGCTTTCCGTGCATCACAACGAGAACCGGAAATAATTTGACTTTACGTAGTTAATTTAGTTTAGTTTAGATATTTTTGTTTTGCTAGTTTTTTAAGACTTATATGGGATTCTTTATGCCTGCAATAAAACATTATTATTATTATTATTATTGTGCTAGCTACATACTACAATTTTTATGTTTATAAAAAAATTACAAAGTAATGAAATAATACGATATAAATAGCAATCTGTTTTTGTTCGGGTTTTGACTTTACATGTTTTTTTTCGGATGTACATGTATTTTAATATTATGATGATAAGAGTTCAATAACAAAATCTTACGTGATAAGGTTAACTTATTGGTTTAATGTACGTATTACTTACCCAAGTACTTGGTAATCATACCGCGGCAAACTGTTATATAATTTAACTAATGACTATTACAGAGACGGATAACTCCATTTCTTCTCAAATTTCAGCGGAACTAACATTTGTCTCTCGTAACTGCCTGCCACAATATAGGCCGCACTAAAACTAAAACCTCATAGCCTAAGGCGGTTAAGTCAAAACCCAACTTTTTAGTACTAGGTCAACGATAATAAATACGTATAAGCCTGTCCGCATTAAAAGCCTGTTTGCTGTGGACGAGTACAATTTATCCCACCACGTCATCATTTACGGACATTAACCATTACGGCTTAGTAACATTTCTCTGAGCGTCTCTTCTTAGAAGTTTCTGGCGAGGTTACTGTTCCTTGTATTTTATGTGACGTTAGGACTTCACGCGTTCAACATCATGTAAAACTACAATTGTATTGCGGTCAATAGGTATAACTTAGTAAACTCTATTAGAATGTTTTAAATTATTCTCGTATGCTTACCCTAGTTTTGTAAGTATTTGAAAGTGAACAAATTATATGGATCGGGCTCGATAAGGCTAAATGGAGCCTTAGCCTTATCGAGCTCGATCCATATAATCTGAAAACCAAAAACTTTATTGGAATCGACATTTTCTTTTATCGTCGCTTTACGTTATGTGAGCTGAGCTTCGAAATTTAAATAACAAAACAACGCGTTCCAATGTCGTTGGCACCTACGTATAATAATGCTTACGGGTTGACATTTCGCCTAGTACCTAATGTGAGAAAAAGGAATGGCTAAAATAACCTTTATGAGGAGAAACCAAAAATGTAGATGTACAAGCAGTACAAATAGTTAGGTAACTACCTACGGTTTTTATTCCAAATAACTCCGAAAAGCGGTACGGGTGTGGCTCAGGGGCGTTACGACCGCAGTTTCCGCGTGTTACGGAGTTGCTCCTAAATCATGAAAAAATATTAAAAAAAAAAAATAAAAAAACATACAGTTATGCCTTAAACTTAGCTAATAAGCCCAAGTCCTTGTCGTTTTGTCTCTAGGTTACGAGTATTCGATAACAAATGGGAAAAGTCTGTAGAAACACATACTCGTAGTTTTACTATTACATTCATTATAATTATGTAAGTAAATAGTGTTGTCTTTTTTAGCTCGAGGACGTGCAGTGCAGCACGTTGACAAATTTCCCCATTTTCCCCAGGCTACTCTCCAACCGCGCACTCCTATAAATTTATTGGATACGGCCTATAAAGCCACAGTCAGATTAAAAACAAAAAGTTCACAAATCTTTTCATGAAAAGTAAGACTGCATGTAAACTTGTTAAGTATGAAGACAACTATTTCGAAAGTATGTAACGAGTTACATTGTTTTAACATAATAGTGATTAGAAACGATATTATAAAAAACTGTTGTTCGCGGACAACTCAACGATAGATGGGTCAATTTCCCAAACGATAAATATTGTTGGGAAGACAGAAACCGCAGCTGCAGAAAGTTTAAATAATAATGTGCCATTTTCTTTTAAACACATCCTAATTATCTACCTCGGACATTAGCAAAACTAAAATATTAATTCATTTAATAATTTAAAAAATATATTAAGCACTAATTTCTCATCAAGGTGGGTTGTTCCCATCCTGGTTTTATTTGCAAAATGCCGCCTAAGTCGAAAACTATGTTTGATTAAATATAAATATTTTAGCTTCATTTTATAAATAGGAAGCAATAAAGATGTACCTAACCCTTTGATTATGTGGGAATATGTTTGTCCAAGCAAGTCAAAGATTTATTTTTTCTAAGTTTGATTCGGTAAGTCCCCCGCCTCCTGCGCACTTCAAGATTCAATTACGTTGCGGCGTTTAGCGACGGAACACGTGTAGTGTCGTATTGCGTTTGCCTGCTATACATCTGAATATGTCATTGCCGTGATACGGAGACAAAAAAAATATCATTCCGGAGTTTGCTATCTTTTTTATTTTTTATCTGTTTCGAATGAAATAAATACATAACCTGTACTTTATATTCGTGATTTAACCTGTCGTATTAGTTTAAGAATACGAGGTTCAATTATTTTTTAAATATTTGTTTCATCCCATGTTTCTCATTCCGCAGTATTATTTCCGGTGTAGTAAAATGGCTTTAATACCCTCTGGAATGAAAACGACACTGGATTGATAACAAATTTAGTATGAATTTTATAATTCTGAAGCCTTTTGTTAATTCCCCGTGGACAAAATTACCGCCTATTGTTTTTATCATTTTGGTCCGTATTTATCATTTTGTGTACTTTTATTGTCATTCATGTGGACTGTTATTATCATCCCAGTGTATATTTATCATTCCGTTGCGAGTTTCATTTTCACTCCCCGTTATCTCAAAAACTATTTAAGATAACAAAATCTCTTTTAGAAGATTTTCCTAATACAGTTGCAAGTGTCTTTTTTCATTAAAAAAAACCAAGAAAACCCCCCAAACAAAGAATTACACCGGAATGGTAGAAAAAACATGCACTGTTGAAATTGACCCAGGTGTAAGGCAGGTAACTCTTAATAGCAGTCAGTGAAATAGATAAAGTACATCCTTCTGAGTCATTCATTCTGCTGCGAGCGAAATCGACTTTATGGTACTTGAAACCGTTCCCCTGACGCGCCCGCGTCAAGGAAATTTTCGTCACGTTTCGGTTTTCCTTATTATCTGGTAACAAGTTTTATACGTAGGTACTTCTATACATATAACGGCGAAAATAAGTAAACAACTTTATTGCGCAGCATGATTGTTACAGGATCGATCAATGCCATCAATATACTTGTAAGATTTGTGACCTATTTAGTTAGGTATAGGGACATATATAAATACGTAAATAGCCGGAATACTTTAAGATTTAATAGCAATGAAAATCATTCTCACGCATAAAGGTTGACCCTTGTCCAAAACTATGAAATTTCTATTGAGGTTATATTTCACGGGCATGTTACGTTGCTCTATAACTTGTATTGGACAGTTAGGGAGGGCTTTGACCCGTTATTTATCGTGTAAAAAGACTTCCTATATCACTACGAGGATTTATTGGTATCCAAACGCTTGTATGTACGATGCGCAGTTTCTTGCAAGATTACAAAAAGTTGTGTCAAGATTTGAGGTTTAAGAATGTGCGGAATTTCCAGTAAAATTTGTTGTTCACAAGCCGTGTAATATTCTTTGTAATATCATGAAATAGGTAATTTAGGGTTTAATGAGTTACGAATTTAGACGAATCTCTTAAAAACGATGGTTTTATTCATGTTTAATACTATTTCTGTTTTTATTAACTATTGCTATTATACCCAACTGCAATTTCTTCCTATGGGTGAATCGATCTCAATAATTGGGTACTAAACTTAAATTCATTTGACACCCTAAAGTATTATGACCGTTTATTTAACTATTAATTGGGTCTTTAATTTGCAAGATACAGTTTCAGAGTGGTTTCAGAATAACGCATAAATTCTATTCAATTCTGCCCGCAGGCTTGTTGAATTTATTATCCCAAGCGATTGCCTCAATAATATAGATTAAATTGTTGTTAAGGGGAACATTAGGGTTTGTTAATTAAGTTAAAATGTTCATCTAGGTACAACCTTTAGTGACACTAAAGTTAGGTACGTTATTTGTTAAGTTGCTAATTATAAAATACATCATGTCGAATATCATGAAGTAAAATAATTTTATTAGTAATAATAAATTTTAGACATTAGTCTGGATATTCTGAAGCTCAGCTCAGCTGAGAAATTGAATAGAGATATCTTTTTATTATATTTTTAATAGTAAAAGAAGGTGCTTAGTATTTTACAATCAGAGTGTTCTTACCGAGGTAAAATAAAGATGCAGTTGGCCAATAATACTTATTCTGCATGGTTGACATTCACCATTTGGTTGATGAGGATACTGCTTTGTAAAATCAGTATCCTCATCAACCAAATAATGTAATAACTT
This sequence comes from Epiblema foenella, assembly GCA_963556455.1. Lineage (NCBI taxonomy): Eukaryota > Metazoa > Arthropoda > Insecta > Lepidoptera > Tortricidae > Epiblema > Epiblema foenella. The sequence continues at coordinate 5,440,814 of OY747100.1, forward strand.
AAATTGTACCTAACTTTAACATAGCCCAAAACCGAACGATTCCTATACGTCTGCTGTCATAATGGTGACAAAAACAAGCAAAAAGGCTTCACCGTACCTATATTTATTATATTTTAAAACGGTAACCAACTTTTTTTTAATTTAAGATAAACGTGATCTGACCAATCGCGTGCGGTTATGCTGGTGACATACCCTCGGTTAGACTTGAACTGGAGCAGGCGGGACTTGAGTCCGCGCCGCGGCAGAAATTTGGGACCTCCATGCGTGCTAGCACATATACAATCTTCGTGTTAATGCGAACAAAAACAAGGCTGTAGAGCCCTAACTGGGCAGCACTGGCAGCATGACCACGTGTACGTTCGACGTAATGCATTCGTCTCTCTCAATTACATATTAGTTAGCGAAGGGCGAATACTTCACGTCGAACATAATCACGAGTATGCTAGCTAAGCAGATAACATTAGTAAATTATTAAGTTAGATGAAAGACACATGAGTTAATATTAGTAAATTGTGTCTTTTAACACATCCCAATTGCATTTCAATATGTGTTGCGCTCTCGTTCTTACTCGTTAGCTCAGCGCTCGTAATAATGCGTGCGTGAAATAGATTGAAATGTGATTAGAATTGGAAGCGACAAATAATAATAGATCTATAGGACCAGAAGCCTCCCAATCTCGTAAAATACGGAGCAGATAATGCGCGTACTCTTCTACCCAAATATATTCGGACCGTTATTAATGTAGTCTGGGCTAAGACATTTTCAACACATATATTAATATCTTCAAGCAGGTCTACTCTCTATTAACTTACACAGGCTTTTATTGGCGACTACACCTTTTTCCCAAACTTATCAGATAGCTACTCGTTGAGAGGGTTCCAATGAGCTCAAACACGATGGGTTTATCTTGTGTAGTTAAGGCAGTGCTATGGCCAATTTCTGTCCCAAGCATAAGATCAGCTCAGGTATATACCAAATTTCAGCCCAATCGGTTGAGGATAAGTGCTTTAAAATACAGCTGTAAGTTTTGACCCAAACATTGCATAGGACTTCTAAGACGAATAAACGTGTGTGAATCAACGCACACAAAACTGATTTCAAACCCCATGGTCGTAGCAGTTTGCACTGTACACAACACCGCTCGAAGCTCATAACGCTTTTACCGAGTCAGATAATAGTGTGCGATGCAATTTATTTCACATTTGCGTCAAATGCCGATAGCATACAGGTTTTGAAATTAGCATCAAACCAGTCTTATAATCGCAAATATTATTTTCAATTTAATGTCTCATCTTTATCTAAACATATTTTATCTAAGATGAAACAATCAAATTTCTCCAAGTTTCAACAAATCAATCAAATTTTTCCTTAAGTACACATAATAAAGTTTGCTCTCATTGTTTAATTTGATATTTATTTTAAAAGTACATTTTTACAGAGATTATGTTACTGCTATTTTAGAATTTAAATGAAACGATCGGTTTTATACAGTATAAAGGTTCATTTAAAATAACGGGAAATGCTTTATGTATCAAATCTTATGAGATTATACAATGAATCTTTACAAGCGCTGATCACATCCAACCAACCCTTACTAAGGGGCATTAAATACTGACGCATCCTTCATCCTAATGAAATCTTTCAGTGCTGAAAATCGTACATAGACATTTGAAACTTCGGCAAATGAAATAAGATTGAGAACCGGATGCTGTGTCGAGGTTCTTAGAAATGTAATAGCTTCTTGTTGAATATTTAATACTCACCAAGGGCTCTATAACACATTACTGAAATGGAATTGTTATTGTATATAGATACAGAAACGATGCTCACCCTTTCACAAAACACAATTTATAATAAAGTTAAATTAAGAGATTTTTCAAAAACTCTACTGTTACTTTAAAAATATTATAGCATATGTCATTCCCACAACGAAGGGGAATCTAACTTCACTTCACATGTTAAAATCCATCAAGTCACTTAAGTTTCAGAACGTGCGAAAGAAATAGACATAGGTACATACACTCAAAAAACATAACCCTTCTACTGCCGTCATCGAGTACGAATATTTGTTATTCACATTCAATTACTATTCGATTTTAGCAACCGTCTCCCTTAATCATTTTAGTGACCTATTATTAGATTTCAAGCTTACATGGTCATTTACATTAGAATTACGATTTGAAACGGGATATTTACCATGTATATTTGTATTTTTGTAGTTTTTGTTGTTTGTGTTCGAAATATCGGAAACTCAAAAATACAAATATACATGGTAAATATCCCGTTTCAAATCGTAATTCTGACCTATTATTGTTTTGAAATGTGAAATGTTCGAGGTCTATCTGACTTGACACATGAATATAATATTTGTATAACCTTTTTATGATGTGTGCTCATATAGTATGTAGGCAAAAAACAAATACATCGAGCCAAATATACCTCTTAGAACAATTCGAATTACTCGCTCACTTGTATTTATTTAGTGACAAACAAACCAGATAAATTGGAAGGTTAAAATCGTTAGTAAACATATAATTGAGTTATTTCCAAACTCAGCTCTAAAACAGGGTGATTTTAATGAACCTAAAGGTATTAGTCGTTATGGAAATCCAATTAAAATTGTGAAGTATTCCATAATCACTCTTGTTCTAAGCTTCGTTTTAATTCTGAATTCCATCGGCGCCATTTGTAAATTAATTTCGGCTTGTTAGCAAATTCTTTGGAGTAAATAAAATAGCAGAATAAAACGTAGACGTAGCCATATCTTCCACGGGTTGATCGTACGTGGATATATGTTCTTGTTCAAGCACAAGTTACACTAAAATCTATTTGACAAATCTTGATACTCTTCGTAGTAATTAATTGAAGTAAATCTGTATCGACATTGTTCATTTTGATATGATATCAATGACTTGGGAGCACTCGTTATGAAACGTTTAGCCTGGCACACGCGCAACATTGATATCATCCGCAGTCTCTATCCTAATCATGGTAAAACAAATTTGGTTATTGATATGGCTCCTTAGTTTCTGAATTCCTCTACTCTTCAAGTTATCAAAATACTTACTCTGCATTAGTCTCCGGCGTGGGAAGATCTCCGATGGTGGTTAGAGTGAGTGTGGACCAGTACAGCGAGCCCAAGTACTTGCGGGTAAGAGTGGCGTAGTCTCCCGGACGATGGGGATAGGCCCAATCACCCTGAAAGAATATGAAGATAAGTGACTGCCGAAAAGGTCTTCCTGTATGCATAACAAATAAATGAACTTGATAGCAAGTAGGCCGCAATGGCACTTTTATAAGTCAAAATTTATTTTAACGGTTCTCAAAAGGAGACCACACTGAAAGAAGAAACGCTGAGAAAAACTCGTCGGTCAGTCATTTTCTCCCAAAAACTATGCATATGACAATGATAATACTTAACCCATACTTGACACTATAAGTAAATCTGAGTAGGTATGTAAACAAAAAATGGTGAGAAAAATATTTACAAGTTCCACAAGATAACATGTCGAAACTGTATATGTATTACCAAATCGAGATATGATAAAATAATGCTTTATTGCAAGAACTGTGTCAAATAGTTGCCTAGATAGGTACAATGAAAAACATTATATGAATCTTTACGCTATTTAGATCTGTGGTTTATTAAATTAAGGCTATTTTTTTAATTCATTTGACTACGCAAACGAGAGCGTACCATAATAATATACATGTCTAACGCAAAGATTCTAGACACATCTTTGAGCCACGTGGGTCTACGCGCCGTAGCACGTAGCCGTAGCATATATTATGGCCCGCCGTTACACGCTACGCGTTTTGTCACTACAAAAAAATAGAGAGAGAGAGAGAAAAATATTTTGTCGTTGCTTTTTTCCCTCACCTCGGACAAGATCTAGTAGCCAGTGATAAAATTGAAATCTTTAGTTACGCTATATAAAATAAATATAAATTACCATGCAATAGTTTGGATCATGTGTTGGTAATTCAATTCGCAAAATATTGGTTTAGTTTGCAATTTGTTAAACTACAATTTATAAATTCACGATTTTATAGGATGTTAGGATGACAAATTATGAAAGAAACAACCACTAAATGGCGCTAAATGTATCTGCGGAGTACATCGCGAGTTCAAAGTTCTTAGGTGGTCAAATTCTAAATACGACTGGTGTCACAGATTAGATAAAATTTAAGGGTAACAACAGGGAATAGGGTATTGTCCAGCCAGTGATCGAGATAAAATATAAAACATGGATTAAATTAAAGTGCATTATTAATTAATTTATTTTAAAAAGTGTTTTTTTGTTAATACGTCCAAAAACATCCATTCATAGGCTGCATGGCGTCCATAGGCTGTGGTGACCGCTTGCCGTCAGGCGGGCCGCACGCTTGTTTGCCACCGAAGTGGTATTAAAAAAACCATTTTATTTACGCAATATCAAAACACTTTTTAATCCGTGTGTCCATGTGACTTCAAACAAAAAATATGCAGCATGTGACGTGGTTATCTGTGATGTGACGTCATATTGCCAAATTTCAATCATTGATATTCACTATCGCTACTAAAGGGTATGTACGTAGACTTATGACGGTTATGTTTTTGTATACAACTTACTGACGTCACTATGTGGTGGCCACTGTGAATGTTTGTTTTGGCGCCGAATTTAAAACGAAAAAAATATCAAACTTTTTTAGTCTGCTGTAATTTGCGGAAGAAATATTTTTCATAAGTATAGCTACTTTCATTACGAAACCTTTTTAAAAAGTTTGTCAATAACCCTACCGATAAACTATAATGCGGAGATGTTTCGCGTGTACGGGGTGTGATCTCAGTTAAATGAATAAATCTTAGTTAAAGGGATAAATAATTAAAAATTAAAGAACGCAAATATCGTCAACGAGACATTTGTATCCTTTTACGTTTTTGAGTTTTTGATTATGCGAAAACTTAAACCTGAAACCTTAGTGAATAAAAGACTTAGGTACATTGTTTTACATAATAATTATTCTTTATATTGTTTAGTTGCATGTGTATATATTGCATTCTAATTATTTTGCCGTTGTTACACGCCACACCTTATATTATACTTAGTAATCTCAGTATGGTGTGGTATAGTTTTCAAGATAGCTAACGAGTTCCTTGTAACATGTCTGGAGAACGATTAATCATAAGTTTGCGTGAATTGTGTGCGTCTGAGGGGGCTTCCTTTAACATGCTAGTCTTGACCAGTCGATCATAGTTGTTCGTTTGTTTTTATATTGAGTGCACCATAACGAAGGAATTTTCAACAAATCATATGGTTGCAGGTGATGCGAAGCAAATTCGGAGCGGTCAAACACAATAAAAAATGCGTGTCGGATCACGCACAATGAAGGGTTCCGTACCGACTACTAGTAGTCCACATTTAAAACCTCTATATGTTTGAACAAGACAATTTTTCCGCGATTACTCAAAAAATATTAGACCTATCTTGTTCAAACCAAAAATCATTGAAAGTACTTAGTGTGCGCCATCTCAATATTTTTCTGAATTTTAAACTTTATTGCTCGGAAATTAGAGGACTTTATACGACTTTGACAGCTAATTTTCTCACCAACAGTTGACTTGAATGGAAGTTTTTCAGAAACATCGATATCATTTTTAAGGCCATTAATCACACGCCGACGTCCATTAAACATTTTTTTTTCATTCCCCGGTTACATGTATGGAGTGCCTCCCTCATAAAAAAATATCCCTTGGTTATATATATGGAGTACCCCCCCTAATTGATTATTTTAGTAATTTTTCATCACTATTGTAGCAGTTCATAGAATACATCTTCCAACCAAATTTCATAATTGTAGTGCTTATAGTGTCCGAGTAAATCGGCTGTGACAAACGGACGGACGGAGGGACAGACTTGACAAAACTATAAGGGTTCCGTTTTTGCTATTTTGGCTACAGAACCCTAAAAATACATCATTTTAAATGCTTTTGCGAGTTAATTACTATTTTTTAAATATCATTGTATTGTTACGTTCCTCGGATATTCTTTAGAACTGTGTTTGAAACCAATAAAAATAAAGTATTTATGGGTTTCCAACAAGCATTAGGAGATTTATAAGTTCTCGTTATATTTTTCAAAGAAACGGGTTGTCACTGTTGTCTTCTTACAGACAAAATAATAGCAAGAAACCATTAAATCAAACATAATCCGATAATTAAACCAAAACATAAAGCCATCACACATAAAAGTAATTAGTCTAATAAAATCAGTTTAAAAGCTTTTATTTCAAAGGCTGCATCGTTAAAGCCGGCTTTTAATTACTTGGCAGATGAGTGCCTATTATTTCGCTGATTACCAACTGCAATCAAGTAAGGCTCTAGACATGGCATTTAATTAACAGTGCATTTAAATGCTTTTGACATTTGAAATGCATTAAATGTGGAAATAACCACTTTACGAGAGATATTCACTGTTTTAGTAACGAGTTATTACTTAATTATTCAGTTGAATTTGCGATATTTGCATCTTTATTTCGATTAACTTCATTGGAGCTCCCAGTTTTTAATGAATTAATCAATTTTTGTTATGTAATCAGGTTCTAGATAACTCATTCTGTAATATTTTATAATATACGTAAGTAAATCTTGTAGCAGAAATATGATATGACGCAGACTCTCTAGTTGACCACTATGGGTTGGTAGCACGTTTGTTTCACAGTCGCAAGCGTCTGTAGGCTACAGCATCCCCTTACTATTAGGAAGGCCGTATGCTTACTTGCCACCTTCTCGTAGTAAAAAAAAAACTTTGAGGTTAATTATAGCACGCGTGTATACGGTAACCAAACGAGAAAGACTTAATACGTAGGTATTGGAATTTGATTGATATTTTCTTGACAACTGAAAACATATTTTTCTAAATTATAATTGTATATTAATTATTCCTAGACTAAAGCGTTACCTAGTTGAAAATAAATATTTAGTTTAAAATATCTCAAATAGTAAAAAAATAAAAATCGGTTTAGTGGGCCAATTATATTATGATTATGACTCTTGTTGAAATGAATTCAATGGAAAACAATTATATTCTAATAATAAGGTACCTGACAGATGTAATTAATGATTATAAAAATATTGTTAAACGTAGCTTATAATTCCTGGAAGCTAAATAACTAGTTACCTTTCAATGAAAACCATTTAATTAACTAACGTAATTTTAATAAGTTTAAGTTTTTCTTACTCGTGACTTAAAAGATCGAAAAGACGCCATGTTGTTAGTGACTTCATACCACTATAAACAGCCGCTGCCAAAACCGTTTTTGCTAGTTATTCTTCCAGGTATCACGCGAAAAAGTTAGTTCATTTATGTGAGTGTGATGTCATACCAGACTGGCTCGCGTTTTAGCGCGAAAATTTAAATGAAATTAAAAAAGTATGGATTTTTAATTAAGTAAGCCAAAAACGTTTCTTTTTATAGATGAAACTTTTAATTAACAACATTTTTAACATATTAAAACAGATTATAAAAAAATATCAAGTACCCAATTGTAGCGTAAAAAATGAGTAGTGGCTGTAACATTAAATATTACAATCTTCTGCAGTCATAAAGCGCTGCTAATTTTTATTTACTACTTAATTATTGTTTAGAATATAACATGAAAAATAAATTATCATTCGGAGTTTACCAAATGTTTTAGTTATTTCTGCTATAACAGCGTGAGACGTCAAAGCTTTTACGAGAACAATTAACGTTTATCAACGCGTTATTTCGTTACGACGGAAGGCTGAATGAAGAGCGGGTAATTGCGACGGGTATGAGGAGGTAGGGTTGGATTATGTCTATTTATTTTCATAATGTATTATACAGTATACAATATTATTAAAATTTGGATTATTGATGTGCCGTGCCGTTTTCGGCAATATTCCTTTTGGAAATAATAATATTTTTAAGTAGGCAATTGATTTTATTTGGCGTTAATAAGCCCCGTTCACGATCATTTAAATAAATACTAGATTTTTTTTTAAATCCCTAAATTGCACCTACCTGTTTATCTGTAATTTTTATTCACACCTTTTTGTTTAACATAATTAAAATAAAATATTACAAATTAACTTAAATCAAATTCAAATACAAGGTAACAAATCAAATTTAGTCAAAAGAACTCGACAATCTCGGGTAAAAATAGACCTTTCCCGCCTCATATCGGTTCTCGGAGGCGGTCAAAAGCCAGAGCATTACTCACAGACGATTACCCTCAATATTGGAATACCTACGAATATAAATCGAAAGTAAATTGTAGGACCTTTTTACACAACGAGTACAGAATTATAGCTTTGGCAACAACTAGGTTTGAGTAACGTTTTTATTTATCGACAATTTGGTTTCCGGGAAGGTAACATACTGAAGAAGCTGCACTGAAACTAACGAAATCTATATCACTGAGTATCTGGAGAACAAGAAGAAAACGTTATGTATATTTTTGGACTTCAAAAAATGCTTTTGATACCGTGTCTGTCCCCATCCTTATTCGAAAACTGGATGTCATGGGAATTCGTGGAGAATTATTGAAACTTATCTCTAGCTATCTGCATAACAGGATACAGAAGGTTAAACTTAATAACGATGTATTTAGCACTGACGTACACTCCACCCACATTGGCGTACCGCAGGGTAGTGTCCTTGGACCTACCCTTTTTATAACATATATCAATGATCTTACTGATATCCAACTCGAAAATGGTAAAGTGATCTCGTATGCCGACGATACTGCGCTACTGTTTCATGGGGGTAACTGGGATGAAGTGTACGCTTGTGCTGAGAATGGACTATCTAAAGTAATAAAATGGCTACAGACGAATTTACTAACATTGAATATAAACGAAACCAATTATATAACATTTTCGATTATAAATACTTCACAACCTGTTAAACAGAAATATACGTTAATTGCACATAGTTGTGGAAACCAACTTCCAAATAATTGCACATTCATTCTAGGCTCAACAGCGTTACCTCCCCCGAGTCCCTGGGTGTCCATATACATCAAATGCTCTCTTGGGATCAACAGAATGAAATTACCACAAATCGAATGAGGAAATTAACTTGGTTATTTAAATACCTTAGACATATAACTGATAAAGAACTTTTGATTTATATATCTATAAAACCCTAGTTATCTATTATACTTAATTGCCTACTTATTTGGGGAGATACTCATAAAAACAAACTAATAATCATAGAACGGGCCCAAAGATCTTTTCTCAAAGGTTTTTAGGTAAAACTATAAGATACTGCACTAATGATGTTTACCGGGATGCTAATGTAGTCATCGTTCGACAGCTAATTCTATTCTGAATTGTATAATTAAGATTCATAAAACCCTTAAGCTTGGCGAAATTTACTAAAAAAACGTAAAATTTACTTGGTAATTAAGCAACCGACTAAAATTAGGACCATATTTGCGCGAAGACAATTTTATACACAGTCTATTAATTTATATAACAAACTAAACAGAATGACCAATATCTACAATAAAAGTTATGGAAAGTGTAAAGCAATTGTTACCTTGCCTTGGTTAAAAGAAAGTGATTATGATAAAACTGAATTACTATTACGGTAGGTAGTATAGTTCTATATAATCGCTCAAAAGTTTTTCAAATATTGTAAACTAGCGACCCGCCCTGGCTTCGCACGGGACGCTGATGCATGTACTATATATATAAACCTTCCTCTTGAATCACTCTATTAAAAAAAAACTATCAAAATCCGGTGAGTAGTTTTAAAGATCTAAGCATACATAGGGACAGACTGACAGACAGCGGAAAGCGACTTTGTTTTATACTATGTAGTGAAGTTTGGATGCAAATATTTTTTAGTTATATGCACTTGCTCACTAGAGAATAATATACCTACTGTTTAAGATGTACCTACTATTTAAGAAAACTGTTTCCACTTTATCTTTGTAACCAAACTTAAGAGCTAGGAGATCTGAACAATTTGTTTCGGAATCCAGATTGGTATGTGCAATGTGTCTCATTTTCCATTGCTCTTGAGTATGGATTTAAAATTAATTTTAATTTTATTTTATCCAGAACATACTCAACACCTTATGAAAGAGCGAATTCCTTCAAACACAAGTTTTACTTGAAAGGAGGATTCGATAACCTTATTAACGTTATTTGATGAAAATAAATAATTTTGAATTTTTTTCAACCTACCTATTTATTATTATTGTATTGTATGATTGTACTGTAGGAATTTTGTCGCAAATTAAGGCAAAGTAATCGCGACTTATGTCTATATTCTTCGAAATAAATATACGTAGTTAGTCTCGTTTAATTAAAATATTCACTGTTAACGCTTTCGTAGCGGGCTCTTGGCGCTAAACGTGTTAAAACAATATGTTAACGTCGTAACTGTATACATATGTAGTTCACGTAAAAACAAGTTTCGACTTCGTATTTCGACATCAATACATTTTTGTGAATTAGGCCTAAACCTATGAGGTAACAAGTACCTATGTTCCATAATCGACTATTGCTGCATCATACATCGAGATTCAATCTTGCAGTAAACGGGTGTGGCTCCAATCATCGGTTCAGAGGCGAGTATAAGTACCTTCAGTGGCAAGGAAATATAAAATTGTACACTTACATGCAAGACATAATGTCAGCCGTAATTTACGGTCATATCTGGAAGCGTGAAAGTTTATTTTATCTCTGGGATCTGGTAGCAATATCATAAACAGCATTGTAAATTGCATTTCCTTAATAAGAGTGGTTTCGGATGACGTAAAATTAATTAACATCGAAAAACATCAACCCTCTCGAACTAATTTAGGTTTATACGAGATTCGTATTCTTTTGTATCATTGTCCTGGTGTAATTAATTAGACCTTGCAAGTTATTAGTCGACACACTACTTATATCCAGTGTGCTTGGCGTGAAATTGAGTATCACTGAATAAGATATATAAATGGCAATAGGTACCATATAGTGCTGTGTATACCAACCTGGTCTTGACGATGGAGCCAAAAGGCGGCCATAAGAAAGTTCTATAGGTAATAAAACAACGCAATTTCACCGTCGTACCTAGTACCTACGTGTTGTTAACGTGCAAAAAGAAACCTGCTTGCCAATAATGCCAATCTCATGGCAGATATTGGTTACTAACAAACAAGCCCATGAAAAATTTAGTTTTTCATGGGCTGAATATTTTCAAGCAGTTAATGGAAAAAAGTATAAGTAAACATTTCTCAACGTATTAAACATTGTGTTAAACCGATAGGAAAATCATCTCTCAGCGTATCATGTTGTTATTTAGTAGGTTAGTCGTAATATTCTGTTTGAGTGGTTGGACGTTACTCACTGAAAATCAGCGCTGCAGCCTCCAGGCTGTAGCATTATGCTGAACTTGATCCTTTTTGCTGGCACACGACTTAGTTATATATTTTTGTTTTCGTTTTTAATTGTGAATTATGTGGCTATGCAAATAAATATTTTTCTTTCTTCTTTCTATCTTTCTATCACTTGTTTCCGCTGCGGAGATCGCATATTAGAAGAGATTTCTATAAAATCGTCCATTTGGATATTTTCTAGGTGGCGGATATTGTTATTCTACTGAACATCATAAATAATTCCAAAGTTCTGGGAACTCAATTATTGTCGGTTGCTTTCGTCTCAATTGTATTTTAATGTGTTTACTCAGTACTGTACATGTGTCAGAACTCAGAACAAAGAGCCCGAAACTTATTGAAATGTTAAGTGGGATGTGATAGGGATGAATCCAATGGAGAGCCGTGAGATACATAACATGTGCTAATCTGACGAAGTTATGAACAAACATTAATTTACCGCGCGTTGGTAACCGCGGTTTGATCATGCGATTAGTCTGAAACAACGTAACGAGAAATATGGAGATCATATTTGAAACCGTAGAAGCAATTCGCTTCCATGTTAATTTATATAATATGTCTCTCTATAAATTTCTAGAGACGAAGAAACCTTGCGTCGAAAGTTAAGGGCGTTTGAGCCTATTTAAATATGTAATTAAAGAAAGTGTGGTAATTACCTAAGTAGGTAATGATATATTATTTGTGCTATATTGAGTTGAGTAAAGTTTTTATACTGGTTCTTTACTGGCGTTTTCTGAATTGTATTAAGGAAAAGTTGATAGGATTACGTACATTTTTACTTTAAAAATTACGAACTTAATAAAATTTAATATAAAGGATTAGGCAATTTTAAAAACAATAATGGGCATTGTAATTTTCAACAGTTACTTATGAATTATAATTAATTCATTCTAAAATTGATAATATGTACTTATTACAAATAAATGCAGTCAATGTGTGGGTAGAAAAATATTTGATTGTGGCAAAAACACATTTCATTGATTTCCCAAGAGGCCAGCAGCCGCACGATCTTCCTTCTTCTCTAGTACCTCTTACATATAAGTGGGAGATATAAATACATACACATCAACGCATTAGATAGTGGAGATATGACCACTGTATGTATGCTATAGACATGAGTAGTTCACGAATGAATGATTCAAATGAAGTACTTCACCTCGTGTCACTCGATCATTCACTAGTTCAGATCGGATTCATATACTTCAATACTTCAGTCAGACCAGTTCATGAATCATATCGTTTACCTACTCATTCGCTCAGAGAGTGACATAGACGCCATGACTGAATGAATGACTGATATCATTACCCAATCTATAGAATTTGTCTTAAAATAGGTAAGCTGGTAGAAATCCAGTTCTATGAACGTTTGGCTACTCTAGTAGTCTTTGTAGCAGAACATTAGAATAATACGTATCTTCTCCTTTTGTAACCCACGACAAATTTGATAAGGACAATATATTTATGTTTTGGAATTTCCCGCAGTAGGTAAATCTGGCCCTAGTATGAAATACACACCTGGAAGCCCTCAGCCTCAGACAGAAGGAAGTAAAAGCAGCCGAACCAGTGCGCCAGGATTAGCAGGATATGGATGAGGTTGATGACCCGCCAGAAGTTGGGGTACACCGTCCGCGACTCCACAATGTAGTAGCAGCTTACGGCTCTGTATACCTAGAGACAAGACCATGTGAGATAATTAGTGTAGTTATGGAATTGGCTTAATTGGAATAAAGTTTTACATCTCTCCCTTTCATTATGAACACATCCATCTTGGTCATTCATTCACATGAGTTCTATTTATTTTTAGTCGTTTGCTTCTGTTTCGTATTTCTTTTTTTTCTAGTTCAGTTAACGTGTGAGAACATATTTAGATCAGCCACATACAGCCTGAATTTCGTGACTGAGGCCGGGTTTTATAAAGATCCGTTAGACCAAATATCAGATCAAATTTCAGTAACTCAGTACATTTTTTGACATAACAAACCGACATAAGGTCTAACGGATCTTTATAAAACCGAGCCTAAATCACTGAAAAACTAGATAGGTGGATAAATTCCGCCGCGGAATTCGTCTGCCTGTTTGCGGTTGGTGCACCATAGATTTTGTATGAAGCAGCTGCGTTCAGAATGAGGTGTATTGAAAGCTACGAACCGAATAGAGTAACTAATCCCAGACCAGCAAATATTACTAAAAATATCATTGATGAGGTTTTTACTTTTAGTATTGTCTTTGGTTTGTAACGTAGGTTACGTTATTGTTGACTGTCAAGTCTTGTCAGGTTCAGTTTTGGGTTTTGAAAATAAAGTGTATGGTGTACATGTTGGTTTTACTGATAGTAATAAGGAATATGCAGACTTCCTTAAGAGACAGTGTTAATAGAGTTATAATAGGTTATGGGCCGGCCCATATTCCTGATTTTCAGTGATTCAAATGCATATTTTACAAATTTACGATAATATTTTTTTTTTGTCAAATTCATAATTGATATAAAATTACACTAAAGTACGATAAGTGCCTACAATTCCCTATTGGAGCTAAAGGCCTGTAAGAGAAAAATATGGCTCAATTGAAAACACAAAACGTGATCTGTCGGTTAGAAGATGGAAACAATTTTCATAATTGGAAATTTAGAATGGAGATTTTAATGGAGGAGAAAGGCCTTGGTGATATAGTGGCTTGTGCTAAGGTAAAGGAGGAAGATAAAAAGAAGGATGCAGAAGCGAGATCACTCATAGTACAATGTATAGGGGATAATTTTTTAGAAATTGTAAAAGGATGCAAAAGTGCAAAACATATGATGAATTCTTTAGAAAATATATTTACACGAAAAAGTATAATGAATAAATATAATTTGAAAAAGAGGTTAATCGAGTTGAAATGTGAAAACAATGAAAAGTTACAAGATTTTTTCTTGAAATTTGACAAGTTGGTGAGTGACATTGAAGTGATGTCAAAAATGGACGAATCTGATAAAGTGGTACATTTGCTACTCGCCTTACCCGGTAAATACAATAATGTCACGACAGCCTTAGAAGCAATGAATGAAGAGCTGACTTTGGAAAAGACAAAAAGGACTCTACTTGATGCAGAAATTAGACTGGATGACATGATTGTACCAAACCAGGATAGTGCATTTCATATAGAATGCTGGAATTGTAATGGAAAGGGACACACAGCAAGATATTGTTACAAAAATGTTCACAACGGACAGTATTATACATCCCAACGGGGAGCTCCGCTCCGAGGTGGTGAATTATATAGACGAGGTCGTGGCAGAATGCAGGGACGCTCTCGAGGTGCGAATAGAGCATGTACATCAAGGGACAATGCCATAATAGTTCATGAAGAAAGTACCGAGGAATTGGGCTGCATGATTGATGGAGAGTTTAATTTAACTTGTAAGGCATTTCTCAATGAATCGATTTCCTTTGTAGTAGATTCTGGTGCATCGCAAAATTTTATATCTGATCTTTATACACAGTATATGACAAATATAAAAAAATTAGAATATCCCATAACAATTAACACAGCTAATGGTGAAAAATTAATTGCATATCAAAGCGGCAGTTTACCAATACAATGTTGCAATGTTAAGTTTACTGTTGAGGGACTTATAGTGGCAAATTTAGCCTATAATCTTCTATCTGTACGAAAATTACTGGAAAAACCAAACGAAATCATATTTGTAAATGAATATGCAAAAATTACCTTTCATAATGGGTCTACTATATGTGCTTACAATAATGGCAAACTTTATATTTTACAGGGTAGAATTGTAACAGACGACGGAGTTGCGGCTATATATTTAGCGGAGGGCATGTTATGGCACAGACGGTTGGGACATACCAGCTCTAAAACATTACAAAGACTACAGCTACCACTTAACAACAATGTATGTAATGCGTGCATGAAAGGTAAGGCAACACGGTTACCATTCAAAACGTTAGAGCGACCTAGGTCACGTCAGGTCTTAGAACTGTTACACAGTGATATAGCGGGCCCATCCAACACTCCGACCATACAGGGTGAAATATATTTTCAAACGATTATAGATGATTATTCCCATTTTTGCGTAGTTTTCTTGTTAAAAAGAAAATCTGAAGCCGTTGATAATATTATTAACTATATTCGTCGATACGAAAACGAATTTGAGAAAACGGTTAAAAGGATAAGATGTGATAATGGAGGTGAATATACCTGCAGTAAACTACGTGAATTTTGCGCTCTGAAAGGTATAGCTTTGGAATATAGTTTACCATATTCACCAGCTAGTAATGGCGTTGCAGAACGAATGAATCGAAGTTTATATAACAAAGCAAGGACAATGCTTGTTGAAACTCAGCTGCCGAAAAATTTGTGGGGTGAAGCTATAAAATGTGCTGCCTTTCAGTTAAACCGTTGTACATCTATGGCTATTAATTATAAAACTCCTTGTGAAGTTTTATATGGAACAAGAGACTTAAATAAACTACGTACATTTGGCGCAAAGGCATGGGCTTACATTTTACCTAAACGTGATAAACTTTCAGAAAGAGCACTTGAGTGTAGAATGGTTGGATATAGCAGGACGGGGTATAATTTATGGGATCCTAAAAACAACAAAATAATTGTGTCTCGAGATGTAAGATTTGATGAAAACAACATTATATACAACGAAACGAATCAGGCTGATATAGAACAAGCGTGGCAAAGAGGAAGTATGTCAGAAATGATCCCAGAAAAAAATAATAGGATTACTGAACCCGAACAAGGTAATGAAGATAGAGAAGAAGTTATCGTTGATAATATGAATGTTGATGAAGAAATTATGGAACCAGAAGAAATTTTTGAAGATTGTACTGAAGAGAATTTAAACGAAAGAAACGAAGTTTCAGACGAACATGTAATAAAAACAAGAAGTGGCAGAATTGTTAAACCTCCCAAAAGGTTAGAAGATTATGAAACACATGTGGCCTACTGTTTGTGTACGGGTGATCCAGGTTCTTACAAAGAAGCTGTTGAAAGAGGTCAAGAGTGGCAAGATGCTATAGATAAAGAGTTAAATTCCCTTAAATCTTTGGGAACCTGGGAAGAATCAAAATTACCAAAAGATAAAAAGGCTATAGATACCAAATGGGTATTCACTACTAAAAAGGATGGTACAAAAAAGGCCAGATTAGTGGCGAAAGGATTTCAAGAAACACTATTTAATGTATATTCCCCAGTAGCTCGTATGCCTACAATTCGTATGATGCTGAGCCAAGCAGTACAAAATGATATGTATATGAAACAATTAGATGTACCTACGGCGTTTTTAAATGGTTTTTTAAAGGAAGATGTTTATATAAAACCGCCTTTAGGAGTAAAAATTGAAAAGGGTGTTGTTTTGAAACTAAAACGATCGCTCTATGGGTTAAAACAAGCACCTAAATGCTGGAACGAAAGACTTCATTCCTTTTTAATGGAGAAAGGGTTTGTACAATCGAAACATGATTTTTGTTTATATGTTTTGGATGATGTGTATTTATTAGTATATGTTGATGACATCATTCTAATGTCAAAAAGTGAAATAAACTTACACAAGGCACATGAGTTCTTAAAAACTGAATTTAACGTTAAGGACCTTGGAGAAGTGAGTGCTTACTTGGGATTGGATATAGTGAGAACGCCAGAATCAATTACAATTTCTCAAGAATCAGCAATAAATAGATTGCTTGATAAATTTAACATGACAGATTGCAAAGGAGCTGAAACGCCGATGGAAGTAAATTTCACAACAGATGATAATGAAACTGTTACCTTGGATATACCATATCGCGAGCTTATTGGTAGTCTACTATACTTAGCTACTTCGAGTAGACCTGATATTTGTTTCGCAGTATCTTTCTTAAGTAGATTTTTGGATTCGCCTACTTTATCACTGTGGAAAGCAGCTAAGCGTGTTTTGCGGTATCTAAAAGAAACAAAGTCAAAATCTCTGGTATATAAACGGGATAGCAGGTGTAGCTTAGTTGCCTATACCGATGCTGACTGGGCTGGTGATAAAAAAGACAGGAAAAGTGTGAGTGGTTCTGTAGTTTTCTTCGGCAATAATTTGTTAGCCTGGTTCTGTAAAAAACAAAACGTTGTCGCCTTATCAACAGCCGAAGCTGAATATGTAGCTGCGGCTCTGGCGTGTGCAGAATTAATTTGTTTAAAGGGTTTGTTACATGATTTTAACTGTCCTTCAAATTCAATATTATTTGTAGATAATCAAAGTGCGATTAAGCTAATGGAGTCAAATGAAAATAGTAAGAGGTCAAAGCATATTGATATAAAATACCATTTCATCAAGGATTTAATTAGTAAACGGGACATAATTGTAAAATATGTAAGCACTAATCAAAATGTAGCGGATATTTTGACAAAGGCATTAGGGAAACTGAAGCACAACTATTTTGTACAGGAACTAGGCTTTATTTGATGTTTTTTTTTGTATATCGCTATAGTAGTTGAGGTTGCTATAATGAGTTATAATTATTAATATTAGTATCAAGTTCTTGAAATTGAGGGGGGATAGTGTTTATTAAATGGAAAGACATTACCTAATGTTTTGTTTACTCTTTCAGTTTTTTTTTTCATTTGATAATAATGTTTAGTAATGTTTTCGTTTCTGCTTGTTATATCAATTCTTATTCTATCGTGAATTAGAATTGAGGGGGGATGATGAGGTTTTTACTTTTAGTATTGTCTTTGGTTTGTAACGTAGGTTACGTTATTGTTGACTGTCAAGTCTTGTCAGGTTCAGTTTTGGGTTTTGAAAATAAAGTGTATGGTGTACATGTTGGTTTTACTGATAGTAATAAGGAATATGCAGACTTCCTTAAGAGACAGTGTTAATAGAGTTATAATAATCATTACACTTATCCAAAATTCGCAGATAAACACGTGTACGAAAACAAATTTAATAGTGCCTATAAGATTTCCGGTTCAGAAGTTTGTTGAAAATATTTGAATCCAGTTTTCGTTAACTCTAAAGTCCTGGTTCATGCATGGTTCCTCAAACTAATTTAACTGTCCCTCAATTGTATGCTGCCCACACTGACCCGTAGGCATGGCCGAAAAATATATCGTTAGTTTTGCTCAACATCTGTAGTCGACACACTAACCAGGTCTAAATAATGACCGCCATTACGCTTCACGGAAGGCAGAGTAAGATTTATTCGGTTGTTTGTACTCTAAGAAACGTAATATGTTTCTTGTAAAACATACCTAGACTTTGGATGTAAGTTGAGACAAAGAAAGTTGGGTTGTAATTTGGAAATAGATGGATACATATCCGTCAACAGCATTAACTACTCGTAATCCGGTAGTTCATCTGAGCGCAAAACTAATTATCTTTTGAATTTTGTCTTCATAATTGCATTTAAGATTTAGCGAAGGATTTTTTTCTTTAGTTATGTTTTTATGATTCTGTAGTGAGTAAATACAATCCAAACGAAATAACTACTTTTTATCAAACATGCAATGAAATATTGACGTTATGTTCGTTATAACAGGCTTCAAAGCATCACGTTTCGGGCGGAATAACTCGAGAGAACTGTAAAGGAATTTCATACAAAATTGAAGGCCTAGGCCGGGAAGTATATATTTTTTTAATTTTAATGTAAACATGGCGTCTATGTTCATGAATAGGGCTGCGATCGCGAAAGCACTATCGTATTTTTTCTCTCTGTCCCTCAAATGACATTTCTCATTGGAGCGATAGAGAGAGAAAATACGATGGTGCTTTCGCGGTAGCGTCCCAGGCTAAACAGCTGAATTATATCTTTTTTATTTTTTTCTAGTGGCTGAATGGTTATCGAACCAAAAATATCCGCGTTAATGCCTATTACACACGAACTGATATTAAGAAAACAAATCAATGTGTTGATGGATAAATTTAAAATATTGTCTATACGTAAGTCACCGGAGACCATAGATAATATTTGAAATCCTTTTATTTTATTTATTATAAAAATTAAGATTCTTATTATCAAGTTGGCGGGCCCTAATATCTATTCTCTATTGGAACACACGCGAAATCCGGACGACTTCCGTAAAAAAACATTATGGAGGGATTGGTGGGAAAATTAAAATTTGTTTATTTGTTTATTTCATTGCATATGTTTGAGAAAAGCACTATACATGCCTAGCCGTCAAAAGGGCTTGCCGGCTTCGTATCACTATCCTGCCTCCCTACCGTCGGCCGTCTATACCTACTCACCCGGCAAGCCCTTCTTTCCAGGTGTCTGCACTAATGTACTATTCTGAAAAACTTAAATGTACAGTCGCCGTCAAATATATCCGTACTCTTCAGAGTCGTGATCAGATATTTGTGAGCACCTCGTTCGCTCCGATATATCTGATGGCGACTGTACCTAGAAAGATGTTGGTATCGCTTTACCGCTATACAAAACGCGGCCTTAGCCCTAAATAGCGAATTTGTTCAGACAACCTTAGTATTCATAGTTAAGTACCTATCTACATGCAATTACCATTCCGACTCAAACAAAATATTCACAATTGTTCTCATAAATTGAAATAGATCTTTTGGATAGCCAAAGTAGTTATAAAACTGCTTCCTCGTGCAATGGAGTAAATTAAATAGTTTCCTTGAAAGCATTTTCCTCGCTCGGTTGAAGTATTTAAATGAATAGATAAAAGATACCATTTCACTGCTGCAAAGGAAACGCCATTTTATAATCTTCTTTATATTGTTTTTCAATTATGGAGTTAATTATTATTCAAGGGTATTTCCTTCAGTTGTTTTTTAAAAAGGTACGGTTTCGTAATTTTAGTGAAAGTCGTAAACTTTTCAAATATCAGAAGAGTGCTTGTAATTTTAAATTATGAATATAACTTACTCCTAACCTGTTAGTCAAGGACAGCAACGGTAAGCCGGAGCAATAAATTTTTTTAGTACGCATAACACTTCGATTTAATTTCGACATTTTGGCGGGAATTATTAAGATTATTACTCAATCACGAATACCCAGATTAAAGTGAAATTTGATAACGATAAACATATAAAAGCCCCACCCTTATTTTTCTTGCACGAGGGGAAAATTCGTTAAAGATACTTCCGCAACGCGGGGGCGGCGCGGTGGTTACGTCGGACTTGCACCGACTAAAAACCCCCCGATTGTCCTCCTCAATCCGTTTGGGATGGCTCTGAGATCTCCTACGGAACGCGCCAGTGCCGCCTATGTGGGTCCCGCTATGTTTCTATGGGCGATCGCAACTCCCAACGCCCGTCTACGACCCCGAGGATCCCATTTTAGTCGCCTTCTATGACAGGCAGAGGCTACCGTAACCGTATTCTATGCCCGAGCTATAGGGCGCAAGCCTACGCACCCTACCTGTATTTATCGAATTATGCCATAACACCGTTCTTCATTCTTTTACAATTCTTTCAAACTCAAATGGTTAGTGATTCCAGAAATTGTCATTGCAAAAACAAATAACGTCAGTTAAAATTCAAATCCTCCTGAATTATTTGTCAGCGAGTTATCGAGCGAACAGCGAGACGGCAATTCGGAGAATGGACCCGATTTATTTCCATCATTATAGCGATTCACAGTTCCTCCCCCATTCTAAATCCGTGCTTATTGGTCACATTTGTGAAATCTCGCAAGAAATTGGATTTGTGTTTAATTAAAATTTGCATTGCAAGCGTCTGTCGTGTTTTGTTTCTCATAGAGGAAATCAGATACGAACCAGGCCAGGAGTGCTGCCGCGAATCACAAGCGAAGTTTTCCCTCTCTTCACTTATGTGCAAACTTGCAAGTGCGACAGAGGGCAAATTTTGAATGTCGTTCGCGGTAGCAGCCCTGTTCCTCTTGCCGCTTCGGCTAAACTCTGCTCTGCCACACCTCCGTGGCGCTCAGATACCCTATCGCGCTAAGAAAGAAAGAGCACATCCTATGAGACGAGCGCGTGTGAGTCATGAGGTCATGATTAGCTGTCATACATCGGTTCGGTTAGACAGAAATACCTTCTGTACGTAAGTACTATTAATTAATCTATGAACGAACTGTCGTATCTTATTGGGGGTCTGAATATGTACCTACTTTGCAAGAATTAGGTCTTACCTTAAAAAATCTAGGAAACCGAATGATAGGGTTGACACCAATTTTGAGCTGCAGCAGATCCAGGGGTGTCAACGAAGCGATGTCAAGCAGAAACGGGCGCGACGTTAAGTAGTGCTTGGCTAATTTCTTTGAGTCGTACACCTGGAAAAATAAATATTATTTTAGGGCGAGATATCATAGACAGTTCGCTAGGCCCAAGTAGGTAATGGAATTGCAAATACGCAAACCGGGGTGATTTCAATCTCCTGGGCCGCTACATTGATGATCTTCATTGGTTTGTAGATTAGTTTCGCAATTCTCAACCTGTGTACCTGACTGAATAAGCATAGTAAGAATAAAGCCATTTTTATTCATAAATTTAAATCATCGAATTAACCGCAAATTTTACTAAAGTCATTCCAGTTCAATATCACAAATGAACCTGGGTATATTACACAAATGGACCTATATTATCATAATTCTCTAGTCAAATTACTATAAAGTGTATTGTGGTGTGTGAATGAAAACAACCGGCGGAATCTTGTAACACTATTTATTTCACGAGTAGGTGTCCGAGTCTCACATACCCGGGATAACCATTAACACATCCACAAACACAATAAACTAAAAGATATCCTAACTAGGAACTGTCTAGTAATATAGGATTAGCCTCGGCTTCAGGCTCTTATCTTTAATACAAAATTTATAACGAAATCACTAATATTTGCGCGCCGGTGTCGCAGTGGTGGACTCTCACTCACTAAAGATGGCTGCCGGTGCGCGCGAAACTTCGCCACGGCTCGGGCCGCGCGAATTGCGTCCTTAACCGCGCTTAAAGCGCGTAATTCAAATAACGGGTGGGAAGCCGTTTTGCGCGCTCTGAACGGCGCGTTGGTGAAGTGTTTGCTATATACTCCCCCTCTAGTTCAGGAGAACGCCCTCGCTCCTGGACTAGTACCCTATCGGTCTTAGCTGGACGTCCACGATTCCTCTTAGGAACGACAGGTTTTGGAAGAGTGCCACTGTTACTTTGGTAACGAGTAAGGTCCTGAATGTGATATCTCCCTAAAGGAACGTCTGGCTGATCAGTACTAGCGATGGAGTATGTTGTAGGACTAACCTTTCCTGTAATAAGGTACGGTCCATCGCGTCGTGGGAAGAACTTGGCAGTTACGTCTCTGGAAGCATTGCTCAGTAGATGCGACTTGAGCAGAACTAAATCACCTACCTTGAACTCCTCGGAAGGCCGGCGAGAAGCATCAGCATACTCCTTTGCTTTGTCTTGCTGAGACTCCACACGTTCGCGAACGCCTGACAAAGACTTCAGAAATGATCGAAGGTATGGAGTTATCTGTGGAACGAAATTGTCTTTTCCTAAAATAGCGCGAAGGTCGTGGATAACCTCTGTGGGTGACCGCATTTCCCTGCCGAAAGTTAAATAAGCGGGTGACTTGCCTGTAGTGCGGCATATTGAACTGTTTAGAGCGAAACGAATCACCGGTAACTTTTCCGGCCAGGAAGTGTGGTCTTCTTCCACGAGTTGCGCGAGCATAGCTTTCATGTCGCGATTTTTCCGTTCCGCTGGGTTGGCCTCTGGGTGATATAAAGGAACGAGATTCTGCTTTATCCCCAGGGCTGACATGCATTGCTGCATGACTGCGGATACAAATTGGACACCATTGTCTGATATAATCCTACGTGGTAGACCGAAACGCATAAAATACTCTTCGACGAGAACAACAGCACATGCTTCAGCGGTGGCTTCCTTAAGTGCGTATAGCTCTGTCCAACGGGTAGCCGTGTCCTCGACAAGAAAAATCCACCTCTCCCCCTGGTCTCCTGTTGGCAAGGGACCGAATAGATCCATCGCCAGCACTTCGTTGCGCTGATTCATAAGCGGTGTTTGTAGAAGACCTGGTGGTTTGGCATTCGTGGCTTTGTAGCGTTGACAGTGTATGCAGGCTTTGACATAATCAGTGATTATTCTCCGCATACCTGTGAAATAATACAACTGCGCTACCTTTTGATAAGTCCGGTCGACCCCTGGATGGCAGGCTGTTGGGGAGTCGTGCAACTCCTTCAAAATGTCTCCAACTCGGCCTCGAGGTATGACTAATTGAGGGCTTTCGCTTTCAGAGTCAGGATTGTAACGGAAAAGTACACCTTGATCCATAAGGTATCCTCGTTCTAACCACCTTTTTGCAGCGACGTCATCAGTCCCTTCCAGGTCCGTTATTACCTTTTTCACCTCCGGGTCGTCCGTCTGTTCCTGGCGCAATTGACTTGGACTCTTCGTGGGAAGATCACAGATCACGGAGCAGATGCCGCAATCCTCGCGAGAACCAGTAGAGCAGACTGGTCTGCTTAACGTATCTGCCACTACGTTCGCCTTACCTGGGGTATATTGGAAGCGGATGTCGAAGGACTGGAGCCGTAGGGCCCAACGCACTAATCTGCCTGCCGGTGACTTGAGTGAAAGTAGCCAACGTAGAGGCTGGTGGTCACTGCCGATAATGACCGGTTGGCCGTCAAGATAAGGTCGAAAACGCTCCACAGCCCAGACAACAGCCAGCGCTTCTCTTTCTGTTGTAGAGTAGTTGCGCTCAGCTGCATTGAGAAGTCGACTGGCGTATTCTATCGGCCTTTCTTCATTCCCGTCGCCTTGTAATAAAACCGCGCCGAGGGCGTAGTTACTTGCGTCTGTACGCAGAATGAACGGACGACTGAAGTCGGCTTGCACAAGGATTGGGGCTGTAGTCAGAAGACGCTTTAACTCTATAAATGCTTGAGTCTGTTCAGCTCCCCAAATCCATACTTGATTTTTCCTGGTTAGGCGCGTGAGTGGTTCAGCAACTTTCGAGAAGTTTGGAATGAACTTTCTAAACCACGCACACGTCTGTAAAAAGGTTCTCAGGTGTTTTAAGTTACCTGGCTCATTCATCTCGAGTACAGCACTCACCTTTTGTGGGTCGGTGGAAACGCCTTGTTGAGTTACCACGTGCCCGAGGTATTTTACGCTTTCTCGAGCGAAAGCGCACTTTTCCCTGTTTACGTGTAGACTGAACTCAGCTAGCCGTTTGAAAACTGCCTCGAGGTCTTGGAGGTGGCGTTGATAACCTTGGGAAATCACCAGTATGTCGTCCAAGTACGCCAATAATGTCACGTCACGTAACGCGGAGCAGGATCGCAGGCGGTCAATTAAGCGCTGAAACGTCGCTGGAGCGTTTTTCAATCCGAAAGGCATCCTTTTGAAGCGGAAGGTGCCCAAAGGACAAACGAATGCCGTCTTATCCCTGTCAGCCTCTCTTACCATTACCTGCCAGTAGGAGGAACGAAGATCCAAAGTGCTCATGTAACAATCTTGCTTTGTATTCTGCAGTAGGTCGTCGATACGTGGCATGGGGTAGGTATCCGACTTGGTGATTGCGTTTAAACGACGGTAGTCAACACAAAAACGAATGATACCGTTTGCTTTTGGTACCATTAGCGCAGGTGAACACCAAGCAGACTCGCAGTCCTCAATGATGTCATCTTGTAACATCTTATCGATCTCCTTCTTCATCATCTCCAGCTTTGCGGGATTGAGACGATAAGGTGGTACAGCTATTGGCGGATGCTCACCTGTTTCGATCCGATGCTCTGCGTATGGTGTCGGAGCTCCCCCTGGCTTGAAGATATGCTCGTGCCTGGTGAGGACGTCAGCGAGCGCTTGCCGCTCAGCTGGTGTCAGGTGTGCACCCTCATCGACCCTAAGGACATCAGCCGCGGCACAAGACACACTTTGAGAGGTAGGCTCGAAACACAGGTTATACTGTACCGTACTGTTACTACTGAAGTACCATACTTCCCTGCGAAAATCTATAACAACACCCGCAGCGGTAATGAAATCGATACCTAACAACGTCTCGTTATTAGTCGCATCCGGAAAAATTAAGAATGGAACCGTAATAACTGCCTGTTCTAGTTGCACCTCTAGTGTGGTGGTAAGTACATCCATTGTTCGCGCTACTCCGTCAGCGAGCTTAACTTTCTGTGTTGAGGGAGAGAAAGGATGATTCTGACGTAGAAGGAGAGCATATAGCGTGTGGCCCGCAATACAGTGCTTGGCAGCCGTATCTATTAAAGCGGTACCGTTAACCCCCAAAATACCTATTTTGAAAATAGGACGTGAATCGCGACCCTTAGGACGTCCCGGGACATCGGCACCGGTCAGTGAGTCATCTCCACCACTAAGACAGTTATTACTAAGTATATCGGTACATACATAATCTTTTTTCACAATTTCCGGGTTACGTATATTTACTTTTTCTTTTAAATTCCGGTTACTACACTTTGCCTCGTAACCGTTATTGCACTCACTAATATCTGCATATCCTGTATTCAAATCAACAAAGTTATTAAAACACGCATTACCGTCCGTGCTCAGAAACGGGTTAACTTCCCTAATGTTCGGGGCATTCAACGGGTTAGAATAACATCTCAATTGTTCGGCGTCACTACGCGGGTTAACTTGGTTGAGCACGGGCGGCAGACGTTTTGTTGACATGTTATTATTAATATCAGGACATTGGCGACTTTCGTAAACATTACTTTCATTTATGCATAAAAGTGAGTGGTAACCGTTTGCCAAAAAGGGCTCATTTTGTTTACGACTGTCCGTAATCGAACATTCTCGCGCGACTTCATTTTGATTGAACAAACTGTTCCGAGTCGAACAAGTTGGGACTAAAGTCGAATCGCGACATTGTTCGCGGTATCGAAAATGTTCGTTACACAGACGAGAGTTAGCCGTCTGGAAGGAATTCGTAACACATGTTACATTATTACATCGAACATTAGGCACATTAAAACGTAAACAATTTAAACATTCATTGTTCTTAGAGCGGCACGAAGTAATACTATCACCTTGATCGTGATGAGACAAGCCGCTATTATAACAATAACAAGTTGGGTGGCTTGCGACATTATGATTATTCGCAGAAATCGTAAATAAGCTCGCATTATTCGACTCAGATTCAACACTATAAAAACTTTGATGGGTGTTATCACTGATTGGTCGCACATTCGCAGAGTTATTATGGGAATTGGGCTCACCTTGGTTCATAAGCTTACGGCACTGGTCTTTGGTATGTCCAAACCTTCTACAGTACGCGCAGACGGGGCGATGCTTTTTCACAGTTGCGTCGACGGTGGCGGCGCCGGCGCCCGGCGCGGGCGTCATCGGCGTCGGTGTCGGCGTTGCAGCGGGCGGCGGCGGCGCGCGCGGCTGAGCGGGCGGCGGCGGCGCGCGGGATGTCGCGGCCGCGCCGGATGCGGCGCTCGCGTGTGGCGGGCGCGCCGAAGCCGTGGATGCGTGAGGCGCGCGATGGCTCGAGGTGACCGCGCGGCTTAGCGCCTGCGACGGTGTTGGTTTCCTCTCCCCCTCGTCGAAAGAATCCTCTACGCTTCTCGCTCGGTGAAGCAACTCCTTGAAACTCGCGAAGTCCTCCCTTCTTACTCTCTTGCGTATTTTGCTATTAAGAAGTCCGTATGTCATATCTAATTGCGCTCGTTCTGAGATATCTCCCTCTGGGAGTCGAGCGAATAATGAGCGGATTCTAGCCACAAATGCATCAGTGTTTTCTTCGCTTTGAGGTGACGAAAATATTTCTATGTAAATGCGATGAGGCGGGCGGCGATCACCGTAGGCGCTAATCAAATTTTCTTTCGCCTGTGACCACGATGTGATTTGTGATTTCACACCCTGCCACCAAGTGGCTGCGCTGTCCTTGAACAGGAAAGCGAGCCCGCGTAAAATATTGGAATCCGCCACCTGTGCGCATTCGCTAAATGCCTCCACAGCGTCAATGAAAGCCTCCACCGATTCCTGCTGCTGGCCGGAGAAGGTGGCCTTGCAGCCGGTTAGAGTACTTTGAGCATGCGCCATGTAATTCGGTGTTGACCCGTTGCTGCGCGATACTGACTCCAACAGTTCTCGGAAAGCTTCTGTTTGCGACCGTTGAAGAGACGCGATGATAGTTTGCACGGTTTCTGTAGAAAACATGGTTATGTCTGCATTGTTGGCCATTGACGGTAAATTATTTGGAGTTTGAGCGTGTGCGTTGGCGTCGAAATCTTCTTGTACGCTGTTGTTGATGGGCGGGCGGCCTTGAAGACTCCTCGATCTTTGCCTCGTTACTGGACCCATTACGAAAAACACTGAATTGATTTTTACGTATTCACGTTGGAAGCGCCATATATTGTGGTGTGTGAATGAAAACAACCGGCGGAATCTTGTAACACTATTTATTTCACGAGTAGGTGTCCGAGTCTCACATACCCGGGATAACCATTAACACATTCACAAACACAATAAACTAAAAGATATCCTAACTAGGAACTGTCTAGTAATATAGGATTAGCCTCGGCTTCAGGCTCTTATCTTTAATACAAAATTTATAACGAAATCACTAATATTTGCGCGCCGGTGTCGCAGTGGTGGACTCTCACTCACTAAAGATGGCTGCCGGTGCGCGCGAAACTTCGCCACGGCTCGGGCCGCGCGAATTGCGTCCTTAACCGCGCTTAAAGCGCGTAATTCAAATAACGGGTGGGAAGCCGTTTTGCGCGCTCTGAACGGCGCGTTGGTGAAGTGTTTGCTATAAGTGTTAATTTTTTATCGTTTTTACTCTCAGTAGTTTATGATTGCCTTTAGCTTTACTTGCCCTATTTATTGAAGGACTCGCGATCACTCGAACGAACGAGTTGCTGCCTATTGAGACGTAAAGAATACAGAAATATCATAAACTTTTTCAAACAATAATATATGTCGTATTTTTAATGTAAAAATTACATCATAACTAATACATCTAATTATAACGTGATATTTTAAAATATGTCTATATATATTTATATATAACAGTAAGCACTCGGAAAACAAAATTTAAAAACGGCTTGCATTTTAGAAAAGAATATTCTGAAGTTGGCCAATTAAGTCAAAGTCAGCCAAATTGAAAGTTATACTTTACTGTTTCGTTGATTTGCATTTGACTGTTTATTATTACTTTACTTATGAAATCTGAATTTAATAGGGTATAGGTATTCCTATTTTAAAACATTGATTTAGAATCTGATATGAAATAAATATGAGCCATATCCTTTAATAATTGTATATTATATTTGAGTAGGCACTGTAATCGTTTACTTATTCCAGAAGAATTAAGTCAGACAGCTATGATACCTACTAAGTTACGTTTTTATTTCCTAGTCAGTGATGCTGGTTCATGGTTGAATATTTTTCTTACTTCGAACTGAATTCTAAGAAAATGTGACTATTGCATGATTTACATATACTTAAATATGGATACGATTTTACATCAAGCCGTCTATCTTTTTTGCTGTGTAATCCACGTATGCGACATGAGATTACGCTGACATGAAATCTAAATGGCCAGACCCATTAGCGACACCTGGCCATGTTTCCACTCATCGTCACGTCCGGGACAAGTCTGCGTCCGTCCGTATATCTGGCCTTATTTTGCATATAAGAAACTAGGCGTAGTTTCAAAGACTGGCATTTTTCTGTGAATTTGAAAATCGAGTATGTTCTAGTGAAAGATTATAAATGGCAGCGAAATGATAATACAAACCCTGTGGGATCTCATGTGGGAAGTTTTTTGAAAAGAGGTATGCACAGGGGATCTCACGTATGCACACGCTAGTGAGAAAACATGGAACATTTCCGTTGATACATACCAATGTGACCCTGTTCCAGATATCCGATCCGCAGGACGACCAGTAAAAGCGTAAATAAGGCGTTTGGTGTCTTACGCCAGTTAGAAGACGTGGAACATTTATGCCCATACATACCATGAGACCCTGTTCCAGATATCCGGTCCGCAGCTGTACGACTAAATCGAGGGCGAAGACTGCGTCGCTGATGCCGTCGCACGTTAGCCAAAAGATGTGGAACATTATCTGTGGAGACACATCATATCATATCATATCGTTGTGAAAATTCTAAAATCGCTATATGATTCCCTTGATTTTTTGAGGAGTTCCCTCAATTCCTTATGGACCCCATCTTCAGAACTAGATTATGGTAACAACGGGACCAACCTTGACGTATATTCTTTAAAAACAAAGAATTTTTTTTTCAAATTGTTTCATTAACGACGGAGTTCTGAAGTAACACACATTAAAAATAATTAAGAAAAGAACATACAACCTCCAAATCCTCTCAATTTAGAACCTCCTGCTTTTTTTTAAGTCGGTTAAAAATTCATCCACTTAGGGATCATCCATCTTATTAAAATAGAAAAAAAATAGTTTTCAGAGTTTTTCAAAATTTACCCTCTCAAAGGGTGACAAGGGGGTTGAAAGTTTGTTTCGGGAGCAAATAGTTTTATAAACTTGCAACTTTGTTTATAATCCAAAAAATATTTCAGTGTTTTTGAAGATTCACCCTCTGACGGGCTAAAAAGGGATTGAACTTTCTAGGGACAAAAAAATTTCGGTGTTTTAGAAAAATCATTCCCCCTAAGGTCTAAGAAAGGGGGTCAAACTCAAACTTAAACATTTAATCTGCAAATAGGCTTGAGGGCACTTTTACACAGAATATTTGTATCGAAAACAATTAATATTCGAAGTGAGGGACTAGATAAACTTCGTTTGTAGTAATTAATATACGAGGGGTGTTCAATAAGTAATGAGAATGATAATGACGCAGGTATTTTTTATTAAAATCTATTTTATTTTTCATTATAGTAATCTTTTAGGAGTATATACTTACAATATCGTTTATCTAAATATAAATAATAATGTGTAAAAATCGTGCAAGTTTAAATCAATATAATTGAAATGTTATTTTGATGCCTTTTGACATACGTCCATAGTTCAAGTCTCAGTGACGCTGAATAGTCCAAACGATTCTGATCGGGAAAAACTATAAAAATATGGTCATAGATTTTGTCCAGCCGTATATCAAATCAAGAGTTAAAACGATAAAAATCTAACCAGACTGGTGATTACGTAACGTTTCAAACGTACGAGTATGTAACGTACGTTAACTGTCAATGTGTGTATGGGAAAATGACCGGTAGATTTAATAATCTAATGTACGATCGATAACCTAACGGTCCATTTGTTAGGTAAACGACTAGACATCAACGATTGAGATACAGGTAGACTGGTCAATGAACCAACTGGAGTAAACAGACAGCAGATAAAGATCAAACTTGGAATTGCTTCGTCTAGTAACTTTTACGGGGTGACTCGCAGGAGTAATGTCGAGGATGAATTCTGTTCTTGGTGTATTAGGTACCTACCTAATACACCAAGAACATACATACCTATGCATGATACAATAATCCATTATTGATATACATCCGATTCTTGGATCGTCTCCCTAGAACGAGTTAGGAGTTACAGAAGTATTGATGTTATCTAATTTGTTCATTGATACGAACTAAATCTTAGTTTACATATACTCGGACAACCTGATTTTCGTCAGTTTTACTACTTAAAAGACACTTGAGCATCTAATTCTGCAGCCTTCACCACAAATATCAAGTTAAGAAAAACCGGTGTTGATTCGGTTTGATATACAGGTAATTTTAATTTAGTAATGTTTGTAGACTACCTGTTAAACTTTAAAGAAATTGTGAAGTCTAACTTCAAAGAAACGAATTAATGGAACCTGCCTGGCTACGATGTTCACGTTTATGTCGGATATATAGCATTCGTCCCTTACCAGCAAGTATGTGAGTGCGAGAGGGACGAATCCTATAGCTCCGACATATATGGGATCATCCTAGCTAGACAGGCGTTACTTAGCGGAATTCCATAATAAACCTCTAAAACAATATTCCATCATTTTATTCCCTTCTCTATTTCTACACGTCGTTTTAGCGGAATAGCGCAGGAATTTTGTTCTAGAGATTCATAAAAACTCCGACAGTTTCTTGTATCGTATATTTTATGTAGCCTAAAATTAATTTCAAACTGGTTGCGTCTCCAGTGTGTTTATGCTTCTGACGTAACCCTAGTCGCAATATACAGAAACAATGCCTGCTGTAAGATGGTTGTTAATATTAATATTGTTTTTACTGTAAGCAACATTCACTGCCTGATTAAAGCTTTAAGGATCCTGTGGTCTTCAATATTTTCACCAACCCGACGAATCTGTTGCATGAACAATCATATAAATCGCGTTGAGCGCTATTTTACAGCCGCCTGGCCATTTTATGGAAACAATGAAGGCCCGGAAATGTTACGTTTTATTACTGCTGCCCCAGATGCGCGCTAATTTAGTTTCTTTACACTTTTTAGAAGGAAAAATGGCAATAGTTGCTTGAAGCAGGCCAGGGGTCGTATTTTTGGTGTGCGATTCAGTCTAACTTGTAAAGTATGTTGCTTGGTTACAATAAAATAGTACACTGTTGTAGAGGCTGGAAAGTAAGCAATAGATGAACGAGTTAGTTCGAAGGGCGACCCGAAGGGGAGGCCTTCGATAATAAGAGTTCATCTATTGCACTTTAGGCCGAGACTAAACATTGTGCTTTTCACGAGCACTACGGGGAAATAAAAAAAATATATTATAATAATAAATTTTAAGTAGATAATATCAACATAAAGTTTCATTAATAGTATATTGTATGACAAGGGTCTAAAATAAGTCATAGTACCACGAGTTGGATATAACGAAGTGAGGGAACATTGTTATAGTGGTAAAATCGCTTTTAGAACAGAGTTGTACACTCTATTTTTCACTTTGATTGCGTCAAAATAAAATACTATGAGTATATGGTGGAAACTTTTTTTTATAACTGTTTTGACTCCAACAGATAGTAGTTGAAATAGGAAGGAATAAAGACCTAATGTTTTTAATAGTTAAATTAGTTGAACATAGTATGTAACAAAAATAACCCATGGTTCCGATTGGCTGTCGATGTGTTCTGATTGGTGAATTTAATAATTATGGTGAAGTATTTTAATTGGTCAAATTAGAACGTTTTGTTAATCATAAATATGTATCCATATTTTCCCTAGGGGCAAAATGTACTACTTTAGCCCTGCTTGATAAGCCTAATATGACACACATTTCGAGCATGAGAAGTGAAAAATTTATTATGAAATGCCCTTTCTTAAACTAGTCTATTTTTAATACCAAAAAAATATATAAAAAAAATGAAAGCTGCATTAAGGTATCTGTTCACTAGACAACCTGGCTGCGGCATCGGGTTGAACTTAATTTTATTATGAGGAGGCACTAGGCAGCCTGGCTTCTCAGCCGGTGCGCGGCAGGGTTAAAAAAATAATGCTGACGAGTTTTTTCATACTTAAAAACAAATAAAGCGCTTGTGTGTATTCTGTGTTTAAGAAAAAATGTACCTCATAAATGACTAATTCTTATTGCGTAATTTAATTTCACATGCAGCAGACGATTATTTTTCATTGATTCAATAGGGTATTTTTAGTGATCCAGATAAAATATAGAACTTGGACTAAATTAAAGTTTATAATTAGTTTATTATTTTTGAATACTCAATTTTTTGTTAATGCGTCCAAAAACATTTTATTTTCGCAATATTAACACACGTTTTTTATACTCTGTTACAAACAAAAGTAGGCAGCGTATGACGAGATTATCTGTGATATGATGTCATCTAGTTGTATTGCCAAATGTCAGTCATTGATTTTGCTATCGTTACCAAAGAGTATTAATTATGTTTATGACGGTTATTTTTTTGAATACAAGTTACTGACGTCATAATATTATGGCGGCCATGGTGAATATTCATTTTGGCGCCGAAAAGTAAATAAAAAAATCATTTTTCACTTATCATGCTCGAAAAGTGTGTTATATTAGACTTGTCAAGCGGGGCTAAAGTAGTACATTTAACCCCTAGGGAAAATATGAATACATATTTATGATTTACAAAACATTCAATTTAGACCAATCAAAATACATCACTTATTAAATCCATCAATCACAAAACAATATAATTTAAAAAAATATTTGGTATTGGGTATTAACCAACCAGAATACAGCTTTACTAAAATCGACCAACCAGGAAACAGAATTCATTTCTCTAAAGAGTCTAAATAATATTAAGTTTGTAGTAGTCCCTATTTCACAATAATTAATTCGTTCAAGCAACGCTTTGAAGCGCTCAATGAAAGGTGAGTTAGCTTTTTTGCGCGTGAATGTTGCGCGCGAACCGCGGTGTCTATGTTTCGTGTGTCTAAGCAGTTTAGAAAAAAAAAACATGCTGCCAAATTATATATAAGTTCGCCGTGGAATTTATTGTTAATTTTGGATGGTTAACCTTTGTTTATTCATTTTCTCGCAATCGAAGTGAAAAGTAGAGTGTATAACTCTGGCCTAAAAGCCACATTACCCCTCGAACTACTATTTTGTCAATAACTCTAATGTCATTTAAGCACGCCCAGAATATTATTCTGAAATAATTATGAATACGTCGTATCTTACTACAAAATCCATGTATAGGTACGTGTTGCTAACATAACGTGTTACATTGTTATCATTTTGCGAGGCTTACAGACGTACAGGTATCAAATGTACATATATAAGCGGTTTTTGTGTACTGGATTTGGTTCATCTATGACCATATTTTCGAGCAGTGTGGTGAAAAGTAAAATAATTGCTGTCTTTAATTTCTACATGTGTCAATTTCCTCTTCGATTAAAATATTGTTGTATGTTTATATAGGTAACTTATAGGAAGTTACCTACATAAGCGCATTTCATGCTCATAAAACCTTTAAACTGAAAGATGCTCCATTATATCCGACTTCGTTAAAATTAATGTCTGAAAACTAAAAGTTGAAACTTATAACCAATTCAAAGGACGGGTTATTTTTTCATGAATGTATCAGGCATCACATGTGCGCTTGCTTAAATTGTTAATTGACCGAGTGCAATGAAGGTCTCTACTTCAGCTTCGACAAAAATGCTTTTGTATGTACAGATTTCCGTTGGTCCTCCTCTACAGATCGCATTTCTGAACCGATTCTCGTGAAATTTTGTGAGTAGGTTCAATTATTATATAGATAAGTTTTTGTCGAGGCGGTTTTTGTAATTTTTCAAAAACAACTTTTTTCAAACAAGAAAAAACAACACTCGCGGGATCTAGAGCTCACAGAGCCACTAATTATTTGCGAATGAATACATTTCCTGTGTTATCGTCATCGGGCATATACTGTTAAGCCTTCTGTATTCACGACATTACTGTATTTTACACTTAGCTACTGTAAATGTATTTTAGAGTGCTTCAAAAACGTTTTTTTTTATTTCATATGACAGTCGTACATTATATTAGCATAACGGCGCCAATAGGCTGTCATTTCCTTACTCGCATTTATTATTATGTCATCTAAAAAAGGGTTTTTGAGAATGATTAATATTTCTATGCAACTATGAGAGCGTCTAATCTGCACATACAATATCTAAGCATTTTATGTTGTCACTTTAACCTGCTTTAACACTAGGTACTTACTTATAGGTATGACCAAGCGCCTAACTTTAACGTAATATATACAGATAACGAAATGTGTACAGATCATTATGACAGCAATCCCTACGCAGACACTAATCGCACGGCGAGCCGACGTACCCTCCTGACGAGCGGTCATAGCTCGTTAGTTCGAGCAAATGGAATCGGAAATATGGTGAAAATGTGCTTTATATCATTACAACTGGAGTCTGTATTCTCCTAATAGCATAAGCCATTTATCTCTCTCCTTAATCTCTCTATTAAATTATTTTCTTTCTTTATTATTTTCTTTGCTTCTAATTTTAACCTTGGGCTAATTATCTTATGATATACTTTTTATGAACCACTAAAATAAATTTGACCTTTTGAAGTCAGTCTGCATGTAAATGGTGCGGTAGTAGTTATTAAAAGAAATTATAAATAACAGTTATTTTAGATCAAACCGCCAGTTTAGTCAAATAATAAAATATGATTCAAATTGTCACGCTTTTCTTACGATGATTCTATGAATATGGCCTGCATATCCTTATAAATCTTCTGAGAATAACATAAGATAGAAATACTCACAAATTACCTTCATTGCACGCACTCTTTCAATAATAGAATTGGAGTTTCGTCTGATAAGGTTCAATAAAAGACAAAAACTCTGCAATCAAGTTCATCGCACCAACAGACTTTAAATAAGAAATCCATTCCAATACAAAGAGCTTAGCTAATTTGATTGTCCTTTATTTATGTTTTACTCAAACTCTTGCACACGTAGTTGCAAAAATAACTTTGCAGACGCCCAAAACTAATCCACTCTCGTAACTACTCAAGGCTTAGAGTAGAAAGTATCCTGGCGACTGTTTTACCAAATGCTAGTGTTAGAGAAGAGCTGTCTACAGCCGAAGTGCCTCCCAGGGGAGCATTTAAGTTCGTACTATCGTTTCGTATTTACTTAGCCCGCGTCTTGGGAAATAATCAAAGAGTAAGTCCACTAGAAACCTCCATTGATGTTTTAAAGGTGAGCTGAGTATTTTAAAGAATTCAACCCAAGTTGTTCGTTTGGAATAAAAGTAACAAAAGTTCGCAAGCTCGTTTACTTTAGGCTGGAACCTTAACTCTTAAGGAAAAATGCTCCAAATGCTTTTGGTTTTATTATCTTGACTCAAAAAGTAAACATATTATATACATTAAGAATGTTATTGTCACTCAAATTGAATCGTCAGGTCTGTAACACGAACGATACGATACCCCAGAGCTACAAGCGTCCATAGGCGATACATAGTTACCGTATACTTGTTTGCCACAGACGTGGAAGAAAAAAACAGAAAATGTAAAAGCGGACAAGGTTCTGAATCTATACCCACGCTGAGACGGGTGGCAACCGTTCGGAGTACATTTCGTTGGATACATGTTGTGACTTTGTTTGAATATTGATGTCCAGCGTTGGGAATAACAATTTGCTTCTGTTTGTAAACATGTATCAATACAGGATATACGTACGAAAAATGTGTGATGGAATATTTTTTGCAGTTTTAAGTATTGGTTTAATAACAATCACTATTGGCACGTCATAGGAAATATAATAATTAAAGTAAGTACCAGAAAGAAAAGGGAAGGAAAGTAGCTATAAGAAGAAAGAAAAGAAATCCATTTTGACTTGTTTGGTTTTTTTTAAGTCATATCTACTAATATTTTTAGTGGTTGGATGCCTTCGTCGCATTAATCTAATGAACCATACATTACGCAGGTTTCATACATTCGAAATGGATCTAACTGAATATAAAGCACCTATTGTCAATTTGACTCATACTACTCGTCCTTAATATATCTGGCCGGTCGCAGACGGGTGAGTGGGTTAATGACGGGGATCTATATTCTCTTTTCAGTAAATCCCGGGTCTATATTATTTCCTCGAATAATATTATACTGTGAGTAGAAATTGTTTGTACTGAAGCGATTTTCTGCTTGACCAGTTGAAATTTCAGGAGGAGTTTCGCTTTTACGATGTATGAAACGTTTCTGTCTAAAATTTCGTTTTTGGTACAAGCTTTTATTGCCAACTTCCTTTTGCACAGTCGTCAACTGCCCGTTGAGACGGTTTCAATGAGGTCAAACACAACGGGTTAATATTTTGTATTTTACTAGCTTTTTCCCCTGGCTTCGCCCGCGTAGTAAGCGTAATTTTTAACCGTCTACAAAAATGGAGATTATCAGTTGCACCTACGTATGTAGGTATGTACGGATGTCATTTTCGTAATCGGCACCCCGAGAAACTACAATAATGACACCCATATTAATTTTTAAGAAAAACAAAAGTCCACCATCTTGGATTTGAAAATGCGTGTCATTTTCGTAATCGGCACCTCACGGAATCTCGAAAACGACACCCATATCGATTATTAAGAAAAGTAAAGATTTGCTCCCCGTACGAACTTGGAACCTCCTTTTCACGCCTTTAGGGGAGCAATTTCGAAAAACGTTGAAATATGTTTTGTTGTATTCAAACAAGGAATCTATATACAAAGTTTTAAATCTCTAACTCTAAAACAGAAGTTTCTCCCATACAAACTTTGCACCCCTATTTGATCCCTTCAGGGGTAGAATTTCCAAAAATCCCGTTTTATTCCTTGAATACGTCATAAAAGTAAGCTTTGGACCAAATTTGAAGTTTCTAGTTACAGTAGTTTCGGCTGTGCGTTGATGGTAGATCGGGACTTCTTCTTTTATATATTTAGACTAGCGGCCGCCCGCGACTTCGTCCGCGTAGATTTTAGATGGTAACAAAAATATACATGAGGTTTATTTGTTTCTGTCAGTTGTCTGATGCTATTAATCTTTTGTGAAAAATTACTCAAAAGAAAAATGAATGTCTGCCATCTTGGATTTGAAAATGGATGTCATTTTCTTAATCATCACCCCGAGGAACCTCGAAAATGACACCCATATCGATTTTTAAGAAAAATAATTGTCCGCCATCTTGGATTTGTAAATGCATGTCATTTTCGTAATCGACACCCCGAGGAACCTCGAAGATGACACCTATATCGATTTTTACAACAAGTAAAGATTTGCTCCCCGCACGAACTTGGAACCCCGTTTTACCCCATTAGGGGAACAATTTAGAAAAACGCTGAAACACTTTTTGTTGTATTTAAATAGAGAGTCTGTATACGAAGTTTGAAATCTCGCACTTCAATAAAGATTTGCTCCCCGTACGAACTTCTTGGAACCCCCTTTTCACCCCTTTAGGGGAGCAATTTCAAAAAACGCTGAAGTACGTTATGTCGTATTCAAACAGAGAGACTGTTTACGAAGTTTGAAATCTCTAACTTCAAAAAAGATTTGCTCCCCGTACAAACTTTGAAGCCCCTTTTCACCCCTTTAGGGGTCGAATTTAGAAAATAGCTGAATTCAGTTTTGTTATATTTAAATAAAGTATAAATACGAAATTTCAAGTTTCTAAGTCCAAAAAAATTACGTTTCGCATACAAACTTTGTACCCCTATTTGATCCCCTTAGGGGTGGAATTTCCAAAAATCCCGTCTTATCCCTTGCCACCTTCTGTTACCATCATCAGATCAGATCCGTGGTACTATAATTTTGCATTGTCATCGAACTTACATAAGTATGCCAAATTTTTGCTCAATCGGTTGAAGTGAACTGATTAAAATCCAGTGCACGATTTATCACGCTCAAAAACGTTTTACTGGGGCAAAAACTTTGAAATCATCTGCATCTTTCCGATCTGTCAAGAATCGAAAGAGTTTGGGTAGCTGTCTACTTAAGAGATCTCTGTCGCATACTGTACATACAATACATCTTTGACTATCTTATTGAAAATATTTTTACAATGTTATAGCAAGCAGTTAAAAACAGTCATCAGTTTAAATATTGTTTGAAACAAATCATGGTGTCTTATAACTCACCTGTAGCTCTGGGAAGCTCTGCCGGACTATGAGGGTCCACAAATTATATAGCACGCAAGCAGTGATGACCCACAGCCAATAGAAGTAGAAGTTCTCGTCAGGGTTGACGACAGTCCTCGGCGCTCGGACTTTCCTCCGCCGCTGCCGGTTCGTTGACCTGTGGTCACCTGTCGCCCCTTCCGACCCCGTATCTTCTACCTGAGACGTAATTGAGATTTATTTTGATGGCGCCCTCGATTTAGATAAAAACGTTAGTGCTGAAGTATATGGAACGTAGTCAAACCGAATAATTTATTAAACATGTAAAGTAAACCTAGTTATTCTTGTATGAAATATGTAGCAATGTGACTGACAGACAGACAGGCAAAGTACAACCATAAGGGTTCCTTTTTTACGATTTGGTTCAGAACACTAAAAAGTAGCAAAGTAAAACACAAATAGGTAATACGCATTACTCTGAATTCGATATCACCGTCATCATATCTAGGTACTTATTTCAAACTTCATTTAGCAAAATTCCATAACGGATCCAATAAATTTAAAATGTTATACTGCAAAATTTGCATGCAAGCTGGGTCTCACAAGTCGTTATACAAGATTGCACATAAATTATTTAAAATTGAAAACCGAATGACATTTAACGAATGGCTTCGCTGGGAAAAAAAATATTTAAAGTGTTTTTATTTTATATGGTATTAGTGCATTAAATATAGTAACAGTCAGGACACTAAGCGTACAGGGTTTTTTTTAGCAAAGATCACAGCCAAGCCATTAAATTCTACTTGTATCGCTGCTATACTTTACCTGCACGGTTAGGATGGGTAAATAATATCAATCATGCAATCAATAACTGTGACAATATTGGCAAAATCTCACTGTTTCCTGTGTTTCTGGTATGTGCCGAGTGGAGAATTTCTTCAGGAAGGAGTCTTCTCTCTTCAGAGGAGGTTTTTTCTGCATTGCAGAGCTGAGCTGAACTGTCGTCCGAAGCTTCATCCATCGCTGGTTCGACTTTGTTCTGCATTTGTAAACAAACAAGTTAGTCAAATTTTTCTACAAATGTTTGGTTGCCAAGCAAATAACCATGCTGTAGAAAAGTTAAATTTTGATCAAGATAGACTTCATGTTAGATTTATTCTTAAAAGTATTGCCAATCTAAGAGTTTCAGAGATAGTTCGTTAAATTTAAATTCCTTGAAAATTGGAAATGAACACACACATTGCAAGTTAATCATAATTTAAAAGATGCCTCTATACACACTTTAGAATTTTATTTATTTGTGCTTTCCAGACTTTATTTATACTGAAATGTAATTTATATACGTGCAAACAATCATCTACCTATATGTACATGCGGCTATGCAGTATTCACACTAGATAAACA
The DNA here is from genome assembly GCA_963556455.1 of Epiblema foenella. Taxonomy (NCBI): domain Eukaryota; kingdom Metazoa; phylum Arthropoda; class Insecta; order Lepidoptera; family Tortricidae; genus Epiblema; species Epiblema foenella. Next base: position 5,481,067 of record OY747100.1, read on the forward strand.
AAATTGCATAAATATAAAAAAGTATGTTTGTAGAGTAAGATATTAGTAAGTCTGTATCTATAAATCCATGTAAGTAACTAAAACTAGAACCAAACTGTATCTAAAGTCAGGAGCTTAGACTAGATTTTTTATAAATCTATTCAATTATTTCAACATTCAAACAGATGCAATTAAACACGTATTAAACACTGAATACAAATTGATCTCCCAAGTGACAGTAAGAAAGTTAGAATCGCTTTAAGGTGAGCTAGTAAGGCACAATATCCACAAGAAACACACATATATCCAGTGAGTAAATCATTCCCGAAGGCCTAGACACAGACGAAGGTAGCACATTAGTGGGAAATCATAAACAAACAATGATAAACATTCGACAACGAGGCGGCTTTACCGTCCCCCCCTCGAATCGAACCTTTTTATTTTCCTGAGAGCCTGGTAGTATGCCATGACAGCTTGGACGTGCCTCCATTTATGGCCGCGTTTGTCAGTGTCAGATCCCTCTCTCTCCTGCCCTGTGTCCTGCATCTGCATGGACTTGTGAGAGCTTGACGAGCTCGATGCAATGATCGGTCGCCTATAAATGATGTAGCGTGTTACACGGAGACAGCAGTGTACAGTGTGTGGTCTGTTCGTGACACCCCACCGTGAGTTTCGAAAATGACTTAACCAAAAAAAAACAAAAAACAAAAGGTTATTTCAAACACAAAGAGTACCAGGTGCAACATGGATTGTCCAACCAGTCATGTTCCTGAGTGAAAAACAAATAAGACAACAAAAATAATGGACTTTTTCATTGTCACCAAAGCTGTCTCAAAACTCACGGTCTTCTCAATACACTGTGGCAAAAGGACTGCACAAAAGAATAACATGCATAGGTACATAATAAAATAAATCAGCCTCGCTATAATCGTTCATGGACAGTACAAAGTATCAAATTACGTGTATGGCTTAGCATTACAGTGACGGCTATTCGTCCAGCTGTGCAGTCGTGAACTAATCAATACTATGCAATTTGCACATATAATTTTGTGATATGTGCTGCGGTACTGCACCAATTACGTATGTATCGGTTTCTTAAATGCGTTATCGATTGGTGTGGCGTCCAAGTCTTACTTTCGACCTTCGTCTATTTTCGTCGCAGTGAACTTGCTTACTTCTGAACAAGATTGTAGGTACCTATTTTGTTTCTTTTTCTCAGTCATTAGGCACAAGACTTAGTTACCTACGTACCACATCATCAGTGTTTTATGTGACTTGAAGGCCGCATCATTCGCTCACTATCAGGCATTAGTTGACATTTGGTTTTGGGTCGTGCTCATTGCTAGGGTCGCAGCTAAGCTCTCCATAAGCAGAGGGTGCCAATTCAGGCCACTTACATATCGTCTGGCCTCGCATTTGTCGTGAATGGCGATAACTTGCTCAACAATCTAGACAGGTTAGGAAAATTATGGTTTATTTTCTTTCTTTGAAAGTACAGTACAATATCTAAAGGAATTATTATGTAGTCAGATTGGCTTTTGAGTATTTTGCCTAACACAACACAGTTAGAAAAACAGGTACTTATTGGATTTGAGCAATCAATATACTGAGAAAATTAATATAATCAGCTCCGAAAAACTTAGGCGCACATTGCCGTAAAGTTTTGAAACTAGAAAAACAGGGAATCAGATTTGTTCATAATAAGAGTATTTAAGTAGGTTTATAAGTACACTACATATATCAAAATTTGGTAGGTACCTATAACAACTACGGTGAATTCACGTCACAAATGAAAAATTTATTGCCCTCTATATTGGTTCCAACTTGAAATATTGAAACGGAGTGTATAACATTTCACTTTCGAAGCAAAACTTGAACAAAACGAACAAAACAAAAGTGTCGCAGCAGATTTGATCCCGCGATGTTTTGAATAAGTCTTAAAATAAGCTAGGCTAGCTATTCATGAAATAGTAACGATCACTGTTATCGAAAAATAAGAGCTAGGTAGAGAAGCTCAAATACAAAAAAGTGAAACAAAATAACCTATCTGTCGTAAAAAGATTACTGATACTAGGAACACCGTTATAAAAATAAAATTATGACATACAAGTTACCTGACAAAATCAATAAGCTCCTACATCCGATGAACCCCTATAAAAACAGCAGTAAACCACGAATATCCCCCGCATTAGGCTACCGTTGGTTGAACTGTCGGGACCGGGACAACCAAGAAACCTTGCATATTCGTAGGAGGGTTTCCTGGGTTCCCGTAGGTAGGAAACTATAACTTAAACTCAGGTATTATGCAACTAAGTTCTATGTATTATAAACTTAGTTTTATATGATATGTAGGATTGTTTTGCTATCGTGTCACTTTTTTGTATAATTTCGTCTTGTTTAGGTACTTGTATCTTACCTGTGGATTAATAATAATAGGTAATTTTGTTATTCTAATAAGTAGTTTCGTCAAAGAAAAAAAAACCTTTAATTATTGTAACATAGTCTTAAATAAAATATTGTCGCTTAGTCTATTAGAATTAAGAAAAAAACGTTTGTCTTTGATGTGCTCTGGACATGGCAGGAGTTTTATTTAAGTCTTCCCGATCTTTCATTTAAATATAAATAATAAAAGACCGTCTACGCCCAGTCATCAGAAGCACAAACATTACAATTATATTTACAAAAATAAAATATGTAACACAGTTACGTAACTGCTACCGACTTCTGCTTGCGAATATATGGATGTCATAAACAATATTCCAAAAGAATTCTTAATGTCGAGTTTTTATTGCGCCTCACTCTCTTTACTTTGGTCAGTTGTTCGTGAAATATCAGACTAGGTTAAATTAATGAAATTATAATGAGTGAAACCGATTTTTTTAGAAAGAGTTAAGTGGATAACGGATTTAAAATCTTTGGGAACTTTGGAATACTCGTACAATAGAGGTGATATCCACATCAATGAAATTTGGAGCCGACGGGAAAGTTTTGTTCAGAGCGGATTAAATTACGAGTATCGGACAATAGGGATACAATTTATATAGTGTGGCTATATAGATGGATAGGAAACCATCAAATAGTAAATCAAACAAATTAATTGAAATCATGAAAAGATGGGACTATAAATATTTGCAAAAATGTTGTTTTTTATTTATTGGCCAAATGTATATTTAAAGCTACCAATAGAATTCTCATGTTTCAATGAAAAATAAATTCTATGGCATGTACATAAACGCAATATTTTACAACAAAAACGGAAAATTTCCCTTTTTTTATAAATTCTGTAGTACGACGCCACGCATCACGCCTGCGTGTGAATCTGTATGGAGCGTTTTCAGTGCTCCTTAGCTATGATATGCTTTGCTTCTAATCTTCGTCTTTTGTGTTGCTCTAATTGTCGTTGGTCCCATACAAACATTTGATTATCTTTAAAAACTGGTTCGAATACCATGAAAAATTTTTTTGTTATCATGCCTATTTATATCAGCGGAGAGACAGCTGTCATTTGTTTAGAATAGCTGACAAGAATAACTAGGATGTCTAGTTGGAGATAATGAGGTGTTGTTATTATATGACATGGCACCTGTCGTTAATGATCACAGCTTAATACTTTCTACAAAGTTAAAACTGTTTAACAAAACAACACACTTCAAATTTCTACCTACTTTAAAGCATTACCTACCTGCCTAAACCTATGAATATGAACAAAGATGTTTGAATTACAGGCAACATAATTGATTTAAAAATCGTGCTGAATTTCGTAATTGTCTTGGAATTTAAAGATTATCTCTTAAGCTGGTTTACAAAAAAAACAGTGTATTGTTATGCCTAAGTATACTCATAGTTAGACATCATTATAACGTTGTCAATTTAAGTACGATCTAATCCCACGAAGCGATAAGGCTCCTTTTCTCATGCGAATTATTATAAGGAATAGAATTCGCTTACGTAATCAATTATGAATGTCAAGGTCCTTTCAAAGTAAAAACATTTTTCCACCTTTTTCCACCCGGCGAGACTATAGGAGCAATCGTTGCTCAGTTCTTCATATATTAAAAAGCTCACCATTTATATTTTTATCAAGGTTTGTGATAAAAAATACAAGATGTTGTTATGGAGTGTCCATTATAATTAACGTAATCTCGAATTTGTAAGAACCGTTCGTGAGGTTCGAAAAACAGGATTTATGCTTTGAAGACAGTCCTTTTTTTGCATTCAATTTATTCCCAGCGTCTATTAGCTTGATTCGGGATCGTAATTTATTTCGTCAGAGGTTGATTGCAGTGAGTCACGAGGGCTTCATTACCTTCATTCACTTGAAGTCTGAATAATATACCAAAACAGCGATCTTCTATTAGTAGACACAGAAGGCATCCATAACTCGTTACAATTATTAATTCTTTGAAATTTACGTAAGGTTCCGAATTTTACAATGCTAATCGTTTTGAAGCCGTTGGTGCATAGGTACTTATCTAAGCGTAAGTTACTTCTAAATATACATTTAGGGACTCATTTAACAGTATAGGTTCTTCGATAGTTCGACAGAAACTACTTTTTATTTTTTTAACTTTGAAGGGTCAAGCCCAAGTTAAATAAAAATGAAAACGTTAATTATAACTATCAAATGACTTAATTTATAAGGTCATATGTATTTTCCCCGAAATTAGTATTTTGCACCTAAATTATCTCACAAGTACCTCGTTCTAACTATACACGACCTTAGTGCAGGATAGTTGCAGTGTCAATAAATGTCAATGCTGACCAAGAATAGCCCCAATCAATAATCCGAGACAGGAGCCTCTTCCATTTGCCACATTAAACATTCACATTGGGACTAACGGAAGGCCTTTTAGATAAATGATATTGAGTTGGTTGTACTTAGCAATATTGGACTTTGTATGAAATATACCTAGCGCTTAAAATTGATAAAAAATACTTACCGTGCAATCGCAAGCACCCAGGTACTCACAGTAAACAGTAACCAGTATACGTGGTTCGCGAACCGTCAGCGAACGGCTCGCTACAAGCCGATGCATGGCACTCTTTCATTTACGTACACACTTGAACTCGTTACGGTACGTTCGGTTACGGTTACATTTCGCTAATGAGTACCCGACTTAATGTTTGTTACATGATATTTTAATTATCTTACTGTTTGGGTTCGTTACAATTACGATTTGTCTGCATACTTTTAAGATAACTTATAATGCTTCGAAATTAGAAACAAATAATACCGTTGCTAATTACTTTCCATGAAAATAAAAAAAGGTAGGTAGGTATTGTTCCCATAACAACATTTTCGAATAAAATTGCGAAAAGTATACATTTTATGTTTTACCTACTTGAAGACCAAAAGGTTTTTATAATATTAATAAAGGTAACTCAAACTTTGAATCGTGGACATTCCCTTTTGCCAAACTTCGAGGTCGGTATTAATGGTGTGAAGACTTGGAAAAATTTAGCGTCGATAACTTATCGTTTATCGGAAATTAGAGTTTTACCGGCACCAGATACACATCTTTTGGGAAATTACTGGAAAAGTTGCCGAGATGTTTTGAATTTTAATTAGTATTTTTCGAGGTACCTCAAGTTCGGATCAATTAAGAAGGAATTCAAGAGTTTTAATGAGACCGTGTTATCGGCAAACTAACACTGTTCGAAGTAAAACAGATCATCTTTTATTATATTACAGTACTGTTATCTCACGAGCGCGGGTTAGCCATAGAATAGAATAGAATAGAGTTTATTTGCATAGAATAAGTAGGTACATTTTTGTCCTTAGGTGGTATGTGACAATAGGTAGCTTATCCTGCTATTTGTATTATATACTAGCATGCAAATATTTTTGAAAATGTTATTAATGAATATTTTGAGCCAGAAAATCCTTCACACCACCTTCACCTTTCCTTTAATTATTTTCAGTTAAAAGCTTAATTAATGCATATTTGAATTTATGTAAAGGTAGCTCTTGTATACATTTCATAGTTGTAGTTGTGATACAACGTGAAATCATAGCTCATACGCTGCCGCATACATACGACAATGTGAATGTATATCTCAACACACACCCATGGCTCACCCGCGTTCGTGAGAGAAGAGCACCGTACATAAAGTACCAATTTAATAACACAAGAGAATATAACGTTCGCTTATGTAGGGGCTTAGGCAAACTCTATGTTATCATTTTCCTTGCTCGTCTCATATCTCGGCTAATGTAAAAAAGTGTTAGTGATAAATAGGGGAAGTGTACATTTTATATTATTCATCGGTACGTGATAAACTAGGCAATTTTTGGTACTTCATTTTATATAATAATCGGAAAATATTTATGAATTAAAAGTTATTATTTTACTAGGCTCAATCGCATATAATAAATATTACCTCGATGTATAGAACTGTTTTGTAAGCATGCCTAATATGTAGGTATTTAAACATCGGGGCAGAAATTAAACATTTCGCGATTGTAGTGATGTATATAAGTACTTTCGTCATCAACCAAATCAATTAAAATACGTGGGTATATATATGAAACATACATTATTAAACAGATAATTCAGAGTTAATTAGATAACAAAACCTAATTTTCAGTATATGGAACTATATATACAGTCTGGGGTTTGTTAAGAGGGTATTGTTTTACTCGCAATTCAGGGACAATTTTGCAGTATTTTTATTTATAATTTTTAAAAATATATTTAGGGTGCTCCCATAATACCAATATTGCATTAATAATATCTTTATTCATGTCAGTTTATACTTCCGTCCATCTCTTTACTTTATTTAAAATTTTCAAAACTTCGCTGAAACTTTATCCACTTTGTGAAGTAAAGCAGCTGCCGACTGAAGATAGTCGCAAAAGATGACGTAACTGCATCGCCTGCCTACCAAATGTGAATTAGGTCACTGAATTCGAATTTTCGAACACGACCTAGACGGAGCCTAGCGTGTCTGTGAACTTGAACTTCTAGCCGACAGCTAAAAGTACTGTTTAGTCTTGTAGACTTAGGGTCGATTTTTCAATTGCCAGATAAAATTATCGGTGTCACTTTCAAATGTCATATGAAAGAAAACAATACAGATAACATTTATGTGACTTAATACATAGTTTGAGCTAAAGTTCAGTCTAAAAATTTAAGTACATGAAGATAATACTTTGGTAACAAACTTTGGGGTTTAAGTTTAAATAATAAACCTACCTAGGTTTGCTACAATATCTGCAAACAAAGATTCTTGGCGTCCAATGCATATATTTTCAATTTGTAATTGAATACTACATTTAAATATATACATATTGTTCTAAAATCTTAAAGATACACGCACAAGGAATTGATTTTACTCTTGTTATTTCATGTGAGCAATAGCTCTATGCTCCTAATATAATAACCCGTGACATCGGGCATTTGTTTTGGAATGAGTTGTGTCACTGTGTTTGATTATGTTTAATTTAATATTGCTAGATATAGGGTAGACGTACCAACGCTCGAAACCTTAATGCCCAATAGTTGACACATAGATACTGTTCACTTTTATTACATATAATGATTTCAGATCGGAAGTGACAAGTATTGGGTTGGTGCCGAGCACTGGGAAATTTACACTATGTGAAATAAATGAATAACTGTTATTGGCCTTCTTTTATGTAATTATCAATACGTCATGGTTATATCTACGGCTGTAGTTGTCCTGAATACCTATAAATATACAAATAACACACAGACGTAAATTTGTTTGAGAGAAGACTATTTTTAGGCAGCCAATATTATTTTATATTCTAAAACGTTATTTCATACGAAACTATATACTATATATGGCAGATATAATTTATGACCTTATTGGCATGGGATATGACATTTACGTTATACAATAAAGGGTTAATACTCAACTGGAAATAGTTCCAAGTACAACCTACTACGAGGTTAGTGTAGTTAGGTAGTTAGTGCTTTTCCTGGCAACTTATGGTAGACAAACGTTCTGGAAATAAACTATTGTACGAAGATGCAACACTGTTGAAGGGCCCTTTGTTCCAGAAAGGAAGTCAATTATCTGTTTGTCTATAGGTAACCCCTATTGTTAACAGACAGATACAAAAAGATAACCATTCCGATTGTTCCTGGCAGACTTGTCTAAAGCGCCTTTCCTTATTTATTTTCGACCATTCGACAAGCTTGTCAATCTTTTGACTGTTTATCGTTAGTTATCATCGACAATAGACTACATTGAAAATTGCTCGAACGAAATGATCTCCTAAATTGTTTCGGAATAAACTCTGGCATTATTATGACATTTGTCAGTTGTAGTTCACCGGCCGTGCGTAACTCCCAATTCCTTGATTTACGTTTTATCAGTTAAATTATAATTTCTTTGATAAGTATCGTCATTCGATCACATTTAACCCATCATAATGGGTCGTGCATTTGGGACACTACGATAAACTATATTGATATAACCTTGTACGAATGCTGCCGTCATATCGACTGGTGTATTAACCAGACCTTCTCCTAGACCCACGAGCCATGAAATAGACAATCAAATATGAGTTAACATTACATACAGTCTTCAAAATTATTGAAATATACTACGTCGGGTATTATGTGGATATGCGAGATATTTCTGAAGTCTTAATGATATGTATATCAACTAGGAGGCACACATGATCGCCTTCACGTTCGACGTAAAGCATTCTTCCCTCTCGCATTATATCGTTGCTAGTGAAGGACGCATGCTTAACGTCCGACATAAACACGATCATGTTAGCTAGGCTGGTCACGCGTTCATTGGGCCGAAAAAAACTAACCTTTAATTATGAAGTGCTGTTTAAAAGAAGACTGCTCACCTTTGCCCCGGGCTCTTGCAATCACTACTAGCATTGTTGCTCGAGTCATCGTCGTCTTCTCTAGAAGTAGCAGCAGAGAGGACTCTAGAAGAACCTGCGTTGATCTCACTCCCATCATTGTCTTCACCTTCTGAAGTCCGGGAATTGCCTTCTTCTGCCTGTGAAAAATGGAGATGATACTTTGCTTAAAAAAATTGGTATTATTTTTAAACACACTTTTCTTCGAAAGTACTTTATAAAAGCTTATTAATTTATTTGTAATCAGAGGTGTAAATACGTAACTTTTCGACCTAGCGTTAGGGAAAATCAACTGTTTTCCCTTACATTCAATGACATTTTAATCTACCTAACCTAAATACAAAACTTTGTGCAATCGACCTGCTAGTGTTGACTGTTGTGATAGTTGTTCTAATGTTGTGAACAATAGTAATAAACAATGTGCCATGCAAATTCAATTTGGTGCAAAATGGCATGCAATGTATGTTGACCTGAATTTTGCACCATGCTTCATCTAATTTATTCTTAATATATCAATTTAAAAGGTTAAGACGATTGACATAATGAAATAAAATCTCTACTATAAATTAAACAAAAAAAATACCACCAATATTCTAAAAGATTATGCACTTAATTACAAAAAAATTGGTACATTTTGAACAAACCTCATTAATACAGGCAATATTATGAACAAATCAAATCTCTTAAATCTGAATAAGTATAATGGAAGATGAATATATGTTAAACCTTTGATGAAAAAAACAGTAACCTGAGGGAAACCGTCGCTATTTATTACCAAATGATTTCACTAACTGAGGTTCCTCTCGGAAAAAGTAAAGCATAAAATAACGATCGTTAAGAGACTAGAAATCTAAAGGTAATTACTATAAGTATGAAGAGAACATTATTTTAAAAATTGATAAACTTACCTGGATTCGAATAAGAGGGATTGTTTCCTCATTATGTCTGCTGTACATATTTTCAATTTTGTACAAGCCTCTCATTTATGTAAGTTACTTCTATTACAAAACAATTTTAAAACTGGTGTATAACAGGTCATACATTGAGAGTAGGTAAATAATATATGGTCCTTGATAATACCCTAATACTGGAATGAACATCTTTGTGTTACTGTGTAATCAAAGCAATCACCCAGGCTCCTGATGAAACTAAACAATACAATATACATATTACAAATACTAAACTCACGAGCAAAAATAACGAGTACTCTTTCTATGGAAAAAAATACAAAGCGTATCCGTTATTCTTGCCCGTGAGTGTATTACAATGACCTAACATGATGTAAGTAAGTAGGTAGTCACGAAACTGTAAACGTTATTTCCACTTCTCACCCGAAACATTAGGTATTCGGTAGGACTTATGAAAATAACCTAAAGAAACCGAGGAGTCTGTAGGAGAAGTTGCTTACTTTTATAATTATAATGCACTTATTATCATTGGCATTTCATTGTTTCATATTTAAGTAGGTAGTCAAGGTATGTTAAGTTCGTATTATTCCTATAATTTCACTGGAATTCATATTTGTTTTACTTTTTCTGTCGAAGCGTGTAACGTACGTTGAAAATCTGTGCGGTAAAAAAACCAGGACAACTGATGAAAAAAACGTTACACGTTTCGTTAGGGCCGTTGTTTATACAGTAATTGAAACCAGCGAAAATATACGAACAAAATAAAAATGGAAATACGATGATGGGTGAATTGTTGTCGCTTGGTACATACGTACGTACGGTGAGATAGACGATGAAAGTATGTGTGTGTGATAGACAAGTGCACTTCGAAGCACTAAGAAATTGTTAGACATATAGTACATACATGCACTTTAAGGAGACCATTTCTAAAAGATTTATCGATGGAATGGAAATCAATTTAAGTATTTTTATTTCCGACGCTTCGACGGGATGCACGGGTCATGGCACCGGAAAACTTCACAACGTCACAAATTTAAAATGTATCCTCTTGTCGGTGGAGTATTTTACAATTCTCTCTCTCGTATGCCAGCCTTCTGACTTCCTGATACGACACAACAACATTTAACTGTGTTTAGGGAGACCACGGGAAGACCCTTGCCTCAGGTCCCTTCTATCTTTCCTTCCATAATGGTCTTTAAGAAGTTGTCTAGCTATATCAAATGTTCAAAAGCCAAAGCAAATTATCAATGGCGACAGTTAGAACAATCAACTACCACATAAAAGTCTAATAAAATGTAGAGAGTAGAACAGAATATGAATAACAATCCTTTTGTGCAAAGCTTGTGAGTTACGAATTAAAGTAACGTTAGAGTGATACCGCAAGAAACAGATAATTGGAATTGTGTGATGATATCCCTTTATGCATTATTTTTTAAAAGTGGTAAGGCTATCTAAATACATTAAACACGTCATCCGCCCAACCAAAGGTCCATCACAACCCAGTCTCATACCATTCTGTATTACATTTTCGATAGAGCGGAATAAGTGGATACCGGTATATGTATAGATAGCGGATCAATGTTAGAGTTATGTTGAGTATTTTAATTTTATGTCAATTGAAGTCGCGTGCTATTTGTGACTCGTTCTCAGTGCGTTTATGCTTTATAAAATATGTTGATATATTTAATTTCTTACAGTGAATTATTATATTACCAGACCTCGACAAATTTTTATTATTGGTGTCGGCTGCGAATAACAGAAAAACAGTACCTAATCCGTTTAGAATTCCACCGGTTAATTGAACACTGAGCACATAAAAAATCTCGTACAAATTGTTAACAAAAGTTTCTGCTTGTGGCGTGTACTTATAAACAAAGATTTATGTTTTATCCGTAACGGAAGCGGATATCCGTAGGTATAAGCAGGGCATGTTTTTATTTATCTTCTTTGTAACACTAATATGCAATATACATAAACAGAGCAGTAACCGTAAATTGAGTTTTTATAATGGCGGGCGCAGTACAGCAGGAATAAGAAAATCTCGGAGAAGAAGTAATGTACCGTTACGTTTTGAGGAAAAACATTTGTAAAACATAATATTACATGCTTTCTAAATAGACTGCTGATCGAAATGAACAAATTTGAAAAGCAATAGGAATATTTTTGAGTGAAAACGACTCCCCAATATAACAAATTCACACCCCACTCGATTGATTAAGTAGGTGTGGACCCACCTCATAATCCCTTATAAGGGGCACCCGAATTCGTAACAGCATCCGTCACATAAATGTAAACAGTCCTCGGGTAAACAAAGGGCATGGCCCCGAATTCAAAATTAGGATCCGTCGCAATGTACCGTCCGTGTCCATGGACTAATTTAGTACACAAGCTGGAAAGTGCACTAACATCACCGCACTTAATATTAAATTAAAATGTAAACACAACAACACTGATACTATTAGTTTATAAAATTTGAAATTGTAAGAATAGGACAGATTTTGTAAAAAGACTACATATATAATTTTCACAATCATGTGAATTACATTTCATAATGACTAAAAATTGACACTTTTTTTGTTTGTTAGCCTAACAGTAGCCGCTATTACGAATGTTTATTAAGTGTGACGAAAACTATCATACATTTTACGTATTGTATCAGAAGTGAAGTACATATTTCCAGTAAACAATTCGCATAGTTTGAAGAATAATGTTGTCAAAGATGCGTCGAACAACAACGAAAACGAACTAAACGACTTTATAACTCTGTAATGAATACAGATCAGTATTTTTTAAAGTTACTTGACTGCTCATTTGTTTTGAAACAATGTGAGCGGAAATACAAAAAAAAAACATATTTTGTTGCCGTGTGACGTAGCTTTATCGAGAGTAAATTTAAATGCATTTTTTTTTTTAATTTATTGACTTCACAAAATAGAAATAAAAGCTGCACACTAAAGCTAAAGGAGCGCTTTCCAGTTATGTAATTCCATGGTCTGGTCTTATCCGGATGGTAATCTGGGTTGATCCGTTTGAAGTGGCCGGCTGTAGAGTCGACGGGTTCAATTATGAATAAAACTGTCGATGTTGCTGAATTCATTTCGGACGGAACTCGTTTGTTAAAAAACAACAACAAAAAGAAATGGATCGTGGTTAAAAAAACAGGTCTAGTGAGAGTCAGACTCGCGCACCGAGGGTTCCGTATAAAGAAAGAAAGAAAAGAAAGAAATATTTATTTGGTACAAGTTGTTTACACATTCTAGGATATAGTAAATAGGTACCTATTTAGTACCAAAATGGGTGACGCTCAGCATAGTGTCATGAAAATCATGACGCTGATTTTCAGAGCAACCAGGAAACAACATGAAATTACAAAACAATAAACATAGAGAGAGCTGTCCTTAACATACAACATGACATTGACAATGTGGGAAATGTGTAGCCATACAGAATAATATTTTGTACCTGCACATACAAGTTAAATCGTTCATTATAATACAGAATTTATATGAAGCTAACAAAACATATATTCCATTTTCGATGTGTACCCGTTTCGACCCAATTTATTGAGGAAAATTCCGATTTCAATTTTTTTCCTTTCTTTGAAAGAAGGTACATTCAGCATAATCACGTCGGAATTCATAAAAGAAAATACATGCAAAAATGATTAAATTACAAACTGAGTATAGAAATGTTGTTGACAATTAAAAAAAAGAAAAACTAGATGGAGCCACGGTTATATTTTTCCTGTAAAATATACATTGATATTAATATTTATAATAATTCATATTTTTTCCTTGTTAAACTTCGGAGATAAGGGGAACGGTATTTTTTTTATATTTTCCATCATTAATCGAAAATGACTACGTAAAAATAAATGTTTCAGAATGTGTAACTCATGCCCTTTCTCAGGGACTTTGAAATTTTGAACCACATTTTATCTGTCATTTTTCACACAAAATAAAAAGAAATAAAAAAAATGTTCTATGCATCTGGATTACCCTTCTTTACGTATAACTACTCCAAATTTCAAATCGATAGCATAAGTAATTCTTGAGATATTTAGCGATGTGACAGACGGATCAACGGACAAAGTGAAACCATAAGGGTTCCTTTTTACTATTTTGGTACGGAACCCCAATAATGGCCGTTTCTGTCGCTTTCACACTTAGGTATCATTTTTAGTAAGAATCGGATTCACCAGGTAGATGAGTAAAGATATGGAGAGTTTTTAAATACCTACTTTAATCCGTTCAGCGCTGAGCAAGGATACACATGCGTCAGAGCGCTACGGGCTTTTTACGCTATGTATCGACACAGCTACGAACTACATATGGCGTACGAGCGTACTCGTACCTTAGAAGAATTTTATGTGTACGCAAAATCGAACGGTTAGTCTTAAATATTTTAGTAAATGAACACACAATAATTATGTATATATTTAGTAGATAGATGTTTCCTGATTGATTAAACTTGTTCTTGTGCCAAGAATCATTGATATTTATTACATGGAATTAATAAGTAAGACTGTAACTCTTACAACTTCTTTGGCAAGCAACTCATGCTAGGATTCATGCAACAAGTTGCTGAAATTTATTTATTTATTTGTATATGGAAACAAGGGCTATATTTACATGTACCCAGGCTAATTAACATACGTAATACTGTATTTCTTCGCTGTATCGCAATGCCGATACGTTGTGCGAGGAAGTCACCAGTTATTTTTATACATATTTTCTTGGTAGGTACAATGAAATAAATGAACTTTATTCTGCAGGCCTAATTGCGCAATGGTACTTTTACAAGTCAAAAACTACTAGCGTTTCTCAAGAGACCACTGCCGAAAAGAAACACGGAAAGAAACTCGTTAGTCAGTCATTTTCTCCCAAAATATGCTTACTTATTGCAAATATGCTTATTATTATGCTTTATGAATAAATGAATATGAATACAATGATACTACTTTAAACCTACTTGAGTAAATCTGAGTGGTAAACAACAAAAACGAAACAAAAAACCGGTCAATTGAGAGTCGGACTCGCGCACCGAGGGTTCCGTATACAGATGTGTAGAAATTGAACGCCTGGGTACAGCGCCATCTATCGGCAACTTTTGTTACAAATTTGAGCGACTGAATGTATGGTGGTTTTTCAAGTATAATTCTTTATCACGTAACAGATTTCAATTTTTTTCTTTATTTGTAAGAAGGTACTTTCAGCATAATCTCGTAGGAATTTATAAAACAAAAATACATGCAAAGGTGATTAAATTACAAACTTAGTATAGAAATGTTTTTTGACGATAAAAAAAGAAAAACTAGATAGAGCTATAGTTATATTTTTCCTGTAAAATATACATTGATATCAATGTTATGTAATAAATTCATATTTTTTCATTGGTAGACTTCGGAGATAAGGGGGAACGGTATTTTTTTTCATTATCCCTCGTAAAACAAAAATGACTCAACGTAAAAAATAAATTGTTGTAGAATGTGCAACCCAAGCCCTTCCATATGACACCCCACTCGAAATATTAACTAGACTTTCAAATTTTGTGCCACCTATTATCTGTCATTTTTTCACAGAAAATCAAAAAAAATTAAAGAAGTCATGTTCTATGTATGTATTTATAACTATTCCAAATTCCAAATCGATAGTATAGTTCTTGAGATATTTAGCGATGTGACAGACAGACAGACATACAAAGTGAAACCATAGGGTTCCTTTTTTACTATTTTGGTACGGAACCCTAAAAATGAGGAAAAAACAACAACAGGTATTTACAATGTGTTCCACGAGAAAACATCTCGAAACTGTATACTTATTACCAAATACGATATAAGGAAAATAATAATAATGGAAAATACTTCCCTTAGACATTGAATTAAATCGTTTGATATGCTTTCTTTGGAGAACTGTGTCAACTAGATACAATGAAAATATACATGAAATGTTTACGCTATTTAAGTATTTAGTTAGGTTATACATTTCAGTCTGTTAGATAGTCCTCAACATTATAAAAAGCCTTTGAAATGAAATGAAATGAAATGAAAATGAGTGAAATGAAATGAAATGAAAATGAGTGAAATGAAATGAAATAATTATATTTCAGACAAATGTCCATAAATTAATAAATTTTAAATTTAAATTACATAAATTAAATTCAAATAGATTAAATAACATACGAGTACAAAAATAAAATATTAAAACTAAGCATAAGTCCATGTCTAATCACAGATCAATGACACCAATGATTGATGTGACATCAATGTTTCTATTAAGTAATTTTTAAGAGCTGGAAAGGTTAAATTCAAAATTCATCTTGTAGGTAACTTATTATGAAAACGGACACATTGACCTACAAAAGACTTGTATACTTTAAGGACATGAAACTTTTTAGTAGCAATTTTATTTTTATTTCTAGTATTAATGGGGTGCGGTCCGGTCTGTTCATGTTTGCAAGGACTAGTAACTTAGTACTAGTGTTCAGTGGAATTGACATGATGATAGACTTCGCTCAGTTCTCATTTGATTTAATTTTTGACTGACGCTCAGAGACCTTATAAATCTCTGAGGATATTTATTTATTAAATTTTATTATTTTCACGTTGACGCTTAGAGATTAAATATCACAATATTTTACATTTAGTTAATGATATTTTGATTATTGTATTATTTTTATCGATGTAGGTAGATATTGACTTGTAAAAGTGCCCTTGAGGCCTATTTGCAGAATAAATGTTTTGATTTTGATATGAATATCAGAATTTTCACAGAATGGGTCTAGGTTCTTTAAAAAATAAGTACTGTACTGTCAGAGATGTATTAGGACGCCAGAAGTGTCTGTATGCCAGTTGCTTCACCCCAAATATCATACGAAATAACACTATGAAATAGCTATCAATGCTATCATAAACTAAGCGAGCTGTTTCTTCATTGGTCAATTGTCTAATTTTTCTAATAGCATAAGCGGCTGAACTTAATTTATATAAATAAATGTGCGTTTTTCACATAATGTAATTTTGTATTGTAAATTCACGATTTCCAACCGAACCAGATCATTAAGTAGCCTAAATGAAATATGTTGTTTAAGTTGTTCTAAAATTGTTAATCATTATTAGAAAAATATGTATGTATATGTCATAACGTACCTCGTATGAAATTATGGGGTACAAGTTGTCAAGTGATATTGAGATCCAATACTCGACAAAGGTTTGGAACTGGGTCGTGTCGACACTTATCGCACTATGGAAGTGAAGCGCAGCTTATGTCGTCATAACTTGTGAGCTGGGACTCAACAGTAAATCTCCGTCAGTCAACCCATTAAATCTGTGTCCATAATAAATGACATAGGGTTTTCTAACAGATTCAATTAGAGTGGAGATGTTTTTTATTGTTCCATCACCTTCAGCTTCGTAATTTTTCATAAAATAGGGGTCGCTAACTCTAACATTAGGTCAAGCCTGCGTTTGTCGTCGTGTGAAGAACAGATCTTTCACTTTAAGAAAATACTGATCATTTAGCATTTTTCATTATCAGAAGCTATAACTCGTGACCGAATGATTAAGAATATTATTAAAGAATATTCTGAGTACAAGTAGTTGTTTATTCATCCAAATTTACCAAAGAAAAGAGAGCCATTTTAACGTTCCAGCTACTTTTATAACATTCGTGATCGAACTATTTAGTGAACGAACGATTGAATGATGTCACTAACGTGGTGTTTGCATCATAGAAGCACAGATGAAAATACTGTTTAACGACTGTTTCACACTTTCGAAATAATTTAAGTGTGGTAACACCGACGCCAAGTGACATCATTCAATAACATTTGAAGTTCATTTAAATAATATATCTAACTGTAGTTATCTTATAACTAACAATATGCATTAGATAACATGCTATTTCGAAAACAATATGTACATTAAATTACACTTTCTTGAAATGTGTTGCTCATATATTTCGTACAAAACCGGGGGCGACTATAACTTTAAATTGTTTGAAGTGTCCTTGGTCTCCAGTGACTTTTCTGTGTGTTAGCCGGGGGAATTTGATTGAATACATGGACGTTTTCGATACCGACATATGTACTGTTGATTGCATTGCGGTTGATCCACTCGTCTTTCTACTAGATAAAGTAACTTATTGATGTTTCGAAATGAAGATAGGACAGATAAGGATTATCGCTTTATTTTATGATGCAACTAATAAGGCATCCGAGTTTCTTTGTTAGTCCTTTGAGATATGAAACATATTTAAAAAATCACAAGTAGCGTATTTTAAAGTGGATATCAATATCATCCTCAAGGCGATGTTCGATACTTTTGTTTGACGATACGTATGTAGCTAATTTTGTGATATCACGAAGATATTTAAAAAATCATGGGTATGTCACTACGAAAATATAGTGAAAACTTCGAATAGTTATATCACTTCATCTGTCTGAACCTTGCTGAACTTTACAAAATTGTCTTTTGCGTTTCACAAGTCATATCGCTGATGCTATGGTCCGAGATACCAATAAAATATGTTGAATTCAGCTTCACCTCACGAAGCACATCAAATAGTTATAAATACTACAATAATAACTAAACACGAACAACTCAGAATTAATTGTTTACATTTAATACTAATATTAACTTAGAGCAAAGTTCGCTCAGAGTAATGGCCGATGTCTTATATACAAAACTAAACTAATAGATCTCCAACATCTAGTAAACAAAACAACCGAGAGCAATCAACACACGAACAATTAGGTAAACTCGTGCAAGCATTCGAGATAGTTGAACAACATGCAAGTGCATCTAGCATATTAAAATCACTTGTGCAAGTAATTGTAAACAAACGTGCTTTAATAACAGGTTTCGATTAACGTAGAAATCATAATATGAGCATATCAACTACCGTCGCCATCAGATTTATCGTAGCGAACTAGGTGCTCAAATATATTTGAACACGGCTCTATTCTCCAGGCGTTATGGCCCAAGAATATTCCCACTTCCTCTTTTGGTCTTGAATACCAGAATTACAGAGACAATATAAAACAAGCGATATCCTAGGGGTCTTTTCTATAATTTGGACAACAACTAGAGTCGTTGCCCAGCCGCCATCGCTAAAACCGACCGAGGAGTCATAGAGTCATAAAGTCACAATACAGAGTCGTTAAGTATTTAGAAGGTCCTGGGTGACAGACTTCATAGGCTGTACGAAACTATAAGAATAAGATAGGGAAATAAAATAAAATATTCTTGGCTTCATATCTAGGTACCCTATACATCTTTGTCTGATCGGATCTGGAGACGCTATACAAAATACATCTTGCGGTACGTCTGTGCTCAGATGTTATTACTCTGTTGGTCGTTATTACTGTTGTCATGTCACAAAACGCTATGTTATATTATTATATATAATTATCTTATTGTATGACTTGTGATAGAGGCCTACTTACTACTTATAAAATCAACAGCTGATTCAAATTTTTGTGCAGTATGCCACGCGGGACCGTTTTATGCAGCTTAGTATTTTTTTTAATTTTCAAAATGGTACTAGACTACATTTGCTATCTACCCTCTAAAAATGGCCCAAATATATAAAAATAAACTAAGTTTATTTAACACATTCGGTACCTATCTTTGAGCGAAACCGTTTTTCTTTGAGATTGCTGAAGCGATGGCCTGTCACAGCCACTTTTCCCACGTCCAGTTTAATGGCTTAGCCTATTTACTTTTTCTACCTAGTTTTATTTTATATATACACTTAGGTACCTGCTTGTTTATAGCTCCAAAAGTAAAAGTACCCTTTTGATCAATTTACGGAATAATAGTTTTCATTGAATTGATTGATTGATTTATTCATTGTAGAAGAAAAAGGAATAGAATCTTAGACAAATACACTTACCTACTACTACGAGTATAGGGTAGCTAAGGGTACTTGTAGTAATTTTGATTCCGTGTTTTTACTTATATGACTGATGATAGTACCGGCTAAATGCCACTAAATTTTTGAAAATTGACATTGAGAGACTGCAGTCTCATTATAATCATATTATAACTCCTGGATATAAATAACTACAGTATGGGATTCTCCAAGAAAAAAGTGTATACATTTTTTAAGGGTCGACAACGGGCGTGAGAAATTTATGGAGTTGCTACCGACGTGGTATAAAAAAAACTAACCCTACCTGGCCCTACAATTGCTAAAACCACTGAAATTAACCTGATTTGAGAACACAGACGAAGTTTATGTTCAAATGTATGCACACATGTCGGTGATCATCTTTTCGGCAAGATGGCGCCAGTATTCTAAACTCCATTAAATCCAAGGATCCCACGTGTCCCGTCTCTAATGTTCTCCTACACGCGCTTAACGACGTCTTTCTGAGAACTATTTCCTTCATCCACTTCCGAGATGTGCGGATCATTTTTATTGCTGTATAATAAATTTATACGCATTAGTGAATTTTTATATCAATATTGGTTAGCCGAATTTAAAACTGGAATTGAGACGTTTAATTTAGTGTGTAATAATATATATAATTAAGGCTAGTAACATAAAACATTATGACTTTTAAAATAAATTTACTCGTTGTTTGGCATTCATAGGAATAATATTATATAGATATATATAGTGTATGTAGGTACCTATATGGGTTTACGATGAATTTAAGTTAATGTTTTGGAAGTAGGTACATCAGTTCAAAAGTCTAGTACAAGTGTAATTGTGTGAATCAACTTTTTAGTGCCACTCGTTGCCGTGGTTACGTCCAGTTGTCCAGGGGACAAAATTCGAATAAAATCGTAATTTAAGCTATTTAAGTTTATCAAACATACGTATGTTTGTGGTACTTATGAGCTATTTCCATAATGGTCCATCTACTAAGCATGTTAGTAGAACTTAATACAACATTTTTTTGAACAAACTGCGCCACAACTGTCTCTTGGACAACGTGTCAAGATAACAACACAAAAAAAGTTGATCCACCCAATTATCAAAGGAGTCCATAAGAATTCTACAGTTAACGTAATCTTTAGTTTGACGCCATTAAAATTTTCTCGGAGGTGGAAACCCTAAATTATCCTCCATGTTTATTTTACTTTGAGGAAGCGTTGCCTCCGGGTTTTGCTTATTCATCTCATTAACCACGACAGGGCGTTTTACATTTCGATGAAAACGTTTGCATTTTGTGGACAATACAGTAAAAATTGTATCTAATTATAAATATTTGAACTGGAACCTTTTTAAACTTTAAGTAAAAGATAAAAGTTGAAAAGAAAATGCTGAAGCACTGAGTTATCAGGGTAAAATATATAATTTATTTATTAGTAATTTTCCTATTAAAAAGCAATTCTGCTTGTTAAAAAACATTGCCTTATTTCTGCTCGAAGTCACGAAGAACAGGCCAGACCAAGATAAAACAATTTAGTTTTTATTTCACTCACCGCGCTAGCCGGTCAATAAAGCAGAATTAGGAAAGTAATAAACAAAGTTGCTTTCACGAGCCACGGCCATTATTGCCCTACATTACGAATAGACGCCGTTTCGATATTGATTTTGCTAGGTATAATTTGCAGAATTTTATGATAAGACATTTAAGGCCCACTGTTAAGAACTCGTTTTTTTTTTCTATTTCAAAGTCGTATTTAAGAACGACCAGGGGACCAGGGTCTAGATATGGTTCGTCATTTTCCAATAGTATTTGCATTCTGTGTTTTGCGAGCTAATTATGACGCGTTAGTTCGTTGCTTACCAATTGAGCACATTCAACTTATTGATTTACGAATCATGCGGAGTGAAGAACAAAAATAGACCTCCTAGAAGGCAGTGAAATAATGAAGTGTATTATCTTATTCTCGACACGGTAGTTGTTGGTACATTGAAAAAGGGTATTGGATACCAATTTTATTAAGGATGTTAAAGCTAAGACGGCGCTGAAGACAAGTACGTCTATGTTTGAAAGTTGGCTCCACTGTCTTTTCCTTCCAAACCTGAAATATCCTATCATCATATTTCCTTTGGTGCCTCGAAGAAAACTCGCCATCTCAATTTTGGACATAAGTATACCTATTTATCAATGAATGTATGAAGCACGGCTAACGTAGTCTTCATCGCGGTAAAATTCTCTAAAAACTAAAATGACAAAGTGGATTGGTGTAACTTGTATGAATGACGTAGAAAATATGTAGCTTGCAAACAAAATTCGGTTACAGAAAAAAATCTTACATACATATGTACCTAAATAACTACATACGATGAAAAAAGAATGTGAAAACGGCTGAACTATAGAAAATAAAGGAATCTGAATGGAAATCATTATAAATACGATACTATGTCGTGCCTCAGCATGAAAGAGAAAAACTAATGACGCTATTTGTGCCAGGATTTTTATTCTCAAAGCAAGCAAGTCTAGTGTAATATCTGTACTATTTTTAGTGGATATTTAATTCGTCCTTATTAATATTAAGTAGAAAATATAAAGCCAGTGGGTCTGTGAGCATTTTTTAAGTTTTTAGCCCTCAATAAAATTCGTATAGGTAATTACTTAACCTGCTCACAAAATTTCACGAGAATCACCGAATGGACGGACATTTGGAAATCCGGACACCCGAATGCATTTTTGCCCAAGCTGAAATGGAAATCTTCGATCGCTTCGCTCAGTCCGTCAATAAATACGAAAGCAACTCTACGTTTGTAAATTATTTCAGCAATTATTGCCCATAGGCAGTAACGAGCTATAAGTCACAAAACCAGTTTTAAAATGAACACTCCTCTCTTTATAGATATGTTTCAATGTATGAGTTTCTGAGTATTGCGCCTATATGCTTACGTTAGTTGTGAGCGGAAGCACACTGGAGGAGCGTTCAGTTTATAATTGGATATACCCTAACGGCGGGTTGCACCAACTTACGCTGAGGCCGATCAAAATATGGTACCGGCAGCTGTCATCCCATAGATACTTGACAAACTTTACATACCAACAGTCAGAATTTAAAGAACACCGCTTGTGATTAAAGACAATATGGTGCAGTGCAACTCACTCTTAGCCATAACGTGTAAAAACACTGTAGTGAATAGAATTAGTACTCAAGTACCTACTTGAATATGAATTACTAGCGGCCGTCCGCAACTTCGTCCGCGTAGATTTTAGATAGCAACAAAGATATAAATTAGGCCTATATTTTGCTGTCAGTTATCTGATGCTGTTAATCTTCTGTGAAAAATTACTCAAAAGAAAAAATAGCTGTCCACCATCTTGGATTTGAAAATGCATGTCATTTTCGTAATCGGCACCCCGAGGAAACTTGAAGATGACACCCATATCGCATTTTAAGAAAAATAAAGATGTGCTCCCCGCACAAACTTGGAACCCCTTTAGGGAAGTAATTTCGAAAAACGCTGAAATATGTTTTGTAGTATTGAAACAGAGTCTATATACGAAGTTTGAAATCTTTTATAATTAAGATTAATAGTTAAGTATAGAAAAAAATGTAACTTTATTATAAATTCAATGAAATAAACAGTTTAAATTAATTTTTTTTTAAATCTTTCACTTCAAAAAAGATTTGCTCCCCGTACAAACTTGGAACCCCCTTTTCACCCCGTTAGGGGAGTAATTTAGAAAAACGCTGAAATACGCCACTAATATATTTAAACAGAGAGTCTATATACATACAAAGTTTCAAATTTCTCACTTCAATAAATACGTGTTTTCATACAAAGTCCCTTGTTTTACCCCCTTACGGGATGAATTTCGAATAATCCTTTCTTTCAAATGTAAGCTACTGTGCGTTGATGAGTCAGTCAGTCAGGGAGGACTTCTTCTTATATATGTATAGATAGTCAAGTCGGTAGGAATCTAGTTATACGGATGCCTCTGATAAATGCAGGTAAAAGGGTACGTTTGGAGTCGAGATATTCCCGTGACGCGCGGGTAAAGTGGGCTGGTAACAGAAATAGGAATAAATAAATTGATTTTGCAACGTGGCGAGGCGCACCTAAATCTGTTATATATTCAAATTTATAATTCCTTTGGTGGTGCTAACACGAGGAAATTTTGGATTGTATTTTCTGAAACATTTTACTGCTATGTTACTGTGAAATGGATATCAGACTTTTATTATTTTCCTTTTCAATTTACTTACCTACTTGAATTATTTTAAAGTGTTGTACAATTGGGGAATTTGAATGTTTGTTAATAGAAATAGAGTCCAAAAATGACAAATATTCAAAATCCTTGACCTTACATTGTTCTGATGAAGATTACAACTCGTCATATTTTTCTGATAAGATATATTATGCAGTTTTAGTGAAATGGTTACCAAGCGGAAAATAAGGGTGACTTGGTAACCTAATAATCTATTTATTTTTAAGGTTCCTTACCATAATGGTAAAAAAAACCGGCCAAGTGCGGGTGTCGGGCCACGCAAAGTGTAGGGTTCCGTAGTTGCCCGTCCATCACATCACCGGTCATATGCGGAATTACGGGCCCGTAGAAGGGTTTTACTGATCTTAGTACTGATGATGTACTTTTTTGAGATGTTGTGTTCTATACATATTTTTGCCCTTTATGGTAATGTCTACTTAGCTGTGATAGTTTTCCTTTTAAATTCATCGTATATACTACTACCATGATTTCACACGCCTAGTAGCCACCGTTTAGCTGGCAGGGGGAAGGGGCATAGCAAAAATTATCACTTCAAAGCTTAATATCACGCCAACTGATCCTTGAATCAAAAAATACTTTTGGAAACCTTATTTTTCAAAGAGCTATCCAACGATACCCCACACGGATGGGGTTTGGAAGAAAAAAAAATTGCACCACCGCTTCACATGTAGGGGAGGTACCCTAAAAAAAATTATTTTCATGATTTTATTCTACCGTTTTGTCGGCGTCATTGATATGTTTACTCATGCCAAATTACAGCTTTCTAGTACTAACGGTTACTGAGAAAAGCAGGGGACGGACGGACGGATATGGCCAAAATATAAGGGTTCCTTGTTTACTACGGAACCCTAAAAAGGAACCCTTCTGGTTTCACTTTGTCTATCTGTCTGTCTGTCACATCTCTAATTATCTCAAGAACTACTTATGATATCTATTGGAAATTTAGAATGTTTAAAAAGAAGGGTAACCCAGATGCATAGAACATGTTTTTTTTTTAATATTTATTTTTATTTTCTGTGAAAAATGATAGATAACAGTGGTTCAAAATTGGAAATCTCGTGAATAATATGTCAAGTGGAGTATCATATGAAAGGGCTAGAGTTGCACATTTGGAAACTTTTTTATTTTTTGATACATCGAGTCATTTTCGATTTATGAGAGAAAATTAAAAAAAAAATACCGTTCGCCCCCTCCCTCCCCTACTCTCCGAAGTTTATAAAGGAAAAAATATGGAATTATTAGATAATATTGATACCAATGTATATTTTATAGAAAAATATTACTATAGCTCGATTCACGCGATAAAGAATTATCCTTGAAAAACCACTATATATACTCGTATACTAAGCTGTTATTCAGTCGCTCAAATGTGTAACAATATTCGCCGATAAATGGCGCTGTACCCATGGCGTTTAATTTCTACACCATGTTGTTGAGATTGTCTTATATTGATATATATATACATATATATGTTCTGAAAATTGTGATAAATTGTTTTCTTGTTACCTAAATAACTATGTTTACTATAGTTTACCAAAGATAACCTAGTATAGCCTAAAAAAATAACTATAATTCTCTTCGTTTTACAGTAGAAGTCAGGCAAAATAAGTATGTACATTATTCATCAAAATTGTTAGCAAAGGTAGGAAGGATTGGCTAACTGCTAAACCATCCTTTATACAGTGCGGCGATGTTTTAACGAAGTAAATACTAGCAATGTTAGTTTTGCTTATTGTACGCTAAAATATGCCATAAATTCGCCTGTTAATGAAATTAACCCACAAAAGTAAAAGGCACTGCCCCGCGAAACCTAATTATTTAATTTTTTTATTGCAAACGTAAACAAACAACGCTACAGAGCTCCGAAATAAACGTCGCAGTTCATTGTACCATTTTATGAGCTTCAACTGAATTGAATCTATTTTTGTTCACCCCATCAGGTTGACGTGGAGTTTCAGCAAAATAAATTGTTTTTCGGAAGTATCCTTGGGCAGTACATCAAAATTCAACCCAGCTCATTGATCAGAGAGTGGCATCTTTTATTATGTGTGGCTGTAAACTAGTTTCTTTTCCAAGTATATTTCAGTAAGTTCGGCTGTTACTCGTTAACTAGTAATGTTTCCTTTTAAATTCATTATATTTACTATCACCATGATTTTTTTCACATGCCCGGTAGGTCTTATTACTTTCAAGCTTCACATGTCTCAAACGGACCCCTATATAAATAAAAAATGCTTGTTGAAAACCCATATCTTTACGTAGGGGAGGTACCCTAAAATATATTCACCTCACTAGCTCGGAGAGCTCTTTAAACACAGATAGCAAAACTGCATTTTATCCACAAGAGAGCAAAGAATATCTGAAATCCGAATGTGTTATCAGTTACGTTTTAAACATAATAACATGTAAAGACCAGTCCAGACAGGATAATTTTCGCCCACCTAATCATCAGCTAATAGTTTTGCTTATCGTACATAAAATTTACTGCCAATTAATGTTTTTTTTCTAGCCTTCTAATTTTTGTACTAGTTAAAATAAAGGCTGATTTTACATATTTCAATTGTTTTTCTTATGTAGTATTTTCCTTAGTGAGGTGAAAAGATTTGTGTTACACACGGCTGCAAAGTTATTTTACGCCTCGTGTGTTGCAACTCTCGCTACGCTCAGGATCATTTTTGAACCACTAGCTTCGCTCTCAACCATAAAATCCACTCGCTAGCTCGTAGTTCAACCCTAGAATTCATTTGCTAGCTTGTGTTTCAATTTCACACCCTCGGTTAAAATACAACTTTACATCGATGTGACCGCTTTGAGTGGTTATTAACTGAACGCTCCCGTGCTTTGGAAGGCACGTTAAACCGTTGATCCCGGCTGCTGTCTACGATAGCAGTCGTTAAACCATTCTAACAGTCAACTTGCTCACTCACCTGACAAGCCTAATTCCAATAAGGTCTGGTTTCTCCTCGGGTTGGAAGGTCAGTTGGCAGTCGCTTCCGTAAAAACGAGTGCCTACGCCAAATCTTGGGATTCAAATTCAAATATTTATTTGCTTTCAACACAATTACATGCATGCAAATACAATTTTACTTAATTATTAACAGTAAGTTTAAATTTCAATTCAATTCAAAATACAATTATAAATAATTACAATGAAAATTACTTAAAATTTATAACAATAATACAAAATAATACCTATACCTAAAATTAAATAATGTTGTGTTAATTGAAATAATATGCATAATATTCTTCAATAGAATAGAACGGTCTACTTAAAAAATAATCTTTCACATTTTTGTTAAATAATTTTATATCGTCACAATCCTTTAAATCTTTGGTCAACTTATCGCATACTCTAATTGCATTATTACCTAAACTGTTGTTAAAATGTGCATAACTGGAGGCGTTTAATGTCAATTTGTCATTATTCCTTAAATTATAGTTTTGGCTTTATCCGACTGTGCAGTATAAATTCTTATTTCGATGGATATAGATACATATTCGATAGAGATATAATGGAACTACGGTCAAAATTTTATTTTCAATAAACATATGTCTATGTGTCTCAGTTATTCTAGAGCAACCTTCGATGATCCTAAGAGCTTTTTTTTTGTTTTAACAGTATAGAATTTATATTGACTCCGTTTCCTCAGACCTCTATACAGTAACGGAT
This sequence comes from Epiblema foenella, assembly GCA_963556455.1. Taxonomy (NCBI): domain Eukaryota; kingdom Metazoa; phylum Arthropoda; class Insecta; order Lepidoptera; family Tortricidae; genus Epiblema; species Epiblema foenella. Next base: position 5,508,632 of record OY747100.1, read on the forward strand.
AATGCTCTCGAAATAAGAATAATATACATTTTTAAATATTCCCTTATCTGAACTATTTGACAAACTTTTTAATGCAAAGCATGCACTAGCCAGTCTCTTATTAACTTTATCAGTTTGCATATGCCACCTTAGATAAGGGTCTAGATTTACACACAAAAAACAAATACAGTTTGATTTAGTGATTGGTACGTCGCAATCAAAGTCAGGGCTATTGCAACTACGGCGGAAGATCATGTAGAAGTACTTACTGCAGTTCATTCGCAATCCATTTGCCTTGAACCAATTGGACAGCTCATTCCAGCATCACAAAAAACAAATACAGTTTGATTTAGTGATTGGTACGTCGCAATCAAAGTCAGGGCTATTGCAACTACGGCGGAAGATCATGTAGAAGTACTTACTGCAGTTCATTCGCAATCCATTTGCCTTGAACCAATTGGACAGCTCATTCCAGCATGTCTGAATACGTTCGTTAAATGCTTTTGCGGAGCCGGCATTTAGGACTATACTAAGGTCATTCGCGTATAGATAAGTAGTTAAATCACAGAATACCCCTCCACATTTGAAGCCACGGTTGAGGCACTGCAATACCACCATTACCAAGTTGTTCACTGCGTCAGATGTGTTTTTATTACGTCTGAACCCATACTGGTGTGCAGAGAAAAGGTTGTTTCTTACGAAATGTGCTTCTAATCTATTCGCAATACACTTTTCGAAGATTTTTGCTAGGATAGATAGAACTGAGATGGGACGATAATTATTTAACTCCAGCTTGCTACCTTTTTTGTGTATGACAACTATTCTTGAAGTTGAAGTTGAAGATTCCATCCAAGGAGCTCGTATTAAAGATAATGCACAGTGGAATGCAAAAAATATCAATATTATTATAATTTAGATTAGGAAGCGGACCCTGGGCATCCTTCAGGATGCAACTGTACCGGGATAACGCTAGGATGATGATGATGACACCCTTGTATAACAAATAATAGCCCAGGCAACGAAAGGTTATCGAGGGAAATAATTTTTGGATTCATAACTTTGTTTTGACTAATTAGGAGGTAAACATATCAAAAGTTCCCGCCCATAGCTCTTGGACTCGAGAGTTGTCAAAAATATTTTTATAGGTTTATAAGGGGGGCTTCCATACAGCTTAAGGGGGGGAGCGGGAAAAAAAATGGCCTACCCCATCGAGTGGGGTATCGTTAAGAGCTCGTCGAGTGCATAAATAGGTACTGTATTTTTTGTTTTATCATAAGGGTTCCTTGTTTATTATGGAACCATCACAGATATATCCAGGTGATTTTTCGGATGTCTTTCCTTTATCCGTCTGTAATCATATCGATACCAGGGTAATCATTACTTTAACATCACTGATCGGTGACCCAATTCTCTTTCGGAATCTCCGCTAAGTATTTCGATGGACCATTCAACTCTGTAGTTCATAAATCATTCAATACGGGGAAGTGCATCAAATTGTTTCAGTTTTTATTAGGTCACCGTCCTGGTTTCCTAGTACAGTTTTATTTGAAGCTCAAATCTTCAACTTTATTTACTTAATAGTGAGTAAGATAAACATTTTTATTCGACGGAGAGTCTGTTCCCGCTGTTGGAATGGCACATATTGACAGCTTGACAGTGAATATAATTTTGTAGAAATGAAATGAAAATAATTTATTCCAGAACAAGTCCATAGATATAAAATTAAAATTAAAATTAAAAATTTAGAAAGTGGCATGCCATTAAAGATCATTAACCACTTTAAATTAGACTTAGATAGGCACCCACGTTGGCCCAGTGCGGGTGGAGACTTCATTCCCTTTGAATTTATTCGCAGTTTTAACTGAAACAGGTTAGAATAATGCCCTCTAAGCCTACAGGTAAGTGTCTAAGAACAAGGTCGAGTACCGAATTGCTTCGTGAAATATTACCGAATGCTTGGATAAAAAGTTCGGATACATACTTCAAGCATCGGTAGTTACAGCATCTAAGTACGAGTAAGTTAGGTAGATTTATTAAATACCTGTGAAATTGTTGTAGTTGAATGGATGTTCAAAGATGTTCTTCGAAGTTTTAATCAGTTTTTAACTTAGAGTTAAGGACAGTTGAAAATATCTTTTTAAACAGGTATAGATATTACCTAGTACCCATGCGTCTAAAATGTGGTAAATATTCTCGGTTCCTTTTCCGTAACATCGTGTTTTCATTTTGTAATCATGCTGTGCATACCTACATGTGTTGGATATCAAACCTAACTAGAATCTCGTAATTATTTTCAATTTCATATGTAATTAATATTATGTTTAAATCCTAGCTTCCCCTCACGCAGTATCAACGCTTCATAAACACTGGTACCGCAATATGCAGCTTTATGACTCTCGTTTCGTCATCAACAATAAGTTCTTTGCAGACTCGCGACCCCATTTGGAGCCCACGTGCATTAAAAGTACTTTACGATGAGACGAATGTCTCTAGGGCACATAATTTTTCTTTACCAAAGCGTTATTTAGAGGGTAAACTTTATTAGGTGCGTCCTATTTCGATGCGAGTTCTAGCGGTTATTGCTTCTCCGTTGACCGCTGCGCTGATTGGTCATGAAAAAAATGTTTGTTGATCAAATTGGAAAATGTATTTGTTATTTGTATAATAAGATATCGTTTTTAATGAAAACTACATGGAAGTTGTCCGTTGCCGAAGAGTAAATAATAAGAGTATCTCAACATTTGTCAATTTATAATATGAGTTTTTTTTTGAAGCAGAACGAATCTACCGTAAATAATGAGAGGGATTGAGTTCCTATCTGTCAGTGACCATACGTAGTTTCATCCTAAGGCCGGGTTTTATATCATAAAGATTTTCGTAACTTAGTTCATTTTTTGACATAACTAGCAAATACAAGGTCCAACGGGTCTTTATAAAACTGAACCTAAGTAGGTAGGTTACTCGACAAAATAGTATAAATAAGACCACCATTGCCATCTTACAGGGATGAGTTCACCTTTGTACATGTGTAATGTGTAATCTGTTACGTCTGTATAATTTACCTTTGTCTTGTGTGCAATAAAGTATTTATCTACACCCATATAGTAAATCCTCTTTAGGTAATGTGTTCAAAAAGTGTACGTAACCGTAAGAACCAGATTTGCAATATCGGGTCAGCCAGGGGTGGAGATGGCCATAATAACATCGGAAACGGTATCGTTATGGCCATCTCCGCCCATAACGATACAGGCTCGTGCTCGCAAAAGACGTCAACGGGCTCACGCTCGAGCTCATTATACTTGCAACGCAATGGTTCCTGAACACATGAAAGAGGATTTGATATATGGATGTGGTTAAATTGTGTATGCAACTGTACGCTCGACATACGACTCGTTTCATAAAACCACACTCGTGTTTTAATGCCTCTCATTACGGGGCAGTTGCATAAACTACTATTACATACATACATATCATCTAATAATTTTACAACGCTTTTAACCGACTTCAATAGAGATATGTTAGTTTTTTTCAATGTATTTTTAGAGATAACTCTGTACCACGTGTAAGATGCAGCGTTACGATTATAGTAGACATCGACGACAATAATAAAATACGCATTTTAAGTTCTAGTTAATATTTTATCCGAACTTAATCACAGGCAGTTACATACACCTGTTTAGCACAGTATATTTTTTTGCTGGAAGTATAATTGTCGTCCTTCTCGCAAATCTTGCAAATACATACTTGCTAGGAAGGGACGAATACTTCATGTCCGACATTATTATAATCACGATCATGCTAGGTTGATTTCACGAAATGGATTTAATTTAAAGATAAAAATCATTAAAACACTAGAAAAATCCCATGAATATCTGGTAGAGTTTACCGAAGTAGACAACTAAGTAATTTTGTAATGTTAGCCCTAATCTATCCAAAAGCTCGTAACAAAGCCTTATAGAGCAGTTAAATTTAATTTAAGACGGCAAATGAAAATAATTGCAAGACGTGAAACCGAATATATCTTTGGAAGAAACTTAACGATTGTAATAAAAATGGTAGTAGGCGCCCAGAGATAACAAGGAGTGGAAGCTTTTATTTCTAGCCATATAATAACTTCATCTAAAACCAAGTATGTATATCGATATAATTTTGAAGTCGATTTTCACCCTTTTCTTTACAAAAGCCAAGCGTCATTACAAAACTCTATAATCAGAAAAAAATTGAACCGATCACCCTTCTCCCACAGACATTAATGTTTACGTCAGTTGTTAGGCACAACACACCGGATGTCCATTCAGTTGAAGAATGGTTCTTAAGTTTGTTTTGAAATTATTTAATATGTTTTTGTTATTCATGTAGATGGAATTGTGCCTCCTCGTTGGTGTTTTTTTTAACCTGGTTGTGGCTTTATAGGCCGGGCCCAATAAAGCCATAGGAGTATGTGGTTGGAGAGTGGGAAAATCCAGTGGAAACCTGCGACACGATCACGCGGGCGGTTTAAACACTGGAAGAGTAGAGTTTGCGCTCCAGTGAGATTGGTTGAGTGGCTTGAACCAAATTTGAGGTGTGAGTGGAATCGAGCTTCTGGGGATTTTGTCGCTGGTTCACTAAACTTAGCCTAGCTGTGAAGAGTCCAGAAGAAACTCAGCTAGGCCTGTCCTGGGTTGGACTGATTCTACCCGGTATGCGGCGGTACCGGGACGAGTAGGGACTATATGTATCTGTGTTGTTGTGATCGCGCGGTTGACGTCTTCAACGCCGTGTATGCCTAAGTGTACGCGTCGTGTCTGACTTGGACGCCGTAAGCACAGCGTTCCATCTTTCTATGGACGCTGTGATTACGTCCTCTGGGTCCGTAAGTGTGTACCTAGGACGCTGGACTGTGCGGCCCCTAATAAGTGATCGCCGAGTTACGACAAAGGGGGGTGGGATGGGATCGTAGTCGACAGCCTTCCTAACTAACGGATTACTATTATATAGCTCGTTGTGTTTTTCGCGTTAACGTACAGTATAATATAAAGAAATAGCTTATCGTATGATGCGTTTTATGTAACAATATTCGTTAATTAAATTTAGACAATGAGATACATAGGTAGCTTCCTCTCCTCCTATGTATCCCACACGGTACTCCTTTCCACTTTGCTGTCTCCTCGACATATCTTGTCGTAACGAGATATTCATTAACTTTTAAATGCTAAATTAGCATTATAAATTATAACTTACATAAATTAACTTGATACTTAAGTAACTTAATTTGTGCTCAGGATTTAACCTCCCACAGTCTAAAATTTTATTCGGCATATGATATGCTGTGAGCGCGTTAATTTTAATTTTAATCTTGCATCATACTACCTAAAGTTCAATTTCCCCTCAACTTGAACAGCCATTTGAAGCGTTAGTAATTTGAGGACCGAAAATGCTGACTGCCTGCATTAGGATTAGAATTGATAAGGAAGTCATTCCAATTATGATCGTCAGCTATTTGAATATATTGGTATTGGTAATATTAATATTTTCCTCACAAGTATGTATTTTTTCGGTAAAACCTTCTCCAGCAAAGAATAATCTTCGAAGTGTTCTCAATTGAAGCTCCTAGTTTAATTCACATTTCTGTGTTTATTATCTTTTGTCATTGGTTACCAGAAAACACTAAAAAGAGAAAATGCTAAAAGTCTATAAATAAAACCGGCCAAGTGCGTGTCGGACCACGCATCATGAAGGGTTCCGTGCCTACAATTACTAGTCCACATTTTAATCCTCTATCTTATCTGTTAAATAAAAAAGGTCGCACGGCACTTACGTCCGTTTGAAAGTACTTATTTATTAATATACGTAACCACTTTTTTCAGAATTTTTAACTTTCTAACAGGGGGGACATATTTTTTATGACTTTGACAGCTAATATCTCATGAACGATTGACCTTTTAAAGGCCGATAAAGAGATACGCTTTTTTTCATCCCCCTGTTAATTGTATGGAGTGCCCCCTCTCATTTAATGTTTTTCGTAATTTCACATCACTTTTAAGTAGCAGTTCATAGAATACACCTTCTGCCAAATTTCATAATTGTAGTAGATACTTACCTATAGTCTTTGAGTAAAACGGCTGTGACATAATATGGACTAACAGATATAGCGAATACGGGACGACATACATAAGGGATCCGTTTTCGCCATTTTCGCTACGGGACCCTATGCAAAATAGCTCCCATAATAGTTAATAATTTAGTTTCATAATATATCAAATCATGAGCTGTAATATAACATTTTGTCTATTGAAACAAGGTCTAAAAAATCCGGTTCTCGTAAACTTTATCTGTCCCAGCCAGCCCCCGTTTCTTATTTGCTTCACGGAGCTTAAATTAAGTCCCGTTATGTTGGTACACCGGTTCCTACGTTCTGATTTGTTCAGTTTGAGATTAAGTTTCTGGCCATGTGGTTACTGGCTGAATAGTGTTCCTTGGGTGCCTGAAAGTTGTGCGCTGATAGATGAGAAAAGTTGATGTCACTACATTTATTTTCAGTTTGTAGAGTGTTATAGATCACATCTGGTATCTTTTTTTCTTTTTTTTATGTTATAGGGGGCAAACCAGCAGACGAATCGCTTGCAATTATTATTATTTATGCCGTATTTTTGGCAATGTGAGGAAAACTTTTTCCGGTAAAAAGAAATTAGATTTATTTGTTGTACAATCATTGCACAATACCCGTTAAGTACACGAAATAAAATGAAACGAAATTAAACATGAATTATTAACAACAATAAACCAAAAAGGATACCACTCAGCATAAGCCTATAGCAATATTATGGAATGTCGGTGGTTTTTAGGGCACCAAAAGAGACATGATACAAACATAATTTTTAATTAATATAACATCATAACTAGACTAGCTGGCTATTAAATCGTGTTATTAGATAGAATCATAGAAATGTATAATAATAGTATATTATGCAACTGGTGTATAAGAAGGGTATAAAAAGGCGAGTGGTGTGGGTTGCGATGTGAGCCTTGGCGAACATCGCAAGTAAAGACACCACGAGCCTTTTTATACCAGTTATACACCGTTGCATACAATACTTTTTCTACGACTTATTTCAAATAAAAAGTATTTTTAGACTTTTCATGCGCCATATTTTCACTTAGTAATTGTACAACTTACCTACGCAATTTCTTCAGTAATGCTATATAAGTAACTTTTTCGTGGATTTTTAAAAGAATCAACGTAACTAGACATTTTCTTCATGAACACAAAAAATCGTTATATTTAAGTAATATAATCATTTATCAGCTAGAATGTTTATGTTTTCAATTAGGAATTTGGTGGAAAATCAAAAATATGACACTTTGTTTATGGTTTGTTTTTTTTAATTTGCTAGACTTGGCATCCGACCTAAACTGAATTCAAATCCGGATCGAATCTCAACTGTTTCTTTTTCATAAATATATCCGAAAATAGATAAAACTTGTTAAATAACACAAAAAAGATGATAAATGTATGTATTTATATTTGTAAATAATAGATTATGCATTAATTAATACATAAAAAATATAGCAATGTTGCGTTAAGTTGGCAGCACTGATTTTAATAATAAAAGTTTCACTTGAACGCACCACAGAATGACTACTAAACATAGTATTTGTAGTAGTCTGTGGCACCCAACTCTGCTTTTATTTTTCATTAAAGTAGGGTAAGGAATGTGTTTTTGGGCAATAGACTAGATAGACTTTTTACAGAATAAATAAAGTATGTGTTTATATTAGAGTTCACGATTGCGTAAGTCGCAAAAAAAAAGTACAGGAGTAGAAAAAATAGTAAATGTCACGGAGTTATCCAGAAGGCTAAAACAGCCCTTGGTATCTGCTGTCGTTTAGCGGGCAATAGCTGGGGACTGAAACCCAAAATTGCCCTGTGGCTATACACGTCCATAGTGAGGCCGATAGTGTCTTACGCCTCTGTGGTCTGGTATAGGAAAATGGCACAGAAAATTACAATTGCGAAGCTGAGCAGCCTGCAAAGGACTGCCTGTATCATCGTCACTGGCGCCATGTCAACTTCCCCGACGGCGGCTCTCGAGGCCGTGCTGAACCTGCCGCCCCTTAACTTCCACCTGGAAAAGGAGGCGAGGTCCAGCATGCTTAGAATAGTTTCCACGGGGAAAGGGAATTGGCTATCTACAGCCTTGAGATCACTCAAGGACTCAGTGTACGAGATTCCGGTTCTGGGGATGCCGCTAGACACAATGCCCCCAAAACACTGTACACAGAAATTCTACTCTGTGGAACTCCCGCAGCGAGAAGACTGGTCAAACGGTCTATTAGTTTGGAAACCTGGTAGCCTAAAGTGGTATACTGACGGCTCCAAATCCGGTTCTGAGGTAGGATGCGGAGTATACGGAGAATCGCCCAGACGGGCCATCAGTCTGAATCTGGGAAAGTACTCCTCAATATTTCAAGCAGAAGTATACGCCATCTTAGAATGCGCGACAACTAACCTGCAAAGCAACTACCTCAATAATACTATTTACATCCACTCGGATAGCCAGGCGGCGCTCTTGGCCCTCAGCTCGGATGTTATAACGTCCAGGTTGGTCGAGAACTGCCGGGAAACATTAAATAACCTTGGTACGAAAAACGAGGTTATTTTACGTTGGGTACCGGGGCATGCAGGCGTCGAAGGAAATGAAAAAGCCGACGAGCTTGCACGAGCAGGGGCGAAGGGGGCGCTTTGCGGACCAGAACCGTTCTGCGGCATCCCCAAAAGCCTGACTAAGCTCACCCTGAAGACCTACTGTTCTCATAAAACCATACAGGCTTGGAGAGCAATCCCAGGTCTGAACCATTCCAAGGCACTAATCAAGGCCTTTAGCAAAAAGGCGTCATCGGATGCCTTATTGCTAAGCAGGAACCAACTGCGCATACTGGTAAGGGTGCTTACAGGGCATTGTTGCCTAAACAAGCACATGCATACGATAGGCTTGAGTGACACAAGGCGGTGCAGACTCTGTTTCGAAGCGGAGGAGACGCCTGCACACATCCTAACCGAATGCCCTAGCCTAATGCGCAGTCGTAGCTCATTGCTGGGCAAGCACATCATGCGCCCGGATGAGATTAAGTGTCTCGAGTACAGAAAAATCCTGCGATTCTTTGAGTTTGCAGGACTTGACCGAGAATTGTAGTATGTGGCGATCACAATAGATCAGAAATGGTCGCAGTGATACGAGGGCTGGAAAGCCCGGGAATAGCCACAACACCTAAAATAAAAATAATAATAATAAATATCACATACTTATGTTTAAATAACACAAACGTATTTAAGTAATTCATCTGAAACTGATTAACACCAAAACATGTCAAATAGGTAAGTTATCAACATCACGTCGTTAGGTGCCAAAGTTTGTACCTTAATCACACAATAATTAATAGTAGTACTTACGTATGGAAGGTGTTTTGTCGAACAAAACCAATATTTGACAACATGTTGACAGTTAGATATTCGAAATGTGGCATTCCTTCCGCTAGCACTCGTCGCATAGCACGCTTAGCTCGTCTATATCCACACCCCAGGGGTGAGCTAGCCTAAATGCACAATGCGTTTAGCTTGGGGGTCCATCTGAACCTCATAATGTCCAATTGTTCTCCTGAGGTAATTAAAATTTTATACCATTAGATTTCTTATTTATTTGGTAAACGTTACTCATTATTCGCTTGTTCTTTTCCCATTTATTTGGGGTTGACACAGCATGTCTTTTTCTTCCATACATCATCGTCATTCGTCATCTCTTCATTCAAATCTTTCTAATTCATATCATCTATCACACAATCCATACACCTTATCTTTGGCTTACCTCGTTCCATCGATCCATCGACATTCATATGTAATATTCTTTTTGTTCCATGGCTTTCATACCTCCTCATGACATGCTCGTACCACGCAAGGCGATTGGCTCTTAGTTTTTCGGCAATGTGTGCTACTTTCATGCTTCCCCTTAGATACTCATTCCTTTTCCAGTCCATTTTCGTCACACCACACATCCATCTCAACATCCTCATTTCTGTAACATGCATTCTCGTTTCATCCGTCATCTTTGCGGCCCAGCATTCCGACCCATACATGACGACATGTCTTATTACGGTCTTATAGATTTTACTCTTCAATTTAAGGGGCATTCGGGCATCACAAATTGTCCCTGAGACCTGTCGCCATGTCATCCACCCAGCGCTAATTCGGTTTTTCACGTCACGGTCGATGTCGTTTACCAAAGTGACATAAATATCTGTACGCTCTTTATTCCGTATTCGATATTGACTTTACGGGTATTTATGATACACCTATCTGATCCCGATTCGATTATCAGCTATGTTAAATTTTATCTGCATCGACAGGTTTCACGCGAATCCCTGTCAATCCCCGGGCGTTTTATTACCCTGATATTACTTTACACGGTAGCTCGATACTTCATAAAGGTTTATGATGTACCTACACTAAATCCCCTCAATAAAGAATGAGCCTAACAAAATTTTCATATATTTTCAATAACAAATAGAAATCACTCGAAAAGGAACACCGCAAGTAATACCGTAGGGACAATAAAAGAACTCGATCATGATAAAGCCCACATTATACGATTGAATACAGATCTTAGATACCCGAAGACGTCCACCTATAGACAGATCTGTTATAAGACTTAGATTTTGGAAACTTTAAATAATACTCAAACTCACTTTGCGTGCGCTACTGTAAAATTCGTCTGTTATTTATCTTCAGAACCGTCCGTCGTCTACTCGTACCTCAATTACTCGGCGTTTCGATACACGAACCTACACGTGGAACGTTAACGCGTCCTTGGGAGGTTGAAAGGAGATATATCGTTAATACTTTACTTTTTCTGTGAGATCACGCCCAACTATTGCAATTAAACTTTTAAGTTCCTCAGAGATCGGAACGGAAGGCGGAGTACGGACGGGGAGAAATGTAAAATGCGTAAAACTATTAATTGAGAAACGTATGCCTGTCTCATTCTTATACTAGTACCGTTACCCCAAGGAAAGGGATGAGTCTATAATTTTACCTTTTCCAAATGCGCATTTAAACTATTTCGCCATCATTGTATCTGTCGATATAAGACTTCAATTATACATGCCATTATGTTTTTTTCTCGGTCAATTCCATATTATGGTTACTTTTTGCGCATCCTGTACATCGTATAACAGTAATTGTATGTGTTGTTTACGTGTACGAACCGTTTGAGTCACCTTGGGAGTATCTCGCCTTGAAAATGTAGCTTCGGCAATATAAATATTTATATGTTTTTGCCAATATATGTACATTATCATATAATTTAACTCTAGTGGGAATGGGCCGGGAATCGAGCGAGGAACGGTGTATTACGGTTATCTAATCTAATGCGGCGTTTGTTAAAATTTCGTTGTATGCAAAGTTTGTCAGTTCTCTGTCTCTGTGGGAGGAAAGTGTAGCATTCATGTAAAAGGCGTTCGGTTTGGTAGTGTCAAACTGTAGGTAATCGTAAGGTACTTAAGCTTACTTTATTAAAATCTGTTTATTCCATACAACGTTTGACAGTTCGACTAATGCCACTGAATTGGGCCATTGCAACCCGACCTTAGTGTGGTGCCCCAAAAATGACAGTCCGTGGGGTTAGCAAGATTTTCCTGGGATACTGAGCCACTGATAGGTGGTCGAAAGTTTTTATTTGTTATGCTATTTCTATAGACAGATACCGAGCGTGGATTTGGCGTAAATATAATAAATAACATTATGGTATAGTTAATTTTGTATTAAGCAGTACCGCTGCTAACACAAACTCCAATTTATTAACTTTTCCTTTATTTCTTTTGTAGTTTGCTTTAGCAGCGGTACTGCTTAATACAAAATTGATGACAGAAACTGATGATTTTCAACATGATATGAGACGTTAGTGCCGTTAATGAAGCCTGAGTCTTCTGGTAGATGTCGCTATACGCTTCCCTTAAGGCGTTTATATAAATGAAGGAACGGTTGAAGAATTCGGGGCCGGGTAGCAGTTGCAACTATAGCTCAGTTGGCTATAGCGACTGACCGCGAGTTTCGGGAGGTCGCAGGTTCAAATCCTGCTCGATGCCTAAATTTAAAATTATTCCTTCATTTCTAAATTTGCAGATTACGGCATAGTGTTGCACAGCCAAACAAAAAACGGACCTGCTTCAGGCAATACATTTAAATGGAATTTCTAATACTATTCTATATTGGTAAATCAATAATACACTTAAATGGCAAGGGAACGACGGTTATAATCAATATTTAACAAGAATTGGTTGTATTCAATAAAACTTTTTCTACTAAACTATGAGCTCGTCCCTCGTATTTACTTACACCTCGCATTTACAGCCCTTTGGTTTCCTACCAGCAGTAAGTAACCGGAGGGCACAGTTATACTGGCCCGTATGTATTGAAGAAATATGTATATTTTGCTAGACTATTCCCTAACGGTTTGTATGGTTAAAATATGAGGTTTTATGCGAAGAAGGCTAATTATTTTTACAATTTTCTGAGTGACCTTTACAATATTAGATATAGTCGAATATTATTTTTATGCTCTCATTTGTATGCTTTTTAGGGTTCCGTACCAAAATGGTAAAAAAGGAAACCTTATGGTTTCACGTTGTCTATCTGTCTGTCTGTCACATCGCTAAATATCTCAAGAATTACTTATGCTATCGATTTGAAATTTGGAATAGTAATAAAGAAGGCTTACCTACATACATAGAACAGGATTTTTTTAAATATTTTATTTTTTATTTTCTGTGAAAAATGACAGAAGTAGGTGGTTGAAAATTTGAAAGTCTAGTTAATATGTCGAGTGGGGTGTCATATGAAAGGGCTTGTGTTGCACATTCTGAAACATTTTTTTTTTACGTTAAGTAATTTTTGTTTTATGAGGGAAATGTAAAAAAAAATACCGTTCCCCCCTTATCTTCGAAATTTACCAACGAAAAAATACAATATTATTACACAACATTGATATCAATGTATATTTTACAGGAAAAATATAACTGTAGCTCAATCTAGTTTTTCTTTTTTTTATCGTCAAAAAACATTTCTATACTAAGTTTTTGCAATGTTTACAATTTACATGAATTACAGACGTATTGTATCGTCATTTAATTCAACGTCAACATTTAATATTTTTTTCTTTTATGCCAGTGTTAAATTGTCATGAGCTTTTTTATTCAATAAAAATATAATTACACAAACTCTTCGCATATTCAAAATTTTGAGAGATAACCTCTTTAGGTTTAAGCCACTCATTGTCGTGGACGTCCATCTCTGTTATAGTCTCTTGGAATCTTTGTTGACCGTAACAGTGCCTTGCGCGCCGATAGTACAATTCCTATTGGCGATTTAGCCTTTAGAAGATTTTTCTATCCTCGGGATGGCAGATCAGCCAGCGGACTCCCCTTCCGGGTGGAGACCCATGGTATAGCTGGACGAGACCGGGAATATGTTGGAAAGAATCCTCGCTTCCCGTATCGGGAATCAATAAGAAAATGCCATGACATTGAAGTGACATTGGGGCCCAATCTCTTTGCCTGAGGCACATCGTGGAGCGGGTACCGTGAAGAAAAAAGTTCTCACAATGTTCTTCGGATAGCCAGTAGAAAAATATTATGACGGGAAAAGTTGAGGGCCAGAGGTCCCGGGGCAGACTACCCGCTAGATAGAGCACCCAAATCACTGGTGCCCTGCAACTATATTTGCACGAGACCAATTCATAAGGTGATAGGTGATAGGAGCCTATGGAGGAGTCTGATCAGTAATAATTGGACATTATGTCCTCAGCGTCGAGGGAACGACTGATGATGATGATGTGCCGCATCCACGCTGTCCGGATAACTTAGCTAATAGCAGTCTACTTTAGGCTTGGCTTTGATCCGGCATAATGTGACACTAAAAAGGAACTGTCGATTCTTAAGACCCCTTTTTCAAATATTTTTGGTGTTCCTAAATTACAGAAATTACAGAAATCTATCTATACCTTTTCGTATTTTAGCGACGTCGGGACGCCGCTACGGGACTCTCGTATATAATATTACTCAAAAGGGATTGCTCCTCAGACACACCATTACGTAAACAATGAGCTGGCAGCTTCGAATCGTGAAGTATTTTATTGCCCTACAATAAATCATTGTGTATTTTCTGCAGAGCCCATGAGATCCAGCCTTCCACGGGGCTGTATATTTGCTAGCTTTTAGCGGCGACTACATCCACATACATCATTAAATAATCCCTTAAGGTATTCACAGCGTTGACGTCCATACAATTTTGTTCCTAGGGGGCGTGGCCTAGCAGCGAATGTGATAAGGTCCCGATCCTCAAGTTTGTAAATCGCAATGCCGCGGATGCGAATCCGCGTCATCGCTTGTAAGACGTCATCATTAACCTTTTGACTTTTCAGAGCTGTGTTATATCAAACGTTACTCACTCGCCTTGTACTCGTAACATGAAAATGTCAATCGCGAGGTTGAACCCTATAAAAATGCATGTAGGTAGATATCGCATTGGACGCCGTGACGGATATTTGTGTCGTTGGCGTCGAACCAATGGTGCGCATGCACACGAATGCGTTACAGCCGGGCATAATGTCGCCGCAACACAAATGTTTATATTAATTTTGAAGATTTTTTTTTTCCTAAACTGTGTTTTGATTAAGCTATCCTTTTGCATGGATAGATTGCAAATTTTTGTAGGCTGGAGTGTGCTCCCTTTTGTCATACAAATAGAAACGAGCAAGAAAATTTAAAATATAATAACTTAAATTCATTATTTACAAATTACTATCCGTGTTTAAGTAGCGAACATATTTAAAAAGCTTTCTATCCGATACATATTCTAAAATAACTATAAAATGGTCCAGAAAATACTTGGGAATGTCAAAATCATTTGTCAAAGTAGTTTCAGCACTTTGTACGAGGACCGTGTCGATTTCGAGGCCCTATATTATCTTATCGCTACAATAAATTTAAAATGTACTGAATTCCTAATAACACTCGCTCTAGCTAAAATGCTATTTATTGTGATAGAGTGGGATGCTGTAAGTCATAGACGAATAACATGTGAATGTGAGCACAATGAATCATCAAGTCAGTAAAGAGTCGGTAAAGCGCTTGTTATTCTTCTGGAATTGCACTTGTTTGCCATCCTCATTGTATTAAAAATACTCTTTTCTGTCTCGAAAAGACAATTCAATGTAGTTTTACAACAGGCTGTACATTGTACAAGAGAAGGATAATGTTAATCCAGTTGAACTGGTCGCCTTAAACCTCGGCTTCGAATGCCCTAGTTACCTTATTATCATGACTGATATTCGCTTTACAGTTAACGACTTGAAAGATAAAATTTTAACTGAGCAAAAAGTAAAAGCATTCAGTATTCGGACAAAATCTATCCTAATCTACTCTCCTCTTGTTTTTGGCCGTAAAGTAGCAGCCAAAAACAAAGTAATAATTTATTTGTGTTTGTAGTCTTATGGACTTCCCAAATCCATCCATTAACAGAATTCAGTAGCAATAATCGCATAACAGGTTTCATTCAGAAGGCTTATTTTATTTTAATCCAATAATTTTCTGCTGCGACCCATTTTAAATCACGTGTGTCACCATTTTCACGCGATATTGGAAATCGCATTTGAATAAACAAAATGATCGCATTTTGTTTATTCAAATGCGCAAATGATCGTGTTTTCGAATTGGCAGTTCATTATAACCGATTTAAATGAGAATACAGTATTCCCTGGGGAGTTCTAAGCGAGCCTCGTAGACGCGTATCCGATAACATGTTCCCCGTATGTAGAGGAAATGCCGTATCACTACGAAAAGCTTCGTTCGAGTCTGTCATACAATTATTGTTCAAATACATGTTATCGATTGATTTCATTCACAGTACGTAGTTGAGCAGATGTCATTGCTAAGCCAATTACCCCGTTCTTATGGTTTCAAGACAACGCATTATAATGAGAAAATAAAATTAAACATTGACGTATGTAAAACATTGTATTATGTACGAATATTAATATTAACAAATAACTCACTTTACCCTGTTTTGAGCTTTTCTCGTCCACGACTTGCTCGCTGATTGCCAAATGTCGTCGCACCAGTGAGCTGGTGATCACAGGTTAGAAGTTACCGTACCATAAATAGGTGTACTGCTGAAACTCTATCTACAGGATGTAATTGTTAAGTGTAGCCAGGCTATAATTCCGTAAATATAGCAGATATGAGAAAACTTCAAACTGATATCGAAAGTGAGTTACCCAATGAGCAAAATTACATTAATAACTTTTTTTTAAATAAAAACAGTAATATCCCAAATATTAACTTCAAACCCTCTCATACATTTAGTACGCTGTTCGTTGAAAGACCAGTTTGAATACGGTCTAGTCATGTCACCATTATCAAATGCTTCACAAATTGTTTTATTTCATCCACTTTTATCCAAATAAAAAAAAGACGTTACATTTATTATTTCAGAAACGATAGGTTTATTGATTTATTAAAGTTTAATCGTGTAAATGATATATTTCAAGCAGTTTTATCTCTTACGGCGCCGATGTTCTTGGAGGCTGTAAGTCGTCGTATTAAATGTACGGGAGGGTTTTAAGTTGATATTTGGGATATTTCTGATTTTATTTAAAAAAGTTATAATGTAATTTTACTCATTGGGTCTCTCTCAATTCAACTCACTTTCGATATCGATTTGAAGTTTTCTGATATCTACTATATTTACGGAATTATCGACTGGCAACATTTAACGATTACACCCTGTATAGTACCTATTATGTACCTACTGTGAGTTTAGCCGAAATGACAAGAAGAACAGGCCAGCAAGTATCAATCTGTAGTTAATAGTTATTGAAATAATTCTGACAAGATTGTTAAATACCCTTACTTGTACTAATACGCTAATTATTATTGCCTAAATGTAGATTACCCAAAAAAAAAGTAAATAACAAAAACAAACATTTTTTACGTGTTCAAACACTTTATTTGGAAGCTTGCGTGTCTTCCGAGGCTTTCCTGAGACTCAAATGGCTTAGCGAGATGTATTCAGTCTCTCTCCTTGGCTAATCCGGGTAAAATATTGCGTTCCGCTAAGTATTTTTTTAGGTAACTACCTACTTTTCGTCTTGTCTGTTTGTTTTTAATTTCGACTGTTATGTATTGTATTAAGTTTTGTATTAATGTTTATATTGTATTAAGGTACTGAGCGAGTTTACCAAGAAACAGAATGGAGTCCGACCAAAAGAAAAAGCTTTGCGACACATAGACCTAGCGTTTAACTTCGACAGCCCCTGCGAGGAGCGTGGCGTGGCGCTAAAGGGTAGATAACACTCAAGTATTTTATCACTACTGAAGGCGTCATGTTTCTAAACTTTCAGGAGTTAGTCTAAACGTGAGTTCTAAACGTGTAGCGGTCGTGTAACGTAGATATAGTCGACTTCATAATAAATCACTTTTGAAACTTATTAAAATGATATAAGGTAATAAAGTGGATAGGTACATCTCTTTGACGAATAATACATAAGAATAAGTAATCGAATAATTATTACAATATTATGTCATAACTACAATTCATAATGTGACGTAAAAATTATCTTATCACTACAGTTTATAATGTAACAGTAAAAGTACCGTCAGCA
This sequence comes from Epiblema foenella, assembly GCA_963556455.1. NCBI lineage: Eukaryota > Metazoa > Arthropoda > Insecta > Lepidoptera > Tortricidae > Epiblema > Epiblema foenella. The sequence continues at coordinate 5,526,304 of OY747100.1, forward strand.
ATAAACTATAATAACAGTTACAGGTGAGGCATTATTATTGGGAGGAGACGAGTACCAAAATTATAGGTAAAAAACTAAAGTAAAGCCGAGAAGTTGTGGAATATTAGTTCTAATCTATTAAGATATTCGTTTTTACATGTGTACCAACTTTAAAATAACCATAATTTGATCACGCCATAACTATGTACCTACAGCCGACCTTAAGCGGCAATTACACTTCGTCGTTCACCTAATGCGGTTGCCGAATTCATTTTAAACTACTTTGGCCAACAAACGTCGTCTTTACATAAGTCTGTCCGCCTATCTATAAACGTTGGCAGCTGTCGATCGCCGAATGCGGCCGACTAACGTGTTTTTTGCACTTCGTCGTTCGCCGCATGCTGCATGTTGCATGCGGCGAACGACGAAGTTTAATTGCCGCTTTATACTTAAGTGTTTTACGTACCTGGTTTTAAGCCACTAAACATTCTTACTTAATACCTAATTCACCCGCATGGGGGCTGACCTAAATGTAATTAGTGTAATTAGTAACGATTACTTCACACACCTATAAATTATAGAAAGTTCATGCGTGAAAAAGTACCTACTTCCATTACTCATAAAGAACATTTATTTAAGCCGTATGTATGTAACTGACTCCATAAGTATACAATACAATATAAATATTTATTTATTGCTTAGCAAAAAGAGCACACTAAACAGAAATTAAATAATAATTAGGAATGTAAATCGAATACATTGAATACATACCTACGTACGATCAGCCTCAAACATATAATGTATTTTACGTCATCAGTTCCGAAATATGTAAACAAATTTATGGATGTAATGTAACTACGTATTTTAAAAGCTAAGTATTTTTTGAAAAAAGACATTGTAATATTTTATGAGGCTGAAGGGTGAAACCAACCATTCCTAATTAGGGTTGCCGACAGATGAATTGCACAGCTTAAGCCATGATGGACGCGAGCGGATTTAACATTTAATTCATATTACCGTAACTTAATTTCTATAAGATATAAGTTCAAACCTTACAACGTAGAAACAGACACGAGATTGTGAATGTTATCGTTGGATTTATTAATTTGCACGGGCCGTGACCTGATGACGCGTATTAACACTTTCGCTGTCAAGCTTTCCGTACCGCTACGCAATTTTTTCTACTTACGAGGAAACGCATGTATGTTATCAGCTACGCGTCTACGAGCAGAGCACTGAAAGTGTTAAAATTAGGAATGTATAATCTACACTTTTTTTTGAGTAACATGTTGTTCATCAGATCACTAATTACCAAAATCTGGCTGGAATAATTATCACCGCTACCTCAAGAAAATATGAATGAATTCTTTAAGCTGGTATAGTTTCCTAATTATCTTGAATGTTGTATTATGGTTTATTATGAACAATAAGATGCCTTTATAACCTGCTTAGTTTAGATTTCAAGAGGAAGTAAAGAAAAGCCGGAGACGCACAATAATGGTTCCTTTATGCCTTTTTGGTACGAAGCCTTAAAAATATTAATAAAACGGAAATATGCTTGATTCAAAGGCCTTTATTATTTGAATCAAGGTCAGTTGATTGTATAACGTGCTAGCCTTGGAATATCACACAAACCTTTTTAACCCGGTCTTTGATCTGCACCGTATCAAATTCAACCGTCTCATTAGAAAAATAAAAATACACGTCAATTCGGTGCCAACCCCAATTAGAACTGTGGAACGTATGTACCTTATGTCATACGTTGAGACAACTTTAGCAAGTCCAAAAGCATGTGTATGCTGTAAACATGAACTTTACGAGTTCAAAATAGAGTCTAATTTTCAATACACGTGTGAGTGACATGAGTAGAATAGGGTTGCCTGTACAGTGTACACCCGATATGTATAAAGAGGACTCGGATTTCTCTGCCCTCATAATTATTTCGGAGGGTTTTGTTTTGATAATGAAACCGAGATTAGAGTTGTGATTTATTGTTGAGAAGCTTCATACGTAGGTATTTAATCTTTTATGAGGTTAATGGCTGAGGCATTACCTTCGTTTAGACGAGAACATATTTTGATTTTTTTTTTATTTATTTAATCTTTTCTGCGCGAAAAGATACCTCAACGTACAAAAGGCGGACTTAATGGCATTTTAAATTTATTGTGTTGAAAGGAGACTTCATATATTAAAGTTACACATGCCTAAAGTTATACCTACTATCTACATGTATAATACTGCCATTTTAACGAGTTTTTTTAACAACCGCCCATGTTTCGTTCAATTTTCGTTGGCCTAATATTAATGGCGTTATTAGCAGTGATGAGGCGGGTGAAAAATAATGTATTCGTAAAAACTATTTAAAAAATAATAATATTTATGTGTAGTGCTCTACAAGGCAAAGCCGTCACTCTTTTGCCGCAGTTAGTGTGTCATACCCGCCATGCAAGTTGTGTCAAACTTACTATAAGTAGATGTACGAGTAACTGACATTTTAAGTATAGAAAATGACATTTAGTCAACCTTACCCACGTTCGTAAGCGTTACGCATTATAATTTAAAAATATATTTAACATTATATCTTAACTACTCAAGATTGTTTTTTCTACCTTATCGTCGATGACGAAAATATCGGAAATATTGCACATGAAATTGATACCAAGAAATGGGCAATATTTTGACACTCCCATCTGACACCTTAAATACAGGCATTTTTGCATGTTATATGCTCTTTACAGCGCAACTGACTTTTTTTATTTGGTCAAGTTTAGAGTTAAGAAACGATTCGCAACAACGTACGCGAATACTCACACTTTTGTCTTATAGTTTGTTGTGGTTAAAATGAATCAAATTATTATATTTTTTACGCTACATCGCCAAAAGCAAGCAAGAGGCTGGTAATTCTGCCAGAGGCAATATTTCGAGGAAATAATATAGACAATGGCGCATCAGCACCAGCCTGAATCCCGGATAGAAGGTAATTTAGGTAATGTTCAGAGATTGTATCTACAGGATACATGGGTTTGTAGACGACTGTACTTCAAGGCTAACTCACTTGTTTCATCTTGGGAAATTTTATCTAACTCATTGTGAAAGCTGCGGAGGTCATTAGAGAATAATGAAAACACAGATTGTTAAGAAGTAAGTACTAAACAACCCCTAAAATATATCATAGTATGTCGTCTAATAAAGACAAAAATTATTTAAGACTTATATTTTTACTTATTATTTTTACTTAGAAGTAACACAGGAAAATCAAGATTCTTTGGATCCATTTTTCTATTCAATCATGTTTTTGCTATAAGCGGCTATAATCAGTAATCATATTTACATCAGAAGCTGAGTCCTCATCTGATCAATACATTGTTTGGAAGATCGTGTTATCCAAGGCACGCTCTTAAATTGGAACGGTATGTGAAAGATGATCCGGATAGCCCAGTCAGCCTATTAGACCTATATTATACACGTGCCCTCGTGTTATATATATAGTCTTGCCTTGTCCTTTCACGCTTCCGAAACATGCTCTTGCGTACAAGTTGGTTTTTCTCCGTAGCCGTAATCTTTTTTGCATAATGAGATCCGCGTATAATGTGGCACGTGACAGGAAGCAGGCTGAGAGGTAATTTAATTATCACGTTAATATTTTAAAATAAGTAATAGTCATTATTATTTCGTAGCCAAGTGGCAGGGGAATTTTTATTAGCTATTTAACATTTTAATCTCCTACAGCTTTGCATCAAATCTGGAATGTATATGTTACGTATGAAACTAATAGATGTTTAACAGTAGCTTTTCGGTGAAGCAAAAAATTACCAAGAAATCGGCCAAATGGCGAGTTACAGTTCTCCTGCGGGTTGGAAGGTCACATGGCAGTAACTTTCGTAAAAACGAGTGCCTGCGCCTCTTTAGAATACATACAGCCGGTAATGCTGGGAGGATGATAACTGGTTATAATTTGTACACTGTCGAGACAGTTATTGACTGTGTAGATATGAGCGCGCAGTCTTTTCTGTTAGACCAAATTCCGCGTTTGTTTATTCGTAACTGTAAATACTCGTAAGGTCAATCCAGATTTTATGCCAAAATTAAATAATCTATTTTAATGTAATAAATTGTAATGTAATTCTAGATTAAATTAAATTTGACATAATTTTGTATCATATAAATCTTTTATTTTAATTACCATTTTATTTTAATTGTAAGTGTAAGAGAGAAGATAAACAGAGTGCAACGTATTAGGTATGTCCGCCAACTCATTAGTGTAAAATTGGGCAATGTCCAAAACAATTTCTTGCATTTAATTACACAACGGAGGATGGTCTTTTTAAATAGGACACAAATATAAATGTCGATACAGAAATTAATTGGAAATGTTCCTAATCAAAGGGTCAAATCTTAGAGGTCAACCTTAGTTGAGCTAGGAAATCCGACTGAAGCAAACTTGTATAATGAAAATTTACCCAACAATATGATGATCCTTCCGTATATTACGATCAAGATTTAACATAAGTATTTTTGTAGAAAAATATTTATAGACCGCACAATCTACGAATAAAGTGTTCCAATCTGCGGTACGTTTTGGACAAGAAAACCAGTCAAGTGCGAATTTGACTTACACACCGAGGGTTCCTTACGAACCTTGTTCATAAAAATTATTTGATGATTTTAAACAGTTACCAGGATATTTTTTTTCTGTAATACTCATACTTATTTATTAATAAAATATAAAGTTAAAAGGTATTAATCTAATTGATATTTAGAAAGGTATTAATAGTGTAAAATCATTTCTAAATTTTCGCTTGGTAATCTTCGGAGTTAAGGTAGGAAATGGTACTTTTTTCACCATATTATTTTCTTTTTCACAAATCGGAAACTGCACTTAAAATACACACTGAATTAAAATTAATAAAATAAATATTTGTGGACAATCTTACACAAATCAACCTAGTCCCAAACTAAGCAAAGCTTGTACTATGGGTACTAAGTGACGATATACATACTTATATAGATAAATAGATACTTAAATACATAGAAAACATCCATGACTCGGGAACAAATATTCGTGTTCATCACACAAATAAATGCCCTGACCGGGATTCGAACCCGGGACCTCCAGCTTCGAAGGCAGGGTCACTACCAACTAGGCTAAAGCGGTCGTCAATTCTATTAACACACACAACATTATTAACAGTTTACTTCCATGCGCGCGAGTCACTTTTAGAGCGATAAGCCATACTAATTTAAATTCTATACGTTAACTCAAATAGAACCCTGTATGTCAATAACAATGCCGCTCAACTGTCAGTTCCATAAATCGAGCTTCCGTCTCAAGATCAATATCCAGGTTCATACATATTGAATTAGGCCGTGGAAAGTGGAAGAAACCAAGTAATAAACGCGATTATTCCAACTATTGCCTACGATGCGAACCTGGAGTCTGTTCGAGAAACGTATTGGATCGGGTTTTGATTTGCCGCGTGCGCTTGTTTTCACGCCTCCCATTTAATTAATGATTAATTTCCAATGGCTAGTGTTTAAAGGCACATCAAAACTGCTGTAGTTATGCCCGACTAGCCCGCCGCAAGCGGCGTTGCATGCAATAAACTGGAAAAGCCTTGAAGACAAGCCATGCCGGTAACAGTAGGGCAAAGATACTGTTATTATGACAGCTATGCAACGGAATATTGGAATAGATTCAGGAAATGGGGTCGCGTGTATTAATACTGGTGGATGCATATTATATCAACGTCAATACCGCATTGTGCTCTAACTTTGGAATTATAAATGTGGTGCTTAGTAGTTCTTGTTTAATGGAAAAATCGTTTTGTTGAATTCCACAAAAAAATTTTAGTTGAATTAGTTTGTGTTGTGTGTTATCTCAATAGCATATTTAAAGAAATGTGTATTGTAGCATGAATTAAGTGTGTTCGTCATCATCCTCCTAGCAACCTTCCAACCCCAGGGGAAACCATACCTTATTGGAATTAGGCTTGTCATGTGGGAAACTTCACTGTTGTGCTCAAGCCGTCCGAAGGCCTCTAACTTAGCTTAAGGACTGCTATTCTAGACAGTAGCCGGGATCAACGGCTTAACATGCCTCCCATAGCACGGTAGCGCTCGGTTAATAACTATTCAAAGCGGTCACCCATCCAAGAACTGACCTCAGCCGACAGTGATTTACCTCGCATACTGCACGCGGTATGTGAGCGCCGCTGGGCCACGACCGCTCCCTCGACTCGCTCTCGCTGGGGCTCAAGCGATTAAATAAGAATAGTATTGTAAGAAAATATGCACCGCTAGATGGTAGCGCTCAGTGGTGGTAATGATGCTATATATTGTATATTTGCCGGATATAGCACGAGCAGTCCAATTGCCTAAACAATAAGTAGCTTATCGCAGCGTCTTTTCGAATAAATAAACTTCCATTGTTGCAAATAAACAATTTTCTTCTCTATTCTGTTTTATCCCTAGCTCCGTTGAGCTAACTGAACAAGATTATCAATTTCGACACGTTTTCATCACCATCTAAAGACAAATTGTACACGTTACAGAGGTAATACCTATCGACAACCAAAACGTTGGCAATTGTATAAAATAAACGTGAACATGACGAAAAATTTATTTAACACAAAGACAATGGAAGAAGATCACTCAATGAAATGGGGAATTGTGTGAAAGTTCTACAATCTTAATACTTTCTGGTAGTGGATAAGAAAGATATGAGGTCGCGAGGAAAATCGAGTCAAAGTTAGTTTGTTGGTTAACATCGTTCCGGAAAAGTATGGTGGTGTAATACAGACTCACATAGCGGCTGTGAGTACGTAATGAAATCGTGGTTACATACATCTTTGATTTTGGTCAGCCGCACGGTTGGCCAGAATGCGGCTAGCCGCTTAGTGCGTACCTAGCCTAACCGGTGTTGTAACCGCAATGATTCGATTGATTTTAATACGTATGCCTAAAAAATATTCCCACGACAAACTTTCTTTGAAATCTAATCAACGTAAACATTGCGGTAGTAAATTTCGAAGTTTATGGCATGTTTTTAAATGTGAAGTGCTAATAGTTCTAAAGTTGCACATCTAAGGGTAGATTTCTTAAGTGGATTTATGGTCGCACTTGACAAAAACCCAAGGGCCTGTATTATTCATAATAATATAACACTTGCGCTCATTAGTTAAATTATTAATAATTTAAAACTGAAAATGACGTATCTTAATATGAAATATAAAGAAATTACTGCATTTGAATATTGTATGTAAATTCATGTGAGATATTATTTAAAAAATGCAGGACAGTCGGGATTTTTGGCTCTGAACGGAAGGTTGATTTAAAGGCAGATTATTTTGAATTTTATTTTTTAAACTTCTTCAAATATTCGAAAACATAATATAAAAAATCCGATATAAAAAAATATTTTAAACCACGTTTATAAATGAAAAAAATATATTTTAAATTAAGTTTTATTGGTGATTTAATGTACCTTATCGCAATTAATCCCTGATACAGAGAGTTTATACTGTGTAGGTTTCTATGGCCATCCTCACTTTTTACCCTCTATTTGCATCATGAGACTAGCTCTATGGTGTCATTATATAATATTGTATTTATCTATATAGTATGTATATCGTCGCTTAGTACCCATAGTACAAGCTTTACTTAGTTTGGGATTAGGTTGATATGTGTATCATTGTCAACAAATATTTATTTTATATTGCACTGTCACCTTATTTTAATGAGGGCACAAAATGATAACACTATTGGACGAACTTGTCAGATTTGACCCAAACTAACAAGGCGTGTTAGGTAAAAACTTTTAAAATCCAAACTCTGAAACATCCAACATAATGAAATGCATCTCCAAAAAAATTATCAAGTCTAATTAATCCTAGCTGCCGTAACTCTCCGTCTATGTACCCATTTGTATGATCCATTCATGCTACCCATCTATTTTTACCCAGGATCGATGCCCAGCATCCCGGTTTAAAACAGCCCAAGCCTATCAAAATTCAGGTTTACATAAGCGCTTTTTGGCCGCAGTAGGGCGAAGGCTGTTCTCATTCCGAGATTAGACCGAGACGGCTGGCGAATGTTCGAATCTAATCCTGAATCAATCTTTACCAAACGCTGGACGTAGTTACTTATTTAAAATTTAATTCATCGCATTTTCAATTTACCCTTGTAAGCGTTTGTAAATAGGTACGGATTGATGTCGTTATATCATATTTTGTAACAAGAACGTTATGCCTTACGATTATTATAACCAGGAGGTGGATTTAGACTGACATGTTAATAACATATTGATATGCGATGTGAGCGCGCGTCGGTCCTGCAGTACATAATAGTAGAAGATGCAACTGCTACATAAGGAGGGGCATTAAAACACGAGTGTGGGTTTGTGGTAATATTGATAATATTATTAATAAATGACTATGACTATGACTATGACTATGAAACGAGGCGAAGGCCGATATTAAGATCACACGAGTGTTTTAAGGCCTAATTATGTAGTTGCATATACTACTTCATCTACAATCAATGCTAAATACAAAAATATTTACCAAGAAGTTTATATACAATCGCCACCCCCCCCCCACGGAGAAAGAAAAAACAAAAATAAAGTATAACTTATATAGGCTAAAAATAACAATAATCATTATAGTTATAGAACCTCACGTGGCGACCTGAACGAGTGGTATAAGGTCGATTTGAAAAGGTTTTAATCTCACAAGGGTGTCTTAGTATCTTAGCAGTCACAGTGGGTGATCGGTAAGATTAATGAGGGGTAAAAGGGTAGTATTTAATGGGGATCGTCTCAGTATCAGATATGCCTAATAGAAAGTATGAAACTGGTTTATCTGAGGCGAGTTGCCGCTAAACTTTGTGACTGAACCGAACCAATATTGGTCGACGCGCACGAGTCGTGTTTAACGCGCACTTTGCCGAAATTGACGTTAGAGCTCGCATCTGGTGTGGCGAAAATTAGTATATATTGGTATATCGCTAGCAATTTTTTTTACCAATATCACTTTTACGAGAAAGCGATTTTTCGACTTGTTTTTATTATATATTATGCTTCGTGAAACGATGACCGTGAGAATTGTAGCCGGTGATTTGTAGAGAAGTGGGCAAAATATAAGGTGTATAAGAATGTCAGAATATCTCATGTGCCGGCAATTTTATATACCTACAAATACCATTATCCTTTAAATTCACGACACCCCGCAACGATCGGTTTCGCATCATTATGGCGAACGTACCTAAGTTCTATTTTTCCGAGCATGTTTGAGAAAAATATATTCTTGTTAGGTCGACATAAAGTAAACAATTTTCCGACTGGCCTGCCGTCAAATATGGTATACATTTGATTTCTACAACTAACTTGAACAACATGTCTGAGACTTATCCAATACGTTTGAAATTGTTTGCTATGCTCTCAAATAAAACCAACAAACATAAAATAGGTAGGTACACTATTGAAAAAGGATAGTCAATGTTCAAAAGGACCGTCTCAATTTCGATTTTATGAATCCGCCATTACCTTATTTGCTGATTGAACCAAATTAGCAGAGCAGGCCTATTCCGAAGCGCGCTACTAACAAGTTAAGATTTGATTGGAATAGACTAGTGTTGTGATCTCGATTTCACTCGCTCCATTATGTTTTAGAGCAACTGAGGGCACACAGGGTCATTCCCAAAAAGCGTCTCGGTGTTTCAATCTCAGTTCATACCCGTACGAAATATAAGTAGCTAGGTAACAATATATCACTTTGGCGTCTTTGGTCAGCGTTTCGAACAGTGTTAAATTTTCTTGTACCCATCAAACCATCTATGAACTATTAGAGCTTGTTTTGGGTTGGGGTGACATCGCTTATTTTGTCAAAAGAACGCGTAAGAAGAAATGAGAGAGAAGTACAGTAATGAGCAAAAAAAATGGTCTACCACTTTTTGGTTCTATTTTTAGTTTATTAAGGTTCAAAAGAAGACGACCACTTTTTTGGTTGACTGTACAGTGTCGAAAATTGTTCTAAATGCTCATGGATTGTGTTTGTTACTATTTTTTTGTATTCTAGTCTAATTATGCGTTAACAGTGAGTTCCGAAATGTAGCCAAAGAAAACGATAAATGGTTGTATTACTTCGCGACGCTGAATTCAAATCGAAAAACCTGTAAAAGAGCATTTGTCGGCGCTGTTTAAGACAATTAGACCAATCACCGGGTTGAAATTCAAGTGCCTTTGTAATGAGGTTCTATTGTGATTGTTTGGGAATTGATTATGGCGTCGAGGGGAATCTGTTGTTTTCAGCTCGTTGAATGTAAACTCATTGAGTTTTTTATTCCGATGTTTATTTGGCTTTGGAATTTCATTCAAAAGTAGCAAAATAAGGAAGCATTAAATTTCTGTATGTACAATATTAATACTAAAAAAATTACGATCTAGTAGTTAACACTAAAGTTAAAACTTATAGTGGTTAGACGGAGTGGTTACAATTACGGTTAATTTTATTCTAAGAAAACTTGCTGAAATCCACGTTCGATCAACTGTCTAAATAATCCGTGTTCGCTCACTCGGTCTAAATAGGTCTAAACCCATTATAGAAAACACAAACAAACGAGGGAAGCAAATGTGAAATAGACCGATAAAGTTCACGGAATTTGGACCAATAAAACGTCCGGAATTATAACCAATCAAAATACGACCTTGAATATTGAGTTGTTGTCTTGACAAAAACTTCTATTGTTGTTTTCAGCTCGTTGAATGTAAACTCATTGAGTTTTCTATTCCGATGTTTATTTGGCTTTGGAATTTCATTCAAAAGTGGCAAAATAAGGAAGCAATAATAAATATATAATACTAGTCTATAACTTGATTTAAAATATAGCCCTATAATTATCTTGAAAGTAACTCGATTGTAGTGTGAAAGCTACTATGTTTCGAGAGTTTTTTTGTATAGTAGTTTGTTTTTCACATAAATCTAAATCGCTTGTTTGTATATGCTGCCCTCTGATGTAATGAGTGGGGTATGGGTATGTGTCAGATTAGGTTATCGTGTTCCTTGGCACTTTGCCAGAGCTTTGATAGTAGTACTATGCATGATGAGGTAACGATACTATCGACTTTATAACAGTTGCGATTATAAATTGGGGATCAATCTTCATAGTAGATAGTTGGCTCAAGTGCATAGGTATTTATGTAATAGTAGATTGTACACCAAGGGGATAAAGCACTGTTTTACGGTCACGGTCGCGATATTGAATCCTGAACGTAACAAAGGACCCCAAAAACTCACGAGCGTAGCGAGAGAATTAAGACTGAGTCCTAATTGCAGGGAGGGATTTAAGCGCGCCCAAGACAAAAACAGTTTTATCCCCGAGGAGTATACTCTACTTTTCTCACCTCTTGCGAGAAAATAAAGGAAAACCAAGGCTAACTAGAAAAAGAATCAATTAGTCCGCCAAAGCCACCTGGAAGGTCTTCGAGAGGAGCTATCAGCTGATAGCTTCTATAGGCCGCGAAGGAAGTAGGGCTCCAAATGAAATTCCAAGGATTCAGTACTTAATAGAAACGCACAGCAGCCAGCGGTCCGAGTAACGAGTAACGAGAACGAGGCCCCGCCGCTGTGTGAACTTCAAGCAATAAGACTTTCAGGATATAAAAATAAAAACCATGAAAATTGAAATCACGTTACACGGCGGGTTATAATGAAATTTAGTACAATATTATAACCCAGCTCAAGCCAAGGGCTATAATGATTTACTTTCGTTAAAATTAGACATTGTCGAGCAGGTGGTGTGAAAACTCTGTTACGCTACTTGCCAGCTTGGATTGTATTATCTGCCTTATTCAAGAGAAATCAAGTCGTTGAGATCAAATCGTTGTTGCTGGGGTCGACGAGCTTCTTCAATTTGAATAATCGCAGAATATCAATCGGTCAGATCAGATATACTATTCAACTACGAAATTGAGTGTCGGTTCGATCGATATACCGAACCAACAGGGAATTTACGTACTTTTCGAATGCGCGTTGGAACATATCAACTATCTTTTTTTGAAGGTGAACTACAGCATTTTCTAAAAGCTCGATTTTGATATTTCAATGCTATGTGATTTTATTATTTATCGTATGTCAATAATTTCGAACCGTGAGATCTTCGAGAAGACAGTACGGTTGCCAGGTTTGTTGCACTTTTAGCACCACCCTGGGGTCACGTGTAGGGTGGGGTCTACCTACGTGGTGCAACTTCGACCCCCCTTTGTTAAGTGAGTGGGAACTTGACTGTTAGAGGTTCTCAAGCCGCCAGTAGGCCTCTAACTTGGCTTAACGACTTCTGACATAGACAGCAGCCGGGATCAACGGCGTAACATGTCTTCCAAAGCACGGGGGCGCTCAGTTAGTAACCACTCAGAGCGGTCACCCATCCAAGACCACGTTGCTTAACCTCACATACCGCACGCGGCAAAGGACGCCGCTTGTGATTAATTATGTTATGTGATTGATTATGGGTTAGTGATTCATGTGCACAAGCTTCAAGAGCGTAATTTCGTTAAGACATTGTATGTTGGGCGCATTTGCTAATCAGTTGGGATACTTGGGACTAGACTGAAAGTGTTAGTTGAATACAGGTTCTTTCAATCACAACATACTGATTCTTTTATTTGTTACTACATAGTTGCCTACTAACTACAAGTGCGGCTCCCCCTGAGGGTTACAAAGGACTCATCGCAGAAGTATTAACCTCCTAATACGCACAACACAAACTTACAAAGATACAAACTATTATTTCTCTACATGTGCCCCGTTTATAGGATTAATTTAATACGCAACACTAAAATAAACATTCTGAATAATTAAATCAAATCTATGTACATGTATGCGCTTGGTAGAGTTAGACACATTAGATTACGTCCCATACACTCGTAACCGCTCTGATCTGCATGTCAACGACTTCGGCCAATGTATTCGTAGATACCAAGCTATTCACGCGGACTCGGTCAATAGAAACTTTGCTTTCACGACGGGATTTATAGGAACTATGCAGGTTAAGCTAGATTCGATGAATTGTAATGTTGATTAAGGGGATGCCTCAATTCGGCCCGCCACACCCCTCGCGAAAGAGACATGCCTATATGTCTTTCGCGCACGTCAAAAAATTCAACACTCTTCGGGAATGGCTTTTTTAGACAAATCTCGATAAATATTAAATTTCCTCTTGACAGAGTTTAAATGAGGTAAAATACCATCATTTTAACTTAATTGTCCCTTTTAATAATGCGTTGTTTTAGTAGACTGCGTAAAAAAAGGAAATATAAAGATTCAACTTTGGTTTTTTTTAAAGATAAAATTTTAAGCAAACATATTTCGGCTATTGTCATAAACACAGTCATATAGTCAAGAATCATATATCTACAAAATACAAAAATACAAATACAAAATAGTTTATTTAGACAGTGAATACAACTTACGAACAATCAACCTTTGTTTAACATACGTAGTTGGTTGCATAATACTGTAATAATATATAAAGTAACATAATAGGTTACCCGTGACACCTGCACTAGGCAATGCCCGTTATAATATATGTAAACAATTTTACATGTTTAAACAAGAGCACAATGATAAATTTAATAATATACATACTTATTATGTTTCTTAGAAATTAAATTAAATAAACCGTTGCTGGTAGTTCGTGAACTTTGGGGTCTGAAAATCAATTCTTATTATTTCCTCGTCTGGGAAGAACAGCGTTTCAAAGAACGTGATATTTCTCGTTGCACGGCCTTAATATTAACGTTATGGACACAACTTTAGTGAGCTTTTTCGTTTTCTTGATTTAAGATATCTCACGTGAGAGAAGCGTTAGCTTACTTTTGGGACAGCATTTCGGAATCTTACGAAGCATATTTTTAAGAAGGAGTTAAGCCACCGTAGTCGAGTAAGGTAGGTATTCGACTTTTAATCTGAAAGTGACGAGCTTATACATTTAAAAAAACTGAAAAAAGTATCATATTTAACAGTAGCTTGTCGTTGAAGAAAAACATTGTGATAGAACCAGTCTAATCCCAACAAGGTCCAATATTCCCTCTGGAGTTCGCTTTCGTAAAACTAGTGGCCACGCCAATTCTTAGGATTGCGGTCCCTTTAAATGAAGAACGGGAAAACACTATGACGACGAACTTATTTTCTATGCTTATTACAATATCTGCGCGTCCCTTCCACACATCATTGGACATGCATTTATTGAAAAAGGATAGAATGTAGTAATACTTCACAATATCATTGCAATTTGTTAAAACCCGTTCTACAATTGGTCACCAGTATAGTATTAAAAATAATAATGGTAACCGAATTATGCTAACCTTGTTTTCGCTCAAATTGTACTCAGTTAATTTGTTTACACATCCCATATCCCATATTTTCCCATTTTTTTTCTGACACCGTAATTCTTTCAAGATTATTTTAAGGTAAACTAAACCCAATCGAATGATCTCTAAAAGCGTTAAAAAGTTTTCGGAAAACGAAACTTAACGGAAATTTGTCCGCCAATATAAACGATCGGTTCTCATCGCAGTTCACATAAGTCTTAAGGAGAAATCCCTAGATTCCCTTCGTTTCATATCTCTATCAGTCGACTTTTGTTAGATAAAGAGTTGGTAACATCACACACATGTCGGTGTTGGTCACATATTGGAAGTCGAATCGCGTCACAAGCTGATTGCAAACATGCACAGTATTACAAAATGCTATTTATTACCAACTGTTTATTTATACGCATAAAATTACTCAATTATTCTCAAATTAGTTAGGCAAAGCGCATTAAATTTAACTTTCAATTCCACCTCTAGTAATAGTAAGCTTATAGAGTGTGTGAGATACTGCTTATCTAATGTCAACTTTTTCTCAATAACTACATAATATATATGGTTTAGAATAGTTTGTGTATTATATTGTGTACATTGGATCGATAATTCAATCTTTGTCTCACAATCCGGAAGCGTCCACCAAAAACAATTAAAAGTTAGGAGTTCCGTGATCGGGGTCTGATAGAGGTAGACACTCAATAATGGAAATTGAAAAGACCCTGCAAGTAGTGGTTGGCTTGAATAACATATAAGTATGCACGAATGACATACATAATTCTAAAATTCCTCCTCATATAATCCTAGGGCAGAACAACAGTTGCATCTTAAAGGATGCCCGGGGTCCGCTACCTAAACTACTAAGAAGTATAATTGTTTATCAAAATATGTTTGTTTATTATTTATTTACCCTACTACCGTTACCCTGCACGTGACACCTGGGTGTTGCTAAAAGTGCAACAAAACTAGCAACCGTACTGTTTTCTCGAAGATTTCACAGTTCGAAATAATTGTCATACAATAAATAAATAAATAATTTATTTTCCGAGCCTTACGCTTAAAGCTATTCGGATAAGGGTGAAATGATACTATGTGACATATACGCACACTACAGTGTGAAATGACATTAAATAAAAATCAAATCTATGCCAATTGAGACTTTGTGACTAAATTTTAACAAAGTCCCAAATTGTTATTTCAGTCGTGTCACTTTTGATACTTCATGCATAGGTTACATCAGGCTCGCGCAACTAGGAACAAAATTTACAAAATGTCATATTTGTACGGAATTTGGCCAAAAAATAATGGCGGATACTGCTATCTCGCTCCCTCAGTTAATCCATCTCAGTCACATGTCAATGTCACCTCTGGTCACTTCCGTTCAACTTGAGTGATCGCCATATTGTTTCTTTGTTGGTCAGTTCGTAGTGTGGTTTGTAGTTTGTTATTTTGGTATTTATAAAAGTTAGAAACCCTAATTTAAAGTGAAAAAGCAAGGAGGCAGTGTGTTTTTCAACATGCCACTAACTATTTCAGCCTATAGGGTATGTGTTATTTGTGGTTTTCGTGCCGGTCGAAAAGATGACGAGAAAAGGAAATTAATGGCAAGATTTCCTTTAAATCATGACCGGTAAGCAATTAATTGAAGATTATCTGTTAATATGTACCACAGCAAGTTACATGTAAGCAAAATAAGAAGCGTTATTTGCAATTTAGTTTTATTCGTATACTATACATACTAGTGTTGGCCGTAACATATCGATAACTAGCTTATCATATAGAACTCTGGTATTTTTCAGTTGCAGACAGTGGGTGAAAGTGATTGGCAATGAAGATCTAGTCTACGTTCCGATTGAGAAGTTGAACGAATTAAAATTTATTTGTGGTGACCACTTTCAACCCAAAGATTTTAACCGAAAGAAAAGTCGTCTAAAGAGATGGTTAATATATTTAAAGCAACAAAATTTTATACTTTTTTTATTTTATTTATTTCTAGCCCTACCCACTGCGGAATAAGCACATGGACGTCGTAGTGTAGTCGTCATAACCTAACCAGTTGAGAATGGATTGAAACCCCAATGTTAATAAAGGAGTATCCATTATTAATGTGAGGTGTTTTTGGCAAAATTCGATCCCCTCCCGCCAAAAACATCTCACGTAAATAATGGACGCCCTCTAACTGGGATTTTTATAAAAATGGAATCCACGACGTCATTAGTCATCGTTTATCGATATCGATATCGTTAACCGTACTACATCAAAGTTACATCCCTATCGCGCTGTTATGTTGGAATTACCTATTTCCTTTTTTTATTTTATTGTGGTACAGAATATTTGGCCAAACTCTACGTCAATGTCATGCAATGACAATGTCACTGTCATCCAAAACCTAGTTCGAAGTCCCGTCTCTTAGAACGTAGTGGTTATATACTCTTTGGGTTACATAAGGAAGGGAAGTGTGAGACTTTTGAATAAAATAATGTCTGCACAGCTAAAACTGACATGTGAAGTTTGTGATATATCATGTAGGAGCGTAATTGAATAAGTGTCATTCAAACAACGCGGCGTTCAAAGAATTTACATGAGTTTTAGATGTGCTTTTCTTGACTCCTTACGTTATAAGGCAAAAAGGAGTATAAATATGTTTTCACACTTACTTGAGAGATTTTGATACTAACGACAGTGCTGTGTAAAAAAGCATACGATCTGTGTAATGGTAAGCAGACACCGTGACCCTTTTTTTGACACGATCATCATTGTTTTTAGTTTTAATATATCTAATTATGATACGGTTGTACCTATTACAATTTTGAATGCTTTTCGAGAATACCCGAACTTATTGATTTCTTATTTGGTGTCAATATCACTATTCTTGTAATCAAGGGCGACCCTTAGCACCAGCTGCATCGATATCAAACTACGACAAATGCAAACAGACAATTCGGTTTCATGTCACGCATCACATCGGGGCTGTGACGGTGGTACCCGTAGCTGCTATTGAAGGGCTTCCTATCTGAAAGGTAATCGAACCTGCAAACTGTGTCAGAAAGTCGAAAAATATACTTCAACTGTTCTAGCCTTTCAGTTAAATACTGGTAACCTTAAAATTAAATACATCTCGGCTCGATTTTATTATAATAATATCAATATTTTTAAGATGCCACATCCAAAAATAGCGGCGTCGGTGTGAAAAGGAATGAATTATGTTATAGGCACATAACAAAATAATGGTGCCTTCCCGTACGCAAGAAAAATAACCTCGAAACTTTGGAAGAAAGCGGGAGCGCCGAATGCGAACGTTTATTACACAAATTGCGATTCTTACACGTCAATAACCATTTACAGGCATTTATTTATATACGATCATTATCTACAAGGAAAACATTCAAGGGATTTTCGTAAAAAATACCCGATAAATCTATATGTGTGTTCCAAAATGCTGGGAAGCTGTGATCATTCAGTGTACGAGCAAAACAGTGCTCAAAAGCCAGGCATTATCTACTCAACAATGTAAAACCTGTAATCATGCCAGTTTTTTTTTGTAAACTCTTACCACTGACGGCAAACGCACTACTTTATTTTTAGAGGCCATTAATTAAAAACAAAACTTTTCCATCACCACAAACTCACTAGCACTTGTTGTTTTTTATAAAGTTGTTTTTGTTTTCTGATGTCGCGCGGCGCGGCCGAACCCTGCGCGCGGAGCCGCGGCCGTCCTCTTACTGAAGTACTGAATCATCGCGATGCCCTGCCGGTGCCGGGACACTCGGAAACTCAAACGGATTGTCTTTAAGTTGTTAATTAGTAGAATTAGCTAACGAAAGGCCTATTTAGCTGTTGAATAATTGTCAGTCTTGTTAACAGTGCTTGTTAAGTTACTTTTTTTTAGGTGTAGGGTAGACTGGGTACGGTTGTGACAATTTTGGTTTGATCGCTAATTAATTGTATCGAATCTAGATTGGTTTTAGGAAACCTAATTGAGCGTACCGCTAAGTCTTGCTTCAGAAACATAATGGGTGTTTTTGTTGTTAAAAGCTTCACGATCGACTTTAGGAGACATTGTATTAGTAGAAGAAATTCACTTAAAGAGAGTTTTTTTGTAGCTGACTAAGTAATTTAACTTTGAAGCTTGTTCAAATTACTTTTTATCTGCGATATAACTTTAAAATACCTAATGTTTTCATTATCTCGTATTTCTTGACATGTAATGGACCAATTAGCGTGGCAGAAACTAAAATGTTTATTAACATGGTGTGTTAATTATTACTGTATCAAAACACGCTTTCATCATATGATGTATGTACAACATAGATCAAATAATGAACTGAATCCTGCCGCTACACGTAAAATAGGTATTTTGTTCAGGGGTAGAGCTTGTATAGAAAACCGAGCTAGCAAAGGATTGTAAGATTTCAAAAATACAATCCTGAGCGTAACAAGGCTTTCAAGGTACGGAAGAGCGAAACATAAGTTTTCACCTCGCCACCGCGAGGAAAATAGTTTATTTATAATGCAAGCTGGCTAGCATAGAAGTCTTCATTTTTATTACTACTTATTTCATGAATTCTTAACATTTAATGCTTCTTAAATAGTTTATATTCCTACATTAAATACGTCATATTAACTTTCTTAGTTTTTAAGTAGGTAGGGCAGTTTAAGAATGCGCGGTCGATAAGACTGCGCATACGTCGTAACTCGAAATCAAATTGCAGTTTGTAGCTAACTTCAGTGTTATTTTAAAGTGATATGGCACCTGTTGTTACTCCCAGAATTTATTTTCTTTCAGTGAAAATACGACATTCCTGGATTATTTGAAGTTTTTATCAAAGTTTGATTTTATTTTTCTATATTTTCAATGTGCTATTAGTTGGTAATTTAAAGGAAATCAAACTGTATAACCTTGAGTTTGCCTCGCAAATATAGTTGCGTGTTTGAGCCGGCGACGTTAGTTTGGTTCAGTTTTCATAGATGGCGACACCACTATGAATAAGCGAAATTGGCAATTCGTATAAGACTGTGCAGGGTACGACTATATAAGACTGCGCGCGCAGTCATACACACCCATTTAGAGTTTTTGTACTCTATTTCAACATTTTAGCGAAACAGGTATTAGGTGCGGGTATTATTTATCAACAAAATGTCATCAGGAATAAGGAGAAAATCAGACATATCTATTTGCCCTCAAAAATGAAGTCAGGCAAGATCTGCAGTAACTAGTAGTTCACCTTGCACAGTTTTAGTTGATTTTAATAAAAATATTTGTAATTGCTAAGATTAGTTAAAAAAAAACAATAAAAACTGGTAAGTATGTGTTTTTTTTTGTTTTTTGCCTTACATACAATAGCAGGAGTATTTACATGTGATTTATGTTAATGTTATAGCCATTGTCAGGAACCGCGCAGTGTTATTCTACCCGCGCAGTCTTACCTGTTTCACTGCGCAATCTTACAAAACTGGTAGTGTAAAAATGTGCATTTCTCATTTTTTTATTATGCTCTAATATTTCAAGATTCATTGATTCCATGAAGAAATCCTTTACAACAGTATTTTTGAATAATTAACGAATAAAAATAAGTGCGCTGTCTTAGACCGCCCTACCCTATCTGACTTCGTTCTTACAAATAATTGGAAGTTCGATTAATCTTACTTTATATTACAAATTAGCTTTTCACGATTTAGCACTTGTCAGATTGAGCTTTTAAGTTAGTCTAGTTTTAAGTTTAGTTTAAGTCCATGCGTATACAATCTTGCCAGGAGGCTGACCTCCTCAAACCAAATCAAAACTTGAACGAAAAATGTTGAATCAGTCTGAACTGATTCAACATTTTTCGTTCAAGTTTTGATATCAATCAACCTACTGTTGATATGTTGTCGTTTACGTTAGCTTGGTATGCGTAGAAATTTAGTGCACGTAAAAGTTAGGCAGAGCACATAAAAGTAAATTAAAGATGGAGAAAATGTATTGCTGCAGGGATAGTTTGATTGCCGGTTTTTTTAGTCGACCCACGGGAGGAAAGGGGCTGCTATTGTAACCTAACTTAACCCGTCGCCGCCCGGCGAAAAAAACAAACAATGACATTGTTTTGTTACGTGCCAGGAGATTTCCTGGCTCGAGAGATGACGGCAGCGCAACTCTGGCAAAGAAGCTTACGACCATTGATGGTAACCGTACACCATAATGCATAATGCTGGTCGCTCTCAAAATAGTGCATCTTCGGAAGCACTGGCGTCCTTAATCATCACCAGGAACATAACACTACATAATGTCATATTTGAAAGCGAAAAATTGTGTTAAATTGACTTCCTAGTTATTATAGAGGTTTATAGCGCTCCCCGCCGACTCCAATTCCGCCGCTGCTTCAAGAAAGATGATCGATTGACTAATTGTCAGCTTTACGTCACTCAACTTTTATCAAACTCTGATCGTACGGCCGGCGTCAAATATGTATCCATAACAAAGTTACCGGATGCTCTAAAATGGCCTGAATGGCTTCGAGAAAAGGGTGGTACAGCCGTGTCTTTATTTGTTTGGTTTTGCTCGACTTAGCAATCCGCGAAAAATGATCGATTGACTAATTGGCAGCTTACGTCACTCAACTGTTATCAAGCGATAAATATATGATTACATTTATGCACCTTATTCCATTTTCATAAGGCGAAAAATGTATACATACATTGGAAATCAATTATGGAACTAACTGTGGAAGGAAGAAAATTAATGTTAATCCAGCAAATGGTTGTACATATATTGTACGTGACCGCGAGGAATAAAAGAACAGGCTTTGCCCAGCAATGGCACATAATAGGCCATAATAATAATATGGTAATGTTCGAAGATCTGAGCTTACTGTATTTTTTTCAAGCGGAAGCGTCTGCTGACGAAATTACAATTTTCAATCAAAGTGGAAGGAAAAAATCCTTCCTTTAAAAGCCTTCAGGTTGGAATAAAAATGAATCGGCCAAAATCGTAAGCTCGAGGTAGACGGACATCTTGTCGACGTGTAGGTATATTTACTTAAGCGAGCTAGGTTAGGTTCCAGGAACAGGGTAGATAAGAAAATCGAGTGCCGTATCGAGAATCCTGGAAGAGCTATATGTTCCATGAAGGAGCTAATGAAGGGCAACCTTCCACTGTAGTTGAAATGGAAACTCGTGAAAATGTCAAACAGTATTTTATGTGTACTAAAGGGACCGATAGGGTCCGGAATACTACGCTGCGTTCCATAATACGATTAGCTGACGTAAGCACAAAACTGCCAGACTCAATTGAGACTGGTTGACAATAAAATGAAATGAAATGAAATTATTTATTCTTCAATTTAGGCATATTTAATGTCCTTATGAATGTGAAAAAACTACCACTGGTTCATAAAATAAACATCTGCCTCAAAAAGAACCTGCGGTGTAGGTGTAATATTTTCAAAACAATATTCTATCATTATAATCTGGATAGGTGGGTAATTTAGCTACCAAGTGGGTCCCACAAGTCGGGCGACGCAGACGGGTTGAGCCTAAACGAAGATGGCGGGTTATCATGCCGCCCGAAGGCCTCCAACTTGGTTTGACGACTACTGCCATAGACAGCAGCCGGGATCAATGGCTTAACGTGCCTTCCAGAGCACGGGAGCTCTCAGTTAGTATCCACTCAGCGGTCACCCATCCAAGAACTGACCGCGGCCCACGCAACTTAGCCTCGCATACCGCACGCGGCACGCGGCACGCGGGCGCCGCTGGGTCACGAGCGCTCCATGCTGCTGCTACCAGGATCACATGAGTGCCGAGTGTGTACAACAGTTATTGATTTACCTTTTAGCAGGCCTATTCCTCTTGCAACTTCAGCTAAACTCGGCTCTGACACACCTTCGTGGTGTAGACATACTCTATCGAGCTAGAAAAGAAAGAGAGCGTGCTATGGGGTGAGCGCGTGCCAGTGGAATGTCATGATTACCTGTCAAAAACCGGTTTTGTTAGACAGAAAACCTTCTGTACTTAAGTATTTTTTTTATTCTGTACTTTTAGACCGCTCGTGTAGTTTATTACGAAGCTGGCGCTAACTGTTCAAGATTCAGAACAACTCTAAAAGCACCTATCTTGTGTTTAAAATACCGACCCAGTGGAGTCGGACTGGCACACGAGTTCCGTACCCTTATTTATAAAAACGGAAAAAATCACGTTTGTTGTATGGGACCCTTATATATTTATTTTATTCTGTTTTATAGTATTTGTTGTTATAGCAGCAACATAAATACAAAAATGAAAATTTCAACTGTCTATCACGGTTCACGAGATACAGCCTGGGGCAGACGGACAGCGAAGGCTTTGTAATATAGAGCCCGTTTTACCCTTTGGGTACGAAGCTAAAAAAAGTATAGCGTAGTAAAACCACTCCTAGCGTTGAAGTCTGTTAAAAGTGTAGATTATCCCAAATGTGTCTGCTTATCTGTCTTACTTTATTTGAGACTGACGCGTGCGTTCAAGTGCCCGAATGCCACCCGGGACTCCCGCAAATCCCCGCATTTATCGCCCTCGTCTGGGGTGTCGCTCTGTTGGATACGAGTCGACATGCTGTGACCAATACCTCCAGTATGAGTTTATTCGAAACAAAACACAAATAAACGCGTTTGCGTTTAGTCTCAATTTGTATGGCGAAAAATAGTAACCACCAAAGGCCACCAGAGGCGCTGCTCGCGATGCATCGCAAACACGTTCGTTTGTTTTTTGTTTGGATAAAGTTTACATTAGAGGTACAGGAATATGAGTGCCGAGGGTGTAGCTACAACAGTTGTTGAGTTACTTTTTAGGCCGTTTCTTAATTCTACTAAGGGTCGTTTGCACCAACATACGATCACAGGCCGGTCATCGTCAAATATGGCGCCGACAGCTGTCATCCCATAGAAACTTGTCAAACTTTCCATACAATCAAATTTTAACGAACACCGCTTACGATTACAGATGGTTTGGTGCAACCCACCCTAATTAGCCTAAATTATGAAGCTGACGATGGCTTTCTGGTGACCAGGAGCACATGGTGGTGTAGGGAAACAATTATAATTATTATGAAATTGCCTAGGATATTTTGTATCACTTTCGACCCGGCCAATATGCGAGTGATTGCGTAACGCAAGTTTTAGGCCGTTTGTTAACTCTACTAAGTAGCCTTGATTATAAAGCTGACAATGGCTTTCTGGTGACCAGGAGCACATGATGGTGTAGGGAAACAATTATAATTATTATAAAATTGCCTAGGATATTTTATATCACCTTCGACCCGGCCAATATGCGAGCTATTGGAGTTGCCTTTTAGGCCGTTTGTTAACTCTACTAAGTAGCCTTGATTATGAAGCTGACGATGGCTTTCTGATGACCAGGAGCACATGATGGTGTAGGGAAACAATTATAATTATTATAAAATTGCCTAAAATATTTTATATCACTTTCGACCCGGCCAATATGCGGGTTGATAACAACTATATGTCAAAAAAAACCATATGCCAATTTCATATGTTTTACGCTTAAAACG
Source organism: Epiblema foenella (assembly GCA_963556455.1). Classification (NCBI taxonomy): domain Eukaryota; kingdom Metazoa; phylum Arthropoda; class Insecta; order Lepidoptera; family Tortricidae; genus Epiblema; species Epiblema foenella. The sequence continues at coordinate 5,550,162 of OY747100.1, forward strand.
TGTGGTAAAGATTGTCTAAAAATGTCTTTTACTTTTGTTAAGCTACTTTGCATTAGTACACAACTAAATAGGAAATTATAACGGCACCTATAACTTATAGTCCTAATAGAAACCTGAGGCCCTAATAGGCGTTTATTTTTGTATGCATTATTTAGTACATGGCTATTTGTTTTCTGAAAAAAAAAAATTGTTGAATCCTCTAAGTATATGATTATATTAAAACAGGTACATAATACAGCGGAACTTCATCGGAATTTGCAAAATATTTTTCGACTTATCGACTACTTGTTCTCATAAATAATTTTCAGTGCAACATTTGCAGCAAACAATTGTGTTATTTCGCTGGATATATTGTAAATTTGCCTAACGGAGGTCATTGCAATTTCAACCTTATTTAAAATAATTATAATATAGAAGACAGACTAGCATCGAAGGAAGATGTAGATTCGTAGCGTCGTAGCTTATTGTACTACGGCGTAGCAGCCGGCGTAGACGATGAGTTTCTGTAGAAGTATAATCAAGTCCTACGACTTACGACGATCGTTCCAAAGACATTAGGGCCGAGAAAAAGCGCGAATGTCTTTTCAATTGTTTTAAAATTGAAATATATATCGTTTGAATCAAGTGAAAGTCACACCCCATTTTTCATGAATAATGTAAAATATGGTTTACCCATTCCAGCCCAACGATGCCTACATGTGCTACGCCGTAGCGCTTAGCAGCGTTTTTCCGCCTTGTAGCGGAAATCGCAAGTAGAGGCATGACGCATATGTGTCGTCATGGGTCTTGAATGGGTTAACACCTCCAGTGCCAAGAACACCCGTGGCGAGTTCTCTGCTCGTAGATGTAGCCTATAACATGAGTTTCTGCGAATGTAGGGGAAATTCCGTAGCGCTACGAAAAGCTTGGCAGCGAAATTGTTAAAGCCGTTTGAATATCAATATTTGGTAAGATACCGTAACGAATTCGGTGTAAAATATTTGAATTTCCCGCTATGTTGAAAAACCCGGCCAAGTGCGTGTCGGGCCACTCGCAATATAGGGTTCCGTGGTTATCCACCCGCTAAATTATATGAGGACTAAAATTTAGCAAACTTAGGCTTAGGCAAACTTACCTAGCCTGATATACTAATGAATTATCTAAGTAAATAATCAATGCAAATTGTACTAAATTTTGCTTTTCCGAGTCTTTTGCTTAAGTGCGGCTAGTATTCGTCAACTAGTAATGTCTACCGACAAACATTAGGAAACGGGTTCCTTGTTTACTTCGGAAAGCATAGCGTTCACAAACAAGTTACCTTTGAGTGTAAGTATTAACATGTAAGAAAGAGCGAGCAAAACATATTAAAATGTGAAACAGTCTAAATCGGTGTACCTAAAAGAGCCCCTAGCCATCTGTCGCTCTATTCAAATAATTTAGCATATTTGGACGATGCGACAGATTCAATAATTTCACGCAACGTGGTTTCCAAGCGATATTATTTGGGAATTTTATTTTTTGCAGATTTGCGCAAATAAGGCATTTTTATTCCTTTGTGGAATATCAATATGTATGAGTTCGATACTTCGTTGTTACATACATACTTATGTAGGTATGATTTTTATTTGATGTACCTAGATAGATTTTGACTTGTAAAAGTGCCCTTGAGGCCTATTTGCAGAATAAATGTTTGATTTTTGATTTTGATGGTTTATGGTTAAGACGCTCATAGTGGCTCGATGCTCTTCGCTCGTGCCGTGTTATTGTTGTATATACATATCAAGGACCATATACAATAGGACTGACAATCTTCATACTACGCACCGTGCTCCGAAAGTTAGTATCTCTCTACGTAGCTAGATGCCGCTAGGAGTACCGATTCATTCAAAAGTCGTATATAATTTCCATTAATGCGCAAAAGTGAAGTCACAGCCATCGAACGTTACGACATTCCAAATGATACAGTAAAAAGTGAAAAGATGGCGTTAGGTGCGATGTTTCATTACTAGTACTAGGTACGTTCCGTTCTGGCGCACTTCACTGTTTATTAGCACTTACATAATTACTTACAAATGAAATATATTTCACAGTTTGTTTACCTTGTTATTTGTAATTTATCTTAAGAACCCAAATAATGTCCGCAATTATACTTTAGTTTAAAAAGATTAATTGAAAGTTTAAATTCTGCGCGAGTTGAAATGAAAATTGAAACGTCTACCACTAACTCGCCATTGGATCTTAGTATTCGGTTAAGCAAACGTTTTCACTCATAATAGTGTTTGAAATTCATTCGGCGCCGAACACGAGTGGACTAGCGCGGGCGCGGGAGGGGCGTGGCGCGGACAGAGCAAGTCGATCGCCGGCCACTGCCTATTTTTTGATGTACATATATAAATATTCCCCTTATAATTTATAAACCTATCTTCCGCATTAAACCTATTTAGGTATTAAGAGGTGCAAGTAGTAAATACTCACCACATATCTAAACAACACCTAATTGTCAAAAATGTTCTACAGTCCTCGAATCACAGCTTAAGACAGAGCAGTCAAATTAATAAAACGTAATTTTCTGAGACTAGCTTTAATTTTCATTGCATATTCATTCACGAAGATAATTCTAAAAAATATAAGATCCATTATATTGTTTGTAACATATAGTGAAACACCTAGCTTAGTTTATAATAAATAAATATATAATATGTAATAAATAATGTGGGTATGATCATATACAAATCGACCCCACCTAGTCCCGAACAAACTAAGCAAGCTTTTATTTTCTCTCTCCTCTGACACTTATACGAGTATATAGATAAATATATACTTAAATACAAAATGGAGTTGCGTTTCTTTTAACTACTTAACATTTACCTGCATACGTGTAAAGGCACGGGTCCGTAGTTACTTTCAAAATGAACTACGGTAAGCGATACCGATATCCCGCATCACCTATTAATTTATTGAACGAAAAAAAACCTTGGTAGCTACATTGAACTATCTGTAACTTACTCTATAGTTGGTAAGAGGCAAAATGTGAATATAATAAATGTGTTAAATCAAAGGCGATTTCCATAAACAAATGAAGGCCCAAAATGAAAGGGACGAATGTATCGCATGACATTTCCGATCTCTTCTCGATGAGCGTCAAATTTTGTAATTAGAATATTGGTTTGTTTACAGTGCGGATATTTATGAGTGTTGCATGTTTACATATTTTTGCACTCTTCTTAGGCAGATATAATTGTGTATGTAATTTGCCTAGGTATTTAAGAAAAAAGTTTGTTTAGATATTTGTTTCTATTTGCTGTCTATATGAGGTTGGAAAAAAATTGTGTAGATATTTTTGACTCCTGCTTATGTGAACAAAGTAGGAGTCAAAAATATCTATTGAATTTGAAAAACAAGTGCATAGATGCTTTTGTCTGCGTGTTTGTCTACATATATTTGTCTGTCATTGTACGTATATTTATGAACGTATTAGCGTACACAATTTAATGACTCGATTAATGTTCAAATATATCTGATCGAAATTGTTGTATGGATATTTTTGGCTAACGGATAGTAAAGATATTTTTGTCGCTTTGGGAACGTGTATATATTTATGCCCTTGACTGTACGCGTAATTTAATTTTATACACATTTTACCAGTTCACCAACGCCATCTAGTTATTTTATGTAGCAAAAATTGGCGAACCCGCGAGCAATCAATGATTCCAGAGGTAGTGCCATCTGTTAAATATGATCTGTTTCACGTTGTTGATGAGTAAAAAATATAATCCTTAAAAATTGTGTATAGAAGGTATATAATGGTATTAAAATAAAGCACTTAGACGTTTGTTCTTAAAAAACAAAAAAAAAACAGGAGAAAACATTGGTGAAAATAACATTTTTGCGACTTCCAGGCTACGAAGCAGCGCCGTCTAGTTTTAATACCGAATTTTGAGCTATTTCAGAGTTACGTTTTTTTGTATGAGATTGTCGGTCCTATTGTATATGGTCCTTGATACATATGAAACAAAAAACTGACGTACTACATGTATAATATAAATCGGCAAAATTTTATGCCATCGACTTCTACTCTCATTTTCAAGCTGTTGGTCATGAGAATTACGATTTGAAACGGGATATTTACCATGTATATTTGTATTTTTGAGTTCCCGATATTTCGGCACTGTTGCAAGCACCATTATTAAGGATTAACAAGTAAAATACAAATATACATGGTAAATATCCCGTTTCAAATCGTAATTCTAATGTAAGTGACCATGTAAGCTTGAAATCTTATATTGTTGGTCATGAGTTTGGTCTTTCCCATGTTTATCATTAATCATTATCATTAAGCATGACACTGAGCTCCGCGGCTGAACGCGTAAATCTGTCAATGGGGGCTATCGCGTATGAATTCGCCGCTAGAGGCGCTAGTGTAGCGTGAGGTCTCCGAAATGTCAAATGTCACTCTTTGTGGTTGCGGTACGCGGGTTAATATCTAATTGGAACAATATGGTGAGTATTTTGCAATACCTGAGCTTGATTATGGCAAATATGAGTTACGGGTCAATGACTGTCAGTGCTTTGAGACAGTTTTGTCATTCGGAAACTTACTTCCTCCTTTTTTCCGAATAAAACGGGACTGCACAACAATGCGGGATGTACGATATATTTACGGAATGGTTTTAAGATTTTAAACATGATTTAAATGCAAACTTCGTTCTCATGCCCATAATAATCAATAATAATTTTTGACAGCTGGACCTTACTCGACAGTGGCGCCAACTGGTGAGCACAAAAACGATAGCCCTCATTGCCTTCCACCAATGTCAATGCCCATTATCATATCCGGCCGCCAGCTTCCTGAATACTCGTTCGAGGGTGCTGGTGAACAACTTGGGCGACAATGGATCGCCCTGCTTCACGCCCTTCTGTATATTGAATGAAGGTCCTGGAGATTATAATTTGATCACGGTAGATGAATGTAAGTGGATTCTATACCTTGGTCCTGTAATGCAGCAAATATTGTTGGATGTACACACCCATGCTCACTCACCTCACAAACACACCACCCCCCCCCACACACACACGCGCGCGCACACGCACTCACACACACGCACGCACACACGCACATGAACTGTATGAATGAACTGCAAGCTTATTCATAATTTTTTAGATATTATATCCCCCCTTCTGCTGTTTTTCCCCATGTTTGTTTTAGGCTTTAAGTAATTTGGTGATCTTATTAACAATTCGCACCCATTTCGTAAACTCATAATCGAATTGGCTAAGTACGGGACAGGCTGTGCCTAGTGTAGGGGCCAGTGTTTCTCTTATGAATGTTTGCGCATGTACACAATATCAATTTAGACCTAAGTCCTAATAGGTTAAGTGTAAAGTTTGTACTTACCCGGAACCTAATTGTATATTTGTGTAATAAAGATTTATGATTTATGTGAAATACTGTCAAATGCTTTATAATAATCTATGAAAGCCAAATAAAGTGGAATATTGAATTCAACGTCTTTTGATGATTTGATTTATTGCTTGTGAGTGGTCCGTGGTAGACAGTCCGGGTCGGAATCCAGCCTCTTATGGGGGCTGGTTGCTGTACAGTTGGGCCTTAATCATACATCAAGATTTAATGAAGGCTTTATGTAAATAATATGATCACCTATGTAAGTTAAAAAAATAAAGATATAGAACTGTTTAAAGACAATATTCAGACGTAAGACTTAAACAAAGGAGATGGCGGGACGACCTTGATATATTTTGTATGGATTGGCGGGAACTGGCACACGACCGAGACGAGTGGCGAAAAAGAGGGGAGGCTTTTGCCCAGCAGTGGGACACTATATAGGCTAGAAAAAAAAAGACTTAAACAGCAACAGCTCACTGTAAACGCACATTCTTCGCCTCTCCAAAAAAGTAGTCTTAAGTTGTTCTGATATTACAATGACATCCTGTGTATCTGCAAGTATTTGTATCTATTTACGTTAGTTGAGTATATCCAAGAGAGTTCTCACTTAACCGAACCAGGTTTAAGGGGAGGAAATGGATAGGAAACGGTAATGTCGGCGCAGGCTGCCCTGGGTGAATGATGTGCGAACTGAAAGGGCTGTGAAAAACATTAGGCACCCCTTATTCAGAAACTTGACAACTCTTTTAACATGGTTTGAATATTTTGTGCCCCCCAGGATTTCAAACATTCACTATGCGAAAGTTTTTAGTGCTAAACCTACCTACCAATTACTTTCGGTCTTATAATATCATAAAGTATGAAAATTTTTATTTGGATATTGTTAGATCAATGCAGGAAGGGTGAGGTCCAAATTTGTGGACATTAAGTAAGGCTTTTAACTCGTCAATTGAATTAATTTTATTATCACACGAAAGTTACTCATATAAATTGCATGAGAAAATCTTCTGTTACAGCGGAATCAATTAAATTGTAGTGGATAACTAACTAACTAACTATAGTCAGTAAAATTGAACGTCTCGAAAAAGGTAACTCTCATGCATTCAAATCATGAGTAAGGCCCTAAGCTGATAAATTAGATTTTGTAGGGTAAGCACGTACTTAAAGGGACCTTATCGCCCTTAAGATTTGGAACTACGCCAACGGAAACTATGTAAACCGCTAAAACTAACGTAGCAAACATACAATGCTTGTTCAGCAGCCGTCTCTTTCGCTCTCGAACTCGGTGGAGTGTTTACGATGGTGCTTAGAACAAAAGCGGTGAGAAACGTACTTTTGCACTTATCTGATAGTCTTACACTTTTTTTCGGTAAATTGTATTCTGACAAAGGCGTGTACAGTCAGAAAGTAACTACGCATATGAAGAGGTTAAAGAGGTCAAAAGTGCTTATTCCCTTACAATAAAGAATTTTGACGTCTTCATATGCGTAGTTATTTTTTTGGTGATTGTAAATACATAATTAATCGTTGTTGATTCGACAGATTAAATATACATATATCTGTTATTGTTATCAACACACGGGCTTTCATATTCATATCATATATTCATTGTTCTTAAAATCTAATCAGCACATACATGGACCATGTATACTAGGGTGTAGCAACATATTCACGTATTAAAATAACAATACATATATACAATTATTCATATATATAATCTACTCATTTTATAACAGCAGTACATGGGAAACCGAGTTTTGCTCGGCACTTTCCCGGGAATGAGCAAATTTCATCGAAACCGTTAGAGCCGTTTCCGACATCCGGAAATAAATAAATAAATATGCAAGAAAGGCTTTGCAATATATACAGTATAGATGACACAAATCTTATTTCTACTACCTAAGGAATGATTTCTGGGATAAAAAATATCCATGTCTCAGAATGGACATTGGCCTAAAAAAACTAAGTCCTTGCCATTTCTATGCCATCCGTTCATATATATATATAAACTGGTATAAACGTGAAAATATATGGAAAATGTCAAAAAATGACTAATAACATTTGACAGTTTCCATATAAAAACGGGTGAGCTGTGAGGTGACAGGTGAGGTCGGTGTTTAGTGAATCGCATAGCAGCAGTGGACGGACGCAGGTTGATGATGAAACGAGAAAATGTTATAGACAGACAAATATATGGACAGAGTTGCTTTCGTATTTATAATATGAGGAGATCATTTACATCTCCATAATATTAGTATCTTATTGTTTGGTTAATTTTAGTTTTGTTTCTCATTATTTTTGTCCTATTTAACATTTTTAGATAACAGGAGACCTTTAACATCTCTAGTAAAATAGAAGCAGTTTTTAAATATTTGTGTATTGTGTATGTACTATTGTATGACATTGAAAAGCGCCCGAGGGACCCACTTGGAGAATAAATTATTTCATTGCATTTCAATACTAGTTTGGATAATTTAAAACCAAGTCACTTAAACTAGCTCAGTTTCTCTTTGTATTTTTCAATTGTAAACTAATTAGTCCACTAAAGTTGACCTCTTTAAAATGCAGCTGCAATAGTGCTCAGCAATGTCAGCAATGAATCGTGTAAGAACTTTTTGAAACTTTATTTCTACGGTGAATAATGAAACTTCTTGTTAAGAACCTAAAGTCGAATTTGGAAGCCTATTCACATTCTTTTTGTTTTTATTAAAAATGTAACATTTACGTGAATGAAATATAAATACAGAACTGTTCTCATTCTTAAGCCATTTGGCAGTCTATCTATCAAATGTCATTGGAATACCATTCGGCGGAAGAGGTATTGCTCAAATCTAATAATATGACATAAGATTAAGAGTTTCATGCGTTGAGTTAATGTCGAGGACTTGTACGTTTACCTTACCTACTCTATGTATGAATTTGTACGAAGCAATTTGATCTTTACGCTAGTCCTGCCTAGGTGTTTTGTGGAGATCTACATACCTGATTCTGATGAGAATTTAGTACGTACCTGTAAAAAACAAAAACAATTACACATTTTGTTTTTATTTCTGATTCTTTGGACCAGATTTTTGTAGAAAATGTGTGAAGACGATTAAGGGCCGATTTTTCAAACGCCAGATAAAATTATCGCTGTCACTTTCTTATGTCATATAAAAGAAAAGAATGGAGCAATTTTTTTTCTGACACATACTTTTATCTGGGGATTGACAAACAGCCCTAAGTCGGGTTTTATCACGACCATATTTCAAATCATATTGGGGAAACTCAGTACAGTCAAGGGCATAAATATGTATACATTTTTGGATCTTATTTCAATGGAATAAGGTAAAAAATGTATACATATCGGTGCCCTTGGCTGTACATTTATTGATGGTTTATTATGATTAAAGGCGGTTTGGTGTACCAGTACCGCACCGAGGGTGTGGTTTATGGTATGAAATTACTAGTCTCTATAGGATGACAGCTACCAGCGCCATATTTAACAAAGAGCATTCTGTAATCGTACGTATTTTGGTGCAAACCATTTTTAGGCTCAACTCAGCGACTAAAGTTTTTTTTTCTTTACGAACATTTTGTAATTCTTTAGAGATACTCACTTCTTCTAAATACCATTTAACTCAAGCATCACAATTGGCGACTTGTTTCGGCTTTCATGATCACGCCAAACCACTTTCTTCACTGACTGTACATCTAATAATACCTATTCTACTTTTAACAACGGGGACGGAAATCTATTATGGTCCACACAATTGTCGAATCCTGCTAAAAAAAGCATTCGAAAATATTGTTTCAGCTTCCTCGTGAAGGTCGAAAGCTCCATGGGCAATGGCTCCATAAGAAATCTATTTCATCTCATACAATACTCGCAAGTAACTACCTAATAACATTATTACTTACTGGGTGTATAAATTCTGAGATTGAATAATACTTATTATGGGATGTTACATTTTGTTCATAATGTAATGAATTTTCTGGTAGGTACATTTTATCGTATACAGAATTGTATAATGAAAAAGCCAATATGATATGGACATAACATATTAGCCGTTGACGCGGATTTTTTCTTGCCCACACTTTAAAATTGATAAAATAGAGTCAGTATACGCATAATAATAGCAATCATCAAAATGAAATTAAAAATTATTATCATTATCATAAAAAAGTAAACGAGACCATTTTGAAAAATAACTATCATGTTATCATTAAGCCTTTATTGCTCGGGCCCAATAAAATAAAACCCAAGTGGGAGCCGTAGTTAGTTCGCAAAACAGAAAAATGTAGGTTAGCGAAACGCTTCCGAGCCTCCGCTCGCGGCTGTAACTACTTGGCAATTCCCTGAAAATGAGGTAGATGGCGCTGACAGAAATATCTTAATGTTAACTGGCTCACATGCGGTACATGTCAGTGAAGCGTTAGTACCTTATGTTCGACGTCTATAGACGATCGGAATTTTAAGAATGATAACATGTTATCCCAACTTAAATGTGTTTCAAAACTTCGTTTTTAAAAATCAGAATGACGGAAACATAAAAGCTAACCTACAGATATCACCTCCTGTCAATCAAGATTTTGAAACTGTGGCTCAATTGTCATTATTTACCGAAAATACTAAAATCGCTATATGTCTCCCTTAAATTTTTAGTTCCCTCACTTCCTCATGGATCCCATCATCAGAACTTGATTCTGGTAACAACAGGACCAACTTTGAAGCATATGCTTTCAAACAAAAAAAAAAAAATTCAAATGGTTCATGAACGACGGAGTTCCGAGGTAACACACATTAAAAATAAAAATAAAAAAAGAACATACAACTGAATTGAGAACCTCCTCCTTTTTTTAAGTCGGTTAAAAATGATTAAACAAGACCTTTCTTAAATTTGGCTTTTAGTATTTTAAAACCCCTAACATTACTGCTTTTAGCGACGACGCAATGATTAGCCCATAAAATCCAAGTTACGACGTAATTCAGCTAAAATGTTAACATATTATCAGTTTATCGGGAGTTATTAAGTTTAAGTGCGTCATACATTCTCAAGACGAGTTTACAAGCTTTGTATGAACATAAAATTGGCTAGGTTATTACTATTAACTCACACGGTAAGTGAGTGCCAAAGGGTAACGGCTCCCCGAAATTTATTGAAGATTATTCCTTATCCTTTTTTCTTAATTGCAATTGTTGGGGAACCAGTAAAGGAGACACATTTAACGGTGATTAAAGCGTGAGGTGGAGCAGTAGAGGGGAGGGGAGAGTTGTGAGTTTGGAATAACAGAACCAAAGGTATCATGCGACAAGTTTCAAAACGATTAATTTGTTTGTTTTCCCATACATTGTATATATGTAGATTTTTTTTAATATTAAAAATAGGTTCGCTCTTAGCCAGCATCTAGCCAGGGGGCAAAGATGAGGCCAACGATGAAGCGAGCTCACCCAGAAGGTGCCTATTCACTCGTGCCTTAAAAAGGTCTAGGTCATATGAGCTCGGAAACACAAACGCCGGCAGAGAATTCTAAACCTTAGAAGTGCGCATTATAAAAGATGATGCAAAGCGCTTGGTTGAATTACTAGCCATATGTTATAGACAGGTAGCAATATATTTAGAGCAGCTCAACGGGGGAATTACCTGCATCTTATAGAAAACCGCAGACATAATTACACTAATACTTGCTCTGCAGGTATCCTTGTGATGAGTACTAGTGAGTGCTCCCAAAGATGCGCTAGTTTGACTGAAGGATTTGCATTTTGCCTCTACCTGTTAATACGATGATTCCTCAAATCGCAAGTCGTATATAGTCGCAAGTGTATTTAGGTCATTATGTTGTTTGTTTGTTTACTACCCTCGTAGTATAGTAGTAGAAATAGAATATTGTTAACCAAGGGTTGAAGCGGCCCATTTCACCCGAGATAGTTCAAGGGTTCACCCGATTTAAAGACTCTACTATTCATTTCAGCTATGAGTAAAATGAATGAGAAACAAAAATAATTAGTAAATGATATTGTAAGGATTCAGTAATAAAAACTCGGCCTACTGAACCAATATAAAAAATTACTTTCCACCTTGAAAATCGAACTTTCCGAACAGGGGAGATGACAAAGGTTTTTTTTTGAAGTTATGTTCTAATAAATTAAACTTCCAAGAAAACAGCACCATTACGGAAACTAAATAAGTATACTTCAAAGAAGTTCAAGTCAAGTCATTGTGCTACGGTGGTTCTCGACAAACAATCTAGTAATTAAATTTCACGAGTCGCATTGAAGTCGTAAGCGGACTGACGAAGTTTCACAGCACACGTTAGATGAGACAAATAAACTTTAACCCTACACTTTCTGCGACATAATCTACTTTCAGCTTACTTAAAATAATGTAAACTGAATATTATATGTCATTATAAATATTATAATAGAGATGATCAACAGGCGTCAACTAGTTATTAAGATTTTAAACACAGGTATGTTAATCTTTATTTGAAAAATAAACGACTACAGTGTAAAGTCTAAAAACTCAATAAAGTCAATAAGGGCATGTCAGTCCCACTGAAAGTTTTAATTACATGTGTTAAAATACTTGACAACTCTAAGTGATGTCAAACTATAGCCAGTCATGGAGAAAAAGAAACAGTTTTAAAATAAAAACCTCTCCTAATTGTCATTTTTTAATGTGTGACTTTCAGGGTATTGTGCTCATATGCATACGTCAAAATGTGAGCGAAACACATTTAAGAGGTACCTTAGAAATGATTTTACTCGACGGATGTATCTACTTAATCACTATTGTACACGAGAGATCATAGAAATTCAAAATTTTGTTCCGTTAGTACTAGGTCAGCAGCAGTTACGAGGAGTAAAATTCAATAATTAATTAATTTACGGCAGTCTGCCACTTATGTGCAATACACGTGGTTAGACATGTGTTTTATAGCCCACAGCCTCGCAACAAGTCGTTTTGCACAGCTGGTGGTCGTACAGTTGCTGATACGCAGCAGAACCGCAGTTGCCCCAGCGCTTTTGTGTAAGTTTCGCCGCCCGCAGTAAAAGGTAACTCCGTCTGCATTTATGTTACCAAGGGGTTTTTCTATGGTGATTCAGAAAACGTATTTATGCGAAACGAAACAATTTTTCTTTCAAAATTCCCGGATCTTTTAAACTGAAAACATCAGTCATGGGCACCCTATCACGTTTGACACAAACTCTATGAGGCATGATATTATTTATTTATCTACAAATATGAGTTATCAACATAACAGCTTACGCCATGGCGTTGTTAATCTAAAAGTTATCTTAATCTATTTACATAGAGGACATACAATATAGCGAGGCAAAAAATTTTCACAAAACTGTAAAATCGTGAAGCGAAGGCTGTTCCATTTATGGGCAAACAGGTCGCAAACGAGATAAAAGCTACAAATGTTGATATTAACATTTTTTCGATTTTCCATTACGCCTGGTCTTGATCAGATCTCTTGAATCAGAAGACAATCAATGCAGGTAGTCACCTGTAGTAACTACAACCGCAATGCGCTTTGTTCCACCACTGCTAAAGCCCGATTAACAAACGTCTAAGAAACTCATAGATTCCGGGGTTTGATACATTGATTGTAAATCAGTCTTAAATTGGGTTGTCATATAAAGATGAGGATCTACCGCTATGCGAAACTATAAAAGAGTTATAGTCCATCCAGATATTAGGAGTCAAGAGGATCGTAACCCTCGTAAACTAGTTTTTGATTGTAACCAATTGAAGCACGGTTGTGATCTTCACAATGTTCTAGTGATATTTCGTTATTAAGAGACCTTTAATGTGTCGACTATCGCCACTCGCAAATAATTGAGATTATTTAAATTTAACGATAGATATTTAAAAAAGGGGGCTGCCATGTAGCGTAAACCTTTATTCTAGTTTTTATTTAGTTAACCTGGGTCGGTGTTATCCCTTGGTGTATTTCCTGACTATTTACTGAACTGTATCAAGTTAGAAATACTTAGTGACGATTATATTAGTGTTCTTAATCTATCAAAGTGGCCCCGTTTTTTCCTAAAGTCACCCTAGCTTACGGTACTTTTTGTTTTGTATTTAAGGAACTTTTGCTTAAATACAAAATACAATATATAGCGCACATTAAAGAACTCTTAATTGTGTTATTACTGTCTTCGATTGTTTATTTTAATGCTGTCTAACCTCGTCATCATGAAATTATAATATTCTAAGGAAATAGTACAAACACACCAAGCCTTATCGCGTAAATTCCGTAAAAAATGGAAGAACGTACTTAATACCATCAAATATCAGGCAATCATACGAACAGACATTAGATTTTGCATCAAGGGTTTCATTACGAAATCGGTGCCTTTGGCGATATGCTTGAGCATTTATTGTATCGCGAATTGGCTTGATTTGTAATTTATCATCAGAACCGATGATGATCCGATAAGGGATCCTTTATAATCAGATAAGGGATCCTTTATAATCAGATAAGAGATCCGTAAGACGTTTTTGACAAATTGATATGTTTGCTAATTTATTTGTTATTGAGTACTCGAAAACGGCTCGTACGATAGGTTATATTGAAATTTATGGGGACGAAAAATGCGCCTTGCTGTATCTTATTCCCGGGGAAATTCGTTTTCTACGGAAAAATACGAAAGACGCCGAGAAAAGCCTGGTCTTCCTGGTACTGATAAAATAAAAGTAGGATCTGTATTACTTATTTGATTGTGTTTTTGACATTGCGCCTTACGCCAATACGAGTATCCTTATGTTAGATAGCGGAAAACCACTGGAGGTGCATTCAGTTTAAGATTGGACTGGACTTACTCTATGTGAAATGCAACGCATTGGGTGCGATTTCATTTTCAAAATGGGTCTTGTCCCCTGCATCCCCTTGCTTTACTCAACCTTCATATTAACTACAATATGCCCGTTTAAGTATGAATCTAATGACGTATTGATTATTTACTCACATTAGTTCATCTATCCTCCATAACGTTGCAGATTTTACAAGGTCATCATTTTATACCATTTACATTAAAGGTGATAAGACCCATATAGATATAACACTTTTCTCTAAATTAAATTTTGTGGGAACATAAATTAGACTCATTAGATTTTATCTCCACCGGAAAATGTTAAGTTTTTGTTCTTGACTATAAATCATTGCTTTTACGGTCTATAAAAACGCCTTACTGAGAATAACGTCATGAGTTATGTCAAGAATTGCTAAATAAGAGATAGTAGCTGCATATTTTATTCAAATGTGGTGGGTTTTGAGGAGCAATACCTAAATTGTGCATGTTAAAAAAACATAAATAAAAATGTAAGGAGGTGTTTACACTGTTTACTAGTTGCTTAATTTTACTCATGTAGGATTTAAAACGAAAATGACAGTCATTCCTTCCAACCTCATTTTCAGCCTGTAACGTAGGTCAAAAAGGAATTCCTTCTGAAGTTTCATCATTTATAAGTAAAAGGTATCCCCTAGAGATTCAAATTTGCAATATAGGTCTCATTTGTGGAGTTATATGTACGTTTAGCTCCTCGCCGCGATGTAGGTATGGATAGTTGTTTTGTATTAAGCACCAGGCAAAACGAGCTAGCTAGTATGTATTGTATATCGTCCCAAAGTACTTTGCTGTACTAAGCTTTGCTAACTTTACTCACGTCTTTACGGTCGAATATCGCTCGACAAGTTTCGGACCAGGGTACGCGGTCCTAGAATTATAGGAGTAACAAATTGCTTGGTCTATCGATAAACAGCAAATCCTAGTCCTAATCCTAATCCTAATATTATATTTATATTTATATTATAAACGTGAAAGTTTGTGCGGATGGATGTAAAGCGGAACGCCGCTTAATCTCAAAAACTACTGAACGGATCTCTATGAAACTTTCCAGTTTTGTAGCTTAGACATCAGAATAGGACATAGGCTATAATTTATATCAAAATTCATGTCCTGAGGGGGTAAAAAGGGGGTGGCCTTTTTGTATGGAAAATAAAATACGCAAGCAATTTACACTTAGAATTTCTGACAAACTATACCTTTTCATGGCAACAAACGTATAAGTTATTAAAGCAACAAAAGCTTAACCGTAAAATACATGTTATTTCATCTTCTTTACACACATCTTTACTACTTACTCTGAAACTCTATACGTACAGGAGTTCCACGCGGACGAAGTCGCGGGCAAAAGCTAGTTAATAATAAAGAGGAAATTTCATTTAACCATGAAACACTTCATCCTAGTCAGTGTTAAAACTTTTCCAAATTGCTGTCAGACCCTAATAACAGAAATTTTATTCAATTTTTCGCAGTTGACGTGGTACTATATTCTTATAAGGTTCTGTCTGGTCACGGTTAAACTATTGTACGCAGTATTATAACTATTGAAATATAATAAATGGGTCACTAACGTCTTTAAGGTCGAGTGTAACTCGACATGTTTCGGACCAATACGTGGCCCTTAATCATGGGAATGAGGGTGGATTCTCGCCCCCACAGTGCGCAGAGCTAGACGCGCGATTAATTCTCATGATTAAGAGCCACGTATTGGTCTGAAACATGTCGAGCTAAACTCGACCTTAAAGACGTGAGTGACCCATTTATTATATTTCAATACATCTGAAACTCAACTTTGTGTAATGCAATTAAAACATAATGCAGGTACAAGTTATTGGCAGTGAATGTGTTAAGCTTTTCTTTTGTTAAATAATAGGCTTGTAACTCGCGCCTCTAACTTGCACAATAGAACTTATGATGTATCATGGTTTTGGCTTCGGTAGATTTAACAGTGTAATAAACCTATCATAACGTTGCTGACACATCCACTTGTTACTTAACCAGTTAACGTCACCAATCAGCATGACAGATACATCATGACAGGTTTAAAACACTGGTTAATTTCGCAATTATTCTAAACACACTTCAAACCAAGCGAGTCCTGGTACACTCCGTAATATTTTAACTGCAATGTCATCGCCTGCTCCTATATTCACAACGTTCACAAACAACTTGCTTCAAGAGAACCAGTATTTATGGGACGTCCAATTATACATAGTTATTAAAAATCTTGGCAGAGTGAAGGCAGGTGAACCAAAACCTAAACTTGTGGCCACTTACACGCAAAAGAGCATCGGTTAGCCACCCAGAAAAATCGATTAGAAATCGATTCGCCTACGAAAGACCGCGGGTCACTCCTGGATGTGATTAGCACGGGACCAGGATGAGTGCTGTCCTCTAAGAGAGGCCTATGCTCAGTAGTGTGCGATTATAAGTCAATGCACGTAAAAAGAGTTCCGGGCGATGTACCTTCGCAGTGAGAGAAATACGCACCAAATCCCATCCCCTCCACTAGCCGCCCGGAATTCTTTTTCATGCGTTGACTTGTATAAGCCTAGAATGATGACGATGTTACGAACGTGCCCCAAATTATACTAGGTAACACTAGAATAAATGTGCCCCATAAATTTGAAGCTGTTGTGAATAGCTTGGCAGAAATCGAAAGCTATGATCATCTCCTGTTTATTATGCGGCGGCGGCGTTGACTCCCTCGGCTTTATTGGTTTTCCTTATACTAATATTGGGGATGTTAAAAAGTATTTAACTTTGTGAATAAATTCCAGTTTCTCTTTGCATCAAAATTATTGATGCGGAATTATTTCTGGGGTCTTTTACAGCTAATATAGACCGAAATACTAATATCCCAAGGGATCTGTGTCGGTGGTTATAAATATGACATTAACAAAACTCTTAATGACGGTTTATACTACTGATGCACTCATGAAAATGAGCTATTTTGAACGGGAATTAAATACAAAGTGATACGTTTTCATTGCTCTTAACTGTATATTGATATGCCGTTATAAATGTTTAATTTATAGGAATACTGCCTCTGACAATACTGCTGAGAACTTACGTTGCGTTGCGAGCAATATATTGATTACATTACGAAAAGTCCAATAAGCATTACAGGCAATTTTTAATGATTCCAGCAAAATGATAGCCCGTATTATTCAGATCTTTTCAAATTATGGACTAAATTAAATTAGATTTTTCTTTGCATCCAGCCTATACTGTTGAGGACAGTCCTCCTCTCGTGGATCAGGGGGATCGGGAAGAATTCCCCATGCTAACCCCAGTGCGGCTTTGGGACTTCATATAAACCTTTGAATTTTTTCGCTGATGAATGTTCAAGATGTTTTCTTCTACCATAAAGCTAACAGTACATATCAAATGATATTATATATGGTTCTACGAGTAATGCAATATGATTTGAATTTATTTCTATTGATGGATTAAGTGAGTATTAATTGCACAAAAATACACATTTAGGTACGTAATATATTGTACATAATATTTAGCTAATGCTAAAAGTAAATAATTATCTAGGAACAAAGCAACGAGCGAACTTTTGTATATCTTGGGCGTTATACGGAAAACACAATGTTCCGGCGTACAAACCTACTTCCTTGTTTTGTTATCATTCAATAAGCAGTTGCGAAGTCGGGATAATGTTCAGAGACTTTGGAGATCTATGTGGTATTTAGTCAGAAATAATAATTGTTTTAGAGGCATTTGCTATACGACATACGAGTCGTTTAGTGAACAAGTATAATGATAATTTTGTTTTGACTCAAATGTAACAGTAGGTGTCCACCGAAATAAAACGCAAATAGAGATATAGTAAAACCAAAGGGATTAATGATATATGCCAATAGCATTTATAGTAAAATCTAAGGGATCAATATAAGATATTGCTTGGCTTTCTAATTTGCTTTCAATGTGCTTTCCACGCACATTTTACACGTTAGATGAATGCTAATGTTATGTGTATGTCTCAGATTGACCTCTGATAAAATGATTCAAATGGATTTTATACCGTCAATTTGACTATTTAATACATCGTGACATTCGCGACCTTGTCGTCTATGTTCGCTATTAGTTGTACCATACAATTATTAATACTCATACTCTTTATAGATAAAATTGTTAAATATTACATGTCACATCGACATTTTGTATATATATATATGTATCAATGGGTAATATTACTTTAGTTTAATTATTTTTATTTATAAATATAACTTACAGTGCAAACAGCACATTCTATCTCAAATATATGAACTGTTTTAATACTCTAATTAGGCTGGTTGGTTGCCAAAAGCATACATTGAATTTAATAATTACTGCATAATGAATTACATAGACTATTACCAGAAGTGTTACATTAGTTAATAGTTACAAGTAAGTAATAATACAGGCAATTACCCGAATTACTGTAATAATCGTTAATGTTAACGTTGCAGTAAATGAAAATACGTACAATAAAACGTAACTTTGTACGAGAAATGTAATTAAATGAACGCTGTTTCGGTTTATGTGTGTCATATTGTATGTGAAGCACTACTGTAAAAATATCATTAGAAACGTAATTGGATGAGTTATTAATAAAAGTAATTTTATTGTCTTTACTTACGTGTTTTTAATCCAAATTGTGACGGTATTTGTCACTAGTCTTATTAAAAATAATAATAATGTATACTAAATTAAAACTATTTTAGTAAAATGTCAAATATATATTGGCCACTAATATCTGAACATGTACCTATTATACCTACACGGGACTGCACGACTCTGTTGGCGCGTCACTATTTTTTTTAAGCATACCTACAAAATAGAGTCGTAAAGACGTGGTCGAGTATTTTCTTGGCTGACTACTAGCACAGCCACGAACTTTAAATATGTCAACAGCGCCCCTCCAGTAAAGTTTGTGTTTGCTGTCCTGTCTGAGACCTTTTGGACTTTTCTTCTATTTGTCGGGCCACGTGCTTTTACGTCCTTGTTTTTATTACAATGAAGTGCTAGAATATATAAATGTATATGACTCTAACTATTCACTAACGATGGTATTATCCGGGATCTTTATCATGTCCTTTTTGTCAGTTTTATGAATTGGCGTTTGTAGTGATGAGGCTAAGACGAATCGTTTGTCATATTTAGCGATTATTAATGAATGTTGAAAAATTAAATCATTTTCAAATCCAATTTATTGCAATTTTATTTTTTTTAATTTGTTCACATGATCAGAATGGGCGCACAGTAAGAACGAGGGCCTTTGACATACTACGCAACTGTCAGACGATTTTTATTCTACGTTAGTGTTGTACCGTTCAGAAATCAATACTGTATATCCAAATCCCGCGATAAAGGTAATTGCACAGTTTATTCGTTTGTCATTTATTGGAATACTTTTTTTCTAACCCGTATTTCATTACGATTATAAATTCATTCATTTGATCGATTTCCATCAACTTACTAAAATATCATCTGAATCGACACGAATGATTTAGTCACTACACTAGATTTAAAAGAAAAAAGATATAGTACGTAACTGTTTTACTAAGGATCAGTGAGAGAAAAAAAAACTTGCTACTCTAAAACGTGTATTATAACTTTCTAGCTATTCACAAAATTCTATTATCATTAATTGATTTTATTTATTGTTTCGATGCGTAATGTGCATTTATATTAATATGGGTGTTTTGATACATCAAAAGGAAATGATAGAAATCCCGGACAATAGGCGACTTGTGTTGTCCGTCAAACTAGTTTAACCAGTGTTGACAAGAAACATAGATAACTAAGTCCTACCATGAAAACTCACTAGTTTGATGTAACTACCTTTATATATATAGTTCTACTTACACAAAATAAATTTGTATTAGACGTCCGGATTTTTGAACTAGATGATGTTGCACAACACCATCCTTACAAAGAAAAGATCATAATTATTTTAAAGAAACTTAGGTACATTTTCAATTAGGCGTCTGAATTAATTATATTGTCACCTTCACTAAGTTTTACCTTGGCTTTGTCTAACTAACTAGAATAGAACCTAAAATGTAATGATCTAATATTGTTGACTTTATTATTTTTGTTACCTTTAGAAGTAACTATTAGTTTATTACAGCCGATAGCCGATTAGGTTTTGACCCAGTTGGTAAGCGGAGTGGGAAATTAGATCTCATTCAAGCGCACTGCAATATGTACGTTCAGGAATCTAAATGTATCACCTGCCTATATGTGTACGTAGCAGGTATCTGTGATGTAATCAACGACGTAATCGAGGCGAGTGTTAACTAAAATATTATAACATTCAAGAGACTTCTACGACATTCTGAGTCAATTAGAAATAGAATAGAAAATGAAAAAAACATTTATTCATGACACAATAACACATACATAGTAACAAATAGAAAAACAACAAAATATGCCATGAAAAGGTTCCAAACCAGCATGAATCTGGCATTGGTAACATTAAAACAAACTTTTATTTAAAACGAGGAAAATGACAAATAAAGTAAAGTGTGAACGCGGCTTAAACTTTAAAAAAAATAACACAAATTTTTGAACGCGACCGCAACCGCGATTAGCGCATCCAATCTGGAAATTAATTTTAATGTCCTTTTGATTGGATATCCATGTATGTAGAATATAACCTTGCGGTCATCATACTCCTAGTGCGTTCCCGGTTGTGCCCTAAGGAGCCCTGGGTCCGCTTCCTCTTTGACACCTAATCCCAAGATTTTGCGTAGGAACTAGTTTAACGAAAGTGCCTGCCATCTAACCTTCCACCCCAGATGTAAAACAAGTATAGGTCGTAGGCATATGCATTTCGAGAACGTCGTAGGCAAATTCGTTATTAGGTGCAGTTAAAGTCTATTTATAAAATTAATAAATAAATTTTAAAAAATCACAATACGTATATCGATTGAAAAAAACGAGGCTACGTTTGTAAATCCGGCAAAATAGAACTTAGTATCGATGGTACAGGCGCCAAAGCTTAGCACACCTCAAACACCAAGAGTGCTATCAAAGGCTTGCTCAGTGATTTGAAAAACCGTGGCGTTGTCCCTGCCGCGAACCACAGGAGCAGATTATCATGAACATTTAAGTAACATATACGTAGTCAATCTGTGAATTATGCGTATCTATGCATATATCTATACATATAATATAGCTTAAGAGGTTCGAAAGTGTGTACCTGGAAGATATTCAAAAAATGATGTCTGGGGAGACTCAGAATACATAACGGAACACGTTCCAACAGTTTTTATAATCTTTGTCTGTTTATTTGAATGCGCATCACGTGAAAACGAATTTTGATGCAAACTTTACTAATCTTTCGAGAAAATCCCCAGCCAGGTTTAAGGCTACAAAAATTATACAAATTGGGGATGAAACGGGTAACAGAGGGGTGAAATTTTGTATGAGAACTACCTAAATTCGTGATATAAAGGCTGGAAAATTAGTAAGTACTAGCTTTTGCCCGCGACTTCGTCTGCGTAGAACTCGTTTATCACGATAGAATTTTATTGATTTTTTTTATATCAGGCGCTTACCTAGTCAACGCTTCCATACAAACTTCCACCCCATTAAGGGACGATTTCCGGGATAAAAAGTCGCCAATGTACTTCCCCGGAACCCAAACTATCTCTTTACCAAATTTCATCTAAATCGGTTCAGTGGTTCAAAAGTAAGTGGTAACAGACAGACAGATATACTTTAACATTTGTAACCCGCCACGACTTTGCACGGGTAGGGCAATTTTTTAATATACTTTAACTGAAAGTCTACTCGCCAAGTATGAAGTCACTCACTTTAAAAAACTCAGGTTGTCCATACAATGTTTCAACCCCCTTTTCACCCTACAAACGAAGTTTCAAGCTCCTCGTTAAAAAAAATTGCTCCCCATACAAACTTTCAACCCCCGTTTCACTCCTTTAGAGGGCGAATTTCGAAAAACCCAGAAAATTATTTTCTTTAGTTTTAATGGTTAGTCTATTAAGGGGGTTTCAAGTTATTTTCCATACATAAAGGCCACCCCTTTTTACCCCCTCAGGGGATGAATTTTGAAATAAATTATAGCCTATGTCCTATTCTCATGTCTAAGATACAATACTGGAAAGTTTCATAGAGATCCGTTCAATAGTTTTTGAGATTAAGCGGAACGTACATCCATCCGCACAAACTTTCATGTTTATAATATTATTAGCAGCGCCCTGCGTTGTTACCCGCGGAAAAAAGGTAGCCTATGTCCTATTCTGATGTCTAAGCTACATTACTGGAAAGTTTCATAGTGATCCGTTCAGTAGTTTTTGAGATTAAGCGTAACGTACATCCATCCGCACAAACTTTCACGTTTATAATATTATTAGGATTAGGATTAGAATATTAGGATTAGGATATGCGTACTTGCATGTAAATTAAAAAGAACTCCATCCCTATTCAAACATTGTATTTGGGGGTGAAACAAAAATACTCAGGGCTAGAGGCAAAAAAGTCGGAAATACGTCCGCTTTGTCGCAAACAGTCTCTTGTATTTCACATAAAGACGGGTAGGAGGCTCAGTACATATGCTTCTTCTGGGGTCTCAAGCGTCTATAGAGTAACGTTCGTGTCTGCTTTGAAGTATAAAAAATAACTTATCTTTATAGCGAAAAGAATATAAGACGCTATTCCAAGTGTGCAAATTTATAATGTAATTCCTGATCATTAAATAAATAACCTTACCTATTTTTACTGAGTGGTTACAAATACGAATAAACATACAATAATACAGATACTCTGTATCAGTATTTTACTGATTCCCGCCCCTAAAACTCTGTATACGTAACGCCCTTCTTTATCTAGGTCACAGTTTCCATCTATCCTGGAATTATCCGCGATTATTACGCAGTTTTACTGAACCCACTGCACGTTCATAAATTATTCATCAATCCCACAACTTTGTTTGTACACAAAACGTTACCTTGAAAGTGCCTAGGCACAGTTTTTATTTGGTTAACCTATATATTGCTGGTGGGTCAGTGAGGTACCTTCTTAAATTTTCCAACTATTGACTAACCTGAATCAAACTAGAAATACATAGTGATGATTATACAAGTGTTCTAAATATAGCAAAGCGGACCCGTGTTTTCCTAGTTACTCCATTTTACGTAATTTAGTACCTATTTCAATATTGAACATCCGCGACCTAAAATAATATACATCATAATTATTCAACAATTTTGAATCTTACGCAGTTGCCTTAAACTGTAAATTAAATTTAGATTTACTGCGGTCTCTAAATAGACCCTAAATGAATATAGGAATTGGGCAGTCTACCATCAGATTGTAAGCGGAAATCAAGGAAATTGAAAGTCTGCAAGCTGCCGCTATCGTGCCGCGGGCTAATTGAGAAACGCTGACACCTACGTCAGTTGGTTTTACTTGAGTTTAGGCGTCATACAGGGATGGTATGATACAAATATTTATGAACTGCGGATGCCGGTCTGTCAATGTGATTTTGGAGGATATTGAATGCTTACTCATCATAATGGAAATTACTTTGGGTCTTGTTGAGCACTCGCTTCCGCCCCGCTAAGCATAAGAAAAGAGCGCGCAAGACAAATACACATAATAAAGAAATCATACCAAGTAAATGCGTAATGAGATCACGTTTTACTCAAATTTAGATACCTATTTATAAGGTCTATCGCTTAGACGGTGCTTACTTGGTGCGATGTGAGGCGTAAGAGAATAAAGTTAGAGGGTACTGGACGGAGATCGGAGTAAGTCAGAGTCAAATTGTAGGTTTATACATAGATTTTAAGAGCAACCAAAACTATTGGTACTTTCATATAAGGTTATCTGTATAATCTCTGATAGTCCAATTGTGAAGACATATTAATAAAAAACCTACTGTTACATTCCTAATGGTTTCAAATACTACTTAGATAAGAGCAATAAGGTTTTCCTGCAATAAGCTTCAATTAACATCTCAAATTCGCGTAATAAATGGTACCGATCTCCTTGATTAATTTAATTAACTTCGCAGACTGATAGATGGCGCTGTTCTCGGCTTTAATTATTATTCAAGTTTTTGGTGGCTTTCCGATTGATTACTTAGGTTTCAAGTCAAATTGAATTCGATTCAATTAGAATTAATTGATAAGTTTAACGATCAGGACAGGCAGCAAGCTTACTGCCTACTTGATGGAAAGCAGATACCGTAATAACCTGCGGACGCTTGTGACTCCAGAGGGTATACCTATAATATCCGAATCATGATTTCTTTCGTCGATATTTGTACATTCATTGAATAAATGATTAATAAAATATACATTAACAGTATGAAACCATAACTAACCAAAGTAAAAACTACAAATATAAAACTGGCCCCAGGTCGATGCCGTGTGGCAAGATGCCCAGAAGGCTGGCGGCATTACCTCGCTGAATTGCAATGGCAATCCGTTGGGCGAGCAGTCGCCTCCACAAGCCGCTTTGCCATCTCCTTATACAATATATGAGCACCGGGCTCCCACGGGCCAAGCGTTTCAATTTGAATGAATTTAACTTGACATGGCTGATAACGGGGCTGCTGATTGGGCAAATAAATGTCCATGATTTTTTGAAACACACAAACACAAACACAAATTCTGTGTTTGTGTGTTTTGTGTAATTTTGTGTGTTGTTGTTGTGTTTCTACAAATTTTGTATTTTAAGCAGTAACATCCCCTAACGTAATTTATAAATTACAAATTAAT
The DNA here is from genome assembly GCA_963556455.1 of Epiblema foenella. Taxonomy (NCBI): domain Eukaryota; kingdom Metazoa; phylum Arthropoda; class Insecta; order Lepidoptera; family Tortricidae; genus Epiblema; species Epiblema foenella. The sequence goes on from OY747100.1 coordinate 5,575,126, forward strand.
GGGAAATGTAGAAAAAATTACACTCCGAGCAGGATTCGAACCTGTCCCATATTATTAACTTTAAAAATATATGGAATTCCGATTTATAACCAGTACCCGTTTTTTTTACAGTAAAACTATTAATATCATAAAATACTGCTATATGTAGATTATGTAGGTATCGTAACCTACTGCACATTCGAGATACACGAGTAAACAAAGCAAGCAATCGGTGATATTTTGTCACCAAAATAAATATCTAGTAAAAAGATGAAAAAGGAAGAAGTAGAAGTTAAAATATTTATCCACTCTAATATAAGGTTTCAAAATTGGATGAAGTATACAAGCCATCTTCTTTTCGTTTTTAGGGTTCCTCAAATACTTTGTGAACCTTCCATATACTTACTTTGATTTTAATATGGGTTATAAAATCTGTAATTTAAGATTCATTCTAATCTAATCTAAATATCATCTCAGTGACATGTTAGGTATGGCATGTCGGTGACGAAATTATCACTATGGTGACCGTCTTTGGATATTCAGTGACTCTAAATCATTTCGGTGGTCTATTTAAGGTATAACAGGGCTGTTAACATACGTGAGGGCGATGTTTCTTGTCTATTTTTTGTACCACGTCGGTTGCAAATTAGTGTGAATGTTTTACTTTTCTCTCGACACACCCCTGCTATAACCATTAATGACCGCAATCTACAGTATCATACCATCATATCATGTTGAACAAGCCCATATTTACCGAATAATTACATCAGACGATCTCATAAGCTAAAAGGCCGCACTTATTAAACAAATTTCGCAATACAATTTAAACTTTGCAACCACATCGTTGAGTCTATTTTCCTGTAGCCCATCACCAAATAGTTGCTAAAGCCATCACTATGCAATTAATCACTCTTTGTACCACGTGTTTACATTAACTTTGCGGTTTTAACAATGTATAATGAATTTACAGGGCTTGATGAATGGGATAAAGTTCCGCGCGAGGAAATGTTGGAAAGGACAATGCTCAAAGCACATGAAATTAATAGGTTAAAACCTACTAGTAACCTATTTACCTACTTGTTTCTGTAGGTATTGTTTTGCAGCAAGGCGTGCACAAAAATGTATTTATATTATATTTTATCATAGCCAATGACCACATTTGGAAATAACTTTCACCGTAAGATACGGTTTTGAATGTCTTGATCAATATCAAGCAGAAACGTTGGAGACGCTCTCGTTGCTGTTTCTCGGACACATTTTTAAACAGTTTAACTCAGTTTATTTTAATTTTATTTTCAAATTTATTTTCAAAAAGGTACATAATGTTTCTAATTTCAATTTTACTCGCCAAACTGACAAGACAGTTTGTTGGCGAGACCGCGCTCATTTTAACAGGTTATCATGCAACTAAGTTACATAATTAAGTAATACTTGTAACTGTAAGATCTAGAACAATAATAAAAATACATTATCTAACTAAATGTGTTAACAGTTAAGGTAATCTTTGTAAAAATGACTGTATGACTGTATGTCTTTGTTTGGTAATCTTTGTAATAGATGCACTAGAGGTTATTCGACTAACTTATATGGCGAGCTTGTTCTGACATGGAGACTCAGTTTTTGGTGTAGTGGTTTTGGTTTGGTGTAAGTGTATTTTTGTGTGTATAATTACAAAAGTTATCGCTGTTCAGTACATTTGTTCAAAGAGACCTATGACAAAATTTAAAAAAGACACATTATAGTGTTTATAATACAAAAGCCTGTCAAAAACGCACGCCTGTTTTCCCAAATACCCAAAAGATGTAGGTAGAGCACATGCAACTTGAATGGCATTTTGCGGGTGTACGTTCAAAGACGGCGGTTTATACAATAGTGATTTTAAAATATATTAAATATTTGTAACTAAATGCAAATACAAATAATAATAACCTTGAGGATAAATTTACTCAAGTAAAACAAAAGCCTCGTTCATTGTTTTATAGGTGCCCTTGCCCTCAAATACGCAGAGTTTACATCAAGCGGAGTGAATTTGTAAGCGCAAGATAAACTTCACCACTCTTCTTAGTGGCAGTAAAAAGCTGAATATTTCGCTTGCGATAAAAGTTTTACACCGAAATTCTATATCTCGTATCGATCAGCGAAGTGGAATTGAGAAGGCGCAGGGTATTCGAGATCACGCAGTAGGTATCCGCGTTTTGGTGACGTTTATCAACGTTGAATTGAACTTGTTAAAAATATCCTTGTGAACATCATCGTTGCTATAAGGTTTTTTAAGAAAGAAATGTGCAGGTATTTAATGGGTTGGTAACACACATGCCACTCCACTGGAGCCTTATAAGAATATTATTTTCTTTTTGGATTATATTCGCATTTGAATGTATTTCGCTTCTAATTTCATGCGCTAAGTCAAGTTTAGGGGTCAGAAAAAGCGAGTCAAATGCATTTAAACTTGTGTGTGCGGTGCAGTACGAAACCGATGAACCAAATCGAGCATATCATCATGGTTTCTAATCTGCTAGGACCATTTTTAAGTTTCATCGCTATACTGACATTTAAGTAGGTAATAAATAAACGCTTAGACTTGAGAACTCCTTTATAGTACGGCTTGACAGCTCGAAAATATGTGAAATACGGTCCCATCTGGCAGAAAGCACGAAACTGGGCATGCATGTAGCTTTCATATATGTGCTTTAATATTTAAGGAGAAACCCGTTGGCGACTTTTTTCCCCCCCTCCCCCCACTTTTGTATCATCACAGTTTTTTTTTTAATTTTATTGGAAACGGCTGAAGCTAGGCGAAAACCGTCAATGGAAAAAATGTTCCTTATAAAATTATCTATAAGTCATGTTGATAGGACCTATAGTTTTCAAAATATGCGAGCATTCATTGGCGTGGGTACAGTAGTAGAGATGCTAAACGGCAGATTACTAAATTTTTTGTGCGCATCGGATTACAAGCACGGAATTTGTACCATAGACAAATTGTTCCGCGGTAATTATTTTCAGATATGGAGATTAGTCAGATTCGTCCCCGGTGCGCGGGGAAAGCGGGGTGAATTGGACTAAGGACACTTCTTTTTCGTCTTTTTTTACTGATCAGTTATGGCTATGCTAGTAATGTGTATAAAAGTATGATAACATAAATAAATAAATAAATGTTTATTACATGGCATCATATAATATATCTTTAGTTGATAATCAATGACCCTTAAGCTCCATTCTGAAAATCATATTCAGTTTGTGTCAGGTCGGTTTCTAGTAGCACTTTCATTCCATGGGTGTCGTAAGATACGGCTTTGGGTATAATGATAAAGTGAGCTATGGGTGATGGACTAGCAACGAGTCATTGCATTTCCACACTATTTTCTTCTATGTACCTACAATTATATAAACAACACAACTCAACTTGTAATTTACCAATATACCACTTAAAGCCTACCAATACCAATTAAAGCACAAACCCATATTATTTAGAAAATAATTTCAATATTTAATTGTTTCCGGAACCCTGAAATTGAAAACAAAGCCCGGTACAACTTTGATAGCTCGGTGTAGACGGCGCCATCTATGTACGCCACGCTGAACTACGCGGACATGCGATGCGGTTGACCCCATCCATTGTTAGGTGGAGCTAGCAAGCTTGTTTTGAAGTTAGGGAAATTTGCTATGTGGTTGCTACTGTTGATAATGGTAGCTTTATAAAATGATAGTGTAGGTGTGTAATTTCAGCTTAGTTTTAATGCAAATAAAAAAAAACTATGCCTGAGGGTTTATAGTGAAAAACCTTATTTTTTGACACAAGTTCGAAATTGGTACAAATTCCTTGGCGTCATTAGAAGGCAATTAAGATGGTGCAATTAAGACCGTGGTTTCATTTTAAAATTCTAACAGTTCAAAGTTAGATTGACATTGAAGTACGTATAAAAATATGTTAATCATCTGTTATTTCACACCACTCGAGTTCAAGAGACTTATCATTTGTTATCCTTGTCACAATTTCACTTTTTTTATATGCCACAAATTATTTGATATGACTTTGTGGCAGAAAATGGATTACTCGGTCAAGTTGAGGAGTTTATGCTATGGTAAGCCGGCAGCCATTTTCAACAAGTTCTCAATTTATCTGCATAAGAACTTTTCCGTCCCTGTTGGTGGCGCGCTTATAGGATCTCTATTAGAATCTTTACTTTGTACGTTTCAGCTCAAGTCACTGCAAAAAAGGAAATTAATACCTACCGTAAATATTTGTTTATTAGAAAGGATCGGTAACTGGAGAACATACATAAGGTTAGCTGGAAGAGATGCCTCATAGGAATAAATTCACCTTTGAACTCTAATCTTATGAGACATGTATATTGTTTTAATATGTTATTGTGCACAATAAAGTGCTTACTCACATATATACAATTATACATACCTCCAAACCTACACTACCCTCGTATAGGTATCGATCAAAATACAAAAATCAGAAGATATCTAACGAAATTTTTTCGTCCCTTCTCAACTAAAAACCGAGGTTATAGTCCAAGCTTAGACAGAGTTGAAGAGTTACCGTGTTTGCGGACTTGGCTAATCTCACCGCCGCAGGCGGCCACGTCTCGTAAAGCTTCACAGATTTATTAAACTTTACTGTAAATACACTGGAGATAGAATAAGGTTTTGTAACACCCATAGGGTGAAGTACTTTTAGCATATTTTACTTTGTTTTATTAAAAGAAACCATACATAATCAAGCTAAAAAAAAGGGGAACCAAAGATATGTATATATTATAACAATTGTGAAAGACATAGGTACACCCATACGGCTTTAGGAAAAAGTAAGATATAACAACTTAAAACTTAGGCTAAATGAAAATCATCTGTGAAAAGTATTTATTCCAAAAGCAGTTGTTGTAAACCCACTCATAGTTATTATAGTCGTAGGATGGTAGACTTATTGATTGAGCGAGGAAATAATCCAGGTGTTATATATTTTCACCTGGAAAATTAATGATAATTTAACAGGTAATTTGGGTGTACACAGGGAAGACTATCCTAAAGTTTTCACCTTGAGAACCCTGTGCTAACTTCGGACGGAGGAAGCAAAAAGTCAGACTTTTTTCAGTTTTTCGCTTGTATTTCTTAAACTAAGGTCATTTTCGTTACACATTGTAAGACAAATATAAAGAACATAAAATAGGTTGATTAATCATATTTTTAGGCTTATTATTAACGGAGATACAGCCTATCACAAAAGTGAGCGATGCGTCTCCATTTCAGCTTGGGCAAAAATGTTTTCATATGTCCGGCGGGCTATTTCTCAACCGATTCTCCAGAATTTTTTTTAGCAATTTCTATAATTGTACGGATATTTTTGTAGATTCGGTTTTTGGAAAATTGTCAAAAGACGACCTATGGGAACCTATAAAGGCGAACCTACTCTAAACGTAAAAGATCAACATCACTTACGAGATTTGCCAGGTTTACAGCTCACAGAGTCACTAGTTTATTAAACCGTCGTCTCCTAGTAAAAAAAATTAACAACAGTATTTTTATGTAATGATCCCTGGGATCCCAGGTATTGGTAGACGACGGGTTCTAAATCGGTCAAATATTACTTGCAACGTTTATCAAAATTTGGTCAAATGATATTCCGTAAATAGAATAGTGAAAAAGTCTGTGTGGTACAGTCGCCATCAGATATATCGGAGCGAACAAGGTGCTCACAAATATCTGAACACGACTCTATTGTGAAGGCGTTAAAGTGCATGTTCAGATATTTTTAAGCACCCTGAAGAGTACAGATATATTTGATGGCGACTGTACGTGAGCCGGGGTTCGAATCCGCGACCTCGAAATTGAAAGTCGCGTGCGGGTCATTGTCTGATTTAGGTTCGCGTCTTTTCGGTGGACATATCAAAAGTTAAGGGCCACAAAGGTTAATTTTGGATTGGTCTAGTAACCCGCATATACGGTGTTTCCATAACTATAAATCCATTTAATAAAAATATAACTTATATGTACATAAGCCGTTAACTATTGACCATCGAGTGGACAACTTTTGTTTTTACTACTGACAATGACCCGTGCCTTACCTCTCGGCTACAGAGATGAGAGATATAAGTTAAAAACATTATTTATCGAAGATAAAATGTATATGGAATTTTTACCCATGACCTCCACGCTAGGCTAAGGCCTCGTGGGGTCTAATCAAAGGTATTTTTAAAGGTGTACGCTAAGATTAATAAGTTGCTGTGCTGAAAAACGGTTTAGTGTAATACATTAGCATTTAATAGTAATTATTTTACAATCGTTTTTAGTTTCTGTGTAAGTGTATGGATGTAAGTGTTTGTTGGTGCTTGCGGGTGAATAAGTCACGATGGTACGTTTAACAGTTGCTCGGTTTCTCTGTTAAGCCAGTGTTTTGATTCAGTTAGTCACTTTTCTTTCACTCCAGCCAAAGTTGTCATAATTTGTGTACCTTATTATAAATGTGGTGAAGGAGGAACTCGAAGAAGCTTCTAACTTCAAAACTGGTATCAACCTGAGGAATGAGTACCTTCAAAATAAAGCAGTTGAAGCATGAAAACATTAGGTATAATTTGTTTAAACATGTAAAACAATGTTATACATTCATTACATGTTAAAGGCCCTTTTACGTAAGGTAAGAACCTGTTTACATGAAAGCTTATTAAATTGTCCTCGAGTGCTCTCCGGGAAGGTGTAAAGGGCTCTAAAAGGTTTGCCCTGAAAGGTCCCGCGCAAATATTTGTGTTGTTATTTGAAACCTATTAAGAAATTACCTTTCATCTACGTTTTAATTTGAGAACAGCTAAAATGCGAACGAAAATAATGTCTGACAGGTATTATTATTGATGATCAGTTTACGAAATTTTTTGGACATAAAGAACAGAAAAACTAGGTATTTGTTTCACGCGGGAAAATTCACTAATAATTTGTTTGTTGTAAATTACCATAATAATTAATAATGCAATTTTAAGTTCTTACACAAACCAAAAGTTTGGGACTTTCAGAGTTTACGTCATTTAATAAGTAGGTATTAAGGAGCTTCCCATTTAAATGCTAAAAGGGTTTAAATTTATACTCGTACAATTATAAGGATTTTGTTATATAACGTAAAAAAATATTTGTTTAACATTGAGCCTTTGCCCATGTTATAATTTAGATGTGCCATATAATATGCTTTCATATAAAATAACGGCTTAGGTGAATATGCCTGCAAGGTTTTGTCTAGCTCGCTCGCTAATGTAAGCTCTATTGCTAGTCATCCGCGCACTAAGTATTTAATGTTATAAAAAAGGTATATACAATACAGACAATATTCGTCTTCAAAGCGTTTGTATGAAAGTTTTTTTAAAGTTTACCCCTAAATGGTACCTTTTATCAAACTACACAAGATTCTGGCTCCAAGGGGCCTAATCAGCGTAATTGCAACGTTTACTGAATGACAAGTACCTCATTAAGCTGACTTTGTGTGCTTAAACTTAATGGAAATGAGGTTTAAAGTTCGAGGCACGACTATTTCGGGTCAGGGATGATGTCTTATATCGTTTAATTTAAGCAATTGCATAACAAAGGCCACATATAATTATGAATGCCAAATGTAAATGTTCTATTAGTTTATATGAAAGTAAATTTTTCTAATGGTTTCAGTAACAGAATTTTTTTTTTTCTGGTGACTCTGTTGAGTGTATTTTTTTTTGATAGGCATTAAATTGAGAAATTTGGTGCCCGAACAACATACGAGTATAAGATGATATAATTTAAACCCCGTAGGCAAGTGTAATATATGACCCTCAAATGAAAATTCGCAATTCATGGCTCTGAAAGACCCCGAATTAGGCGTGTGGGACATAAATAACGGCTCTCAAAGCCTTTATTAATCAAGAAACGATTCAGTTACCTCTGAAATTGAGATGGATTGGTTTCCCTTCGGGAGTATATTCGGATAAACTTTGTACCATATTAGTTTGAGGTTTTTTTTTGTGCCACGACGGTGATAAGCCAACATAGTCACGGCCTGCCTTGATGGTAAGATGGTATAAAAGCTTGAAGAAAATCTAAAGTCGTCACTTGTACATTGTCACCCCTTTATTGATTTGAGGAATCTTAGTCCTTCACTTTCAACACAGCGCATCGTTGCGAGGTCTGGCAACCGTGCCACCAGGGAAACAACTCCACATACATAGGTATCTACGAAACAATGTTGTTATAATGGCTGCGATTTATTGTCATATCAGTAATATTTATAACACGAACAAGTACGCGATAGTTTGGAAGATATCATTCTTTAGCGATAAGACCACCGGCAGTCTACCATAGGTTATATCTAGTTTTGTTTTTCTTGGTCGCGCAACAAATGTGAATTCGATATGAAACGACTTCGATGTGCGTTAAGTCAGGTAGGTTAGACCTATGTTACAATATCAGCCGCACCGACGGCTTACACCGAATTTCAACTATCGCAACCCTTTCCTAAACTTATTGTTCAAAATTGGATATCGGATTGTATCGGTGGATATTATACAATATTTTTATATTCTGTATAGGTTTTCACTTAACCACAAATCACCTGCCGGTAAGCGATATTGTGGTCTAGGATAGAACGCGCTTACCAAGTCATAACCGGTTCACTCTCGCCTTGAAGACCACTGTTTGTAGTTGGGGAACAAGGCTTCCGTCAAGGAGTTCCACAGCTTGGCTGTTCTCACAATCAAAGTGGAATCAAAGCATGTCGTGCGTGTTATTTATTATTATTGAGTGAGGGGGGAAACGAGCAGACGGATCGCCTGATGGTAAGCAATTACCGTCGCCCATAAACACCTGCAACACCAGAGGAGTCGCAAGTGCGTTGCCGGCCTTTCAGAAGGGAGTATGCTGTTTTCTTGAAGGTTTGAAGGTCATATCCGTCCGGAAATACCGCAGGCGATAGTTCATTCCATAGTTTGGTTTGATCTTATTTCAATAAAGCATGGTCATCAAACGTCAAATGACATATAAGAGAATAACACTGTTTTCTAGCTTTTCACACGAGTATAAATCTGGCTTTCATAATACTAGTGCCTACGCCAAATGGGAATAGGTACCAAAGCGGACTCAGGCTCCTTCAGGGTCAATCAACCGGCAAAACTTTCGAAGGATGGTGATGAATAATTACACTCAAGCACCCTTAATCCAAAAACAATAATAATTGGTATGAATTCGGGGTCGAGTGTGAACAAAGCCGCGGAAGCTGCGTCGTTAGTCGCGCGGAAACGAGTTGCGGCCACATTGTTATGGAAATGGGCCACGCGCGCCAGAACCACAATTTGGATCGACTTTTCACACATTTCTCTCTTTTGACCCGTTTTCTCGGTACGTGATGGTGACTCCAGGTAAATTTTTCTGTAGTTTTCTACTTAGTAGGTTTTCCGATGTTTCGCTTAGTTAACAAATGCATATGCTTAACATAGTGTAGGTACCCTCGGAAGCTCTGACCACCTTACTTATCACATACCAGGAATACCACGTATGTAACTATGTAACAGAGTAAGACCAGATTACCCACCTAAGACGAATTGTTTCTAGTTGTTATGCGAATATTAGCCCAAAATTTAACCACAGAGCGATGGAATGGATTTAAGGTGCTATTACACCAACATTAGGCCTTATCTTATAGCAATAAGCTGTACTAATAGTCATTTTAGTGTGTACGAGTAAGTTGATATACACTACATATATATTCAGTTAAATATGGATATACAACATTATTTAATGTCATAGCCATTATTCAGAGTTGGGAACTGAGTCGGTAAAGAACGATGGTTTCAAATGATTAGGTAAATACATATATTTATGCAGTTGTTCAGCATTTTGGATAAAAACCAATACACAATTACAAAATTATTTTCAGAAATAAAAGAACAACTCCAAAGAGCCAGACTATACGCACTCTCCTAAATTAAAGGTATTTTCACTACATGTCGCAATAGCCGTGGGACACACTGAATAGAATGGAGTTTTACCGTGAACGTTTAATATAGACTGACTATATTATCCCGTGGCTCCACAATCTCCACATTGTTAAAGATAATGTATGTGCACCCTTATAACATAAACAAAGTAGTATCATGTATTCGCGGCTTTACTTCTACTATAGTTTTGTGTCTATGTAAAGACTCGCTCTCTCTTGTCTCTGATTAGCTGAACGACGATCGTATCTCCGATTCTCCGCTAGATTTCAATAATTGTATTTTATAGAAACTATCGCACTTAACACAAGTAGGTAAGTGTATTGTATTTACTGTGCGTTGTTGTTGGATAATAAACTGATAAAGGCTGGACAATTGTTTAATTTGGTGATCCACTGCCATCGACCTAACCCGTCTCAACTCGCTGCTATATACATATGCATTATTTGTGAGGTCGAGTTTGAAATTTTGTGAACAAAGTGGTCACTAATATATATACACAATTTAATTTTTAAGGGCATACGGTTGCTTAGATATTTTTAAACCCTTGGGAACGAACATATATTCACGAAGTCCTCTATAATACGCGGGCGCAGTCAGGGGTAGTTAAATATATAATCTTGTAATAAGTAATTAGCAAGGATCCCGCGCTACTGCCATTTGTCTACAAAATTAAAAGCAATAAATTGCTAAAAAGCCTCACCAACCCACAATTTAATGAACTAAGTATTAAAATTCAGTTCAGACCGTTCAATATTCATTCAGCGGAATTAAATTACGAGTAATCTGTGGAAAAACGGTGCGAGGGAAGCTGTGGTAATTGCAATTAGAACTGCTTTGTGATTTGTAATACTTGTAATAAACGCCATTGTTGGGGCTTGTTATTGTATTTATTGGAATGTCATTATACTAGCTTTTTCCCGCGGCTTCGCCCGCGTACTAAGAGTAATTTTTAACAGTTTACAAAAAAGGAGGTTCTTAGTTTGACCCGTTTGTTTGTATGTACGTATGTAGGTATGTATATTGATTTTCAAAAAAGTAAATGTCCGCCATCTTTGATTTGTAAATACATTCCATTTTCGTAATGGGCACCCCGAGGGACCTCGAAGATGACAGCCCTATCGGTTTTTAAGAAAAATGAATGTCCGCTATCTTAGATTGGAAAATGCATGTCATTTTCGTAATAGGCACCCCGAAGAACCTCGAATATGACACCCATATCGATTTTTAAGATTTGCTCGCCGCTCAAACTTGGAACCCCCTCCCCTTTTCACTCCTTTAGGGAAGCTATTTCGAATAACGCTGAAATAAATTTTATTGTATTTAAACAAAGAGTCTATATACGAAGTTTTAAATCTCTCACTTCAAAAATATTTGCTCCCCGTACAAACTTGGAACCCCTTTTTCACCCCGTTAGGGGAGCAATTTATAAAAACGCTCATACGCCATTAATATATTTAAACAGAGAATCTATATACAAAGTTTCAAATCTCTCACTTCAATAAATACGTATTTTGATACAAAATTTCATCCCTTGTTTTACCTCCTTAGGGGATGAATTACGAGAAACCCTTTAGATCCCTAGCCTACGTTATAAATGTAACCAACTGTGAAAAAACTCTCTAACGTTTGCAGTTTCGGCTGCGCGTTGATGAGTCAGTCAGTCAGTCAGTGAGGACTCCTTCTTTTATATGTATTGATTGAAAATGATACTTGAATTTCATTTTTATTTAGTTTCAGTGTTTGGTTAATATGTTTACGACAGACGTGAGAGGAATCACACGGAAGTTCATTTTAAAATTGGTTGTACATACTCTGCTTTCAGCGATTATTATTTTCACACCACGTTAAAAACGAATACAAATTGTATCACGCCCTTGCCAGAAAAATAATTAATGACTTTGGCAATGGTTACCCAGAACCAAAATAATTCAGAGTTCTTCCGCTGAGCATCCGGTTTATGGAAATTTTGGAGAACAGCTTGGAGTAGGTATAAAGGAGGGGGCAATTGCACTAAAGATCCCATTGTATAAATAGATACCATGACATGGGCTTGCCAAATTATTCTCTGAAGACTGTTGCCATATTTAACGTTGTTCGGTCTGTAATCGTCAGTTGGTGCAACTCACCCTACGCGTGGACGGACTCTAGTGCAATGCGCCAACACGTACGTTTACTATGCATAGATATGTGCGTAAGCACACGGGGAAAGTGTGCAGTTTAATAGCCATAATAAGAGGCATGCAGGATCCTATTATGAAACTCGCCTACGGCTCATATTTTTATGTACAGTTGCATACACTAGTTTATCTATATCCATATATTAAATCCTTTTTCATGTGTAACCGCTGAGCTGTCGGAATTATGTTTACTCAGATACTGCGTGGCCGAGCCGGGATCACAGCCCGGAGTCCCCGGCGGAAGCGCGCACCTGTACTTTAAAGTTGTACGTGATCTCATAACCGTACCATCTGTGATGTGGGTAACCACGTGGGGGCATGGGGCTCCGGGCACGGTATAATGTGAAGCTGTGGTCCTAACCTATGGTTTTGAATATATTATAGAGGATGTACTATATGTGTGTAGACTATAATGTGTCGGTAGATAAGGCCCACAGGCGTTTTACCCGCTGAATTACATGCATGTTAAATGAAAGTGCAACGGGTAAAACGCTCGTAAGCCCACCCCGGTTGTGATACAGTTGCAACGCCAAATATAGTGTAATTGATTGGTCTACCTTGGTACTTGTCACGCCAATGTGTTTGACTAATTGGTGTATGGCTGCTGCATCACCGAAAATTGCCCATTATGATTGAATTGTGTGGTACACCACAGAATCTATTTTTGTCCGTCACATCCGATTCCTACCGTATTTCAATCAGTTTCAAGAGCTCTTTTCAAGCTCAGCCAGCACGATAGGTATGGCCCAAACCTTAAAACTTCGCCATAAAACCTATCCTGCTAGCTCGGCAGGCATATCAGAATGATGATATTGATATAGTAGTAGAACTATGTACCAAATATTTTTAGGTATGACCTAACAGTAAGTTTCCTCAAGGAAGCAGTTCCACTAAATCAAAAGAGTAAAGATTTTATAGCGTATATCTGCTGCGCGTCGTAAACTTGAAAAATGTGAACGAGTATAAACATTGTTCATCGCGTAAGTGATAAGAGATAAATTTTATGTTGTTTTTATTTTTGGAATATAAACCTGCTAAAGAAAACTTTACAGCTACGCAAATGTCTGTCACGTGATATTGCTTTGTGCAAAAGGAAGCCGTTAAAACGTAAAAAACCACACTAAGTTATGCAACAACAAACATCATATTATGTCTTTGTGTTTAGTCGTCCGTTTGAATAAAATTCACAAATGACTTACTTAACCTTTTCGACGCCAACGGCGTCCAACGTCCAATGGGTTATCATTATCAACCTAGATGCATTTATATAGGGAACAACATCGCGTTTGATATTTCCATGTCATGGCGTGTGAGTGACAGCGTTTGTATTTGACAGACCGCTGAAAAGGTTAAAGAAAAGAATCCTCATCAGTGAGAAAACAATTGGTAGTTAACTGTGCTACGCATTTATTACAGTGTTTTGGATGACTGCTTTTTGATAAAATTAAAGGATTTAAAGTTTAGTTAAGGAGACCTGAAGAGTGATGCATGACGAAGAAGCCTCAAGTTACGCAACTAAAAGCGACACTCAAAAATAATAATAGATACATCACTGCAGAGGCCGCGTAATAGGGGATTCCTGTTAGCGCCGCGGCTTGTATATAGTGCTTTTCTCAAAAAATGCAATAAAATTTGAAAATTATAAGAGGACTCGAAATTAAATTCTAAGGATTTAGTAATCAATACACGCGCTGCAGCAGCCGGAAGCCGGAGTCATCGAGATCACTTCGCCGGCCTAGGCTGGCAATGTTGTATAAAATTCCATTATCGGCCGTTCGTTGCGCCGCACCCGAAACGTGAAACGTTATATTTCGTTATAACGAACATAAGGTCAATATTTCATTGCATGTTTGAGAAAATGCAATTTATTCTGGATATCTGGATGCGGGTGGCGCAGGACTGTTCATTGTGGCAGTCTTTGGGGAGGCCTATGTCCAGCAATAGTCGTTTTTCAGCTAATTATGATGATATTTCTCAAAAAGTATCCTGTGATAAGCCACTGTATTTTCACTCTGGAAGTCGTGGATTCAAACGCCGGCTCGTACCAGTGGGTTAAAAAAATAACTTATACATACATACATGTACACACACCCGTATCTCATTGGGGTAGGCAGATACCAAAAAACGCCAGATACTACTGTCCTTACATACTTCTTTTGCTTCAATCACATCCATACATCTCTTCATAAATGGTCGTCGGTGGTCGGGAACTTCTGACCTGGCCTTTTTTCGCAGAAATTTGATCAAGATACCCTAGCCTTGATCGCCTCCTTCCGACACTTCCATCCATCTCCTAACCGTAAATCCACTTCCTCTAAACATGCCCAAACCACCGAGGCATAGCTTTTTCAATCTTAGTCACTACATCGTCTTCTATTCAACATCTTTCTCTTAAAACACTATTTTTTATTCCATCACACAAATGTACTCTACATACACTGCTTAATGCTCTAATTTCTACCGCATTTACTCTACTCTCGTGTTTTTTCTGCCATGCCCAAGTCTCACATCCATACATCATTGTAGGAATAATCACTCTATTGTGAACTGCTAAACGAGCCTTTTTGGTAAAAATACAGACAAAAGCCTAACTTACATTTTTGATGATGACCAAAATAGCGAAACGTAATTTATCGCTTAAATCTTGTCTCTTAAATGTCGTAATTTACGCCAGCCCTCAAGTTACGCGACATTAATAACTGTTTTACGGCTCGCCCTACACTCTTTTTGTTTGCTATTTTTATTCTCCATGGATTTATTCGGGAGTTTGCTGTTGTTTAATGCTGTGTTAATACTTCCTTATCGGTATAATATTTTTCACTTTATTGTTTTCCAAGTTTATGACAAAGTGTGAGAAAGTAACCGAGTGATAAGTTGTTAAGCAGCGTGTTCACATCATATGATCATATCGGAGTGGGATTTGAAAATGAAGTTGGAGCAAGTAAAATGTATGGAAAACTTGGTCACTGTTTACATTGCATATATATCGTTTCAGGCTCCAACACAAGCCCTGTGCCTTTACCATGAGTTTGCATGACCGTACTCGTAGCGACTGCGTAAACGATTTAGTATGCGGATTCTAAGTTCTATTGTGTAACCGCTAGAGGCACTGTACTTTGCCCATACAATTTTTTACGCAGTCGCTAGCGAGTACGGTCATGTAAACTCATGGTAAAGGCACTGTTGGCGAGCGATGTCGTCTATCGGACGGTGTCCTTGGTTTTTCTGCTGTAAGTGTATTTGTTTTAGCGTGTGTGATCGCTGTGCCGAGGTTGTAATATGATAACTGCGCAGGTGTTGTGGCGTGTTTCATATACAAGATTTACCCAGGCTGGCCAGCTGATGAGAGATTCTCAGGTTCGATCGTGGGCTCCCTGTTCAGCTGTGACTCTACACGTCTGTTCCAACTCAATCCTGTTTTCCTAATTAGTACAAAGAGAAGAGAAATGCTTGACCAAGGCAGTAAGCCAAACAGAGTTAGTAGCAGGGTTGGACGCCAGGTGTTTTGACCTAATACTAACACCAAGGTTGAAGCTAGTAGGATTAATTAATCAAACAATTGCATGAGCTTGACAGAAAGTATTATTATTCAAAAAATAATGCACACATATTACACAAAATGCAGAGATGTAAGTCTTATAACTCTAGGCACAATAGCAATTTGTTGCTTAAGCTTATTTCTATGTGGCCAGCAGGCACAAGCATTAGCTTATATTACCAGTGATAATAACTAGTTGTATTACAGTAAACTTATTATGACACTGGACCGCTAGAAGAGCGAGGACAGGCAGACTCTCTCGGAGCAAGAATAATTGTTCATATAGATACTATTTAAATTGTCTGTCACTAAGCGCACTCATGGCTCTGTTCCCAAGAAGGGAATTACACTTATTTGAGTTCAAGTAGGCACTCGCGTGTGTGTGAGCGTGTGTTGTGTAAGACAAGGAGCGGAGTCACCTGTTTAGTCACGTTTGCCGCAGGCCTAGCCGAGGCTCCCCGGTGTGGATGCCCATGTGACGATGCAGTCACATGCTCGTGATGGCCTCCTCCTTGAAGAGCTCAGCCCAGCGACGCGACCACGTGCTCACTGCCAAGTCCGCTACTCTCCAACTGCGCCCGCGCATGAGAGTGGTGTAAGCAGAGACCCGAGCGTGCCAACGACACTGGTAACCACGCCAACGACCATGCAGATAGACCGCAGATAGATTCACAGATGGCGCGTATAATAATCAATGTCATGCGCGAAAAGTTTCCCTCTGTCCTCCCTAGATGGCGTCAGTAGTTTCAAAAATTACGACTTCTTTTAACGAAAACTAAAGAACTAAAATTACAGTGTTACAAGGTAGCCAGTTGCACTTGCTGTTGCCCTTCTTATAATGTGAACCTCTTTCTTCTCTTTATTGTTTTAGGAACATTTAATCCCGAAGAATTACGTCAAAAGATTACGTCAGTTCCATTGTACCTTAACCTAAGTTACTAACATGTGGGTAGCATCTAAGTACGTACCGTACTATATTGAGTAAAGTATTCTAGTACAACTCTTACTTTTTACTGTCACTGGTGTTTTCTGTTTTAAATTTATTTCGAGACTGGTATTTGCAAAAGTAGCATGTCTAGTCTTCTGTATCTCGTATTGGTTAAAACATTAAGTACAACTATAAAAGCGCTGTCCGATAGCGCAGGGAACTAAATTATTATTTGAATAGGGAACTAAATTATTTTTTCAAAAGGAAACTTGAAACTTCCAAGCCTTAAAATAAAATTGTTCAGCGAATTTCAAAATTCGGCCTTTGAAGGAGTTAAAAGAGGGTTGAAAGTTTGTATGGGCAACCTGGTTTTTTTAAAGGTACTGACTAGATACTTTGCGGGCGGCTAGATATAAAATATAAGAAAAGTAATATCAGCGTTTTTGAAAATTCATCACTTAAGGGTGTAAAAAGGACGTTGCATGTTTGTATGGAAAACGAGTCATAGTCGAATTCATTTCGAAATCTAGTGCCTACGCCAAAGGTGGATATTATGTGCTACAACAAACCCGACCCCTTTAGGATACATGCAAAAAAAGGTTATAAAGATCACGAACAAAAAAAAATAGTTTTTGTATGAAAGTCGTATATCTATGTACCGAGTATAAGGAACAGTATATTTACCTCACGAACGCGGGTTAGCCATGGTTGTGTGTTGAGATATAATTGCACATGCACATTGTCTATGTCTATATGTGCGTCAGCGTAGAAACTATGAGTTTATATTGTTTTTGTTCGTATGTTTCACACCTACAAGTATGGCTAATCCGCGCTCGTGAGATATACGTATTGTAAAATAAAAAAATGCCTTTTATTTCTTGCTAGTCAACGCAAAATCAATAATATTAGGTTTAGATATGGATATTATTATTCTAGTTTGTATATACGTTATTCTTAAAAATACGCAGTGCAATGTCAACAATATTAGGTTTAGATATCATCAATATTAGTGTTAAATCTCAAGTTTGTATACATTATGTTATTTTTAAATTTAACAGTCAGTGCAATGTCAACAATATTAGGTTTAAATGTCAATAATATTATTAAATGTCTAGTTTGTTTACGTATGTTATTCTTAAATACCTAATTACGTCGATTTTTTTATGACACAAGAACCTCTTCTCGGGTAAAGGCCTCCTCCAGAGTAAGCCAGTTAGTTCTGTCTTGTGCTTCATGTATCCTGTCCCCAACGTATGTAAATATCCCAAACGTACTGTACCTATTATTTAATCTGTGGCATCAGTTTGGAAGTTGGTGGAAGGTCACGGGAAGCGACAGATGGAGCACGCCTATGCGCCTACTTACGTAACTTTAAGTATTGCCTGGCTTATCTTCTTATTTTCAAACAAATATGGCGTTGGTTCTTGATTTATAACCATTTTATGCCTTTATGTATACATAAACGTACAATTGTAAGAAATGTGAGTTTATAATTTTGCGCGTAAGATTACCCAGATTAATATAAACTTAATCGTTATTAGGTTAGATTAGTTTAAATCAAACAAAACACAATAATGCTATGTTTATTATTAGAAAACATACCGACACAGGAATAATTGGCTATTTTGCGAACCTTTAAAGTCCCATATATTTTTATGATTTTGATTATTTTTTTCTAATTTACTATTTATTGTGATAATTCGATGGTTTTCTACCGATACAACTACACTACGGTATACATTTTAACATGTGTCAAATACCCAATTCAACTCATATATATTTAGAGTACTACCTACTCATTATTATCAGAAAATATATGGATTAATGTTAACAAGCTTCAATTCAGATAGGCTAGTAAACAACATCCCTCGCGTCATTGCCATAGGACCTGTGTTCGGCTTCAATAATTCTCCACCACCGACCGCTGTGTCATTTTTAAAGTGTTTATACGTTCACCATTCGACAAGTCTCCCGTGTGGTTGCCGGGTAAGAATTGCGCCACCCCATCTCTTCCCGTGGGTTTCGTAGGAGGCGAATAAGGGAAAATCGGAGGGTGGGCAGCAGCATCCTTCGATCATTACCACCATCAAACTGCGGTCGCCAACCCGCTTGCCAAGCGTGGCGACTATGGCAAATCCCCCCCAAGGGAAAAATAAAAAACATGCCCAGAAAAATTAAACCAAGACCCCTAGTCCCCGGCGCCCCCGCTATTCCTGGCTCCGGTAGCGGCCATGGTAACGGCGGGGACGGGGGTGCTACAGTGAATCCCCGGCAGAGACCCGGCTACCAAAACCGACGACCCTTGGCCCTGGCAACATTTAACTGCCGAACACTGCGGACCGACGAGAAACTGCTGGAACTGGAGGAAGAATTGAGCAAGATACGTTGGGGAATCGTAGGGTTATCAGAAATCCGTAGAGAGGGGGAGGATACGATAACCCTGAAGTCCGGTAACTTGCTTTATTTCCGGGAGGGCGACCAACAGTCCCAGGGAGGTGTCGGGTTTATCGTCCACAAGTCCCTCGTAAACAGCGTGGTGAAAATCGAGAGTGTGTCGACCAGGGTAGCGTGCCTTGTACTAAGAATGACCCAACGGTATTCGTTGAAGGTCATACAGGTTTACGCACCGACCTCGACGCACTCCGACGATGAGGTGGAAGCTATGTACGAGGATATTTCCAGAGCCATTCATAGCTCCAAAACTCACTTCACAGTTGTTATGGGGGACTTCAACGCTAAACTGGGCAAACGGGACGGTGAAGAGCTGAGAGTGGGGCAATTTGGAGTGGGGCGAAGGAATCACCGGGGACATCTACTGGCTGGTTTCATGGAGAAGGAGGGACTCTACATGATGAACTCCTTCTTCAGGAAACGTGAGCATAGGAAATGGACCTGGATGAGCCCGGATGGTGCAACGAGGAATGAGATAGACTTTATCATGTCGACGAAAAAGCATATATTTAATGATGTCTCTGTGATCAACGCGGTCAAGACGGGCAGTGATCACCGTATGGTACGAGGCACATTAAATATTCAGTTCAAGCTAGAGAGAAGTCGATTGATAAAGTCTACGCTCCGCCCGGCACCAGCCCAACTACAAAACCCCGAGAGCTTTCAACTCGAATTGCAAAACCGTTTCGAATGCCTAGGGAGCGACGTGGACGAAAACAACGATGGGTTTGTGGAAGCTGTCCATACGGTCGGGTCCAAGTTCTTCAAGACCCGTCGTAAAAAGGTCCAGAAGATCTCTGACTTCACTCTGAAGCTCATGGATGTAAGACGTGAGATGATCCTGCAGTCTCCAGATGATGCATCTCGCTTTCGGCGGCTCAACAGACAGATCTCGAAGTGCCTGAGGCGCGATTTACGCCGATTTAACACTAACTGTGTTGAAGAGGCTATTGAGCGCAACAGAGGCTCTAAGGTTTTCGCTAGAGATCTGTCTGTTGGTCAGAGCCAGATGACTAAGCTGAAGACCGACGATGGCAGGATCATTTCTTCCAAACCTGAGCTTCTGCGTGAAGTTGAAAGGTTCTATGGGCAGCTATACACAACCACCCGAAGACCCGTCGTTGATCTAGCCAAAGACCCTAGAGCTAGATTAACCCGACATTATACCGAAGATATCCCGGACGTCAGCCTGTATGAGATTAGTATGGCTCTCAAACAGTTGAAGAACGGCAAAGCCCCGGGTGACGACGGAATTACAGCCGAAATCCTGAAGGCGGGCGGTAAACCTGTCCTCAGAGCCCTTCAGACGCTGTTTAATTCTGTAATTCACGAGGGGAAAACGCCGCAAGCATGGAACAGAAGTGTGGTGGTACTTTTCTTCAAAAAAGGCGATAACACTTTGCTGAAGAATTATAGGCCCATCTCACTTCTGAGCCATGTTTACAAGCTGTTTTCGAGAGTCATCACGAACCGTCTCGCGCGCAGGTTTGACGACTTCCAGCCTCCCGAACAAGCCGGATTCCGAAAAGGCTACAGTACCGTAGACCACATACATGCCTTGCGGCAGGTTATACAGAAGACCGAAGAGTATAACTTGCCACTTTGTTTAGCATTTGTGGACTACGAGAAAGCCTTCGATTCGATCGAGACTTGGGCTGTACTGCAGTCTCTCCAGAGGTGCCAAGTTGACTACCGGTATATCGAAGTCCTAAAGTGCCTGTACGAAAACGCCACCATGTCCGTCCGACTACAGGACCAGGAAACAAAGCCTGTTCCACTGCAGCGGGGAGTCAGACAAGGAGATGTGATCTCTCCGAAGCTCTTCACCGATGCACTGGAGGATGCTTTCAAATTTCTGGACTGGGAAGGACGAGGCATCAACGTAAATGGCGAGTACATCACTCACCTTCGATTTGCTGACGACATTGTAGTCATGGCTGAGATCATGGAGGACCTCAGTACAATGCTCGTTGATCTCAGCAGAGTTTCCGATCGAGTTGGTCTGAAAATGAACATGGACAAGACGAAGGTCATGTCTAATGCCCATGTCGTACCAACTCCCGTAATAATCGGCGGCTCGGCGCTCGAAGTTGTTGACGAGTACGTATACCTGGGACAAACAGTCCAGTTAGGTAGATCCAACTTCGAGAAAGAGATCACTCGTCGAATCCGACTCGGCTGGGCAGCGTTCGGGAAGCTTCGCAGTGTATTCTCGTCCAGTTTACCGCAGTGCCTCAAGTCAAAAGTCTTTGACCAGTGTGTGTTGCCAGTGATGACATATGGATCCGAGACATGGGCGCTAACGATGGGCCTCATAAGAAAGCTCAAGGTCACCCAAAGAGCAATGGAAAGAGCTATGCTCGGGGTTTCTCTGCTTGATAGAATTAGGAATGAAGCTATCCGTAGCAGAACTGGGGTCACCGACATAGCCTTCAAAATTGCAAGACTAAAGTGGCAGTGGGCAGGGCACATTGCTCGCAGGACTGACGGTCGATGGGGCCAGAAACTGCTTGAGTGACGTCCACGCACCGGAAGACGAGCTGTCGGTAGGCCTCCGACAAGGTGGAGTGATGACCTGGTGAAGGTCGCGGGAATCCGGTGGAAACAAACGGCACAGGACCGGTCTAAATGGCGAGCCTTGGGGGAGGCCTATGTTCGGCAGTGGACGTCTTTCGGCTGAAATGATGATGATGATGATGATTCGACAAGTCAGCCTGAGTGTGTGTGGGCCTGGAAGAAACATGTTGCAAATGTAAATTGCGGTAAAGCTTTCTAATAAAAAATATAGAGATCACTTTTGGCTAATGCCACAAGTGCTAAAGTCTACACTAGATGTTAGCTTAACTATCTTAGTTCATTTCCCACGGAAGTTATGCTCACTATGGTTGAGCCAATTACGAATGTATGGGGCTAATACTAGCTCAAACTGTAAGTACTTAGTGGAAACTTGGCCGAGCTACTTGCCTATCCTCTAACATGCGGGTCGCATAACCAAGATTTATAATAAAAGGGTATAGTTATGGGTACCAACAAAAGGCAGTGGAGTTCACTAATTAGCAATTGAGAGACAAGGTTAGAAGAGATCGCTCTATGGCGATAAAATTGCCTAATGTTTAGTTTATATTTAGCTTAGAGGACTCATACATGTATATACTTTCATATCATGTTTCATTCCTATATCATTAATACTTACCTAAACGAGAGTAAATCGGTTTCTGTGTCAAATTAGTGTACGAAATACATTACTCGTATTGCTCAAGAAAAATGCTTTCGTAGTTCACACTTTATACTAAACTTACAAATTACAATATCTTCTAATATAATAAACATTTATTGATTTATAGGCTGTAATAATAGTTAAATAACAATAACTTAAATAATATTAAAACTAACTTAAATCTAAAACAGGCCCTTAGGGCATTGTACTGAGGATGCTGGCGGCATTTCCTCGCTGTATCGCAATGCTGATACGTTTTGCGAGGAACTCGCCAGCTCTTCGGTCACCAGTTACGTCAACCAAACGCTTCGTGATTTCAGTAAATAAGTTGTGCGCGCTGGGATCCCACGGACCAAGAGTTTCTACACCAAAAGGTACAAAATTGTACTCTCTCTTCTAATTAGAATTTGAGCCTACATCAAAAATACACGCAGTATAATAGGGACACCTATACGTGGGTTGCCTCACTTTGCCCACGCAGTGTCGGTACAAAATTAGCCCTATTCAATTGGATAGGAAACAAGTAAATTGTCAAGAAGAGACGATGACATATGAAGGGTACACGGAAATACATAAATAATCAATTTAAATTTCAAAACAAAAAGCAACTTATATATAATAACATTAGGTGCAAACTGACTTTTAAATTTCAATACATTCGCTGCCAGGAACCCGCCTAGTGGGCGCTCTGCTTGTACGTATAGACACATAGACCATGCGTTTCCACCGGGTAGAGTCAGTCCGACCCAGGTCGGGCCTAGCTGAGTTTCTTGCTGGACTCTTCTCAGCTAGGCTAGGTTTAGTGAACCAGCGACAAAACCCCCAGTAGCTCGATTCCACTCATACCTCAGATTCGGTTGAAACCGCTCAACCAATCTCACTGGAGCGCAAACCCTTAGAGTATTCCAGTGTTCCAAACCACACGCGTGGTCGTGCCGGAGGTTTTCCCCTGGATTTTCTCCAGGCTATTCTCCAACCACGCACTCCTATCGCTTTATTGGGCCTGGCCTATAAAGCCATAGTCAGGTTAAAATAAAACCATGCGTTTTCCCGTATATAGAGGAAAATGCGTAGAGCTACGAAAAGCTTGGCAGCGAAAGTGATTACTAAGTCAGGACTAGACATGTTCTTTCTTTGTACCTTTCATATATTAAAAATCGGAACGTTATTTTAAAAAAGAATAAAGTAAAATAACTAGTTTATAGGTAGGTACTCTCAGATCCATGCATTTCCTCTTACGTATGCCCATAGCTAAGTGTTCGTGAGTGGGATGGATTGATATTGGAATGAGAACGTATGAAGGCAAAGGCAAGCCATAAAACACAATTCCCCATTTTGTGCACAACTGCGCTGCACGTGCAAATTAACGTGTTAATTGGCACGTTAATTAGCACACGTGTATCACGGTTGCACTGTGCACACCTGTACCGGTGAAATTATGTTCACTGTAAACTACTGACTGAGCCACTGTTAAATACCAAATCATATTTCATACATGAGTTTTTTTAATCCAATATGAGCTGGGGTTCAAAGCCTTACCGTTAGGCTACAGTGGCTGTATATTTAATAATATATTCCGCTTACATAAATAACTAAACGTGATAGCAAAAATGCTATTGCCACATTCCCATGCGACCGATCAAATGGTCTAGCGATTTCACATAATGGTGGGCGGCCTATTACACGTAATTGGAAATGGACTCCAATAGATTCCGACTCTTAATTAGACTTCAAAGGCCCGTCCCTAAACATATGGGTCCAGTTTAATCGAAATTATTATTTGTATTTGTCTTAAATATGTTCATATTAAGGCTATACCGTCACTGATATTTTGTCTCGCCTACTAGTGTTACCTCGACATACTGTAATCGTCGCCCACGTGTAAAACAAGATTTTTACAAAATGGATCATTATGTAATTGTAATAACGATTACAATTTTTCATATATTTGTAATGAAATATGTATGCAGCAGTAAACAGTTTGTAAAATAAATAAATCATTATATTAATCGCTAAATACTGCCTAATTGCGTAGAAAAACTAGTTTGAATGGCAACATGAATAAAAGGATGCTTCTATCTTATTATAAATACTTAATTCTTTTACTGGTTACCAAGAATCCCTCACTACTCGATGGCCCCCTCTAGTGATTTAGGGATCTATCTTCTCTATCGATTGCTGTGTAAAATTTGAAAAATAAGTAAAAACCTATTTCTTTCTTTTATTAATATGGATTTTGAGGAAAACTACTTACGTTACTCTTTATGAACCGCAAATAATTTAATAGTTTTTTGTATTTTTTAAGTTCTTGCATGAAACGGTTATAAAACTAGATTATTTATACGATAATTTACAAAAAATGAACCTTTAAGAGTGGGACCAGATTCTATTAACGACCTAATAAAAGCTTAAAAGTATACAGCGTTTGATGTAACCTGTAAAAGGTTTTCTTGCAAAATAATTAGCTGTCAATAAACGATATAAGCAATGCCCTGCTTTGCATCGTAAGCTTTCCCGCCTCAAGGCCGGATGTATCAGTTTTTATCGTTTACTTGTAGAATATTACTTCTTTAATATACATTTTTTCCTCATTTGGTTTGGATTCATGCTCAAATTTACTTAAATTAGGTTAAGTATTATCATTGTATAAGCATATTCCTGGGAGGAAATTGACTGACAGTCGAATTCGGCGTCTCTTCTTATCACGGCTGTGACATTCTTTCTCAGATGCTAGTATAGATTATGACTGGTAAAAATGCCATTGCAGCCTATTTGCAGAATAAAGATAATTTATTTCATACAAGGGAGGGCGTTAATTTTAAATGTGGTTTTAGTCTACCAAACTCGTTCTTCCAGCTGACAGCCTGATATCAAACAACGAAGACTAACAGATATATAAGAAAATAGAACTTAGTCCAAAAATTATCGGCTTACCAATGTTCTCTAAAAGTTTTAGAAAACATTAGGTACTAATTATCCTTTCTGCGACGCGATAAAGGCGGCGCGAAAGGTAGCAGCAGTGACAAGTAAATTATATAGACTGCCAATATTTATACGTTGTGGCGTACCTTTAAAATAATGAGTCTGCTGTAGCTAGGTGTCACTATAAAGAGATCGCTCTATCAATCATTTCAAATGACATATCTAGATCTCTGCTTAACACATTTGCGCCATCTATTGAGAGATTTCTTGTTATATTGTGTTAAACAAAGGTCTAAGTGTCAAACGAAATTAATGGTACAGGGACCTCTCCATAGTGAAACTAACTACAGCAGGCTCATTATTTTAAAGGCACTGCACGACGTATAGATATTGGCAGTCTATATAATTTACTTGTCTCTGGTAGCAGTAATGATTGATGTGCAAAAAAATCTAGGTATAGATTTTCGAATCTCTCTAGTAAAATGAATCACAAATACAAATCAACAAATATTACAAATTTATGTTGTATCTTAATTCAATTTAATATACATCAATCAAAATAAATCCATAAAATGCATCTGATCTTTTTAAGTAGCGCTAGCTACATTGATATAAGAAAGTTCTCTTGAAGGTTGTTGAATCGAATACTAAAATAAGAGTGTCGTAAACCACAACTTTTAGATCCGATTTTATATCTGAATGCAATAAAATTGTTTCAATGTTTTATAGGAAAAATTCAAATGAAATATTAAAACCATTTGAATGGGTCACCAAAAATGATATTTTTATTTCGGTTATAGAATAAAAAAGTAAAAACTGTGCTGCGATTCGAAAGTTAAGTAAATTACAAGAAACTAAAGTATGTTTCAAATCTAGCCTTACATATAAACTAACTTAAATAATATAATATCTCTTATTTCCTTCTCGTTTCGTCAACGGTGCTGATGGTGACCCACTTGGTCATCATATCATTTCATACGACGCGGTTTGAGGTGATGTGACCTACTCTATTCATTGAAGGCAAGTTTCTTATAGCCCGAGTTTTATAAAGGTCCATTAGACCAAATGTCGCATGTATATTTAAAAACTCAGCACATTTTTTGACATAACTTATAGACATCAGGACTAACAGATTTTATAAAACCGACCCGTAATGGTGTCATACTCGGACCACCTCGTTGGTAACGTGAATATAATTTATAAATACTTAGTGAACATAACTTATAAACAGTTAGTACCTAGAGCGAAACTAAACAGAAAACAATAAATAAAATTCTTACTAAGAAGAAACTATCTTAAAATTCATGAATTCAGCTATGAACGGAACACAATCGGCGTTCAGTCAAAAACTAAATATTCAATGCTCGAAGGCTGCGACTGCGAAAAAGAAACAATAAAGCCGTGTTAAACTAAGACATGTATAAAATGGCAATGGCGTTTGGTGCAATGGAAACTAGAAAGCGATGGAAATATTCATAACTGAGCGTCACCAACTACTAAGTTCATATCCTTATCCGAAGATTCCAAATCATCATTGTTGAAATTACCTTTACTTATTGGAACGTTGTTGTACACAAGTTCATCTGTCGCATTAGCCACTTTCCACTCGAAATGTGTCTGGAAGAGATCCCTCACAGGGATAAGTTCACCTTTGTACTTCAATCTTCTATGACATGTACTTTGTTTTTACCTATAATTGTGTTATTAAGTGCTTACAATAAGTACATACAGCACTGCCATATCTCTTATACTGTCTCTCACCATCTTCATTGTTACCAGAAGCGACCGGCGAGCGGCACTGAGACAGACTTTTATTTGGCTTCATGTCTTTTGCGTCCTTGAAAACAATATCTTATGCGCGCAAATTCTGTCATATTAGTTTGACGGTTCATACGAGAAACCGAAACGCAAGAAACTGATAGACCTCCAGGATCATAATACAAAAACTTATATAACGCTTACACCTGTGACTTGATCAACCCCTTAGCAGCAATTTAATATAACAGTGAATAGTGAACGCTACGCGAATATGAGGCCGGAATTACCAGCTGCGACAATGGACTCGTCTTCCTTCTAGACTAAGGCTTTCCTAATATTAACAAAATAAATTGGAATGTCGATTGGAATGGAAATTGGAGCTGAGGAACCACAAAGATGGCAGCCATATCGATTTTTAAGAAAAATAAATGTCCGCCATCTTGGATTTGAAAATGCATGTCATTTTCGTAAACTGCACACCGAGGAACCGCGAAGATGACACCCCTATAGATTTTTAAGAACAGTAAATATCCGCCATCTTGGATTCGAAAATGCATGTCATTTCCGTAATCAGCACCCCGAGGAACCCCGAAGATGACACCCATATCGAGTTTTAAGAAAAATAAATGTCCGCCTTCTTGCATTTGAAAATATGTAATTTTCGTAATCGGCACCGCGAGGAACCACAAAGATGACACTCATATCGGTTTTTAAGATGAGTAAAGATTTGCTCCCCACACAAACTTGGAACCCCCTTTTCACCCCTTTGGGGTAGCAATTACGAAAAATGCTGAAATACGTTTCCGACGTTGTATTTAAACAGAGAGTCTACTAAGTCTCAAATCTTTCACTTCAAAAATGATTTGCTCCCCGTACAAACTTAGAACCCCCTTTTCACCCCTTTATGGAAGCAATTTTGAAAAACCGAGAACACATGACGAGAAGAGTGCTCGATATTGAAATCGGACCAAGAGGAAGAGGTAGACCGACGTGGACAGCAACGATCGACAAAGATCTAAAGGAAGCCCAATTAGATCCACTGACGACCCTGGACAGAATGTCCTGGCGAAGATTAATTAGGAGAGCCGACCCCAACTGCAATGGGATAAGGCGAGGATAAAGACGAGATAAATACACACTGTACAAGGCTATTTCCGCATTTGCAAGTGCAGAGGCGGTTCGATATGAGTAAGTTGTCATTTGTCATTCTTTATTGCGCACCTACAATTAAATCAGTGCTTCCTGACTGGCGCGGGATGCGGTAAAGTGGACCGGTAGGAATGTAGTACTGCCACTTTTCCGCGCATGATATGACTGCTGCGCTTACTAACAGTATTTAAACGACTTTTAAAATGTATGAAACTTTTGACCAGTAATGTATTTGTGCATTATAAATAAATGAGTATGAGTATACAAGCAAGTGAGGAAATTCTATGCGTCTTCAGTGAGCTCAAATACCACAAACCTACCGATCCCGCCCCTCTAACTAAATTACGAAGTAGCCTAAGGAGTGGACGATGTCTCGAAAAAATCTATTTATAGATTTGTATGTTTAGTATTGTAAGTCCAATTGACATTTTTAATCGTTTGCATGATGACATCAAAGATTTGCCAATTAGATTATTCAAGGCGAAACTCAGAAAATGGTTAATACAGGAGTGCTTTTATTCTGTTGATGAGTATTTTGATTATTTTAAAAAACTAAGTTAGATTTGGATTAAATAACATTATGATTGTGAAACTTTAGTAATTTTGTGATTAATACGAACATAGACATGATAATGATTTAAATTAATATTGTATCTGCACTAGAGCGTCTCATTGTATGTATATATTTTTTTGTTCTTAGTTTTAATTCGCTGTGTTGACTTTTGCATGCCAGTTTCTGGTGAAATGTGTGTGTCTATCTTAAATATATACCAGCTTTTGTACCACATATTTAAGTTAAATAAAGATATTTGTATTTGATTATGCGTACATTATTTAGATTACGATGAAATGTATCATAACGGATTTATAAATATTTCCTAGCGTAGTTTGTTTAGACGTAAATATTCCACATCACACGAAAGTTACAGAAGGTAACTTGGTATCTACGGACCTTTTTCTTCAATCAAGGAAAATACACACTTTGTACAAACACATGTTCGTAACTACACAAGTTAAAATGATTTCTCGAAGCTCCATATGTCGATGTTCTTCCAGTGTTCCGACGACTCTGCCCAGTTCCTCAGGTCATGGAGGCGAGAGAGTACAGGGTGGGGTGCACATATTCCTTCGCCTGCATGGCCTGAGGAGCTGAGCACCGCTGGTTTCTGAGCTCCTGGTACCTGCTCTGTCAAACAAGATAGACAAAGAAATAACAAAAATACAATGTCAAGTATCTATGAAATTGTTAATTAAAAATGTTTAATAAATAAATAATTTTGCAAATAATTGTGAATATCTATATTTCAAGCCCCTGTGCCACTGCATAGTAAAAACGATTCCAAAAAAAGGTCAACGAAGCTGAATTACCCTGCCATACATTTCCAAAGCCATACACTTAGTATGGCTTGATAATTAAGGCATTATTGAAATGTTGAATCCACGTTGAAACATTTAATAGTAGTTTATGCAACTGCTACATAATGCATTAAAATAGGAGCGTGATTTTAATAATAAGTTCATACGAGTGTTTTAATGCCTACTTATATACAGTTGCATACACTACCGTATCTACATCCATATATTAAATCCTTTCATGTTTTTCAGCATGTGGGCCCGTTGAGCCGGCGTGCGTATGCTTCACCAGATTGCCGAGCCCATGCGGCGCGCAGCTGTGCTGTTAAGTCCACAGGCTGTGCAGTTAAATCTCATAACAGTTCAAATTATGATGCTGTAATGGCTATCTCCGCCCGCCGCACGGGTAAAGCTGGTCCTTTACTTACGCGTTTGAACATATTAAAAAGGATATACTATGTGGGTGGAGATAACAGTAGCTTATCAACACCCTTATGCAGTAAATCCTCTTTAATGTTCTCAAAAAGTGTATGTATGGATTAAGGTCGCGTGAGTCATTGAGAGAAATCTCTAAGGAAATAGATATCCGAACTCTGCCGTGTCTGTACATATTTGAAATCATTGTTTATGTTAAATAATTTATATAATTTCCCAAAGAACACTAATAAGTTCTAATAGAAACACTGGAAAACTGAAATTAAAAGTCGTTCTTGGGAAATTGTATAAAATTCTACAATAAAATTCCAAGACACATTACTTGATTTACGGATTCTAAATTTAAATCTGTCGTGAAACAAACACTTATTACAAAAGCATATTTTAAGATAAACGATTACATTATGAAAACGAAAACATTCAACCTGATAAATGATTATATTACTTAAATCAAACGATTTTTTTTGCGTTTATGAAGAAAATGTGTAGGTACGTTGATTCTTTTAAAAATTCACGAAGAAGTTATATAGAATTACTGAAGAAATTGTGTAGGTAAGTTGCACAATTACTAAGGGAAAATATGGCGCATGAAAAGTCTGAAAAATAGGTACTTAGTTACTTTTTATTTGAAATGAGTCGTAGAAAAAGTATTGTATGCAACGGTGTATAACTGGTATAAAAAGGCTCGTGGTGTCTTTACTTGCGATGTGAGCCTTGGCGAACCCACACCACTCGCCTTTTTATACCCTTCTTATACACCAGTTGCATAATATACTAGTATGCAACTGTATATAATTAGGCATTAAAACACTCGTGTGATCTTATTATGAAACTCTCCTTCGTTTCATTTCATAAAACCACGCTCGTAATTAAATGCCTCTCATTATGTGGCAGTTGCAAAAATTACTAATTATGCATATAATAAAATATAGACATTACGAATCTCACCTATTTTGTTTTAATCTAAACGCTGACTATTTTGAGCTGGTGTCGGCGATCTCTTTATTTCACGACGTTATACGACATAATTATATTAGGTACGTGTTGTCGCGAGTACTGAGAAATAACGATATATCCGTGTTGTGATTTTTTTGTTAGTGATGTTATAATGTGTGAGTGACGATTTCGATACGTGTATAGTTTTACCCTAGGTCAAACATCTTGGGTAGGTATTTAATAATATACTTAGTAAAAAAATATATAGTTGGATTAAAAATCTTATTTTTAGAATAATACATATTTTGATATATTGCTTTTCGCTTTTTATTTTACTTTATGATGATGAACTGATGATATTAAATCATCTTAATTGAAGCGCACTAGACTTGCAGTTTTTTCTCATATTTAAATACGCAAATCAGCCTGGGAAATATTGTTAATACAAAAAGTCTTTGAAATACAACCAAATAAGAAACAATCTAGTCGAATCATCTAAAGCTTTGATTACAGTCTTGAAACCGGCCGCGTTTGCACTCCCCCAAAGAGAGAATTTATCCTCAACGCCTGCACTGTCTAAAAAGCCAGCAAAAAAGATCTAAACTGATAACCATGTGAAAACAACATACATCAGTGTCTGCCGCAAGCGAGATGGCCTAATAGTTTCACCCACCAAAGTAATGTCGTTTCACTCTCTCGCATATTTTAGTAATCAACCATAAGCGGCAGATTTCCTCGATTCTGCACTTATGTGGTTTTTACAGCGCGTCGTAAAAAGGATTTTGGGGTGTGAGCAGTCAGCGGGAACTAGTTTGATGAGTTTACATTACATTGTGTTTTTGCTGAGTGGGTAACAAATACGAGTTTGTAACATGTGTCTTTGCATACAAATTTATCATCGCCGTACCCCTACGCATAGGACAGCAAAAAGGCTTTTAACTTGTGAGGCTTAGAACTACTGAGTTCTAGACAACGCCACGAATCTATAAGTTATATTTTGTACTTTCTTCAGCAGAAGTCCTGTGTAAAAGTTATATGATTTGATAAGATAAACTATTCATCTTAGTATGGCCACGTTTCCGCGAGTAGCATCACCCGTTTTTTCCACTGCACATGAATAATTTTTACCTACGGCTCGGCTTCCGATTAGTTACGCATTTTTCAAGGCAAATTTCAAATAAAGCCGTTAAATAAACTCAAATTTAGAATAAAGGAAAAAATTGAAAATTTTAAGCACCGAGCAGGATTCGAACCTGCGACCTCCCGGCACCCGCGCTCGCGGCCAGTCGCTCTAGCCAACTGAGCTATAGGTGCAATCGCTACCCAGTCCTAAATTCATCAACTGTTCCTTCGTATTAAGCAGTACCGCTGCTAACATAAACTATATTTTTATACGAACTCCTTAAGGGAGGCGTACAGCGACATCTACCAGAAGATTCATACTTCATTAACGGCACTAACAAAAAATAAACAAACTCATGTTCCTTATATCCATACTTTCGGGATCATTGCAGTTTGCATTAAATATTGGTTTACTTATTAGTGTAGTCGATCAAGCGTGACGTGTTCTCCATCTTACCATATTCAGATATCTGCCTCCTAGATTCAATATTATTAGAATTACAAATATACTCACACAAGACAAGTAATAAATCATAGAACAAATCGACAAGCATTCGTCGACATTGAGCTCGCATATGACGTTCACGCAAAAGAAATAAAAGGATCGGAACAGGCTATGCAATCATTCAAACAAGTATTCATTGCAGCCGGTGATTGATCGGCCTTCTGGCGCTGTTTTATTCCAGAACCGACGTTTAATATTTCATCTTCCTATATTCTGATAGGTTTTGACTGTTTAAATGCGTCTAACGCGATATTTAGGTATTTACCTTTGTTACCGACGTTTTGACACGGGTTTCACGCGTCATACAATAAAACGGTTTTAAAAAATCTTTTAAGTGTGTGTACAAAACGCGAGAGGATAAAAATGTTTGGTTTCGACTGAACCTTAATAACACACTGCGAAATAAGAATGGTTAGGTTAGGTAGGCTAGATTTTTTTGACAAGATTCATTAGTAGTATCTATATACATGTACGTATGTGACATGTTTTAAATACTTAAAATAAGCAGAACCAAGCAGAATGACTACATGTTCCGTAAGTCAAAAGAGCGCGAATTTTGGTAACTTGTAAAGTGAAGAGAATTGAGACACTCCTTGACCCTAGTCGTATGATCCCAGAACAACTTCCTTTCCAAAATGAGCAATTATTGAATCCTCTCTTTATCTCAAACTTCGAAATTTAAAATATTATACTGGACACTATAAGTAAATAATGTGTATACGGTCTCAGATTACGGACGCGCCGTCCGGAGATGGACGCCTTCATTAGCTTTCGCAATCCGGTTATTTGTCGAAGCGAATAAACGCGATTAGCCCAACATCCGCCCCGGGTTTTCAAAGGGTGGTTGCGATTTTTGCGATGAAAATATGTTCTAAATGTTAGTCGATGGTTTACGAAAAATTCTTATAAGTAATGGTCAATATTGATAGCCAAATGAACGTGTTGTTCGACGACGCGTACACTTAGGCATTCCCGACGGCAGGAACGTCCACCGCGCGATCGCGACAACACTGACACGTATAGTCCATATTCGTCCCGGTACCGCCACACACCGGGTAGAGTCACTCCGACCCAGGTCGGGCCTAGCTGAGTTTCTTGCTGGGCTCTTCTCAGCTAGGCTAGGTTTAGTGAACCAGCTACAAAACTCCCAGTAGCTCGATTCCACTCACACCTCAGATTCGGTTGAAACCGCTCAACCAATCTCACTGGAGCGCAAACTCTTAGAGTATTCCAGTGTTCCAAACAACACGCGTGGTCATGCCGGAGGTTTTCCCCTGGATTTTCCCCAGGCTACTCTCCAACCACTCCTATCGCTTTATTGGGCCCGGCCTATAAAGCCACAGTCAGGTTCAATAAAAAAAAAAGTGTTTCGAGTGGATGCACTCCGTATTGGTTATATTTTTAACTTATTTTAAAATGTTTAGGTACTGTCATTACATTATAAATTGTCAAAGAGAAATAAAATTGATCAAAACGAGTGACAAATATTTACTTTATAAATATACATTTTACGCGTCGATCGTGTAAAATAACTGTTAATTATAATTTTGTGTACTAATATGCACATAATATTGTACATTATAATATTCACAACATCATGCAATCGAGATATAAAAAGACCCAAAGACGAGCTAGAAAGGGACGTGATATTTCTACCTGTCCAAGATGTATCGATTTTGGTACAACTATATCATCCCGAATTCAACTTGATGAGTTCCAAAATTCCAGTCAGTGTCACAGATACAATACATTTAATTTTATAGTATATGTAAACTCCTATCTCACGCAGAGATATTTTTAGAAATAATAGTTTTTTTTCTGTGGACACAGAGTCCAAAATGCCTGAAAACGGAACGACATTGCGGGGACGTTGCTTGAGTTATGCCCCTATTACTCACTTTTAATGAACGTCAGGTAAAATAAACACAATGAAGAGATAATTAAAACGAAATTGACTTCTAAAAGTCCTTTAAAATTCGTTGTGCCCCGTCTTTAACAAGTTTAATGAACAAGTAGTACAATTCACGAAGGCACCGTCTTTAATTTACGTACGATGGTATTAATGACTGCACAGCAAATTTGCAATTTTGACGGATAATATCTTTACGGAGTTTATTTGGATGTGTGAAAGTTTTTAAACTTGTTTCGAGTTCAATAAGTTTTGTAAGAAACATCGGCTCCTTAAATTATATATTTATTGAAGAAAGCGGGACTTAATTTATAAATTATGAAAAAAATATGTAGTTTCTGTATTACAAATAAATAAATATTTTTGGACAAGCTTACACAAATCAACCTAGTCTCAAACTAATCAAAGCTTGTACTATGGGTACTAGACGACGATATACATACTTATATATATATTATGTATATCCACTTACTATACATTGAAAACATCCAAGACTCAGGAACAAATATTCGTGCTCATCACACAAGTAAAGTAAACTAAAAGTTTATTATACAAATAAATTCACTTACCGGAATTTCGGACAGTCACTACCAACTAGACTAAAGCGGTCGTCCAATTTTAAGTGCTAATCTTAATTTTATTGACGACCACTTTAACGCAGTTGGTAGTCCCGGGTTCGTGTCCCGGTCAGGGCATTTATTTGTTTGATGAGCACGAATATTTGTTCTTTCCTCTTGCATGTTTTTTTCAATCTATAGGTATAAAGTATATATATCGTCGCCTAGTACCCATAGTACAAGCTTTACTTAGTTTGGGACTAAGTCAATTAGTGTAAGAATATTTTTTCGATATAGAATAATTCTTATGCACTATATTTTTTTTATATTTCTTCTTTAGAAACTAGAATTCGCATCCGAACGAAGGGAGCTTGTTGTCCGTTGTCCTTATTGTTGGTAAAGAAGAATTTACGACCATTCCGCATACTATTTTCACTTTTACGACTTACTAGTGAAAATCTATGGCTAGGTAATGACCTAAATGGCCAGGAATGCTTGGCCCTGAAAGTGGATATGCATGCATGCATTTTAAGAATAATTCCATAAATAATATGTAGTCTAGGCATAAAAGAATAATCCTCACGGAGAGTAATTGGGTTATTGTCAAGTAAAACTGTATGAAAATAAATCTTGCAAGCTTCTTGTATGTCCTCACAAAACTGCTGAATTATTGCCACGTAATAAAGCCATAGTTAATGAAAAGCAGTAGGCAACAAATCGTGTAACGCCAGCAACGGCTCTGGACCGTAATTATCCAATTACTTGTTTCGTTCCTCGACGAAGCGTGTTTGGGGACATATTCTGCACGGTTAATACATGTTAGTGTCTCAATAAGTAGTCAGCATTTGATCACGGGTAATTTTTACTTTGTATATCTTCTTCTATATCGAGTGACTCAAATAATTAAAGGAAATAAATGAACTTTATTACGCCAGTAGACCGCAATGACACTTTTACGAGTCAAAATATACTATAGTTCTCGAAAAATAAAATAAGAAGTTCCGAAACAAACTCAAAAGTCAGTCATAAATAGCCACAATTAACATCAAATCGAAATGAATCACCGAAATTCTACACATGAATTTGAAAAGGGCACAGTTACAAGCTACAAACCTTAGCATAAGTTTAAACATCCTATGATGTAACATTATAGTAATTTACAGGTCAATTACAACTATGCAACAACATCAAAATTATCTGCAAAGTACATGGCAATGAATTATAAACTCAAGAGGACAGAGTTTTAGTATACGCGATATTGATATAGATACTGATAGACTGCAATGGAGTAGGCTGGGGTGGTATGGAAATATGACACACATTTTAAATACTAGGTACTCCAAAAAGTAAAAAGTAGTAGAAGGAGCGGAAGGCAAGAAAGAGGAAATCCTTGAATTCAGTTGTAAAAGACCAGTGTTAGATCGTTTCTGACGCTAACATACTCGTATCAAATTGAGTAATGGGGAGGAGGGTAAGAATTACCGAGAGATACACAGACAAGTATCTTAAATGATGTTTAAAGAAGACCAATATTTACGAAAGACAACGAAGCTTTAAACACATCTTAGAAGAAGAAATCCGTCACTCTGCCCCTGTAACTAGAAGGATGCCTACAATGAACGCCTTCCTTACTGAATGCTAAAGAAAGATTAATAAAGTAGTCGTAAGTATTTCATTAAAAAGGAATCTTAGTTATATACACAACTATTAAGAAGAATTACTAGAGAGAGTACCTAATTTATTATCAAAGCAGAACATTACATAATGTAGTAAAGGAATTAATACATTCAGGAATTTATTAATAAACAATCACGAAACAAAACCAAATGTGTTCGTATCGAATACTTTACCCGACGTGTACAACTCATTTTATTAAGAGCGTATCTGTTCAAAGCGTGAAGACTGATTCGCGACCGTAAATGCATGCGAGTAAGGTGTAGTTTCGTCAAAACGCGGACAATTAGGATAATTCGATCAAACGAGCCAAAGCGGACAGAGCAGTCAACAGTACCAGTTCGGCTAGCGCGGCTAATGCACCTATCGCTGCTAAGCGCGTCAATGGGGGCTATCGTTTTTGTGCTCACCAGTTGGCGCCACTGTCGACTACGGTCCAGCTGTCAAAAATTGTTATTGGTTATTATGGAAATAAGAACGAAGTTTACATTTAAATCATACTCAATACCTTAAAACCATACCGTAAAAATATCGAATATACCGCATTGTAGCGTGGTCCCGTTTTGTTCGGAAAAAAGGAGGAAATAATTTTCCGAAAGACAAATCTGTCTCAAAGCCCTGACAGTCATTGACCCTTAATTCATATTTGCCATAATCAAGCTCAGGTATTGCAAAATAGTGACCATATTGTTCCAATTAGATATTAACCCGCGTAGCGCAACCAAAAATAGTGACATTTGACGTTTCGGAGGACCCCACGCTACACTAGCGCCTCTAGCGGCAAATTCATACGCGATAGCCCCCATTATGCTAATTCTCGGTATAAAAGGGGCGGACGCATCGAGTCGGGGATTCATTCTTGCTCAGACTGTCAGTGACTCTGGTTACGAAACTAAGTTATTATCGGTGGGTTTTTAGTCGTTATTTTGTTGGTATTTTGCCGTTATAAGAAAGTATTCTCCACAGCGGGGAAATCCTTTCATAATTTTATTTTCTCATTATTATTTGGGGTTTCAGATTATAGATCACTGTCCAAGCATACAGTTAGCCTGATAGAATAGGTTTAACCTTGCTGGTGTTAACCGAGCTTATTTTGGAGTACATTAGTTTACCAAATTGTATGGAGGATTTGGCGTCTTTTTATATCAAAATGGGACGAACATTACTCCTAGCGATTCTCAGTGTCCAGCTGGCAACGTAATCATGGCCTATCTGCTTCTTCTTCAGACCTGGCACAGAGGGTATTCCTCGCTTGATGAAATTGTCCAGTATTTGAGATTCGGTCTTGTTCAATATATTTATATATTATATTATATATTAGGGTGTTTCATATCACAGATCCCTTTAGGCTTCGGTCAGTTGTGATATGGAGCAATACACGGGCTTTAGGTTGCAATTATCAGGTTAGCCTCCTGAACTTTATATGTGATAATCCACATCGAAAGGGACCTTATGGCGGCCGGCACTTACGCCTTTATTGCCGCTGTTCCAACATAATAGTGAATAGGTGTAACGTAAGCGTCTGCCGCCATAAGGTCCCTTTCGATGTGGATTATCACATATTAGGGAAACGCTTAGTAGTAGCTGAAATAGGGACCTCACTACATTACACTCACATATAAAAATCTCATGGTTGAGGATTGCATACACTAGAGTAGGTATTATTTATATTTGGGGCTATATTTAGCATAGGATTAGAATTTTGCATAATACTTGAATGTTAGGGAAAGGGTTTAAGAATAAGGTTTTTATTAGGTATTCTCTTATAAATAGGTACTTTGATGAGTTTGCTAGGTATCAAATACGCGATCTCTAAATGGTTCAGTACTTCCTTTTATTATTAGAATAGCAGAATTGGCTCAGAAAGATGAGCTAGTTCTGAATGTGGCAAGGCGGAGCAGTCACACGGTTTTATCTTGTAATTTCATGAGTGAAATAATACTCATTGTTGGATTTCACTGTTTCATGATTATGATAGCAATGAAGTTCCGTATTTCGCAGATCATAGATATTCATGAATGGCTAGATAATATGGGGATGTGAATAGGCTAGAAGGGTTGAGTAGTTAGAGATGATCTTCAATCATCTAAGGCTTATTAATGAGCTTACCTCATTAGTATGTCTAGTTCTGGTGTAGGTTACGACCATTCCCCACCTTGGCGAGTCAATGGCACTGTATGGAAATAATATAACAAAATACCATACAAATCAAAATTATTCTTTAACTTTAGCTTAATATTGGGTTCCTTCGATACGTAGGATTACATTCTCTACTATGGAAATATTGATGAATAATTTTGATATAGAAATAAAGATGTTCTGAGAAACTTGCCCTCCTATAACGTCCATAGCTGCTGATTTCGTAAAGAGGTCCTTTAGTCCTTGTAGGGGGTACATCACCAAATAAATATTATTTTTTATATGTTTAGGGAACAAAGGGTTTGTATTTTACATTAGGAAAACTTATTATGAAGTTGGGAAAATAGTAGAAATGGTAGGAAAGGTTACGATTGGTAGGAAAATCTGGTAGGATCAGTACAAAAACTAATAGACTTTGTTGGGTTTAGACTAGTTTGTGAAGAGTCCAAGTCAGATTTGTTTCACATTAAAGAACTGGGGTTATTTCGGTACACAACGTAGGTTTAATACTAGATGATCACTTGGCCAAATTAGTTCATGTTTTACATTTAATTATTTATTACACGGGGTCTGAGACATGTTAGGGTAGGAGGAGAGGAGGGGGGTAGTAGTTAGAGGGCTGTGGGAGAAGGGGGGAAGTTACACCCCTAAAGAACACAAGCTGTTATTATGAATGTGTGTCTGTCATCAAATCTTGCATGGTAAATAAAATTTGATCTGTCCAAATGACCTAAAATTTAGCATACTAATGTAAGTTCGGTGAGCATCACCGAGCTCATCTGTTGAAGTAGACAGAATGTACAGAATGTAGCAATTACTATATATGCTACATAAGATAAACTCGTCATGGTTTTTTTACAGAAACTTGTTTAAAATACTCCTGATCTACGGAATGCTCTCTTACCTTATTGCCATCGACCCGCCACCAACATAAATATATTACGAACGGTCTACCTGATATCAGATCTATTGAATGTCTACCATGTTGGTAATCGCGCTCCGAACGAGAATTACATTGCCCAGCGGAGTGAGCTGATAAGTATTTTCTATTGGTCTTTCCCACGACATTGCCGAACGCGTCTAGGATAAAATTAATAGTATGTGTTGGTGGATTGTCTTGCTATACGTTTAGTTAATCTTGCGTTATTTTAATAATGCTCGTAATGAGTAAGCTAACCGTAATATTTGGTTTTCTTTGTAATTGCTTAGCAAATAAAATATAAATCCGTAATTGGCCAATGGCAAAGTAAGATATAACCTTTTCTGAAATGCTGTAAATCATGCTGTGGATTTCTATAACATTAAATAAATAAATGTGCATTAACAAATTACAATTTTCATAACAGAAATAGATGGTGATATATTAATTGTATATCTCAATCTGAGCGCTCGCGGCCCAGCGGCGCCCGCGTACCGCGTGCGGTATGCGAGGTTAAGCAACGTCGGGCCAGGCCAGTTATTGGATGGGTGACCGCGTTTAACTGAGCGCTCCTGTGCTTTGGAAGGTACATTAAGCCGTTGATCCTAGCTGCTGTCTATGATAGCAGTCGTTAAGCCAAGTTAGAGGCCTTCGGGCGGCTCGAGAACTTCTAACAGTCAAGTTGCCCACTCACTTGACAAGCCTAATTCCAATAAGGTCTGGTTTTCCCTCGGGTTGGAAGGTCAGAATGGCAGTCGTTTCCGTAAAAACTAGTGCCTATGCCAACTCTTTGGATTAGGTAGCCGACCCCGGGCATCCTTTAGGATGCAACTGTACCGGGATAACGCTAGGATGAGGAGGAAGAGGAAAGGTATATCGCAATCTGCAAGACGAAAAGAGAAACGTGGTTTACCTCAAAAATCTATATTAATAAAAGGAAATGATAAAAATTAATTCACCACTTTATTCTTATTTTTAGGGTTCCGTACCTCAAAAGGAAAAAAACGGAACTTATAGGATCACTTTGTTGTCTGTCTGTCACGACCCTTTATCTCCGGAAGGCGTGAAGTTATCGAGTTGAAATTAAAACCGTATTCTCAGGTCTACAGTCCCTTGAAGGTGTTAAAAAACCAAACTTCTAAGTTAACGTAAAAGAAAGATACGGGTGTTTATGT
Source organism: Epiblema foenella (assembly GCA_963556455.1). Classification (NCBI taxonomy): domain Eukaryota; kingdom Metazoa; phylum Arthropoda; class Insecta; order Lepidoptera; family Tortricidae; genus Epiblema; species Epiblema foenella. Next base: position 5,615,922 of record OY747100.1, read on the forward strand.
CGCAAAAAAACGTATATTTTGACACTCTCAAGGGAATCAAAATTTATTGGGTAATTCACGTTGACCTATAACTATGAAATTTGGCAAGTATTCTCTTCATATACTACAAGTACAGGGGAAAATCTAAAAACTATACATTTGTAATGAAATTATATAAAATATCCTACTTAATATTATACATACGAAAGTTAGGATGTTTGGATCTTTCGATGTTTGTTACTCAGTCACGACAAAACAGCTGAACGGATGGATAATGAACCTTTGTATATGTAGAGTTTTTAGCTTGAATTAATATGAAGAATACTTTTTATCCCTTAAATGATCCCCCAAATTGATGAATTTGGGGGTGGGAGTTGAACTTATAAACCAAACCAGAGTCATGTAGATATTTACAATGCCTGCTGAAGTACGGGAAATTCGTCTCAGAAAAACCAGTATAAGGCTGACCTCCAAATATGCACATATTTATCACGAATCTCAGGGTCAATACATAATAAGGACGTATGGTTTGGCGACTCTATAGACAGTTGTCAATATCACGATATTTGACAACGGCATTTTTTGGCATTAGCGTGTCATTTTATACCGAATGACATTTTAGGTGAAGTTGCAGTTAATGACCATAATTTTATACAATTTACTACTTTGAGTTTTATCGTAGCTGGGATAAAGCAGGTTTTCGCATTATTTAGTTTCGTAGTTACAATTGGAGCAATTTCGCTTGTGATTTAGTTCGAATATCTGTGACTACAAGAGTATTACAAGAGCTAAATTATCTCCAAACCAAAACGACTTATGTCAATTAAAATCGTTCTAGCAATTACATACATAATCGCATGAAAAACAATAGATTAGAGTTACTTAATACACTGACCCATACCACAAAGGAAATAGCGGCGGCGCGCGCCGGAGCAGAGGGTTCGCTCAGAACAAAGTGCCATTTTCGCCGCACGCACACAGACGTTACATTTATAGGCATTCTCGGACAGTCTCGGACAGAGCTTAGTCGCGACTGTCGCGAGTGCTAGGTGTGCGCGCGTTGATCACTTGACGTCCCCGCCGCTACGTAGGCGGTTTGTGTCACGTTCGTCAAAATGAATAACCGATATAATTACTTTCTTCAAATAAAGAATAAAGGCTTTTCAAATTTTGAAGATGACAGGATAAAAAATCATCATTTAAGAAAATATTAATTACATATTTGAAGTTCACAGACGAAATTGTTATTTAAAAAATGTATGGAACGTGTAACCCTTCTAGATTTCAACTATTTTTCGCTGAACTTGGCACCCTTTTTTCACGTTTGTGTTTTAGTGGGATTACTATCATATTAGTTATATTTTGTTAGCTAGTTAGGCCGGGTTTTATAAAGATCCGTCAGACCAAATGTCAGATCAAATTTCAGTAACTCAGTACATTTTTTGACATAACAAACCGACATAAGGTCTAACGGATCTTTATAAAACCGAGCCTTAGAGTAGTTAGTAGTTAGTTGTAACAAGTTGTTACGCACCAGTCTTCGTGTGTGGTGTCGGGGCCTTTAATGGATATTTGATACTCTTTAAAATCTAAGCAGTCTCTAAGGAATGTAAACATGATAATATGTACCTATGTATAAACGAATCGATGTATGTATGTCTGTGAACTTATATTACCTACTCCTCTAAAGAGCTTGCGATATAAATATAAGCCAAAACATGCTGACCCATCAAGCCGTAATAATTTAATGTTTAAAATAGGTGATGAAATAGATTGCGCTTTGATATCTGCCTACCGTAGTTGTTAAGAACCTATGGGTCACTAAAGTGTATGGAGTTGTTGAGTGCTTAGTTTAAAGCCACAACAATGACTTGTGACGCTGTACGCACGGCGTTCAATTTGTATGTTGTACGTCGCGCTATTAAGTTTTCCTGAATTAAATGGGGTCGGGACGGGTACACGATCTGTGTTCGGAACCTTCGGTGTGCAAGTCAGACTCGCATTTGACCGGTTTTTTTCCAACTGTAGCCGTTGTACTACAAAAAGACTTACATTATGTTGCATTTAAATATGGTCATTCTATGTTTACAAACTTAATCTCTCCCCCCTTCCGTAATATTCGCCCCCATTGCCAGTTTTTTTAAGTCTTTTCCGCTAACCTACTTATATATTCGAAACAGTTCAGGGCCAAAATAATGTTCATGGAATTCTAAAAAAATATATTACATTAAATCTTATTTTGATAGGAGTAAGGGTTTTCAAGCTGAATCAAATGAAAATTAAGGCTCATGCAAAAAAGTTAGTAGTGGGGGTAATTAGTGCCAGGGAGCATCCACTGTTATCTCAGGTCGCGCTTGGCACTATTTTTCCTTTAGTCAAACTTAGCTGGTAAAGCCTTCTAGCCATGCGGTCAACACCTGGCTACCCACCGAGGGGGAGATAGGGTCGGCTCCTGTGGTACAACCTATGCTATATTTCTACCTGCCCGGAGCTGTGGAGCTACTAGGTCAAGTTTATTATCATTTTCATATAATTAGCTATTTGACTAAAAAATATATGGTGCAATGTTTGTATGGGACCAACTACAATTAGACAATACAAAAGACGATAATGAGAGGCAAAGTTAAGAGAGCTAACGAGGACTGAAAACGCTCCATACTGATAGACAGTGAAATGTGACGTCACAGTGCATTGGCCTCGTAATCTTATGGAAAAACGAGTAATTTGTCATTTTAGTCGTAAAATATTGCCTTAAAGGACGTAGTTGCGATAGAATTTCTTTTTTATTAAAATATGATAAATCTAGTGGTAACTTCAATTCAATTCAATCCAATGATTTATTGCTTTTCATGTGTACATACATTGTGATCGTAATAGAAACGTATACAGTCCCAACATGAACCCTGTGAGGGTATAGCAATAGAACTAAGACTAGGTAGATACAAGCTAAAAATTTAGGCATGATTCTTAATACAAAATAATATTGATATATATCTGTGTCTTACTTATTCATTCAAGAATTCTTTAACGGAATAGTAAGCTTTACTGATCAAATGCCGTTTTAATTGTATTTTCAATCTGTATATACTAGTTTTTTGCTGTAATGTCTTCGGAATTTTATTAAACATATTAACTGACATATTAAAAAAATATTAAACTGTTTATTACATATATATTTTATTCGTAATCTTACACATACCTAGTAATCTTAACGTATCATTTGCGGGCTAGTCTACTGTTGGGACGTAGATGTGATGGACGACTTCCAATTTACTTTCGGACTATTAAAAAAACCGGTCATTTACATTCGGACTATTAAAAAAACGGTCAAGAGCGAGCCGGACTCGCGCACCAAGGGTTTCGTATACAGACGTGTACCAGTTCCAACCCTATTAAATCAGGAAAATCTCAACTACATGGTGTAGAAAATGAACGCCATGGGTACAGCGCCATCTATCGGTGACTTTTGCTACAAATTTGAGCGACTGAATAACTTAGTATGTATGGTGATTTTTCAAGGATAATTTTTTATCACGTCAACCGATTTGAATTTTTTTTTCTCTATTAGAAAAAAGGTAAGTTTAGCATAATCTCGAAGGAATTTATAAAACAAAAATAGATGCAAAGGTGATTATATTATAAACTTAGTATAGAAATGTTTTTTGACTATAAAAAAAATAAAAACTAGAGCTATATCTTTAGTTATATTTTTTCTGTAAAATATACATTGATCAATGTTATGTAATATTTTCATATTTTTTCCTTGATAAACTTCGATAATAAGGGGGACTATTTTTTTTACATTTTCCCTCATAAAACAAAAATAACTCAACGTAAAAAAATAAAAAAAATTTAAGTCTTTCTTGTTACTTACAATTCTATGGATCATTTACCTGATGTTGTCCGAAATAAATGCATTTTTTTTTGTTTTAGAATGTGTAGCCCAAGCCCTTTCATATGACATCCCACTCGACAAATTCACTAGACTTTTAAATTTTGAACCACCTATTGAACCACTTATCTGACGTTTTTCACAGAAAATAAAAAAAATAATAAAAAAGTTATGTTCCATTTATCTAGGTAAACCTTCTGTATAACTATTTCAAATCGATAGCATAAGTAGTTCTTCAGATATTTAGCGATGTAACAGACAGACAGACAGACAAAGTGAAACCATTCGGGTTCCTTTTTTACCGTTTTGGTACGGAACATACATTTTTACATATATTGTATCATATTCTGAGGAATAAATTATTGATGAATTGATCGTAAAACTAGTGCCAACGCCAAATCTGGGAATTAGATGTCAAAGCGGACCCCGGGCTCCATAGCGCACAACCGAGAAAACACTACGAGGATGAGGACTTATGTATAAAATCTTTTAACTAAAGAAGCAAACCCGTTTTAATAGCTCTGTATAATAAGGTACAGTCAGGTGTAAAAATATGTATCGAATGAATCCTCTCATAAATATGTACCGAAACCTTAATGCGCCGACATAAGATCCATGGAATATATTTGCATGCACCCATATTTTTGCACTCGGCTGTACTATTTGTAATTGCTAGCGTTTGAAACTTCACTATGTGTAACAAAGCTCCAATAAAGCCTTGGCATTCAATACCCCTGTTCCGCTTTAGGCTTTTCCTTTTAGTAGAATATCATTTTCCCATTACGCACTGTCTGGACGTAATGCCTCCTACAAGCAATTAGGTTCTGTCTTTTACTATATCGAAGCTCGGAGTGCCGCAGGGTTAAGTATTGGGCATTGTTCTCATTTTTGGAAATAAGTAACTGCTTGTATTTTGTACCTACGGAAATGGTAATAAAATGCTTTTTGCGAGTTTACATTTCACGATGGTTTCTCTGATGATCAGTCGTTCTACTGTTTACACCATCGATGTTTAATTTCGTATACCCAAAAATATACTAACACGAATGTGATACATTCGTACCTACCATAGTAACACAGTTCTCCAACAATAAAAAGAAAATTCAATAAAGGCTACGGCATCTTACTGTCGCCACTACAAAAGCGTACACATTTAGTCGACAAAATGTTTTTTTGTTGAGATAACGTACAACTAGCTTTACGCATACAAAAAGAGCTTAAGCAAGTACATGTCTAAAGGGATGTAAGTCTTTTCATTGCGAAAACTGACATGTTGCGAATAATTTGGGCACACGTTGCACGCCGGAGATTTATCACAGCCTTGGTGAAGCCATTCAGGGTTTTTATAGGGCTAGGTTGTGACATGACTTACGTAAAAATAATAGTGAGATGAAATTACAACTTAGATACACTGTAATCGTAATTACATTAAATTTTTGCTTAACACCCTTTTCCGGTGAGTGGAGCGCTTCCTCGTTGACACAGCAAGGGCGGGATACACCAACTTACCACTACATGTCAGACGGTATAGGCTATGAAGGCCCCACGTACAGGGGCGCTACCGCGAACAGCAAACGAAGTTTTCCCTCTCTGTCTCACTTATACGCAAACTTGCAAGTGCGACAGAGAGGGAAACTTCGTTTGCTGTTCGCGGTAGCGCCGCTGGACTCAGTTATACGTTAGGGAGAAATAAATATTTTTATCTCATTCCACCGCATGACTGCCTTCTGATCCTGCGCCATCATGGGTTTTGTGGATACGGCAACAGAAAAATCAACGTTAAATATGGCGCCGGCAACTGTCATTCTTTAGAAACATGTAAAACTTCATACAAGCATATTGTAACCAGATAATACAGATGGATTGATGCAACCTCCCCTAAGTAAAGACAAATTGGTCATTGTCAGTTGTAAAAACAAAAGTTGGCCATCCGGTGGTCAATAGTTAACGGCTTATGTACATGTAAGTTATGTTTTTATTACATGGATTTATAGTTATGGAAACACCGTTTATGCGGGTTACTAGACTAGTCCAAAATTAAGCTTTGCGGCCCTTAACTTTTGACATGTCCACCGAAAAGACGCAAACCTAAATCTGACAATGACCTAAATCCTACCTTGGGAGTGAAGTTGTGCATGGGGTTGCAGACAGGCGGCGCCGCAGTGCTCCCGTAGTGCTGCTGGTACGACGACGTCAGGATTTTCTTGTGCGCGGACGCATGCGCGCGGTACGCGCTCACGCTCAGTTTCATGCTTCACTACCGAACTAGTCATTAAAGACTTTTCTAATGTACCTATTTGCATACACTTTTGGCACCTTTAACTACCTCATTATGTAAATACGGTTTGCGCACAACCGTTCATTTTCACTCGACATCTGAAACGAAGAGAAATATATTGTTAGTTTTATATTAAAAAAAAAAATTAAAACGTTGCTAATTTTATTACTATTCTATCGATATACTCGTATATTGATAGAAACGCATATCTACGAGTAGAATGTTCATTATTCATTTTCGTTTAGTTATGTCATCGTATTGAACTGATATTATGTAGCTAGATAAATTCAATCCTAATGGTTGATTTTGTCAAATAATAGTGCAATTAACTCTAATACGCTATGTCAAATACAAAAATTGTCATACACATCACAAATGGCAATATTGGAATTGTCAAACGCGAAGTTGAACCTTTTAGAAATGCATGTGTGCAATGAATTGATTCGCACTGCACACCGTCTCTGATATATCTGTCGTTGACGTCCAGAAGGTAATATTATCATCATCAGGCCAATTTACTGATCACCATTTGCTATAAATTTACGACGTCGGGTTAGGTATTATATTTATAGAGCACAACGTTGACATTTTATTGCGACTGAGATGAAATGGCAAAAGGCTTAAGGCATGCATAATTTTGTTGACGTTAGATGGATCAAGTAAATTCAATACCGAAAACAAAAACATTCTATTTATTTAATAAATAAGTTTACACTTCGGCTTAATTAACCTAAAGGAATTTTCTACATGCCCGAAGCCCTTGTCGTGATCTTGGAAGATATTAGGCATGGTAATCCGATTTAAGCAAAACAATTCAACAAAAACAGGAAAGATTAACTGAAAACAAAGAAAAGTATAATCAAGTGTATAGAAATAAAGGAGCTTCCTACATATATAGGCATTTTATAAATTCAGATAGTCGGTTACTAATGAGCGACAGAGAAAATAACTCGTTTTCGGGTCACGATAGGCCCTCAACGCTGCACTTCACCTGGCATCCAATCGTAACCGATAGCAACAACTAGTTAACAAGGTCATAAAGAGTCACGATTCTCAGCTGTGCACTAACGATCAAGAAGATACATGTGATCGATCATCGGTAAGAAATAGGTCAAGTTGTACTTGGGATGAGTTGTGAGCCGAGTAGAGTTGGTTGTGAAGTGCAATGCTGGAGTTGTTTTAAATTACAGCCGCCAAAATAAAGGTTTCGATTGGATCCGATCTCGCCAAATAGCGTTAATGACGGAAAGGACAACGTATTATTTCATTTCAGTTTTCCTTGTCGCATGCGTAGGGATGAAACACGACTACATCGATGGCATTATAACTAATTGGTTGTGCTGTAGTGATGCTGTTCGCTTACATAGAACTCTTTAAGCGCATGTCTATTTCATTTTCTTTGCTTTCCAATGTACATTTCTTAAGTTCGGCTTTTACTTACTAGTAACTTTCAAAACTAAGTAGAGTTTTGAAAGTTTTCCCTTTAAATGCATTGTAATTCTATATTAGTGACGTGTGTTTTTTCACATGACATTTGTTCAAAACAAAAATTATATCTAATTTTAAAGCTTAATGTCACGGCACAAATTTAGAGATCCCACAATATATTTTAACGAGCTATGCAACGACAAATCACAAGATCTTTATAATATTATAGACGTAAAAGTTTGTGCGGATGTATGGCTGGATAGGATGAGTGTACGTTCCTCTTAAATTTGGCGTTGGTTGATATTTGGAATGGAGGTAGCTTATACCCTGGATTAACAAATAGGCTCCCTTTTATCTGGGGGTAATACCGCAAGACGCTGCTAGTAGACGATAAATATTAAAATATTTCCCTTTTTAGCTAGTGTTGCGAACGCAACTCTTATCTAATTTATACATATGTAATAACTTAGTATGCAGTAGCAAAACGCGCCTGTCGGGCACGGTTAGTATAAGAGCGGCTTTTTTAAAGCCACCAATAGCAACGCTTCACATACGCTTTATCCCTACCATTGTAACATACGTTAACTCAAATTATCAAATCTTGCTCGTCATTACCTATTCTTTGTTCTCACATACAACCACTTCTGCACATACCTCTTTTGGCCAAACTAATTTTGTAAATCAGCACCTATTGAAATTATACAGTCAACTTTACATCGAAGTTTTATTTGAGTCGTCGAGTTCCATCACCACCGGCACCGGCGTCTACATATGGTCCTTCGCATCCGTCAAGACAAGAGAAGATTTGGCCGTCATCGGAGTCTTCGTAGAAGTGGACTTCATACCTTCGTCGCTGTCTTCAGTTTCTTCGGCATAGGAAGAACACGCAGCAGACGTCCAATCACGGGTCCCAGCGTTCACCGGCATAAGGAGGACGTTCGTTGGATTGCCACCTCATCATCAGTATGAAGAACATCGCATCGCATCACATCGCCTGAACAAGTAGCACTTTGACTGAGTGAGTCCGTTCCAATTCCTTTCTACATCCATTGTTCCCATATTTCTTGGAATTACGAACATCGCTATACGTATCAGGCATAATTCATCACCTTAAAATCATCATAGTCATCCTTACAGTACATATCCAATCTTAAATCACATCATTACATTGTCTAAAACTCATTACAAAACTAAATCATTTCTATACAAGAAGCCGTCTCCATCGCTTATTACCTACGACTCGATGTCATAAAATATTTGCTTAATACGCACAAACTCGCACAGCTGCGCTTATCTATTCCGATTCTTTTGTATTGCTTCAGTCGCTCATTAGCTCGTTAGCATTCACTGTGTTTTTGCGCATCAGTTAATTGCATAGTTAAATTCATATACCTACCACGTAAACAAGATGTCCGAAGAACAGTTAAAACAGTTAGTTAAGAAGCGTGGCAGTGTTAAGTCAAAGTTAACGCAGTTTAGAACTTACATGGATGTAGCTAAAACATGTGAAAGATTAAGTGAGTTGCAAATTACGGAAATGCAGTGTCGTTTAGATAAAATCGAGTCGCTTTATCCAGAGTTTGACGCCTTACAGATGGAGATCGAATCGTTATCTCCGAATCCCGACGACGCATACGCGGAGCGAGAGCAGTTTGAAAGCCAATATTATTTATTGGTTTCGACTGCTCGACTTTTGCTGAGTCCTACCGTCCAGACCAGCGGCGGGCGGGCCGGGTCCGAGTCTGCGTGCTCCACGTCCTGTGCAGCAGGCCGGCGTGACTTCGTCCGTCTTCCGAAGATTGATCTTCCTCACTTCGACGGGAACTATCAGCATTGGCTCGGCTTTAGAGATACGTATATTTCCCTTATACATAATAACACCGCCATTAATGACATAAGCAAATTTCATTATCTTCGTGCATCATTAAAAGGCAGTGCCGCCCTTGTTATTCAGAGCCTTGATTTTAGTAGTGATAATTACCACAAAGCGTGGCAGTTGGTGTCGGAGCGTTTTGACAACCAGCGCTTGTTAGTTAACAACCACATTCAGGCATTGTTTAACCTTGAACCTATGCAACATGAATCGAGCTATTTATTACGTAACATGGTGGACGTCACTAACAAAAATTTACGTGCACTTGCTACATTAGGTGAACCGACCGACCACTGGGACACATTAATTATACATATTATGTCTAAGAAGTTAGATTCAGTAACTAACCGTCAGTGGGAGGAACACCGGAACCTTTTAACGGGTTCGCCGACGTTACACCAATACACTAGTTTCTTGAATAGCAGGGCTGACTTACTAGAATCAATTCATAATAAAAACATTGATGACAAATCTTCTAAACATAAAACACATATACATATACATAATGAAACACAAAAATCAAAAAATTTCCTTAACTATTCGAGTAATTCCTATCGTAAACCTATTGTTTGCCCGTTATGTAAACAAAATCATTTCTTATTTACATGCGAATCTTTTCGTAAATTAGATGTTGATACGAGGATAATTAAAGTGAATAATTATTCCGTATGCAAGAATTGTTTACGCCCGGGACACAACGAGTCACGGTGCGTACTCTCGCATTGTAAATATTGTAAACAAAAACACAATACCCTTTTACATAAACATGCCGATGAACAATCTTGTAGTACTGATGTACCGATCCCAAACGTTCAGTTTAGCGGCAATATTCAAGCGAATATGTTTACGCCTGCTAAGTCGTCGGCATTGCTATCCACAGCTTTGGTGCAAGTATGCGACGTGCATGGAAGGCTTCGCGATGCTCGCCTTCTCCTCGACAACGGAAGTACTTCGAACTTCGTGACACGAGACCTGTGCGAACAGCTCGGGTTAGCGAGGCGCAGCGCAGGAACCACGATCACAGGTATCAATAATCAGCATTCACATAGTACAGAGTCTTGTGATATCGTTATTCAGTCGCCTCATAGTGATTATAAGACAACCGTAAACTGCTTCGTGTTGCCCGAGATTAGTAAGTCACTGCCGTCGTGCCATATCGATACATCGCATATACCTATACCTGCCGGCATCATATTGGCAGACCCGTCATTTTATAAGATTAGATTTAGATTTAGATTTATTTATTTCATAATATAACAATACAATATAAATTATCCTAAGTCAATTTATACGACTTTATATTATGATCGTCAAAAAAATTATGAAATGTCAAAAATGATAATAATAATAATAACATTAAATTATACAACAATTATCAAAATTATTTAAATAATGATCATACTACTTCAAAAATCACATCATTTATAACAATAAAAATCCGCGTCAATAATATAATGTCGAAAACTTAAATAATCATCAGTCACAATACATAAAAATTAAAATCAAACAAAACTAATTTAAAAATTCAATGTCAAACAAATTTCATTTGCATGAAGTCATTTACAGAATAAAAAGAATTTTCCAATAAAAAGATTCTAAGTTGGCGTTTAAATGTTTCGTCAGATGTTTCATTTTTTAATTTGGTGGGTAGATGTTCGTAATACGTTGGTCCTATAACGCGTGGGTTTTTTTCCGAAAGTGCCATGCGACGCGGCACTGTTCTGAGTCTACCTGTGGATCGAATTACTTTTCCCGTTACCTCCACGCGTTTGAAAATCTGTATATTATTTCTCACGTACATTAGTACCTCAAATAGGTAAAGGGAGTAGTGTGTCATTATATTATGAAGTTTGAAAAGGTCTTTGCAAGAGTGTCTTGGTTTTACTCCGGCCAATAACCGAAGTGCGCGTTTTTGGAGTATAAATACTCGCTTAGCGTCTGTAGAATTCCCCCATAGAACCGTACCATAAGACATTAACGAATGAAAATGGGAAAAATACACTGATCTTAATGACGAATTAGACACTAATGGCTTTAATTTTTTTAAGGCAAATACAGCACTACTAAGTCTATTGCACAGACGGTCAACATGGCACTTCCAGTTGAGGCACGAGTCCAGTGTGAAGCCGAGAAATTTAGACTCATTGGATAATGGCATCGGGCTGTTGGAAATACATGGAGGCAGTGTAGTATTTCGGCCTGAAAATACCATGACATTTGATTTTGACAAGTTCAGTAGGAGGCCATTCGACGAGAACCATTTATGCAGCTGTCTACATGCCGCATGGATTTTTTCAGACAGCTGGTCATATGTTTTTGCGCTCACTATGACTGTTGTATCATCTGCAAACAGCACAGATAGACCGCTAGTTACTGCCGATGGTAAATCGTTTATAAATAATAAAAATAACGAATTTCCAACCGCTGACCCCTGTGGAATACCTAATTTTACAAAACCAGCACTGGATGTATGGGCTTTGCCGTTTGTGGACATTTTCACAACCTGTTTACGGTTGGATAAAAAAGATTTGAACAATTTGTGGGCCGAATCATGTATGCCATATTGGCTCAGCTTCGACAGCAATAATTTGTGACAAATCACGTCGAAAGCCTTAGACAGGTCGCACATAATACCTGCCACCTTGTACTTGTCATCAATACCCGTTACAATGCAATCAATGATCTTGTGCGCTGCCGTAACTGTCGACTTTTTCTGTCTATAAGCGTATTGGTTGTTAGTAAGCAAGTCGTTTGATTCTAAGTGGGTCATTAGGCAAGATGATAAAATGGACTCCACCAGTTTTGATATAGTAGGTACAATGGTTATGGGTCTGTAATTGTTCAAATCTTCTCTATCCCCTTTACCTTTAAATACCGGACATACTCTAGTGGTTTTTAAAACGTCAGGATATATACCATTTTTGAACATATTATTAATTAAAATTATTAAAATGTCAGATATAATTGGCCAAATACTCAATATTATATTCAATGATATGTCAAATGCATCTACAGTTGTTCTGGTCTTTAACATGGATTTTATCGTTCTATCCATAAGCTCACGTGTAATAAAAGGTAGCGTGAACTTGGGAACATCAGAGTCGCCCAGGTGCCTACAAACGTACTGTCCGGATAATAATTCATCACTCTGTATTACATATTTTGAGGCGATACTTAGGAAATGGGAATTAAATGCATTGGGGACCTCTTCATAAGGTAAGTACGCATTTGTATCTTGGTCTTTTAAGAGGATACTTTGACTTTTCGCATTTGAGCCTATCTCGTCATTTATGACCTTCCAAAGTTCTTTTGAAGGATTTTTACTCTCTTCGAGTCTCAACTCAACGTATTTTCGACGAGCTCGAAGTGTCTCGAACTTAATTAGTTGAGAGTAGTGCTCAATGCAGTCAGTTAATATCTGGTTGTTAGGATATTGGCGTCGTATCTCATGGAGGTCCCTATGCTTTTGCATGTATTCAAAGAGTTCGTCTGTAGCCCACGGGACTGTTGATTTCTTTTTTAAACGTATCTGTTTAATAGGAAAATGTAAATCTATATAATATGTCAATATATTAAATAATTTATCAAACTTGTAGCCAATGTCAATACTCCATCCTTGTAGCCAATGTCAATAAGCCATCCGCTATTGACATTCTTGTTGGCGCGGAAGTTTTTTGGGACGTCTTGGGTTCCGTATCTATTAATTTAGGTAAAAATAAACCTCGATTACATGAATCGAAGTTAGGCTGGCTTTTATCGGGATCAGTACCTACTAACAATAAAAACGTAAACAAATCTTTATTTTGTTCATTCCTCACGCATAATGAGGAAACTAATCTTACGCGGTTTTGGGAACTAGACTCGGTGTCTTCAACACATTCCATGTCTTATGAAGAACAGGCTTACGAAAAAAGTTTCCTGGATAACACCACCCGCGATCAAGATGGACGCCTTGTCGTCACACTCCCATTAAATATATACATAAAAAATAATATGGACATAAAAAATGAATTCATTTCTTTTGCAACGTCACTTTCCAAATTGAACACGCTTCAAATAGATCGTTGGGTATTTAGTAATTCAACCGAAGTTCAACTTCACGTTTTCACAGATGCGTCCGAGCGTGCATATGGCACTTCTGTCTATGTTAGGACTGTGGACGATAACGGAGCAGTTTTCGTGCGTCTGATAGCTTCTAAAAACAAGGTAGCTCCACTTAAATCGTCCACCATCCCTCGGCTGGAGCTTTGCGGCGCCTTGCTCGGTGTAAGACTCTGGACAAAGGTCATTTCATCATTGACCGTGAAGGTTGATCATAGTTACTTTTGGTCTGATTCTATGATCGTGTTGGGCTGGCTGGCAGGGTCATCTAATCGTCTTAAACAATTTGTTCGTAACCGTGTGAATGAAATTCAAGAAAGTACTCGCGGACAAACATGGAATTATGTACCCTCAAAGCTTAACCCATCAGATCTTGTGTCACGAGGTATGAAGGCTGACGACATCAGCATATCTACATTATGGTGGACTGGGCCAGAATTCTTACATCATCCAGTCATTCAATTTCCTCCAACGCCCAATACACAAATAAAAGACCTGCCAGAAATTTCATTATATACAAACATACATACAGACTTAAATGATAATCCTATAACTAAACTTACAACTAAAAATTCAAAACTTACGAAATTAATAAGAATCATGGCATATATTCACAGATTTACATACAATTGTAAAAACAAAAACAATAAAATCACTTCAAACTTAACGTACACGGAAATCAAATCATCTCATTGTACACTGTTACAACTTGCACAACAGGAAATGTTTTCTGAGGAGCATAAACTTCTATTAGCTGGCAAACCGCTACCATCGAAAAATCGTTTACTTTCGTTGACCCCTTTCTTAGATACACGCAACTTAATGCGCGTCGGTGGTCGTCTTAATAATGCCAACTACAGTTACGATATTAAGCATCCGATTTTGTTGTGTAGCAAACATCATTTAACAAAGCTCATTTTCGAAATGCAACACCTTTCTTTACTACATGCTCCACCTCAGCTATTACTGGCAAGCATTCGGCAGACATACTATCCACTTGGTGGAAGAGATCTAGCCCGTAAAATCGTTCACAAATGTGTTCGTTGCATTAGGTTCAAGGCTAAACCTCTTCAAATGACAATGGGCAATCTACCTATAGACCGCACACGGCTAGAATACCCATTTTTACATACGGGAATGGATTACGCCGGACCAGTTCTGATAGCTGACCGTAAGGGGAGGGGTAGCAGAACAATCAAATCATATATTTTAGTCTTTGTCTGTCTTTCAGTCAAGGCTCTGCACTTAGAGCTTGTAACGAGCCTAACTACAGAGTCTTTTATTGCTGCTCTCCGCCGTTTCATGAGTCGTCGGGGCAGGCCTCAAACTCTGTATTCAGACAACGGAACATCGTTTGTTGGGGCATCAAACGAACTTAGTAGTTTCCTTAAAAATAACAACGACATGCTGCAGTCAGGTATGGCCGAAAATAATATTAATTTCAAATTTAGCCCAGCATATTCTCCACACTTTGGCGGCCTCTGGGAAGCCGCTGTAAAATCAATTAAACATCATCTCAAACGCATTCTCTCTCTTACCTATTTGACTTATGAAGAGATGAACACATGCCTGATACAGATAGAAGGTATTCTTAATTCTAGACCTCTTACACCCCTATCAACTGATCCTTCTGATCTCACATACCTATCGCCCTCTCACTTCCTTATTGGGCGCTCGCTTCTGTCAGTGCCGCAGGAATCATTGATTGAAGCAAACATCTCAAGGCTTCAGAGATTCCAAAGAGTTGAAAAACTCAAGCAACATTTCTGGAGCCGTTTCTCTAATGAGTATATTACTCTCCTCCAGCAGAAGACGAAGTGGCGCACTTCATCGGACAATTTGCAGACCGGCACACTAGTCCTGGTTAAGGATCGCGGACTACCTCCTCTCCTGTGGCTGCTGGGTCGCATCACGAAGGTCTACCCGGGCTCGGACAACGTCACCAGGGTCGCTGACATACAGACGAAGAAGGGCATCATCCGAAGAGCTTTCAACAACTTGTGTCCTCTTCCTATCTCTTAATGTTCTTCGTTAATTTTCTATTGTGTTGAGTTCCTCAACGCCGGGGAGCATGTTGCGAACGCAACTCTTATCTAATTTATACATATGTAATAACTTAGTATGCAGTAGCAAAACGCGCCTGTCGGGCACGGTTAGTATAAGAGCGGCTTTTTTAAAGCCACCAATAGCAACGCTTCACATACGCTTTATCCCTACCATTGTAACATACGTTAACTCAAATTATCAAATCTTGCTCGTCATTACCTATTCTTTGTTCTCACATACAACCACTTCTGCACATACCTCTTTTGGCCAAACTAATTTTGTAAATCAGCACCTATTGAAATTATACAGTCAACTTTACATCGAAGTTTTATTTGAGTCGTCGAGTTCCATCACCACCGGCACCGGCGTCTACAGCTAGAAATTATTAATTTTAAGAATAAGCGGAATACAAATGTCTAAAAAAAACTACGACCGCCCTCACTTTACAGTAAATTACCAATACTAATTACAAGCCCTGAACATTACGGCGCTTAGCGGAGCATAACAGTTGGATTGACGACCATGCCGCGAAGCCATAACGACCGCGTAATCACTTGCAACGTAACACCGTTGAAATTAATTAAGATTATTTGTTTACCCGCGCCAAGCTGATTAACTTCGAAATTGAGACGTGTTATTGATTCCCGGGAAGGTAATTAATGCCACATAAAGTATATTGTACTTAGTTGCTTTATGAAGGTGGCTTTTGCCTGCAACTCCATCTTAAAAGTGCGAACAAAATGTATAAGATTAATGAAGATTATTAAACACACTCATACACAACACACACACACACACACACACATACACACACACACACACACACACACACACACACATACACACACACACACACACACACACACACACACACACACACACACACACACACACACATACACACACGAACACGCACACGCACATGCGCACGCATACGCACACGCACACGCATCGCACACGCACGCGCACACGCACACGCACTCGCACACGCACACGCACACACAGTTTGTAAGGTATATGTTAGGGAGACCTGTCATTGGCTTCACAATTGTATCCCAGTTATAAGTCTGAATCTTCTAATAAAACAAAAATAAAAAGGGCTTAATTTTTCATTTTACGTAAAGTTTTTTAGAACAAGTGTTGAACCAGAACTATGGTTATTTTCTAATAAACTGAGTACACACAATTACTAAAAAAACTATAATAATCCTTTTCTAATTCGTGACTCGACAAAAATGAAGATTCAAGTAAAAGCTAGTTCGATTTTTTTGGCTGAACAAAACTCATCTATTTCATTATTCTTTGGAATACCTACTCTAGTACTTTTAGTCATACAATTTTATCACTTCTACATGTTGTTTAATATGTCTGCCATATCATATACCATGTCCTCTCAGATTCTCAAAGGTTAGCTGGAAGTGATGCCTGAAAGGGATAAGTTCACCTTTGTAAAAATATCTATTATTAAGTTTGTTTTCTACTATGTACTTGGTTTGTGCAATGTTTACTACTACTATACTTGTGTATATGAACAATACCACGTTTTTAATGGGAATAAAATATAAATGGAACATAGTTGCCAGCTTTACCTTCAATAATTTCGAAATATCTATATCGACAATAATTTGCGCAATCTCTAGCCGGCGCCACTCTGTCGAGGGAAGCTGCTTGACGACTGAAACGGGGAACCGGGCATCGATCGAACAATGGCATAAGGAATAGCGAATAGCGATGCATATCATTATTTTTATAAGGTTCCTATACTATTAACGCCCTTATTTATAAACCTATTATAGCTAAAATACATGAAAAATTAATTTGTTTTTGTCACTTTGAGATTTATAGTAGTGAGAAAGAGGCGAAACAAGTTTTAGGATACAAAGATCTGTTATGTTTATTTATACGTAAGGGGTTAGTTATTTTTTACTCTAGTTTATTTTGAAGGGTCCTGGGACTCGTGGGTCGAAGGGATTCAACAATTATAACCGTCATTGGATTAAAGGTTCAAAGATATTTATATAGGTACATTAACGGCCCAGATACTATTGATTGCATTTATCCACGGGTTAAGATAAACTTTACCCGAAACTACGATGTCGAACCATAAGTTTTTTGGAGTGGTCCACATTATATTTTTTATTGATAGTAGACTTATTATAGAGTTTTAAACTGTTGCCAATTTTTTTGATTAAGTACCTACAGTTTAATTTTTTTTTAATCTTATCTTTGACATACAATACACGTTTGGAGGGATTAATAGGATCGTGCTTTGGTATGCCGCGAAACAAAAAAAACATCAACATGACAGCTGACAGATGTCAAATGTCAGTTACATTTATGAATGTATAAAATCATAGATGTAACTATACAGTTAGGAATTTGTAACTACACGTTCTCTCAACGTCCACAGTGGCCAACATGGTGGCATTCTTGTATTTCAAACGATTCAAAGCCGTTTTCTGTTTCATGCCGGATATTGTGATTTCTTAATTTTTTATAAGACATTTTTTTCATGGTGTCGTAACCAATATTTTTTCTAGAACCATCTATAAAAACTCTGTCTATTCTTGTTTATATATGTAACTTTGATAATCCAGCGTGTTCTTTATTTATTAGATGGTGAAAAGTATACTTAAAATTCTTTGCATGGTTTAGGAGGAGTTACGCAAGAAGGTGATAAGACAGCCTTTTGTACTAATTCTGTTGTACCTCTACCAACATGTTATTGATTTTCTTTGTAAGTAATTGCTTGTGTGATGTGTGCTATAAGTACACAACAAAGTATTTCAAAACAATACAATACAAAGTGTCACTTCATACCGACACAGAGCAGGAAAATGTTGTAAATAATAACCTCCATCACTAAATTGTACCTCTTCCTTTTATTAAACTCATCATAAATTATATTCCTTTTTTATTATAGGCCCTTTTTTCAATAAGATGCATACTTAACAAGTTGGCTCTTCGCCAAAATGGAATTTAATGGCTTTGGAGAGCGAATGCTATCCAGCGTCTGCTTACTAAGCCGTAGAAAATCATACTTACTCATTTTCAACGTACAAGTCGTATTTACAACGCTACGTTACTAAACTATTAGAGACTATTTAGACTTCTAATTGTTCAATAGTTACTGAGCTGAATATTTGTTTGTGTCACTGGTAATGTCATAAATTGGTTGTGTCATAAATAACCTTCTGTAATATCCTACATAGCTACAGTTTTAGCAGTTTTGCTGAAGGACTACTCCGAACGTTCCTTCTATATATGTAGTTTTATATTCTGAAGTATTTTTGTAACAAAGCAAAAATCTGAAAATGTTTGTAGCTACACTATTGTATTGTATACTTAGTATTATCCGACTGTCGCGGAGCGATCAAACGTTCTGACACGTTATCCCATCGTAAAAATGCTATGAAAACAAAATGGGCTTCGACAAAAATGTCTCACATCGATCCTTGACTATTGCGTCTACATTATAAACTAACTAAACTTGTTTTAACTCGTTCGGAGCACGTAGGCGCGGATCCTCCTTGAGTCTAGTCTCGTCTTACGCAAACACTCGACTGCAGGGCTCTCAGTCTGTGCGAGAGCTAAATCTCCTAGTAGATTACGTATACGTAGGAGAAAATCTTATGTCTGTTACAAACAACAGTAGGGGAAAGAGGGTGGGATTCGTACAGTGGGAGCATACATACAGTGACCATATATCCTCTATCTAATGCGTTGATGCGTACGTATTTATATATACCTAACTTCCACTCACATGTAGGAGCTACTCGAGCAGAGAGAAGACCGTGCGGCGGCTGGCTTCTTGAGAAATCAATGAAATGTTTTCTTGCTACATCAAAGTAATTTTTCTACCCACACATTAACTGCGTTCATTTCTAATCAGTATTGCCAATTTATTCATAATTCATGAGTAACTTTTGAAGAATATTATGTGCATTTTTGTTTTCAAAATTGGCTAACCCTATTAATTTTATTAAATTTGTTTTTTTTAGTTGGGGTACCTTCGAACAGTTATCTATATATATAAAAGAAGAAGGGGTGATCTACCATCAACGCACAGCCGAAACTACTGGAAAATAGCTCAACAATCCCGGTTCGTGACTTTACTTAAAATTGAAAACACCATCTCCTTGGAATGCCCTTGGAAGGAGTCTTATATTATCTATATATATAAAATAAGAAGTCCTGATCTACCATCAACGCACAGCCGAAACTACTGGAACTAGAAACTTCAAATTTGGTCCAGAGCTTACTTTTATGACGTATGCAAGGGATAAGACGGGATTTTTGGATATTCCACCCCTAAGGGGATCAAATAGGGGTGCAAAGTTTGTATGGGACAAATTTTTTTTTTTGAGCTTAAGACTTAAAAATTCGTAAAAAGGTTACGAACTTAAATCCAAAGAAAGTGTTTTCAGCGTTTAGCAAAATTCTAACCCTAAGAGGGTAACATAGGGATGCAAAGTTTGTATGGGGAACAACTCCTTTTTGAAGTGAGAGATTTAAAACTTCGTATATATACTCTCTGTTTAATAAAACAAAACATATTTCAGCATTTTTTGAAATTGCTCCTCTAAAGGGGTGAAAAGGGGGTTCCAAGTTTGTACGGGGAGCGATTCTTTTTGAAGTTAGAGATTTGAAACTTTGTAAATAGACTCTATGTTTAAATACAACAAAACGTGTTTCAGCGTTTTTCAAAATTGATCCCATACAGGGGTGAAAATAGGGTTCCAAATTAGTAAAGGAGCAAATCTTTTTTGAAGTGATAGATTTAAAACTTCGTATAGAGACTTTCTGTTTAAATACAACAAAACATATTTCAGTGTTTTTTGAAATTGCTCCTCTAAAGGGGTGAAAAAGGGGTTCCAAGTTTGTACGGAGAGCAACTCCTTTGTGAAGTGACAGATTTAAAACTTCGTATATAGACTCTCTGTTTAAATAAAATAAAACATATTTCAGCATTTTTTGAAATTGCTCCTCTAAAGGGGTGAAAAGAGGGTTCCAAGTTAGTAAAGGAGCAAATCTTTTTTGAAGTGAGAGATTTAAAACTTCGTATATAGACTTTCTGTTTAAATACAACAAAATAAATTTCAGCGTTTTTTGAAATTGCTCCTCTAAAGGGGTGAAAAGGGGGTTCCAAGTTTGTACGGGGAGCAATTCTCTTTTGAAGTGAGAGATTTCAAACTTCGTAAATAGACTCTGTTTAAATACAAAAAGACGTACATCAGCGTTTTCTGAAATTGCTTCACTAAAGGGGTGAAAAGGGGGTTCCAAGTTTGTACGGAGAGCAACTCCTTTTTGAAGTGACAGATTTAAAACTTCGTATATAGACTCTCTGTTTAAATAAAATAAAACACATTTCAGCATTTATTGAAATTGCTCCTCTAAAGGGGTGAAAAGGGGGTTCCAAGTTTTTACGGGGAGCAATTCTTTTTTGAAGTTAGAGATTTGAAACTTCGTAAATAGACTCTATGTTTAAATACAATAAAACGCATTTCAGCGTTTTTCAAAATTGCTCCCATAAAGGGGTGAAAAGAGGGTTCCAAGTCAGAAAAGGAGCAAATCTTTTTTGAAGTGAGAGATTTAAAACTTCGTATATAGACTTTCTGTTTAAATACAATAAAATATATTTCAGTGTTTTTTGAAATTGCTCCTCTAAAGGGGTGAAATGGGGGTTCCAAGTTTGTACGGGGAGCAATTCTTTTTTGAAGTGAGAGATTTCAAACTTCGTAAATAGACTCTGTTTAAATACAAAAAGACGTACATTAGCGTTTACTGAAATTGCTTCGCTAAAGGGGTGAAAAGGGGTTTAAAAGTTCGTACGGGGAGCAAATATTTTTTGAACTGCGGGATTAAAAACTTCGTATACGGACTCTCTGTTTAAATACAACAAAACCTATTTCAGCGTTCTTTGAAATTGCTCCTCTAAAGAGGTGAAAAGTTGGTTTCAACTTTGTACGGGGAGCAATTCTGTTTTAAAGTTAGAGATTTGAAACTTCGTAAATAGACTCTATGTTTAAATAGAATAACACGTGTTTCAGTGTTTTTCAAAATTTCTCCCCTAAAGGGGTGAAAAGAGGGTTCCAAGTTTGTAAAGGAGCAAATCTTTTTTGAAGTGAGAGATTTAAAACTTCGTATATAGACTCTCCATTTAAATACAACAAAATATATTTCAGCGTTATTCGAAATTGCTCCTCTAAAGGGATGAAAAGGGGGTTCCAAGTTTGTACGGGGAGCAAATCTTTTTTGAAGTGAGAGATTTCAAAGATCGTAAATAGACTCGCTGTTTAAATACAACGAAAAGTACATCAGCGTTTTTTTGAAATTGCTCCCCTAAAGGGGTGAAAAGGAGTTTACAAGTTCGTACGAGGAGATGCGGGATTTAAAATTTCGTATGTAGACTCTCTGTTTAAATACAACAAAACGTGTTCCAGCGTTTTTCTAAATTGTTCCCCTAAGTTCCAAGTTTATGCGGGGAGCAAATCTTTACTTTTCGTAAAAATCGATATAGGTGTTATCTTCGAGGTTCCTCGGGGTGCCGATTACGAAAATGACATACATTTGCAAATCCAAGATGGCGACAAATATTTTTCTTAAAAATCGACATGGGTGTCATCTTCGAGGTTCCTCGGGGTGATGATTACGAAAATGACATCCATTTTCAAATCCCAGAGGAGGACATTTATTTTTCGTAAAAATCGATATAGGTGTAATCATCGAGGTTCCTCGGGGTGCCGATTACGAAAATGATATGCATTTTCAAATCCAAGATGGCGGAAATTTTATTTTTTTTAAAAATCGATATGGGTGTCATCGTCGAGGTTCCTCGGGGTGCCGATTACGAAAATGATATGCATTTTCAAATCCAAGATGGCGGACATTAAGTTTTTCATTCGAGTAATTTTCACAAAAGATTAATAGCATCAGATAACTGACAGAAACAAATAAACCTCATTTATATCTTTGTTACCATCTAAAATCTACGCGGACGAAGTCGCGGGCGGCTGCTAGTAATACATACGGGTATAGAATTAGATCTGTTTATTTCATTCCCTTTCATTTATTTATTGCATTATATTGTATTTACATAAAGGTCTTAAAATTTAGTACAGTACAATATTATTATAGTCGCGCATTTCTCTTTGGGTAGGTATACATATTAATTTCGTGAGTGAACAGTATGTATCTTGGAGGTTTTTTTTTTGAACCTGACTGTGGCTTTATAGGCCGGGTCCAATAAAGCGATAGAAGTGCGCGGTTGGAGAGTAGCCTGGGGAAAATCAAAGATCTTGGAGGTCTATTATACTTTCATCATCATCATTTCAGCCGAAAGACGTCCACTGCTGAACATAGGCCTCCCCCAAGGCTCGCCATTTAGACCGGTCCTGTGCCGTTTGTTTCCACCGGATTCCCGCGGCCTTCACCAGGTCATCACTCCACCTTGTCGGAGGCCTACCGACAGCTCGTCTTCCGGTGCGTGGACGCCACTCAAGCAGTTTCTGGCCCCATCGACCGTCAGTCCTGCGAGCAATGTGCCCTGCCCACTGCCACTTTAGTCTCGCAATTTTGAAGGCTATGTCGGTGACCCCAGTTCTGCTACGGATAGCTTCATTCCTAATTCTATCACGCAGAGAAACCCCGAGCATAGCTCTTTCCATTGCTCTTTGGGTGACCTTGAGCTTTCTTATGAGGCCCATTGTTAGCGCCCATGTCTCGGATCCATATGTCATCACTGGCAACACACACTGGTCAAAGACTTTTGACTTGAGGCACTGCGGTAAACTGGACGAGAATACACTGCGAAGCTTCCCGAACGCTGCCCAGTCGAGTTGGATTCGACGAGTGATCTCTTTCTCGAAGTTGGACCTACCTAACTGGACTGTTTGTCCCAGGTATACGTACTCGTCAACAACTTCGAGCGCCGAGCCGCCGATTATTACGGGAGTTGGTACGACATGGGCATTAGACATGACCTTCGTCTTGTCCATGTTCATTTTCAGACCAACTCGATCGGAAACTCTGCTGAGATCAACGAGCATTGTACTGAGGTCCTCCATGGTCTCAGCCATGACTACAATGTCGTCAGCAAATCGAAGGTGAGTGATGTACTCGCCATTTACGTTGATGCCTCGTCCTTCCCAGTCCAGAAATTTGAAAGCATCCTCCAGTGCAGCGGTGAAGAGCTTCGGAGAGATCACATCTCCTTGTCTGACTCCCCGCTGCAGTGGAACAGGCTTTGTTTCCCGGTCCTGTAGTCGGACGGACATGGTGGCGTTTTCGTACAGGCACTTTAGGACTTCGATATACCGGTAGTCAACTTGGCACCTCTGGAGAGACTGCAGTACAGCCCAAGTCTCGATCGAATCGAAGGCTTTCTCGTAGTCCACAAATGCTAAACAAAGTGGCAAGTTATACTCTTCGGTCTTCTGTATAACCTGCCGCAAGGCATGTATGTGGTCTACGGTACTGTAGCCTTTTCGGAATCCGGCTTGTTCGGGAGGCTGGAAGTCGTCAAACCTGCGCGCGAGACGGTTCGTGATGACTCTCGAAAACAGCTTGTAAACATGGCTCAGAAGTGAGATGGGCCTATAATTCTTCAGCAAAGTTTTATCGCCTTTTTTGAAGAAAAGTACCACCACACTTCTGTTCCATTGCTTGCGGCGTTTTCCCCTCGTGAATTACAGAATTAAACAGTGTCTGAAGGGCTCTGAGGACAGGTTTACCGCCCGCCTTCAGGATTTCGGCTGTAATTCCGTCGTCACCCGGGGCTTTGCCGTTCTTCAACTGTTTGAGAGCCATACTAATCTCATACAGGCTGACGTCCGGGATTGCTTCGGTATAATGTCGGGTTAATCTAGCTCTAGGGTCTTTGGCTAGATCAACGACGGGTCTTCGGGTGGTTGTGTATAGCTGCCCATAGAACCTTTCAACTTCACGCAGAAGCTCAGGTTTGGAAGAAATGATCCTGCCATCGTCGGTCTTCAGCTTAGTCATCTGGCTCTGACCAACAGACAGATCTCTAGCGAAAACCTTAGAGCCTCTGTTGCGCTCAATAGCCTCTTCAACACAGTTAGTGTTAAATCGGCGTAAATCGCGCCTCAGGCACTTCGAGATCTGTCTGTTGAGCCGCCGAAAGCGAGATGCATCATCTGGAGACTGCAGGATCATCTCACGTCTTACATCCATGAGCTTCAGAGTGAAGTCAGAGATCTTCTGGACCTTTTTACGACGGGTCTTGAAGAACTTGGACCCGACCGTATGGACAGCTTCCACAAACCCATCGTTGTTTTCGTCCACGTCGCTCCCTAGGCATTCGAAACGGTTTTGCAATTCGAGTTGAAAGCTCTCGGGGTTTTGTAGTTGGGCTGGTGCCGGGCGGAGCGTAGACTTTATCAATCGACTTCTCTCTAGCTTGAACTGAATATTTAATGTGCCTCGTACCATACGGTGATCACTGCCCGTCTTGACCGCGTTGATCACAGAGACATCATTAAATATATGCTTTTTCGTCGACATGATAAAGTCTATCTCATTCCTCGTTGCACCATCCGGGCTCATCCAGGTCCATTTCCTATGCTCACGTTTCCTGAAGAAGGAGTTCATCATGTAGAGTCCCTCCTTCTCCATGAAACCAGCCAGTAGATGTCCCCGGTGATTCCTTCGCCCCACTCCAAATTGCCCCACTCTCAGCTCTTCACCGTCCCGTTTGCCCAGTTTAGCGTTGAAGTCCCCCATAACAACTGTGAAGTGAGTTTTGGAGCTATGAATGGCTCTGGAAATATCCTCGTACATAGCTTCCACCTCATCGTCGGAGTGCGTCGAGGTCGGTGCGTAAACCTGTATGACCTTCAACGAATACCGTTGGGTCATTCTTAGTACAAGGCACGCTACCCTGGTCGACACACTCTCGATTTTCACCACGCTGTTTACGAGGGACTTGTGGACGATAAACCCGACACCTCCCTGGGACTGTTGGTCGCCCTCCCGGAAATAAAGCAAGTTACCGGACTTCAGGGTTATCGTATCCTCCCCCTCTCTACGGATTTCTGATAACCCTACGATTCCCCAACGTATCTTGCTCAATTCTTCCTCCAGTTCCAGCAGTTTCTCGTCGGTCCGCAGTGTTCGGCAGTTAAATGTTGCCAGGGCCAAGGGTCGTCGGTTTTGGTAGCCGGGTCTCTGCCGGGGATTCACTGTAGCACCCCCTGCCCCGCCGTTACCATGGCCGCTACCGGAGCCAGGAATAGCGGGGCCGCCGGGGACTAGGGGTCTTGGTTTAATTTTTCTGGGCATGTTTTTTATTTTTCCCTTGGGGGGGATTTGCCATAGTCGCCACGCTTGGCAAGCGGGTTGGCGACCGCAGTTTGATGGTGGCAATGATCGAAGGATGCTGCTGCCCACCCTCCGATTTTCCCTTATTCGCCTCCTACGAAACCCACGGGAAGAGATGGGGTGGCGCAATTCTTACCCGGCAACCACACGGGATGAGACTATTATACTTTACGTATTCAATATTTATATCATATCGGAATAAGATATATTGCGTGACCTTTCCATACGCGCCAAACCAAACGCATTATGACTCAAATGATACCAGTACCATGTTAATTCAAACATACTGCTCGATTAATCACACATACTAGTATTTAACTAGTCATTTCCTCTCCTTTGCTCACGGAACTAATTAAACCGTGTGACCGTTTTAGTGCGAGCTTCCCTTGAAGGGCTGTGACTCGACCAAATAGTGACTACTTGCACTAAACGTCCTAGATTCGGCGTTGTTCAACGTGTTCTGAATCATGCAGTGCGAATGAGTAGAGAAAAGCGATTGGCTTTTTTACAGTTGACGTTTCGTTAATCTGTTTTCATTTATACATTAACTACAATAAATATGAGCATTCATTACAAACAGCGCCCAAAATAGCTTGCAATAACCAAATACAACTTGCTTTTCAGGAATTTACTTAAATTACTGTTATAAAAAGTAGGCCATCAAATAAACTGAAAAGCATCCAACTGTGTTGACCCTAGCTATTCATAAATTACTTTTCCTCCGTAACAAACTTTACACATGACTGCCACCACCTCGTTCGGAGAGACACTACTCATATATTATCATGACAAATACGATATTTGAATTAAGTGTATGTGTATCATAGTTAAGTGTATGTAGGACGGACAAGGATATAGGGTAGCCATCCGCCCGAACAGGCATGATAGACTGCATAAAAGTACGGGTTTTCCGTTCTTTTCCACCTTTTTAGTATGGTTTCACTTTGTCTGTCACATCGCTAATTAGCTATCGATCTAAAATAGTTATAAAAAAGGGTAACACAGATGCAAAATGTAAAAAACAATACCTCCCCCCCTTCTCTCCGAAGCCGAAGTCCTTTGGAAAAATATGAAATATTTTACAGGAAAAATATAACTGTAGCTCTATATAGTTATAGCAACTCAACAAGCTTGAGCGTATTCAAAATTGATGTATCAGGTTTATATTGGGGTTACGCAAATATCACCACGTATCCAGTTTTCATTCTCAACCCAAGTGGCTCCCTATCCGATTCAGACGTAACTCTCACATTCTTACCCTCCTTTATGGAATTCTTTGTAATCCTGCAACTCCCCGCTATCTCAAGGAACGCTCTAAATTTCCTTCTTCTGCGAGGTGTGCTGAGATGTTGCTTCTCAGTGTTCCCCCTTCAAACTCAAAATTCTACAACAATTCTTTTACCTTCCGAGCTGTTCGGTTGTGGAATTCTTTACCTATTGAAATTAGACTTGCTAAGGCCGGGTTTTATAAAGATCCGTTAGACCAAATGTCAGATCAAATTTCAGTAACTCAATACATTTTTTGACATAACAAATCGACATAAGGTCTAACGGATCTTTATAAAACCGAGCCTAAATCTCTTCCGGTATTTAAAAGCAGATTAAGGGAGTTATTTTTATCTCACCCGTAATTACTCGTGGGATATGTCTTTGTGTGTATTCTACATTAGACTGTTGGTGCTACGGCTTCTTGTATACTTAATTATTGTATTTATATATGTATGTAGGTTTACATGTCTGTGTTTATGTAAGTTTGTGGTGGTTCTTATAGCCATAGTTAGTATTATAGGTTGTTTATACTCTATTTTTCTGTTTCACGTACTAAACTATTTTTTTTTTTAGTTTCGTTTCTACTGCCCAAAGGTTGTCTGGAAGAGATCGCTTGTTAGCGATAAGATCGCCTGTTGTCTACAACTGTTACGTGTAATTTAATTTCTGTTGTTCTTTTAATGTACCTACTTCGTTTGGTAAGTAATTAAGAATATTTGTAATGTATTTGTATTGTATAGTTTTTCTTTTTTTTTATCTTCAAAAACATTTTTATACTAAGTTTGTAATTTAACCACCTTTGCTCAATTCCTACGCGATTATACTAAGAGTATCTTCAAATAAAGAAAAAGAAATTGAAATCGTTTCACGCGATAAAGAATTATCCTAGAAAAACCACCATACATAAGTTATTCAGTAGCTCAAATTTCTAAGAAAAGTCGCCGATAGATGGCGCTGTACCCATGGCGTTTTTCTACACAATGTTGTTAAGATTTTTCCTGAATTAATTAGGTCAGGACCGCTACACATCTGTGTACGGAACCCTCGGTACGCGAGTCGGACTCGCACATGACCGGTTTATTGTTATACTGCATCTGGTGGAATCAGTCCTATGGTAAACGGTCACTGTAGCTTAGACGCTTTTAACTCTTTTTTTTTCAACTTTGACCATGTTTGCTCAGGTATAGACTGTCCGGTGGTCGAAGAATCAAAGAACCATAAAACTTTACGCAATAAGATTAATAGTGCAACAATGACTCTTTTTATTTCGAACAGTTTAATAGCAAACTTTTGAGAAACCTAAGCCTTCTTTAAAGCTTAAAATATTATCTTGTGTGTGTGTTCCGTAAACAGGGATTATCTCAACAACTATCGTCAAATGTTTTTTGTCGCATTAATTTGACATTGAACTTTAGTGCCAACTATTACGATAGGTTTAGCTATGAGTAAGAAATCACTTGGGATTGTTTGCAATAGATTAACTAATTAGCTTATATTTATGGCTATAAGCGGGCAGACTATATACAGAATCAACTTTCTCATAAGATTAGAGATAAAACAGTAAATAAAAATTTCCCCTCGTCGCTCTTTACTAGCACCATCCTATTATGCAAGCTCTCGGGGGCAAAGAAGAGTTTTCCGCACACTCGGCACGAGGTGGTGACCCTTGTTAACGTCGTGTGTGCCGGACCTAATAATAATGGAGTTAAATTTTTCTACTATTCTAATTTCCTCTATCGTGTATCGTGTATAATATAAATGAGTAAATCATAAACATGACAATGCTATCTAGAAAAAAAGAGAAAGTGTATATCGTTAAATATGAGTGCATTGATGTAAAATAAGCGTACCTAGTAGCTGTAGACACTAGCTAGACAGTAATAACGTAGTTACTGAGGTTACAGATAAAGGGACATTTTTTTTCCTGTCAGAGCCATTATGCCATTGACAAAAACTTAAATGACACCTGGCAGGATTTTTCACTATGACACTCTCACACTACTTTTTTAATTTTAATTAGGTACACACTAATTTTAACTTGATTTAATTAAACATGATGAATCAGCTAACACAACAGGAAATTTTTAAATTGATTCCATGAACATTTTCATGACACGTACTGATCAGTGTGTGATATCTATGGCTTATTAATTTAGTTTACCAAGTATCCTACCGACTGCGCCAACCAACTAAGGTGACTGCCTGACATATCAGGGCAGGATCGGTTCTCTACGACTACTTTGGTACATTATCTACTATATTGTAATAGTATGCAGGATCGAGTACAATAGTTTTTTTCTAATCTGGCTTTTCAAGTTGGTCCTCAAGTTGCATGCGAACCGAACATACAACGCAGTTTTAAACCCTGACTCGATTGAGATACGGTTGCCTAGTGACAGTTACCTAATCCAATTATAACTAACACCAGTTTACATCGTTTCGCACGAGCTTAACTGCAGTTTATATGTATTAATCCCTCCGTTAAACGTGGTGTAACGTTTAACGTTATGTAAGTTGGAACAAAGCCGCCAAACTCTAGCTGTCTGGCATGAAATACCCAATGGGACCGCTAATTTGGCCATTAGTTCCCTAGCCCAATGGCGGACAGAGTTGTCTGAGTTGTCCAGATTCCCGGAAATTCAACTACAAGCTAACTTTGGTTTACGTAGGTTATCCGATAGCTCACTGTTAGATCCAGGGCTTCTTTGTTCTAGCTTACGGTTTTAATACAACATAGTAAGTATTTAAGAGGCGAATATTTAAGAAATTTCCTTAACTACTTAGCCAATTTCAAGAAACATTTCAGTCAGGTAACAGACTTTCGGGAAGGACATAGCCTATATTTCATCCCGAGGCTCCGGCTGGCTGATCGAAAATTTAAGCCCAATAAAGCGATAGGAGTGCGTGGTTGGAAAGTAGCCTGGGGAAAGCTAGCGGGAAAATCCGACACAAGACCACGCAGGCGAAAGAAATTTTAATGTTAACATTTTAAATATTTTTATTCCTTAACATACCCATATATTACAACATTCCTGATCTTGTTGGCAACTCTAAACATAATTAATTTTATTTTAGATTTCACAATTACTTAATTATTGCTAGCCTGATGAGAAAATGTTGCTGTGTGTAAGTTTGAGACATTAAATAAATTGCTCAAACCAGCTTGCTGCTATTTAAGAAAATAACGCAATGTTACAGCTTCAACCGAATCCGAGGTGTGAGTGGAATCGAGCTACTGGGAGTTTTATTGCTGGTTCACTAAACACCTTTGTACACGCGCGCAAAAAAAACGTATCAAAGGCAGACCCCTAGATCCCGTAGGATACAACCAAATAAACGAGAGGACCCTTTGACCTTGACGTGAAGTCAGCCGCCAGTAACAACGTCGTTACGTATGACAAACTCGGCAATATTCGAACGCTGTGAACGCAAGTCAAGGATACAGCGCCAATTAAGGCGGACGTATCCGTCCAAATGTTGTCTCGCTCGCTCGCTAATGTTAGCGCAATAAGTTTTAGATTAACGTATTTTGATTTTTTTCACGAAAGAGACGGTACATAATACCATTTATTGTTTAGAAGCAGTATCCAATTTTAAGTAGAACCATAGTACATTATTTCTTAAAAATAAGTATACTTCTGTTGTCTTCGATCATTTTGATTTATTTACTTACTTGATTTACTTACAAACTAGGAGCCATCATAAATTCATTGAATTAAAAATATAAACCTACTAATCTAAAACCAAAGATCCCGGAACGGCTGGTACCTGGCGCAAATGTGCCCAATATCCTGGCGGCATTACTGCGTCCAATGTGCCAGCGATATCTGCTGGACCAGGTACGAGCCGAGTCAGCCAAGTCTGGGATCGCAATCACTCTCCCTCAACCGCTGCCCACAGAACACCAGGCGCTACTCATCTCCGTTACAACCGGGACGAATAGTTGTATTCTACGAAATTGTATCGCCCTATTATAACTACAAAACAAGCCTCATTCAGCGTTATTTGGAATTTTTTGTCAATGTTTAAGTGTGACCAAAATGAAACCTTCAACTTCAAAGAAAACTCACAACGTACTGTCGTTACTCTCCGTTGTCATGTAAAATATCACACCAAGGTGCGACAAAAAGCCAGTTTGCCGCTACGTTCCACTTGAATCACGATTTGTTATTGTGAGTGTGACTAATGATGGCCGCGGCGCGAAGAGGAATGGACCGCCGCGCCGTCAACACCTTACTTGTAATAGAAAACAACTTGTTCTTCTTATTGTCATTATTTATTTATTCGTGTCGTCACATTTTTAATACACTGCGAATCAACGCTTCACCTGTTTCACCTGTAATTATGTATTTAACTTTTAATTCTTAATACTTACGGTCAGAAGCCTTGTGTCCCAATAGGGTTGATGATTCAAAATTTGACTACTCCAAAAAAACAAGGCATAAAAATATGCCAAAGCTTTAAAATCCTATTCAAGTCTCAAAAAATAACGAAGCTACAATAGTTTCAATGTTGCTGGTTAGAGAGAGAAAGCTGGACAGATCAGTGACGTCACTGACCTCGGGCGCCATAGTAAATGAGGATCGTTCCAATTCCAATACAAAGACGCGTTTTGCGAAAAAGGGACAAAATATAAAAAAGACGGTTTCAGGATTATTTTAAACGCCTTCTTCTAGCGTCGTTTATCAGTATTTCGTTTAGTAACATCACTTAAAGGTACCTATATGATTCTTAAATTTAAATACAACCGTATCTGCTTGGGCATAGAATTGAATTTGGATCGGCATTGTTTGGTAGACAACGATTTAGTTAATTTGTAAAGCACTGTAGCGGAATGGTTTGTTCTATTTGAAAGGTTGAGAAAGGAATGGGGACGACATTAAAGCTATCTTAATTGGATATCTGTGACTACCTTTTATTGGATTTGTAGTCTATGTAAAACCTCCTGTGGCCGTAATGACAGGAAGTTTGAAATATTTAGAGCTAACGGGATGTTTTGTTGCCTAGCGGAGTATATAGCGGCATTTAGAGGTCAGATACAGCTGAATGATATCTCGCACATAAATAAATAACTTTTTTCATGTAAAACAATTAACCCGTCGTCTACCGGCGGTCTCTGGGATCCCAGGACTCATTACAAAAGAATGCTATTGTTTATTTTTTTCGCCGGGAGACGACTTAATTATAACATCAGTGCATTATTACAAAATCCCTTTACAAATTTTCCCCAATTTAATTTCCCTTGAGTATAGAAAAATAGTCGATATCAATTTAGACATCTGCCGACCTCACATCGATCTCAATCCTTCAGGGTCGCGTCAGTCTTCAAAATAAAATAAATCCCTGGATGAAATAAACCTGTATCCAAACTAGTAGTTATTCCGGGATTCTCACAGTGTATTTTACAGATAAACGAATTATTCACCTCTCGGCTTTAAAATACGCAAATGAAGAGTGCAGTTCGCCGAAAACTTTATCAAATTAACTTTTACATGATTAAAGTTTATTGACAATTCAGTAGGTAAATTACTTTACTAGTCAGTATGATACTGTCACATAACAAGGATAAAGGATTTTGATTTGAAATTGTTTTTTTTATCATACCCATTATTAGTGAGTATTTTTTTGAATTATGAGAAAATTGGGGGCATACTATGTTATTGATTTTATAACTAAATAGTAAGTGCAACAAAGCACTGAAATAAATTAAATAAATGTATTAAATAAACTTTGTTCTGCAGGTGGGTCACATTAGCATTTTTACTGAATCGAAAATATAACTATGTACTCATTACAGATCCAAGGAATTAATACTTAAATCCTTTAAAAGATTTTAATTAATTGGTAAATAGCGGGAAAATTCGGCAGAGATATTATTGTGCCTCTAATGAGGCTACACTCAAGTAGGTATAATTATTAATAAGTAATCATCTAGAAGATATGGAATGAAAAGCTAGCAATTCTACTCGTAAATACCTAAATTGTGCCAGGTTAATTAACTTCGCTTATAAACTTATTCTTGTAATACTAGGGCAGCATACAAATTGAAAGATGACGCTACATTTAATATACATTGTCAATATTTCTACTATGAATTATTTGCCGAATGGTTATCAAATTTCAACCTTATTAGTAATGAGTTAGAGTTTAATTAAAGATACATAAACAGTTACTTATGGGAAGAGTTCGATTTGTATCAATGCGAACTGGACACAGTAATGAGTATACATCTAAATAAGTAGCCATAAACATCACAATCTTGAGAGTCATGGCTATAGGAAACTCGGATCTAATCTGTATTGATATAAAGAAAAATATAAGAAGTGGTGCAACATCTTGTCATAGGGTAGGTAAGGTAGGGTAGGTAGAGGGTCCTTCAATTTCAACTTTGCAATACGATATAGCTAGCCGATATAGGTAGCTATATCGGGACGACATAGCCAATCATTGACTTGTAGATTTTGGCCACGCCTATTAAGGTTTTAATTGGTTGATGACATTGCTCAGATAGTTTAATTTATTAGCTACAACCTCTTTGATTTTTATGATAGCCTGGTAGTTGGATCTCACAAAATGTGCCTGAGATATCCGCTTGTCTGCATTGTCCGCGTTATCCGCATTGTCTGAGTTGTCCGATTTGTCCACGGTTTTGAGGGGTATAAAAGGCCGTGTCGGAGCTGTTAGCGTCACTTCACTTTCGTCGGCGAACTGATACGGGGCACTGGCTTGTAACATCGCAACGTTACTGGTGGGTTTAATACCAAGTCATTATGGTTGGATTTCCCATACCGTGTGGAGTATCCACAGCTGGTGGAGGAATTTCTACCATAAAGCTTAACTTTTATTGTCTTTTTTTAAGTTTAATCGATTTTTTCTTTGTGCTATTATGCTTTGGGGATGAACTGTTATTTTTGAGGCCAGTTCTCTGCCCAGGTTAACAGTATACCTGACGAATTATCTGCAAGCCGAACGGTGATAAACTACAGATGGTTCGGAGTTATTTGCTACCAAATCTGAGGGTGGCTTGGCGTCTTTTCTTTATCAACATAAGAGACGAATTATACCTCCCGTGAATCAATATCCAGCTGTTGCATGGAAGTGAGATCTGCCATAGTTTGGGTCATAACGGGAATGTAAACTCCACTCACAGAAATTCACAGTATTTGAGGATCGGTATTGTTAAATATATTTATATATTTCTATTATATACACAATAGGGCGTCCTACTCTTACCACCCTGCCCGCGGGCGTAAGGGGGGGGGGGACACTTACACAGGCTATAGGATTGCGAACCTCAGTTTAGCCGATTGAACTCTCGGAGCCTAGTTAGGGAATACGCATTTAATGGAACTAAATCTAAGGTAAGGGATTTTAATTTCACTAGCTTAGATCGATTTGAGATAATCATAGGTTAACTTCATACACTGAATTTATGGGTAGCGGGATTGTAATCTGAGTTTATTTATTCTATCTATCGGTCATGCAATAGATACTAGATATTGGCTAGGGGTTTAGGTTTTTGAGTATTAGACTATTTCGGTTATTAATGAGTACGAGTCGAATAGGATTGTTGTAGTAATTACTTGAGCATTTATTTTGTTTTACCTCTGATTCATGGGTATTGAAACTAGCGAGATACTTAGGGATCATTTGTTTGTATTAATATGGGCGGAATAAATAACTGGATAATACAATAGCTATTTGAGACGGTTATAGGAATTCAAACGAATGATATCAAAGTAAGGGTTTAAATTCTGGAGGTTGTAATTATTTAAATTGATAGGCTCCAATAACAGGGCAATTGAAATTGCTCTGATCTAGTGACAAACGGAGTCAGTCACTAGTTACTCCTTTAAGTATTTATTGTGAATAAAAGGTATAACCATAGTTAGGGAAGTATCTAGGATTATGGGTAGAAATACAATCCTTAGTGTGGTCATGAATTGTTGGGGGTTGTGTAGTATATGTGAAATATGAACATAAGGTATTAAGGTTCATCAAGGTATATTAATTCCAGTTTTGATTAGGACAACGGAATTGTTTCAAAAAACTGTAAAGATTCTATTTCTGGCCAGTGGAGCAGTACAGACGTCTGTTATTGAGATTGGAATAGTACTCATAAATATAACAAAAACGAAATAGGTTGAATGTTTCATATCTAATGCACGATTTACTCCAGCGCTCAAAGATCCACCGGAGAGGTAATTCTAGTAGGGATGTCTTTATTTAATTAGCAGAATAAGACAAGAGTTAGTAGTTGGTTAATTATTAGATGGTTAATCTCATATGAGGTGCCTAGCGTTAGGAAGGCTGGATAGTTAGAGATGGGTTTCAATCATCAAAAAGACTAACTAATGAACTTCTATTCATTAGTATGTCTAGATCTTGTCTGGATAGCGGCCAATCCCCATCTTGACGGATCCAGTAGTGTATGGGAAAAATGTAAGAAAATACCATACTAATAATCAAAGTTATTGTTTTAGCTAGCTTACAAATGGGATCTCTCTTATGTTTTACCTATGTTTAGAATAACTTTGATTTAGGGCAAAAAATATGGCTGCTGCAGGAGATTTACCCTCCTAAAGCGACCAAATGACTACTGGAACGGAAAGAGGCATTTTAACAGTCCTTGTAGAGGTTAAGTTACCAATAAATAAATTAAATCAATTACTTTTTACGCCATAAACATATTACTTAAGTATAATTAGTCTTCAAGTTTCTACGTCATAAACATATTATGTATAATTAATCTTCAAGGGACTTAGTCATTTACGGTTTAAAACTTTGAAAATAGGATTAAAAAGTTTAACTGAGGGATGATGAATCCAGGGTTCAGTCAAGTATCATAAAGCTTTGGGTTTCTACGGTTTACAACTATTAAAGGGGTCTACCACTGACGATTACGTTTTGGCCAAAACTTCATCATAAATAAAAGCTCTTATTAGTACATAATTATTTATTCATCAATCAGGCGGGTTAGGGGATTTGATCCGTTAAAATACTGACGTATGCTCGTACTCCATGGAAAATTCTACTTTAACACTAATGTAATATCAGGAGGCTTGCAATGGGCGGCGCGCGAAGCCTTAGATACCTAATGCTCGCGCGCCCCGGGCTCGCCCGTCAGCCAAGGGCCGTCGCCGTTAGAATTTCAATTTGAGTTTCCTTAATTTTCATATTTCATAGCAATTTTCTTGAGAAAAGCATTATACAAGCCTCGTAGTCTCTAGATGAAGATCTATAACTACCTACTCGGCCGGCAATTCCCTATTTCGCGGCCGCTGCAGTATGCACTACTATATTACATACACACTGTCTAAAAAATCTGTATGTTTTTAATAGAAATTCCATTACATTAGCGTTAAAGTAGAATATCCAATGGAATTGGAGTAATATTAGTCGTAGTGGAAATAAATAAATAATGTTTTAATTATCTTTAATTTGATAAAATAAAATTTCTAACACTAGCAATAAAATAAATAATTAATTGATTGCTAACAGCTATTGTACCTATGAGACAAAGCTGATACTCGAAATAAATGATTGTTATTATTATAATTCAGGTTTTTTCCTCGATTTAACCGGTGTACTGCTGCACGGGCCTAAGCCTAAGGTAAGTTTATTTATATCTTAAATTCTACATATTCTTATATATATACATATCTTAATTCCACAGATTCTTGTATACTAATATATATATTATGTTCTAAATAATCTCAGACACATGTGTTATATTCTACAATTCTTCATTATGTAGTAGCGGTGGTTTAACAGTTTGTGTGGTAAGAATGGAAGAGATAGTATGTTTTCAGCGGTAGGTTTAGCGTCTTTAAATGTAGTTGCTTTGATATCACGCCTATAGTATTACTATTATACATCAGTATTAAACTCCAAGTACTGTAAGCACAGGACCAATTTAAATCTGACCTCTAGTTATGTACCGAAAGCATCAAGTTACATAATTCTCCTAGCGTTTCCCGGTTGTATCCAGGAGCCCTGGTTGGAGCCTAGGGTCCGCTTGGTATCTTAAGATTTCCAAAGGCACTAGTTTTACGAAAACGACTGCCAGCTGACCTTTCAAATTGGAAAACACCTTTTTGGGATCAGACCGGTTTCCTGGCGATATTTTCTTTCACTGAAAAACTATAACTAAATCTTATGTGAGATTTAGTTATAGTTCATACATAAGTTTCTTGAAAACCCCGGTGTTACAGGCTGATTTTCGAACTCACAACCTCTAAGTGGCTTATTTGATGACAAGTTTCGCGGCGATTTGAGACAAGTTTATGAATTGCACAGATGAGACAACTCTATTTGCAACTTTTTTTGATTAAGATAAGGTAGTTTTTAAAAACTTTCTTGCCCAAACAATAAGACGCGAGCGCCATGAGTTCCCTAGAAAGATAAGAACTTTTTAGGGTTCCGTAGTAAACTTATAGTTTCGTCATGTCCGTCCGTCCGTCCCCCGTTTTTCTCAGTAACCGTTAGTACTAGAAAGCTGTAATTTGGCATGAGTATACATATCAATGACGCCGACAAAACGGTAGAATAAAAAAAAATATTTAGGGTATCTGCCATCTGGTGCATTTTTTTTTGTTGCAAAGCCCCTCGTGTGGGGTATCGTTGGACAGCTTTCAAAAATATTATAAGGTATCTAAAAGCATTTTTTGATTCAAGAATCGGTTGGTGTGATATTAAGCTTTGAAGTGATAATTTTTGCTATGGTCAAGTGTCCCCCCCCCCTGCCAGCTAAACGGTGGCTACAAGGCATGTTAAAAAATCATAGTAGTAGTATATACGATGAAGTAGTATATAAAAGGAAAACTATCACAGCTAAGTAGACATTACCGTAAAGGGCAAAAATATGTATACAACACAACATCTCAAAAAAGTACATCATCAGTACTAAGATCAGTAAAAACCCTTCTACGGGTCCGTAATTCCGCATATGACCGGTGACGTGATGGACGGCTAACTACGAAACCCTACACTGTGCGTGGCCCGACACGGACTTGACCGGTTTTTTGATTCAATGTATTGGCTAGTGGTTTTAAATGTGGACTAGTAGGTCTCGGTACGGAACCTTGTATTGTGCGTGATCTGACACGCACTTGGCCGGTTGTTCTGTCACAAATACCTTAAAATATCTAGCAAAATATTTATTATGAAATGAGAAGAAGCAGAAACACATACCATGAAGATCCACAGCGCAGGTTTCGTCCAAAACCAAAAAAAAAAAATACAAAAAGCCTAAATATCTTAAATAACTTTTCTTAACTTTTTAATGTAAGAACCTACTGCATCAATTGTGAGCAATGCTGGCACCTAATTTAAACTGACATTGACATTGACATACACGGAGCCTGACAGTTCATTTAGGAGCTTGTAACGTTAAAATTGTGATTTTCCACTTTAATCTTAAGATATGACAAATTTCAAATGAATAATAAATATTCAGTAACACTGTACCGACTAATATTTTATCTATTTTAAGTTTTGGTGTCAACGGTTGGTTTGCTAAAAGTAAACAACTTAAAGACATATATATTATTATTACACAGCCTTTGAAGACCATGGGGTAAAATCCGGTCGTCGTTGTATAAAGGAAGATCAGTAATTAAGATTATCCGTAACATTCAAACTAACAAATACAGGCTGATATCGTAATGAGAAGTCTCAAAATGTTACCAGGAAAAATATCTTAAATCATCGTCAACCTATGATTTTTACGAGTAACATGCGTTGTACAAGGATAACAAAACTTCGTGTGGTGTAGGATGACTGAGTTACATGGATGAAATATTTTTTTCTGTTAATAATTTCACAAATAAGTAATAGTCAATATTGCGAGTTTAACTTTGCTATCTTTTTAGGTTTCCGTACCAAAATGGTAAAAAAGGACCCCTTATGGTTTCATTTTGTCTGTGTGTCTGTTTGTCTGTCTGTCACATCGCTAAATACCTCAAGTTTGTAATTTAATCACCTTCGCATGTTTTTTTTGTTTTTTAAATTCCTATGTAATTATGCTGAAAGTAAGCTCCTTTCAAATACAGAAATTGAAACCGGTTCACGCGATAAAGAGTTATCGCGCTTAACCGGTTTTTTTTTCTTTATTCAGTTTGTCTTTCAATACATATTTTATCTATCTGTATCACTTCTTATTCTATATCACTTCTCCAATGTCACCATGGATGCAAAGTTATAAACACTGTACATATTTAATAACATAATGTATTATGTAACAGATTGATAGATATTATATTTTAATTTTGTTTACAAAAAGAGACACTACGGTTACTTATTACACAATACAGCGAACCATAACAACCGATGAATATTCAGGAGCGAGCGAGGCGAGGTTTTATGATAAACACCCACTTTATGCCGACATTAAGACGTCATAGTTCCCGAGATACTGTTTTTGTTACCTATTTGCAGTAAAATTGTAACTGGGGATTAACTTGAATAGGATTTGAAGCATAATATCTTGTTAAAGAATTACACGAAATAATATTCAAAAAGAAGAAAATTAAAGGAAGT
This sequence comes from Epiblema foenella, assembly GCA_963556455.1. Lineage (NCBI taxonomy): Eukaryota > Metazoa > Arthropoda > Insecta > Lepidoptera > Tortricidae > Epiblema > Epiblema foenella. The sequence continues at coordinate 5,655,669 of OY747100.1, forward strand.
AAGGGTGTTAAGAACTTGTGAAGTCTACACTGGTCAACGTGGGGACTAATGCCCAGCAGTGGGACGTGTGATGATCTTGATTTTTGAATTTTACATTAGGTTGGTCGCGGTCCTCCCACTCAACTTTGGGAGCTGCATTAGACTAAGCTATCAAAACAATTCCAATTCATTGCGTCTATTCAAACAGACCCGACAGGTCAGCTAACAGGGAAGCCGGCTATTAGTATGCAAAGCGCGCACCATTTGATTCGGTTTTAATCCTCCTATTTCACAACACACACAAGTAATTATAAACTCGACACACATATCAGCGTAAACGTGATATAAACGTTGAGCGCTTACATTTGTTACACATGCAGATTTAGACGCTCCCAATTCAAAGTTGTGTCTGGAAAATAAAATCTGCACATCTTTATTATAAGATAACATTAAGTTTGTACAGATCGTTTTAAGCACTTCACTTGCGTAGGTACTTTCTGCTGCTGACTGTACATTTGCTGTATTAGTATGATATAGGCCTTCGTAGACGGGTGACACAAACGCGACGTAATATATTAATGCAATAATATACAACGTACGTGTCGTTTTTTAGTAGTAACAGGTTGGCCTCATATAGTAGATAGAGATAGCAATGTATCTCGTTCGTCTGGCGCTCACATATTTCTATTTGCTAGTAAAGTAAAATGCAAACACTTAAAAACAATGCAATTCAGATTCAGATTCATTTATTTCGTAGATGTAAATTACAATATAAATTTGCATTCATGTCAAAAGTCATGATCGTCAATTAAGATATAAATAATAATAATAATAATATCGGAATAGGATTTGGACATATTCACCGAATAAGGATCGTCATAACATAATTGAACACCTAAAAAATATAAATAAAATACAAATGAAATTTAAGACAACAATATGGTGGCAATTAAATAAATAGTTAATTCGAATGTAATTACACCATTTTAAACAAATGTCAAAAAATAATTAATCCCATAATTTATAATAAAAACAGTTTATCAGTAAAATGTCCGTAAGAATTATCAATTAAAAATGTAATTCCATGTACTCATTTACCGAGTACAGAGGGTTATCCAACAAAACCTTTCTCCGTTGATGTTTAAACGTTTTGTCAGATGACTCATTCCTTAAACTTGCAGGTAACCGTTCGAAGTAGGCCGGACCGATTACCCGGGGGTTTTTTCTTGAGAAAACCATGCGACGGAAGACAGTTCGAAGGCGCCCCGAGGAACGCAGTTCTTTTCCCGGAATATTCACCCGAGCAAACTGAGAAATATTACTTCGGACATATAGCAATAAATCATACATATGCTGTGAATAGTGCGTCATTATGCGTTGCGAATAAAAAAGAGGCCTACAAGGGTGCCTGTGCTTCACTCCGGAAAGTATACGGATAGCTCGTTTTTTTACGATTAAGGCCCTTTTTGCATCCGTAGAGTTACCCCAGATGAGTATGACATGAGAGAGTGGAAATGAGCGAATCATGCCAGCTCGATTGTTTTTGGTAAATTCGTATGTATAAAATTTCTAATTTTAATTACACTAAAAACTAAGTACCTAACCCTAACCTGCGAAATCTTTCCCAGGTACCAAGGTATTATAAGTTGGCCAGAGTCCAGTCGACGTGGGAATTAATAATCCAGCCGGATCCGTTGCCAGCTGAGTAGCTCCAACAAACGGTTTGCCAACCAGGGATCCGATATATAAATGCAGTGCCAACATTTTTGGTCTCATTTGTCAATATATGCCAAAATGACTAAATTGGCTACTCTTACAATATTAGAATTATTCAGTTTCTATGGTTTAATGTAACATTCGCTCGAGTTTTTTTTTACATCTGGGGGCACGGCAGTGCCCCCGCTAAGTCAAGCAAAACAAAGAAGCACGGCCGTACATCCTTTTCTTGTAGGCATTCAGGCCCGTGCCCCGCCAAGTCGAGCAAGTTAAAGAGGGTAAAGCGTTGTGTGCGTTGGCCAATTAAGCATTCTATATATTGAAAAAATAAGGTAATATGTATATATTACCTATACCGAGAAATCGAGTTATGTGGACAAAGGTACTGACTAAAATAACCGACTTGGTTTAACATTACATCTCAAACCTTTTTTGTTGCAGAACAACTGCGTTGCGAGACTTGTGTATTTTTACATGTAAAGTTTTTGATGGGATTCCTATTACCTACAACATCAAGGAATTTCTAATGGTAATCTAATCCACGTCAAAACTATGTACTCATTTTTCGCCTTAACACAATGGAATAAGATTCAAAATTTACATAGACTGTACATTCGAGTTGACGAAAGGCTAATTGGAGCGATCATTCAAGCGCGTTCTAACGTAAACATTAGGATCAGCGGCTCATTTGGCTCGTGAATGATTTATGTCCTTTGACGGTTCACGTCTTTCGTAATGCTGACTTATACACCAATGTGGAAAAACGATATGAGATTTATTTGACATTAAAAAAATACAGTCTCACCAGAGTGGTATCTAAATCATTTTATTTATTTATTTAATGGCTATAATTTTAGCGGGTGTGTAATAATTCGTATAGAACAAATTTAATTATAAAAAAAAATCATAAATACCGTGGCTTTCATCATTTCCACATGTATAACTTATTAATTGATTTATTTATGTCGCATAATAACAATAATACACAACAACTCGACAATGAAATCGGTAAAGTAGAAAAGAATATCGGTATAAAGACAGATCCTCTGTTTTATTTTGAGGGAAAAGCATAAAGTTATTTATTGAAAATCATGAATCAAATCCACTCCATGCCATTATTCTTTCGACTTGTATGCGAGAAACGCCCAGTCAAAATAAAGAGCCTCCAGAGATGCCTACAGTGGATGTAGTAAAATCAGTACGCAACATATTACATAATATTTTTAAACATCTTATCAACATTTTGCAAACTTGAGGTGAAACCGATGTAAAGAGGTGTGAGTGGTAAGACGACGGCTTAGATGACAGAGAAATATGGAAGACAAAGAGCCTACACCCACGCCACAGCAAATAAATGGAAAATTAGCAATCGGGTATTCATTTTTCGAACTAAAGGAACAGGTTTAGTGGCGTTATTATCGTTTATACTAAAAATACTTCAACTGTGGGATAACCACGACATTGAAAAATATAATCAAAATATATATAAATAAATACAAAGCTTCGAGGGCTCAGCCGAACCGCAAGCAACAGCCATTTTTTTATTGGAAATTTATATGTATCACATAATATATCTATTGGTGAACATTACCCATGCTTTTAGAATAAAGGAAAAATTGAAAAATTTAGGCACCGAGCAGGATTCGAACCTGCGACCTCCTGGCACTCGTGGCCAGTCACTCTAGCCAACTGAACTATAGGTGCAACCGCTACCCAGTCCCAAATTCATCAACCGTTCCTTCGTATTAAGCAGTACCGCTGCTAACGTAAACTATATTTTTATACAAACGCCTTAAGGGAGGCGTACAGCGACATCTACCAGAAGACTCATGCTTCATTAACGGCACTAACGTCAGTTGCGATGCACCATCCCATACACAAATTTTAGAATAAAGGAAAAATTGAAAAATTAAAAAAAAAATTACCCTCATGCTTATTAAGTAAAATTCCCAAGAAAGAAGCTGCAGCTGACCAGGCCCAAGTTCTCAAGCGCCGCAAATACTCAACTTTATTAGGTAGCTACGAGTTTGTGGCGCTTGCGGTGGAGACTGGGACCCTGGTCGGCTGACATGAAGGCACACAATAAGTAATAGTTGATGAAGGCCTTCATGAGAGCCCTGTCGTCGCGGCTGGTTGACAGCTCGGGTGACCCCAGGGCTGGCGCTTACCTCTCGCAGAGAATTTCTCTCACCATACAGAGAGGTAATGCGGCCAGCATATTGGGCACCATGCCGCAGGCAGAGTTACTGGACGGAATATTCTTCTTATAATTGGAGTTTATTTTTTTATATGTATTATTTTAGCGTTTTAAGGTATTTTTTATTTTTTTTGGGTTTCTTGTATATAATTATTATATTGGAAAAATATAACTATATCTGTTATTACTGATTTAAATATCTCTGCTGTGGTATCTCAAGGGATCGGAATAAAATATGAGTATGAATTGTCGGATATTTCACTAAATGATATCTGAGAGTTGCGATCTGAGCCGGGTTTTGTATGTAGTTGTTTCGGCACTTCCTTTTTGGTTCCTTTTTGAATTATGATATTTCGACAGCCATGCTAATATTGTCGTGTTTTGAATTATGATATTGCAATACATATATTGCCATGTTGTTAGAGATATATAGCGGATAATTTACTGACTATCATCTCGTACCGACACCACACTGCCAAATCCGGAAAAAGCCTAAACTCATACTTCTAGTTATTATTATCTTTCCTCCTGATAATTAACTCCCATTAAGCAATTTAAATAAGCAACTACCCGTTTTAAAACATTGAAACGCCAGGAACAGGCGTCCGCCTCAAATAAGGGTATGTAATGGAAATAACAAGTTTTTTGCATGATTATGATTATATTTCTGAGCTGGCTCTTACTGGGGGTAAAACTGCATTTTTTTCATTTAGGAATAAAATTTAATTAATAAGTTACTATATGTTGCACGGATCTTCATAGTCACAATTTTTATAGTATAGTATAAGTTTTAATAAAACTGTAGGTTTCAAAGCTAAACAGGCAAAAGGTAAAAATGTCGACAGCTCGAAGCGTGTAGGGCCGTAGTTTTCTTGGGTATTATTTGGTCCCTGCCCACTCAAATGGGATACGAGCGACCGAGCATATATTGTATATTATATACGTATGTTTAAAAGTCACGATTCCTGCACAAATTTTAGGAATACAAATCAATAGTATTAGTTTATGCAAGTGATACATAATGAGAGGTCTTAAAACACGAGTGTGGTTCATAATAGGCTCACACGAGTGTTTTAAGTCCTAATTATGTACAGTCGTATACACTACTTTATCTACATCCATACATTAAATCCTCTTTCATGTGTTGAGGCGCCATTGCGTTGAAAGTGCAGGAGTTCGAGTTCGTGAGCTCGTTGAAGTCTTTTTGAGCACGAGCCTGTATCGTAATGGGCGGAGATGGCCATAACGTTACAGTTTATGATGCTGTTATAGCCATCTCCGCCCCGGACCGGCGCGATATTGTAAAGTTGGTCCTTACCTACACTTTTTGAGCACATAAAAGAGGATTTACTGTATGGGTGTAGATAAAGCACATTACTATGCAAACCGTAATAAAGAAATCCTTGGTTCGAGCATTAGGGGTTTACCGCGTAAATAGAGTTGCCCATTTCATTTAATTAATTAAAGTGAAAAGCTCTAGAGACGGCAAGATTAAGCGATTTTGTTCTCTATCGACGACGTGCTACGTAGATGTCCGTAGTATAATATAAATTGTATTACGACAACCAGTTTAGCCTAGTTGGTAGTAACCCGACTTACGAAGCTAGTGGTCCCGGGTTCGAATCCCGGTCAAGGCATTGAGTCATAAAGCAAACTTTGCTTAGTTTGGCCGAAAAGTGTCGTGTTTCGGCGGTTCCAAGGCAACCTACCGAATCCTATACAAGAATTGACGACGAAATGGAGCCACGAATACCTAAATAATGTTTTGGTTTTAAGTATATAATTGTACGTATGTTAGCTATGTTAAGGTATTTATCTATGGGCCTTTGTTGCCTGAAATAAATGATTTATTATTATTACAGCTCATACAGTTATACTTCAAAATTGACATTAAAATCTATCTACCGTTAGTACATAAAGTTACGTGATTCGGTTGGTAAGCCTGGTTGTGTAAGACTGTCAAAGTATCCACATTTATTTTTCTAGTTTCTGCCCGCGACTTCGTCCGCGTAACCTTCCACTACCTATTTCATCCCTTACAAACCTGCAGGCGAATCACGTAACTTTATGTACTACCGTTAGATAGATTTTACTGTCAATTTTGAAGTATAAATGTATGAGGTGACAGTTGAAATTTGACATTTAAATCTATCTAACGGTAGTACAAAAGTTACGTGATTACCCCGGCTACTACATCAACAGCATTACAGAAAAATAATACAAACTTAATAGCTAATAACAAAGCCAATTATAGATGTCCACACAAATACAGTTAGTTAAAAAGAACGTAAAACATAAAACATACAAGTGGTAAAACTAAAACAGAGGCTAAAATGACAATTCATTTAAGAATTAAGTTCAAAACATTCGTGTATTACAAACTACTTATCAAGACAAATTAATATCAAGAGGTAATCCACTTGAAAGAGCTTTGTTATTGATGTGATTGCGTGCGTGTGTGTGTGTGTGCGTGCGTGCGTGCGTGCGTGCGTGCGTGCGTGCGTGCGTGCGTGCGTGCGTGCGTGCGTGCGTGCGTGCGTGCGTGCGTGCGTGAAAAAGGTGGTGGTCGGAATATAAATTCACTTCACTTGTTTATTTATCTGCAATGTTATGCTTTAACAGCGATGGAATACGAGTATTCAGGGCGGGCTTGGCACAATTGAATAAGTCAATAGTATTAAATCTTTTATTATATTTTTTTTTAATACGAATTAGAGGTGAATTGTGGGCATAATTAGTATGTACAATTGGTCTATTGTGCAATAAACGTGACTATCATATTGTAAGTCACGTGAATAAAAGCTCAGTGGGATTAACAGCTTAACATACAAGGCACTGAAGCCTTCAATTAGAAACAACCCGACGGCTCATCACAGGTTGACCCGAGTTGATCCCACGTCAGTTAAATCTGTGTATCGATTTTATACGCACATAATTATCTAACATACTCATTAAGTCGTTAAAACAAAGAGAGGCTTAAATCGCATCTCATTGCTAGAATAGCGTAACAAAGTGGTGATTATTTGGCGTCAAAGATAGTATACATAACCCGGCTTACTGTAACAGAGTAAGGTTATAAACAGTAAACATATCTTTGAAGTTGAACATAATTATATCATTGGAAATTAAAGGGACTAACTTATTAAATTCACCTTAGGAGGAATATTCATAACGTAAGGCTCAAATATATGGAATAGCTTATTTTTTTTTATTTTTGTTGTTTTTATCAGGTCACAGAGTAAAAACTAACAGAATTGGTATCGTTTTGTGAATTTACTTGTTGCCGAATATTGTGTTTCAATACAGCATTGAAACGTTTAGTGAAATTGATTGTTAGTATTTTTAAGAGGATTAAAAAACAGGTTGTTTATATTTACTGAATCCTTCAAAATGTTTACACAATATTTTTATTGAGCGAGACTTTTTATCAAATTATTTTATTTAAGGATGTTGTTACAAGGCTAAAACTAAGCATATAATTACAAATGAGGAAAAACTCTGGGTCTTTGAACGTAATGTGATTTACAAAACGCACTTGGTATTTTTTTTACATTTTTGTTTTTGATGGGATATTTTTTTTCTTCATCCTGTTAAAATGTGTAATGTATATCTTTCTTCTTCTAATAAAAATGTAACAATAACAATCGCTGCTAGCTTTTCCATGACATATTTTTACTAGCGGAGAAAAAGTTATTTATATTTATTATGTATGATACAAATACGTAATTGAACCAGGTTCATAATATCATTGTTTCGTAAGTACTTACAACTTCATGAATACGCTGGTATGGGTTAGCCCAGAGCACGATGTATAATTATGTACAATTGTACATCTAATATATTTAATATATGTATGTTTATTTATTTATTTATTTATTTATTATTATTAGGCTCACACAACAAATTACAGTCTTTTACACAATACATAAATAGCTTAGAGTATAGATCTGGACTATAATTCTTACATATGTGTGCACAGACAGATTAATAACATATCTTACAAATTAATCGCTAGACAAAGATGAAATTATTATTGGTGAACTTACAAGAGTAGGGTATACGTGATGTTTTTAATTTAATTTTGAGGTATATATTTGCTTTCATAACATTAACTTAACTAAACATTTAATATTTATTGCGTTACTTAACTAATAATTTAAATAAGGTTAAATAAGGCCTTATCATTTTATTATTATTATTGTTTTATTTTGCCTCTGTATGCCGCTTCGACCAGCGTGTGATCTATTGTAGCAACCCTTTAGAGTTCATCGTTGGTTCCAGGAATTTCCAGATTCTTTGGGCGGTGATGTGTTTGTACAGTCTTGCAAAATAAGACCTTTTAATGGGTTGCTTATTTTGTGTTCCATGGCAGTAAAGTGCGACCCCATTGTTTCAGCGACTAATCACTCGTCTGCCACCGACGGCCGAGATTGATGGGATGCTGGTATAACAATCGCTTTTGCGACGTTATTTAACGCATGTAAAGATGAAGTATTTGCATTTTTTACGAGAAAGCCTTTTTGGATGCATCGAATACAGCCCGCAACATATTTACGTACGTGTGAGCAGATACTTCCTTTTTACTTACGCCTTTTCAAAACAAATCGACACTATCGACGTCACAGTGACCATTAGTAGATCCAGCCTATCTCACCGCAATAAGGTTCACGGGTTACCTGTTAACTGTGTCGTCGATAGTACAACTTGCATCATGACTACAATAATGTCAAAACGATTTATGTACAAATACTTCCTTTTTACATAAGTCTTTTCAGAATGAAAAGGTATTTGTACCTAATTGCAATATCATATTATGCTTCTGCTTTCGTATTACAATGGGGTAAGCGCCGCTATAACCAACACGGTATTTTACTGATAGTCACATCAGCAACAATATTATATAAAACAAGCAAGTTGGTTCCTTTTATAATTGTCACCGGCAGATTGTAAAAACCGTTAGATTATAATGTAACTAGCGAGATTGTAAATTATCGAAAGATTGTAATCTACCGAAAAATAATGCGTTAAATTTTTAGCAGTATTTTACTGTTCCAACTCATCGGACATGAACCGTGCAATTTAGGTTAGGTTCGTTCGTTATCTAGGTTCTTCAGAACTGAAATAAAAGCCCCACACAGCTGGCCTTCATCGACTAGCTGAGGGAAAGTACAAATCAATTCTAGGTTGACAATCTTTCGACAGTTTACAATCTCGCAAGTTAGATTATAATCTACGGTTTTTACAAGTTTACGGTTATATATATAAAACCCATAATTTTCGGAGAAGGAAACCATACATACATACATACATTTTACATACATACATACAAAATCTAGTAGCATGATGGTTCCTTGTATATCTCTGAAGAACATTGTAATTTAGAATACAACTTCAGTCTTCACATCCTTCAATGTAAATGCATGCGAACTTGTGCCTCGCCCGCCGTGCTCGGTGGAACCTCGGAGTAAATTAATGGAATCCGTAAGCCGAGTTGGCCAATTAGTATTCAGTTACTTAAAAATCCTCTGACATTTCAGAGGCTTCTCATCATCAATCGTTGTTTCGATTTCGCCTCATTCTGGAGGCCTCAAGCAAGAGCAAATAGAAGTTTCCAAAAATTTACATAAGCACATTTCTACTATTTGACACGTATATTAAAGTGAAAGTGGTTGGCGCGCTTACTTCCACTAGGGCTGTTCCTCTAACTGCGTCGGTTAAACTGAACTATCGCACGCTTCCAAGTTTAAAAGTCACCCGAATGCGGTTGACAGTGACTTTCCCCACACCGCGACCGATGAAAAATGAAAGAGCTCGGGCCATGCGATTAAAACGGCATCCATGATTTGAGTTTTTCTAGCTGGGAAACCTCGGTGTTGCGCTTTCGTACAGAAGACTGTAAGTAAGGCTACAGCGAGCCTAAAATGAGCCGATCGCATATCTGCCTTTTTGTCGGTCGAACTTGCAAGTGCGGTAAAGAAGATAGTTCGTTTTCGGTTATATGCTTCTACGCGCGCCGAGCGAAGAAGCATTTAACTGAAAAAAATGGAGACTATATTCGTCTTCATTTGTTATTTAAAGGTCAAAACTATGACAGCAAACATCCTCTACCTATTTGGTAGGGATGAATAATGTTTTTACTAAGTTTTTCGGAATACGATTCCAAGTTGAAAAGTTCGTAGCATAACAACAGGATAATTAGTGTGTTTGTAAGAAATATGTAAAACAAGTTTGTCCAATCGAAAATGAACTGTAAATAGCTAGCAGAAGACTGTTTTTACGACATAACTAAAATTATATACGAGTTATTAGAAAAACATGGAGGGAGGTTAATCATTATCCCTTATCCCTGACACTAATTGGTTCGCGCATTAATTAGCTTTTTCACAAAAAATATTTTGCTAATATTGTTAATAAATTTAATAGTAGATTGTATGACAAGGGTCTAAAATGAGCCGAATTCCCACGAGACAGTTATTTTCCCTCACTTCGTTCGGGAAAATAGTTCGAGGGGTAATATGGCTTTTAGACCAGAGTTATACACTCTACTTTTCACTTCGATTGCGAGAAAATAAATAAACAAGGTTAACCCACCCAAAATTAACAATACATTCCACGGCGAAGATATATACTTTTGCAGCATGATTTTTTTCTATACTGCTTTGACACACAAAACATAGACACTGCGGTTCGCGCGCAACACGCGCGAAAAAAGCTGCCTGACCTTCCATTGAGCGCTTCAAAGTGTTGCTCGAACGATTTAAATACTTTTTTTAATTATTGTGAAATAGGGACTACTACAAACTTAATCTTTAGACTCTGTAGAAAAAATAATTATGTTTCCAGATTGGTCGATTTTAGTAAAGCTGTATTCTGGTTGGTTAATACCCAATACCAAATATTTTTTCACTTCTCATGCTCGAAAAGTGTGTCATATTAGACTTGTCAAGCGGGGCTAAAGTAGTACATTTAACCCCTAGGGAAAATATGAATACATATTTATGATTTACTAGCTTTTACCCGCGGCTTCGCCCGCGTAATAAAAGTAATTTTTAACCGTCTACAAAAAAGGAGGTTCTCAGTTTGATCCGTATGTTTGTATGTATGTAGATACGTATGGAAGTCATTTCCGTAATCGGCACCCCGTGGAACCATAAAGACGACCCCTATATAAATTTTTAAGATAAATTAATTTCCTCCATCTTGGATTTGAAAATGCATGTCATTTTGTAATCCGCACCCCGAGGAACCTGGGAGATGACACGCATATCGATTTTTAGGAAAAAAAATGACCGTATATCCATCATATAACGTCATCATATTTGAAAATGGTTGTCATTTTTGTAATCGGCACCTCGAGGAACAACAAAAATGACACCCATATCGATTTTTAAGAAAAAGAAATGTCCGCCATCTTGGATTTGAAAATGCATGCCATTTTCGTAATCGGCACCCCGAAGAACCTAGAATATGACACCCATATTACTGCTCCCTGTACAAACTTGAAACCCCTTTTTCACCCCTTTAGGGGAGTAATTCCGAAAAACGCTTAAACGTGTTTTGTTGTATTTAAATAGTCCATATACGAAGTTTTAAATCTCTCATTTAAAAAAGATTTGCTTCCCGTACAAATATGGACCCCCTTTTCACCCCTTTAGGGAAGAAATTTCAAAAAACGCTGAAATATGGTTTGTTGTATTTTAACAGAGTCTATAATATATACGAAGTTTTAAATCTCTCACTTCAAAAAAGATGTGCTCCCCGTACAAACACCACATGGAACCACCTTTTCATAGCTTTAGGGGAGTCATTTCGAAAAATGCCGAGTAATTTTTTGTTGTATTTAAACAGAAAGTCTATATACGAAGTTTTAAATCTCTCACTTCAAAAAAGATTTGTTCCCCGTACAAACTTGGAACCCCCTTTTAACCACTTTAGGGGAGCAATTTAGAAAAACGCTGAAATACGCCATTAATGTATTTAAACAGAGAGTCTTTATACAAAGTTTCAACGCTTTTTCCCGCGGCTTCGCCCGCGTACTAAGAGTAATTTTTAACCGTCTACAAAAAAGGAGGTTCTCAGTTTGACCTGCATGCAGATATGTATTGGATGTCATTTTCGTAATCGGCACCCCGAGGAACCACAAAGATGAAACCCATATCGATTTTTAAGAAAAATAAATGTCTGCCATCTTTGATTTGAAACTGGATGTCATTTTCGTAATCGGCACCCAGAGCAAACTCGAAGATGACACCCAAATTGATAATTAAGAAAAATAAATCTCCGCCATCTTTGATTTGAAAATGCATGCCATTTTCGTAATCGGCACCACGAGGAACCTCGAAGACGACACCCATATCGATTTTTAAGAAAAATAAATATCCGCCATCTTTGATCTGAAAATGAGTATCATTTTCGTAATCGGCACCCAGAGGAACCTCGAAAATGACACCCATATTGATTTTTAAGAAAAATAAATGTCCGCCATCTTGGATTTGAAAATGGATGTCATTTTTGTAATTTGCACCCCGAGGAACCACGAAGATGACACCCATATTTATTTTTAAGAAAAATAAATCTCCGCCATCTTTGATTTGAAAATGCATGCCATTTTCGTAATCGGCACCACGAGGAACCTCGAAAACGACACCCAAATTGATAATTACGAAAAATAATTCTCCACCATCTTTGATTTGAAAATGCATGCCATTTTCGTAACCGGCACCACGAGGAACCTCGAAGACGACACCCATATCGATTTTTAAGGAAAATAAATGTCCGCCATCTTGGATTTGAAAATGGATGTCATTTTTGTAATCTGCACCCCGAGGAACCTCGAAGATGACACCCATATTGATTTTTAAGAAAAATAAATCTCCGGCATCTTTGATTTGAAAATACATGCCATTTTCGTAATCGGCACGACGAGGAACCTCGAAGACGACACCCATATCGATTTTTATAAATATAAATATCCGCCATCTTTGATCTGAAAATGAGTATCATTTTCGTAATTGGCACCCAGAGGAACCTCGAAAATGACACCCATATTGATTTTTAAGAAAAATTAATGTCCGCCATCTTGGATTTGAAAATGGATGTCATTTTTGTAATTTGCACCCCGAGGAACCACGAAGATGACACCCATATTGATTTTTAAGAAAAATAAATCTCCGCCATCTTTGATTTGAAAATGCATGCCATTTTCGTAATCGGCACCACGAGGAACCTCGAAGACGACACCCATATTGATTTTTAAGAAAAATCAATGTCCGCCATCTTTAATTTGAAAATGAATGTCATTTTCGTAATCGGCACCCAGAGGAACCTCGAAAATGACACCTATATTGATTTTTAAGAAAAATAAAATGTCCGCCATCTTGGATTTGAAAATGGATGTCATTTTTGTAATTTGCACCCAGAGGAACCTCGAAAATGACACCAATATTGATTTTTAAGAAAAATAAATGTCCGCCATCTTTAATTTGTAAATGAATGTCATTTTCGTAATCGGCACCCCGAGGAATTTCGAAAATGACACCCATATCGATTTTTAAGAAAAGGAAAAATTTGCTCCCCGCTCAAACTTGGAACCCTCTTTTCACCCCTTAAAGGGAGCAATTTCGAAAAACGCTGAAACATGTTTTGTTGTATTTAAACAAAGAGTCTATATACGAAGTTTTAAATTTCTCACTTCAAAAAAGATTTGCTCTCCGTACAAACTTGGAACCTCCTTTTGAACCCTTTAGGGGAGCAATTTCAAAAAATGCTTAAATGTGTTTTGTTGTATTTAAACAGAGTCTACGTACAAAGTTTTAAATCTCTCACTTCAAAAAAGGTTTGCTCTCCGTACAAACTTGGAACCCCCTTTTGAACCCTTTAGGGGAGCAATTTCGAAAAACGCTTAAATATGTTTTCTTGTATTTAAACAGAGAGTCTATATACGAAGTTTCAGATATCTCACTTTAAAAAAGATTTTCTCCCCGTACAAACTTTGAACCCCCTTTTCACCCCTTTAGTGGAGCAATTTAGAAAAACGCTGAAATACGGCATTAATATATTGAAACACAGACTCTATATACAAAGTTTCATGTCTCTCACTTTAATAAATCCGGTTTTTCATACAATCTTTGGACCCCCGTTTTACCCCTTTAGGGGTTGAATTTTGAAAAATCCTTTCTTAGTGCACCCCTAGACCTTATAAGGAACCTACGTGCCAAATTTGGAATCTCTAGTACCAGCGGTTTGGGCTGTGCGTTGATAGATCAGTCAGTCAGTCAGTCAATCAGTCAGTCAGTCAGTCAGTCAGTCAGTCAGTCAGTTTCTTCTTTTATATATTTAGCCATCTTTGATCTGAAAATGAGTGTCATTTTCGTAATCGGCACCCAGAGGAACCTCGAAAATGACACCCATATTGATTTTTAAGAAAAATAAATGTCCGCCATCTTTAATTCGAAAATGAATGTCATTTTCGTAATCGGCACCCCGAGGAATCTCGAAAATGACACCCATATTGATTTTTAAGAAAAGGAAAAATTTGCTCCCCGCTCAAACTTGGAACCGTTTTTTCATCCCTTAAAGGGAACAATTTCGAAAAACGCTGAAACATGTTTTGTTGTATTTAAACAAAGAGACTATATACGAAGTTTTAAATCCCTCACTTTAAAAAAGATTTTCTCCCCGTACAAACTTTGAACCCCCTTTTCACCCCTTTAGTGGAGCAATTTAGAAAAACGCTGAAATACGGCATTAATATATTGAAACACAGACTCTATATACAAAGTTTCATGTCTCTCACTTTAATAAATCCGGTTTTTCATACAAACTTTGGACCCCCGTTTCACCCCTTTAGGGGGTGAATTTTGAAAAATCCTTTCTTAGTGCACCCCTAGACCTTATAAGGAACCTACGTGCCAAATTTGGAATCTCTAGAACCAGCGGTTTGGGCTGTGCGTTGATAGATCAGTCAGTCAGTCAGTCAATCAGTCAGTCAGTCAGTTTCTTCTTTTATATATTTAGATAAAATATTTGAATTTGACCAATCAAAATACTTCACCTATTAAATCCACCAATCACTGAACACTAATTTAACTCTTAAAAAAATATTTAGTATTGTGTATTAACCAACCAGAATACAGCAAAACTAAAATCGACCAATCAGGAAACATAATTAATTTTTCTAAAGAGTCTAAAGATTAAGTTTGTAGTAGTCCCTATTTCACAATAATTAAAAAAGTGGTTAAATCGTTCGAGCAACACTTTGAAGCGCTCAATAGAAGGTCAGTTAGCTTTTTTCGCGCGTGAATATTGCGCGCGAACCGCAGTGTCTATGTTTTGTGTGTCAAAGTAGTATAGAAAAAAAAATCATGCTGCAAAAGTATATATCTTCGCCCTGGAATTTATTGTTAATTTTGGGTGGGTTAACCTTTGTTTATTTATTTTCTCGCAATCGAAGTGAAAAGTAGAGTGTATAACTCTGGTCTAAAAGCCATATTACCCCTCGAACTATTTTCCCTCACTTCGTTCGGGAAAATAACTATCTCGTGTTGATGTGGCTCATTTTAGACCCTTGTCATACAATCTACTATTTTTAAGAGTTAAATTAGTGTTCTGTGATTGGTGGATTTAATAGGTGAAGTATTTTGATTGGTCAAATTCAAATGTTTTGTAAATCATAAATATGTATTCATATTTTCCCTAGGGGTTAAATGTACTACTTTAGCCCCGCTTGACAAGTCTAATATGACCAGAGCTCGGAATAGGTAGTGCCTATTTACCTAAACTTCGCGGGAGGACGTAACTAAGAGTGGTTACAAGCACCAAAAAAATTATTTCTTTTTAATGAATGCGGGATTTCCCGGGATTTACTGTATTATTCTAGAGGCTTAATACATTTCGCTTTACTTATAAATCTTGTTATATTGCATATTATTTGTTTAATTACCTTGAAATAACAATCAGTCATTAAAAATATAATATGGATCAAATTGAATCAAAAGGATTCCGAAATTTGATAGTTTTTAGTTGACTTAGACAGAATTGTACTCCTTTCTTCCATGAGAGGGGACCTGTGTCCAGCATTAGGGCGTATATAGATTAGTGATGAGACAGAACTATGATATGGCATAAAAAATATCGTACAGATGTATTCCAATTTATTTCTAATATGATGGTATACATGTACTTATGTATTAAATAAAACTATTTTTCAACCGACTATATCGCGTATAATGAATTTAAAATACATTCCGTGACCACGAGTGCTGTAAAGGACTCGAAACATTGGAATGAATGTCGGAATTTTCTATAGGATATCATAGTTCTGTCTCATCACCAATCTATATACGCCCTAATGCTGGACACAGGTCCCCTGTCATGGAAGAAAGGAGTATAATTCTGTCTAAGTCAACTAAAAAGTATCAAATTTCGGAGTCCTTTTGATTCAATTTGATCCATATTATATTTTTAATGACTGATTGTTATTTAAAGGTAATTAAACAAATAATATGCAATATAACAAGATTTATAAGTAAAAATAAATGTATTAAGCCTCTAGAATAATACAGTAAATCCCGGGAAACCCCACATTCAATAAAAAGAAGTAATTATTTTTGGTGTTTGTAACCACTCTTAGTTACGTCCTCCCGCGAAGTTTAGGTAAATAGGCACTACCTATTCCGAGCTCTGAATATGACACACTTTTCGAGCATGAGAAGTGAAAAATAAAATCTACGCATCGTACAGCTATATTCAATGTTATGAATGTCAAAGTTTAGATGTTTGGTACAGTCACACAAAAACGGCTGAACGGATTATTATGACACTTGGTATACATGAGTACAAAGAATCTAAGCGAGGATTAATATATAATAGATACTTTTCTCTCGAAGGGATGAAACATGGAGTGGAATTTTACGAGTACGCTAGCTAATTATTCATAAATTCTATAGTATTTTTAGACGTAAAGAGCTTATTATTTTTGGATACACTATGTGCAGTCAAGGAAACCAATACGCGTACATTTTTTCACCTTATTTTATTGAGATTAGGTCTAAAAATGTTTATGTACGACTCATTAACTATGGTGGAGCATCATATAAAATAAACTTATCTACGATCGGGGTATCGCGAACCTCAGGAATGAAGAACACGACGCGGGGAGGAAGAGGATGTACCTACTACATACATTGTATGTCGTATCTATTGAAAAGGTTAGGGTATACAAGGATTTATTGTCAATTAAATACTGAATAACGGTTAAATTAATTTCATTTATTTTAATTTTATTTTTATACTTGGAAGCTAGAACACGTCTATCTACGAGTAAAGTCTTGATCAAAGAGAGGCAAGGCGAAGGAGTGACTAACAGATCTGAACAGAGAATGAATTGAACTAAACATTCACTCAATCAATCGGTCGTTCATTCCTTTAACAAAGTAGTCAAATCATTTACCTTTTATTTACAGGATATGTTAATTTTTGTATATTAAAATATAATAAAATCAACACGCCCCCTCAAAAATTAACAATTATTTACAATAAATAAGCATCAGACCGTATTTAACTTCCAAGTATTGTCTGGGGAAATTACAATTTTATGACCCAACATTTGTTGCAAGGATTGGGAAAACCCAGAAAAACCCAATCAGGTCATCAAGATAATTATTACGCCATAAAAATAATCATCAAAAATGTACAATAATTATCTTAACAATACATTATTTAGTATGTACATTTCAATCGCATTATTGCAAACCCATTTCAGACTGCATTGCTTTAAAGGCAGCTGTAGGCAACTGCTTTGTTAAAGCGTCTGCTATTTGTTTACCTGTGGGAAGATAACATAATTTAATAACATTTTTCTCAATTTGCTCCCTAGAGAAATGATACTTAATGTCGATGTGGTTTGACCTCTTGTGGTTAGTGGGATTGTTGGCAATACTAATACATCCGTTGTTATCCTCATAAATAACAATCGGCTGTGTGATATTTACATGAATGCTTGACTCAAGACACTTTAACCATAAAGCCATGTACTGGGCTTCAGTTTATGAAGCGGCAACTGACATTTGCCTCTTTGTACTCCATGTGATTGTACAATTATTGAATAACTTAAATAAATAACCTGTGGTACTCTTCCTATCACTTGAATCATGGCCACCCCAGTCTGAATCGACATAACCACATAGAATGTTATTAGAATCACATCGTTTGTAAGTTAATTTTAAATCTATTGTGCTTTACAAATATCTCAGCACCCTTTTTAAAACATTGCCATAATTCTTTGTTGTTTTTATTTGTATACCTGCTTAAAATGTTATTGCTTGTACTTAAATCAGGACGAGTACATAGCATTGTATACATTAAACAACCTATTACACTTCTGCAAGGGGCATCATACTTCTCTTCAGAGTTTAATGCTTCATAATTTAGTTTTACTTCTAGTGGTGTGCTAATGGGGTTGCAATCATGCATTTTAAACTTACGAAAAACTTTTCAATATATGCACTTTGATTTAATGTGATTTCATTGTCCAGACCTATCAATTTTTATACAAAGAAATAATTTTATATCTTGTAAGTCTTTCATTTGAAATTGACTCATTAAATACATTTTGAAATTATTCATTATTTATATTTCACCACATGAAATAACTAAATCATCCACATACAAAATTGCGTAAATATTTTGTTGGACGCTTCCTCTATCAAGCATGTATATACATCTGTCAACCGATGAACTTATAAATCCCTTTTTTTTTTTTTTTTCAACCAGTGCTTGCTTAAAAACCTGAAACCAGCATCTAGCAGCCTGTTTCAGTCCATACAATGCCTTATTTAATTTACATACATAATTTTTATCGCAACTACTTCTTTCGGCACTTCCATAAAAATCTCTTCTTCTAATTTACCATTTAAAAAGGCAGTTTTAACATCCATATGGTGGACGAGTAAGTTAAATTGATTTGCATGACTAATAATGAACCGAAAACTAGCAATTCTGGCTAGAGGTGCAAAGGTTTCATTAAAATCGACAAGGTATTCCTGACTAAACCTTTTGACAACGAGACGGGCTTTATATCTTTGCGGTCTACCAAATTCATCATACTTGATAGAGAAAACCTATTTATTATTAACAACATTTTTATTCTGTGGTCTCGGCACTAAAGACCACGTGTTGTTTTCAGAAAGAGATTTTAACTCTTCTTCTATGGCAACTTGCCACTTACATTTATCAGCTCGAGCCCTAATTTCTTCATAACTATTAGGTACATCATCTAATATAGACTGCGCACTCAATATGCACTCATCATCATCAGTTTGATAATAATGAACAGGCGGCCGATTTTTAAGTCTATCACTCCTCCTTACGTCATCTGTGTTTTTATTTTCATTTTGATTTACCTTCGTACAATTATCAGGGGCATTACTAGATGTGGGTTCAATAATGGTTTCATTTAATCTGCGATTTTTCATAGGACGGCCGAGATCATCAGATTTAAATGCATCTGATTTTGAATTGTCAACAGGACGGCCGAGATCATCAGATTTAAATGCATCTGATTTTGAATTGTCAACAGGACGGCCGAGATCATCAGATTTAAATGCATCTGATTTTGAATTGTCAACAGGACGGCCGAGATCATCAGATTTAAATGCATCTGATTTTGAATTGTCAACAGGACGGCCGAGATCATCAGATTTAAATGCATCTGATTTTGAATTGTCAACAGGACGTCTCTAACAGTGACAAATTAAGCGCTTTCCGAGTTCCAAACTTTATATCCGTTTGGTTCATAACCTACCAGTATTCCCTTCCAAGATTTATCGTCAAATTTAGATTTACTGGTTTTATTATGTACATAAACCGTGGCACCAAAAACCTTCCAAACTTTATATCCGTTTGGTTCATAACCTACCAGTATTCCCTTCCAAGATTTATCGTCAAATTTAGATTTACTGGTTTTATTATGTACATAAACCGTGGCACCAAAAAAACTTCAAGTATTTAAGTTGTGGTTTTTTTTTTATCATGCCACAATTCATATGGGGTTTTCGATTGCATAAGGGCTCTTGAAGGCGTTACATTTATTAATCGAACAGCAGTTAATACAGCTTTACCCCAAAATACTTTATTTAATTTGGAACCACTAAGCATAGATCGCGCTTTTTCTGTAATAGTCCTTACCTTACGTTCCGATACACTGTTTTGTTGCGGTGTTTTTGGAACTGTCAAATGGTAAGTTTTGCCCTTTTCAATACAATAATTATTCATCTCGGCAGATAAATATTTGCCGCCGTTATCGCAGTATAAATTTACCATTTTCAAAATTCAATTTTGCCTCACATTTACGTCACTACGTCCGTACACTTTAAAAGCAGTAAATACCTCTGACTTGTACGTTATCAAATACACAACACAGTAATGGGTATACTGGTCAATAAAAAAAATACAAAATAATTTTTATTGTCTATCGTGGGAGGAGTGATTTTGCCACAAACATCAGAATGTACAACAAATAAAAGTCGTGTAATGTGATCTTTATTCTTAGTCAGATTAAATGGTAATCTGGCCTGTTTGCCGTTTATACAAGCTTCGCACATTTTATCATTTGGCTCAACAAACTGAATTTGATTAACATCTTCAGTTCTTATTCTTTAATTGTATGAATTTATTTTTACTTATATGACCCAAACGCTGATGCCATAAATTTTAGTCATTATTATTAGCTTGGTATAGGCAGGAAACAGGAATAGCCATATTTACTGATACAGCAAAGTCTACAAATACAAATACAAAATACAAATATCTTTATTTTGCTTAAAACTGCAACTGCTGCTGCTTGCTGTTTTTACTGCAATTTAATTGTTCAGAGACTTACCCTTCATGACAGTTGTGTCACCTTTACAAACTTGGGAGCCATGTTGGTCGAAGATGATCGTGTAGCCAGCTCGCTGCATCTTGGGCACCGACAGCAGGTTGTAAGGGGCATCTGGGCAGAACAGCACATCCTCCAGAAGTCCTTGCACGCCCAAGTCGCTCGTCACCCTCATTGTCCCTTTTTGTGTAGCTGAAAAAAAAATTCCCTGTGCTTAGCAATCGATATTTTCAAAGGTGGATTAAGAATTGTAAAATTAATGAAAAGATCCGACCTGTTTGTGACGTGATCCGATGCTCCCGAGTCCAAAATAAATCTCACTTTATCTTCTTGAACATCATCTTGACAGTCTCCCGTCATAAAGGCGAAACCCGAGAAATCGTTAGCAGTTTCTTGATTCAATTCGACTTGTTGAACTGTTCGCGTCCTATTTGTTTCAGTCTGTTTTTCTTGCATCATTTGTTTAAAGTAATAACAATCCTTTTTCGCGTAACCTTTTCGTCCGCAATGATGACATTTTAAAATGTGGGTATTTTTCCAAGTTTTGTTCTTGTAATGTCTACGGTTATTATTATGGTGGTTTGGCGGTATAGCTGTATCGATTATTCTCTTCTTTGAATTATCGGGCTTATGCTCGACATGCAGTACTTTTGAGCTCGTATCTGCACTGTCGTTTCTCAGCTTAACCTCGTGGTCTAATAACCTTGTTTTCACAAATGCCAAAGTTAAACTATTTTCAGATAACGTCTCAATTGCAGTGATTACGCCGTCGTAAGTTTTGATATTTCGTTTTGATTTTAGGTTATCCATTCATGCACGTGTTTCGAAAAATTCATCATTAGAGTTTCAAAGTTTTAACGCGTGGCCTGGGCCCCATAACCTATTGAAAAGGTTAGGGTATACAAGGATTTATTGTCAATTAAATACTGAATAACGGTTAAATTAATTTCATTTATTTTAATTTTATTTTTATACTTGGAAGCTAGAACACGTCTATCTACGAGTAAAGTCTTGATCAAAGAGAGGCAAGGCGAAGGAGTGACTAACAGATCTGAACAGAGAATGAATTGAACTAAACATTCACTCAATCAATCGGTCGTTCATTCCTTTAACAAAGTAGTCAAATCATTTACCTTTTATTTACAGGATATGTTAATTTTTGTATATTAAAATATAATAAAATCAACAGTATCTGGTAGTCGGCTAAGAAAGTGGTCTACCGCGATTAGACTTTATTATGTGTGAACGTTGTTTTAAAGACTTTCTTGGCTGAATATACCTACCTCTTTTCATTGCCTTTATTGTTGACGTTACTTTGTAGGCTAAGTACGACTCTTATCTATTCATCATACTATCTTATCATCATATCATATGTACCAAAATTCTCGTAAGATCTGGGTTTTGGCGAGAACGTAGCAAAAGCTTGCCCAGTAGTACAAAGTATCAAATTGTTTCTTAACTTAGATTTTCATAAAATTAGTTATTTATTTATTTGAAAAGCAAACAGAAATAAGTGAACAAATATAGTGTAAATTGCTTATGTCTGGCCGCCAATAAACTGTTTCGGCAGTTTGACGAGTAGCATTTTAATTGCCGAACATTGTGTATCTTTTCTGAAAAATGAAACTAAAAAAATATGCGTAGAAGAGTAAATTAAACCATACCCACTGTTAAGGATCTGATATAGATACTTAGTTTCCAATTACCTACATAAGAGCATCCCGTAATTTTATTAATATTTGGCATTTCTGTTTGGATACACGTCAAACGTATTTAACCATCGACAAAAAGTCCATTCCATTAACTGAATTCATTTCTCTCACATTTCTACAAAGAAACAAAAAAATTTCATTCCGTTTCAAATTACAAGTTTACTTTTATTGTTATGAATGAGCAAGTAAGCGCGATACGAAAGCAAAGGGAGAAATAATTCCATTTGGCGGCATTGTTGTGTTACACCCGAGTGTTTATATACAATTTACTCCCGGCGCCTTAACTTAGGGCTGCATACACCGGCGAAAATGTGGCCACAAATTAGATAATAGCATAGGCAACTGGCAAATCTATTATAATGCCATAGTTATGCGAAAACTCATTAGGGGTCGACTTTTCAATGGCCAGATAAAATTATCCGTCAGTAAAAACATATCGCTGTCACTTTCTAATGTACTTAATATGATAGAAAAAGACAAAGCAATATTTATCTGACAGATACTTTTATCCGGGGATTGAAAAATCGGCCCTAAAACATGTTTTTGTTATAGTAATTGGCTTAAATTAAATGTAAGATGTAAAGTAATGCACTCTTCGGTGCGAATGTTTATTATTAGAGAGGCCGTATACGAGGCCTTACCCTGGCAGGGTCGCCATGTAAGTATGGGCATAATCACAACCGATAGTGTTGGAAGTATGATGTATTCTGTCTAAACATGGTTACATATCAGCTTATATATGTACCAAGGCTACTCTGGGTATGTGTCCGTGCAGCGTTGCATACACTACAATGCAATGTAATATCATTTTCGATAACAATAAACTAAGTAGTAGTTAGTTAAGGCACTATTGCATTAGGGTCAACCTGTAATGATAGTTGCTGTATTATAAATAAAGAAATAAAATAAATAAATAAATAAAATAAAACACCATAACGTAATAACATTACCTATGTATACATGCCACTGCTGGGCACAGGCCTTCTTTCATGAATGAAAGGGCATTGCAGGTTTTCTCGCGATGTTTTCTTTTACCGAAAAACTAACGATAAATATCAAATGCCATTCGGTACATAAACTCCAAAAAAACTGATTGGTACGAGCTAGGATTCGAACCCACGGTTTCCGCATGACAGATCAGCTGCTCCAAATTAAAAACATGTAAGTCCAATTTTTCAAAAAAATGTTTTTTGGCTCCTTCGAAAGACACAATAAACTACATTTTGCTACTTTTCGAATTGTTTATAATTTTATAGCTATTTCTCAAAAACGTCTTCAAGTAGGTAAGTCAAAATAACTAAGTAACCCAAATTAAATCTCAATCACAAATATGTAAAAAACAAGCAAATAAAATTAGTAGCACGGAGGTAAAATCAAGTAATCGATAGATACTTGTTTTATTTTTGTCACCATGGTTATTTTAAAACAAAACAAGATTCTCAACTGACTTGTTTCTAGCGTGGACATTTAAGTATCTATTTTTTTTAATGCTTGCTTAAAACTATTTTCAACCGCATGGCCGCAGTTACAGATGGCTAAATAAGCCAGGTTCTTAGAACGGCATGTTACACGAAATTTAGAAAAAATCACTTCGGTACATTGTTTACTTTTGTTGGCTCTCCTGGAAAAAAATTTAAAACGTACTTTCTTGTTTTTAACATTGGGCAACCGAGCCGCATGCTTGTGTGCGGTAATTGTTATATTATTTTATGAAAGTGCATAACACTCACTATATTTACTTTAAAATTAAATCCTTACAGAAGCCAAACACAGTATAACATAATTCTTTAGTGCGTCACCTGCTTAACAAAACACACAAAAAGCTATATAGTAAATTGATTTACGACAGAATCACAAAATATCGGCCAAAACACTGGTACAGATCGACAACGCTCAGGTTTCCACTTACTTAAGGTAAATTGTTAACGAAAATATCTGGTCCTTTTACCTCATACTGCTTTATTCGTACTAACCTTTTCTGGGGTTTACCTAGTTACTCTGGACAGTTTATTTATTTCAGGTAAGGAGGATGTTAATGTTATCCTGCCCTACTTATATTGTATTGAAGTATGGATGTTTGAATATTTGTTACTAAATCGCGTAAAATAGTATCACCGTAGCCTATGAAACGTCCATAGGCTAGGGTGGTACTTCAGAAGAATCACAAGCGCGTCGCCGAACATTTATTGCATTGAGGATTAATTGTGTTGACATATATATACTAATATTCCTGAGTTGTATAGGTGATATATTGCTTGGAAATATTACCCACACAAATCAAATCAGGAAGTTTCTGGAATAATCCCCATTAGTTATTAACTAGTTTAAATCGTCTGATTTTTTCGGCACCGTACACTGGAATTTCACTAACAAAGCTAAAAGCTGTGCCATTATTGTGGCCATGTTATGTAACTACATTCAGTCGCCCTGCATGAAGCTAGAAATATCGGAAATATAAAGTGGAAAACAGTATTCATATTATTAATGCAATACTTATGGTTCATGCATTCTTTTCTGTCGCGAATTGCTATCGGTTACTTTTTAAAACTTTGATTTTATATGATTGAATCCACCAAATATGGGATTTATTTGCCGTTTATAGCGCCATTTTTATGGGCCATCTTCTTAACATATTGGAAGTCCATGATGTGAAAGTTTATAGATTTTTTTGTCTTAGTTAACGGGATAGATAGACCACACACATTTGTTTTCCTTTTATTCGTATTGGCCATATAGCGCTGGTGTTCACACATAATCAGCTGACAACCAAAACTCACTAGCTAGCAAATCTGCCATTACTCTTAGAAACCTCGTATCTCAGTAGTGAAATCAGCAGATATGAGCTTTATTTTAAATAGGTAGATAGATATTTTTTTTAAATAGCCATATCGTCTTATTTTTCACAACAATGTATGTAGGTTGCTTGTGTGTATGCAGCTTAAGGTATCAATATCGACCACATTGGCGAAT
Source organism: Epiblema foenella (assembly GCA_963556455.1). NCBI lineage: Eukaryota > Metazoa > Arthropoda > Insecta > Lepidoptera > Tortricidae > Epiblema > Epiblema foenella. The sequence goes on from OY747100.1 coordinate 5,681,119, forward strand.
ACTTCCTTTTTATACAACGCCGGTGGCAAACAAGCGTACGGTCCACCTGATGGTAAGCGGCCACCGCAGCCTATAGACGCCCGCAACTCCAAAGGAGTCACGTGCGCGTTGCCGACCCTTTATAAGATTCACTTCCTGTATAAGATTTACTTCATACATATTATGAATATGTCAGTGTTTCAAATGCCCGTCACATAAAAAAAAACCAAAGAAAACCCTTCTTGTACTTACACGTCTGCAAACTTTTACAAATCACCCCAGACATTGTAATATGGAACATTTTGTTATCGCGACGGGCGCATCCATAAGTACAGTATACATCAATGACAAGTAGACATGTTTCGTCTTATTACAAAGCTATAAGGTACAAATCAGGGCACATATTTTTGTTAGACATTATCACAGATCCGATGTACCAGGATCGCAGGAGAATCAAAGCATTTGTAGAATAAATAAAATTGTCCTAGTCAAAAAGTTTATACTGACCGTGGATGGAAAAAGTTTTAAATTGAAAATTGTTTCAGCGCTCATTTTATCGATAGTTTGGTTAGGACAGGGGTCGGCAAACCGCGGCTCGCGAGCCGCTCGCATGCGCAATTGGCCCAATTGCGGCTCTTCGAGTCTTGCTCAAAATGGTAGTGAAAAACTTGAAACGGTATTTTTGGCTCTCTCAGGTTCCCATATATTCATATTTTTTCTAAATTTGGCTCTTTGGTTAAAAACTTTGCCGACTCCTGGATTAGGAGTTCGTCGTTCTACAATTAAGTAGTAAGTGAATGGGTATTAAAGATCCTAAAAAAATATTAGGTAAAACTATTGTTAGAACATTTAGTTGTGCATCACCGTTTTTAGCGTTCCGTACCAAAATTATTAAAAAAAACACCCTTATGGTTTCACTTTGTCTTTCTGTCTGTCACATCGCTAATTATCTCAATAACTACTTATGCTATCGATTTAAAATTTGGAACAGTTGTAAAGAAGGATGCATGTGGGGTGTTATTATCTAAGACAGAAATATTTTGTCCTTAATATTAAAAATATGTATGTATGTTTATATTGCAGCATTTTTTTATATACATTGAATATTGTTTTGAAAAAAATGTCACCTCGCCGAGTTTCTTACGCCAGTTCTTCTCGAGGCAGAGGTTTATTTTATGAACAGGTTGTAGTTTTTTGACATTCATAAGTGCATGTGACATGTCTAAATTGAAGAATAAATTATTTCATTTCATTATATAAAAGGGCTTGAGTTACACATTCTGAAACATTTTTTTTACGACTAGTTATTTTCGATTTATGAAGAAAAATACGTACATAAAATATGAAATTACTATATAACATTAATAGCAATGTATATTTTACAGGAAAAATATATTTCTTTTTTTTATCATCAAAAAACATTTCTATACTAAGTTTGTAACCTACGCGATTATGCTGAAATTACATTCTTTCAAATAAAGAAAAAGAAATTGACTGGTTAACGTGATAAAGAATTATCCTTAAAACCACCATACATAATAAGTTATTCAGTAGCTCAAATCTGTAACAATAATTGCCGATAGATGGCGCTGTACCCACGGCATTAAATTTTTACACCATGTTTGTTGTTGAGATTTTTCCTGAATTAATTGGGTCGGGACCGGTACACATCTGTGTACGGTACCCTGGGTGCGCGAGTCGGACTCTCACTTGACCGGTTTTTGTTTTTGACAGCTATTCGTTAACTGGAAGTTTTTTACTGTCTGCCTGATGGTAAGCCTAACACCGTGGCCTACGTTCTTTCCAACCGCTCATGGTAATGTAAAAGAACTCACGGCGCTTAAAATCAATCTTTGTGAACGTAACAAAACCATTGTATTAAAAAATACTACTGCCAGAAATAGGTACAGTTATTTAGTTTCACATGTTCCATTTGAAACTTTTTCCAGACGTAGGTATTACGCGACGCGACTAAGCTAAGCTTTCAACGAGCGCAATTTATGTGGCGAACACTTGTATTCATCTGTCTTCCTGGTACAATTAGCTGGAAAAACGCCTTCGCTATACATGGAAATTATATTTCGACACACCGTCTTTTGTCATTAAAAATGTTATGAAAATATATTTAATCACATTGATTGGGAAAATATTTTGGCTTCAGCTGGATGAATATGGATGTCTATGAGATAATAGTACATTACTTACTGCAGACGCCGGGAAAGAGGGGCTTGCCGAGTGAGTAGGTATTGACGGCCGACCGTAGGGAGGCCGGATAGTGATACGAAGCCGACAAGCCCTTTTCACGGCGAGGCAATGAAATAAAAAAATACACCTCTCAACAAACAAATTTTAATTTTCCCTGCAATTCCTCCATAATGTATTTTTTTACGGAAGTCGTCCGTATTTCGCATCTGTAGAGTTCGAATGGACCCTATTAGGGCCATTATACACAACCTGATAATAAAAGAATCTTAATTTCTTTAATAAATAAAATAAATGCAGAGGATTTCAAATATTGTCTATGGGCTCCGGTGACTTACGTATAGATAATATTTTTAATTTAACGATCAACACATTGAATCATACAGATTTGTATTCTTAAAAGCAGTACGTGTTTAATAGGTATGAACGCGGATATTTTTGGTCCGATAACCATTCAGAAACTATAAAATATATATAAATTCAGATTCATTTATTTCAAGATAAAAATTACAATATAAATTTGAGTCTATATCAAAAATACGAGAATTTATATCATAATCGTCAATACTAAATAATATGTAGGTGTAAATTAACAAGCAATGTTTCAAAATGTAAAATAATAATAATTATTATTAGGTAAGTATCAGAGTAAATCTGTATCTCTTAGAAATAATCGTCATTACTCGAAAGAATATTATTTAAACTATGTCTACATTATCTAATAAAATATGAAACTTCAAACATATCTCCCAATAAGGATTATGACTAATACTTAAAATAGAGAATATAATAATAGAAATGTCAGGTAATTAAAAAGTCATTTCCATGTACTCGTCAACGAAGTACAGTGGGTTTTCCAACAAAAGGTTTCTCAGTTTGCGCCTAAAAGTTTCGTCAGATGTTTCGTTCCTGAGATAGGCGGGTAGACGTTCGTAATAAGTAGGACCGATGACGCGAGGGTTCTTTGTTGAAAGCGCCATGCGACGATGAACCGTTCTGAGGCGGCCTGTAGAACGAAGCTATTTCCGCGGGAAGTCTATGCGTACGAATTGAGAAATATTATTTCTTACAAATAATGCTAAATCAAATATGTATTGTGAGTAGTGCGTCATAATGCGTTGAGATTTGAAAAGTTCTCTGTTGGGGTGCTTGTGTTTAACTCAAACAAGTGTATGGGTTGCTCGTTTTTGCACGATTAACGAAATAAGAGAATGTACACTTGTTTCAGTGCCTCCCTGAGATCAATGGTTTCAATTTCCTCAAAGCAAAGACGGCACTACTCTTTCTGCTACTTTATTGCATAAACAGTCAATACGGCACTTCCAATTCAAATTTGAGTCGACAATGAACCCAAGAAACTTACTCTCGTCGCAAAGCGGCATCGGACAGCTAGCCATGCACTGTGGAACCGAAATTCATCGACCAGCGAAAAGCATTATGTTGGATTTTGTTAGATTTAATAAGAGCTCATTTGCTGAAAACTAGTTTTTTAATTGACTGCAAGCGTCGTCAATCTTCAGGCTTAGCTGGTTTTGCGCATTTTGCGCAGCACGGTTGTATCGTCCGCAAACAATACAGATAAACCAGCAACAATGTTCGACGGAAGGTCATTTATGAACAATATAAATAGGGTATTTCCCAGGGCAGAACCCTGAGGAATGCCAATATTTACGTCCCCTGCGTCGGATTGAAGTGATTTGCCGTCAGTGAGAAGTTTCACAACTTGTTTGCGGCCCGATAGGAACGAGGTGAACAGATTGTGGGCATTGTTTTGGATGCCATACAGATAAAGTTTATTCAATAGTAATTCGTGACTAATAACGTCGAAAGCCTTTGATAGATCACACAATATTCCTGCCATTTTGTTCCTGTCGACCAACCCAGTCATGATACAGTGGAATATCCTGTAAGCCGCAGTGGTCGTAGACATCTTTCGTCGGTACGCAAACTGATTTTGTGTAAACAGGTTATTCGACTCTAGATGACAAATAAGGTGAGACGACAGGACAGATTCCACTAGTTTGGAAACAGTGGGCACTATAGTAATTGGCCTATAATTCTTTACATCGCACCTGTCAGCCTTTCCCTTAAAAACCAGACACACTCTTGTATTTTTTTAAATATCTGGTTATGTTCGAGTTTCAAACATAAGGTTTATAAGGACGACAAGGACGCCGCCAATAACCGGCCATACCCAAAGAAGAATATTAGGTGATATGTCAAAGACATCAACAGTTCCACGCATTTTGAGCATAGAAAGAAAAGCCCTATTTAGCAAATCACGAGTTACGAGTGGCAGGGCAAAAACGGGCACATCACCTGACGCTGCCAGGTGCCTACGAAGAAACTGCGTGGATTGTATGTCACTATGTATAGTATATTTAGATGCCACACTAAGAAAATGAGAATTCAGGGCATTTGATACATCTTTCTTCTCTATTTCGAGGTTTGACGCACCATTGCGAAGGCACATATTCTGAGATCTCATCTTCACTCCCACCTCCTCATTTACAATCTTCCATATTTCTTTAGCCTTATTGCCGCTCACCGTCAGTCTGTTTTCGGTATATGACCATAAAGCATTATATATGTATAATTAAGCTGTTTAGTCTGAGGCGCTACCGCGAAAGCACCATCGCATTTTCTCTTTCTATCGCTCCAATGAGAAATGTCATTTGAGCGACAGAGAGAAAAAATATGAGTTTGTTTACATTGAGATATTTACATTAAAATTTTAAAAAAATACTTTCCCTAGGCCTTCAATGTTGTATGAAATTCCTTTACAGTTCTCTCGACTTGTTGTGCCCGAAACGTGATAATTTGAAGTCTGTTATAACGAATCAATATTTCATTGCATGTTTGAGAAATCATTTTTTACATTATTCATAAACGTATCACGAGTATGAAAACTATTTTTAGTTTAATTACTTTAAACTTTCGTTGTTTTGTTACTTTGACGTTTGTCCTTTCTAGAAAATGCCATAAAGCATTACGTTTACATAGATAAAATACACACAATTACTGATCAAAAGCTTGTTAATTTTCTCATTATCTATGCCAAATAAGTATTTATGTAATTGTTTCCTATGAAATAGGTACATTTCATAGGAAACAATTACTAAACTCGAATTAAAAAGTGTCATTATCAATACTAAAAATTAAAAATGGTTAGATCTAAGTTTAACATGCAAGTGATCAACTAGCAGAACATTTTGTTAAATTGCCACATCTATTATTTTCTCTATAACCAGGGCAATGAGTAAAATAAATCGTTCAGCAAAATTATAGGCGAAAAAAAATTTATGCCCGCTCCAGCAGGGCTTCGCATTAAAGCGATGTTTTATATTCCTTCGCCCCATATTCGTAAGGGTAATTGGTTTTGAATTCCTTACCGCTTTATATGCCCCTCGTATTTACTTGAATATGGAACTACGAGGAAGATTCAATGAAGCACAAAATTCGTATCTATTCGGTATTGTAATTAACATGGAATTTCAGTTGCTTTGCAAAATACATAGGTATAAATAATAAATGTGTAGAGTAAAACCTGTATCAAAATGGACGCCTTGCCAGTAATTAAAATGTTTCAATGTATGATAGAAAATTTATTCAGTAAAATTTTAGAATTACTTGGAGATTCTAGTGTTTCAATAACGTTATTTGACAAACATGATGCACATTTTAAAGATTTTTAAGAAATATTTTTTCCTACACATTGAAAGATGTCAAGTAGTGGAGGGGCGTTCATTTCACATTGGCAGAACCATCTATTTATAAAGACTGCATTATATACAGGATGTCCTAAAACCAGGATGCCCTAATCAGCTATCCGTGCATTATCCTCGGTTTATTGGGCACTATGTATGATAAAATCACAATAATTATATTTTTACCCATACCTATAAACTTGTACTGTATTTGTAATAACTACACTGTCCGAATTGAAAAATTACCACGTCTACCAGGAACACATAAAAGTGCAGAAATTTCCGTCAGCCTCAGTCGCGATCGTTGGAACACATCAGACAGCGAGCGCAGCAAAGACTGCAGCAGAAAGCGTGCGCCATAAAATTGGCTGTAAACTGGAAACGTTTGATTCAGCACAAAGTACAGTTTGAGTACATTGTCATCGGTCAATAGCGGACGAGACATCCTATTTGCTTTGTTTTAGTAGGTACTGCACTTTGTAGAGATGATTTGTGAACGAAAATGAGGTTGTTATCTTGTATGCGGTGTTTTCGGACAAATGGTAATTTTGAATGCAACCTTGTAACGTACCTCGATCTTTGTTCTTTTCTATATGCTGCTTTATTATTGAGGTTTGCAATGAAGAGCATTTGTATGGTATTGTATTTATTGACCGAGGGAATGAAAATCTCCGCATCATCTTCGACGAAAACGCTTCCGTATGTCCGGATTTCCGGTTGTTCGCCTGTACAGGTCGCATTTCTCAATAGATTCTCATCCAATTGTTTGAGCAGGTTCTATAATTATTTAGAATTTTATTTTCGAGTCAGGTTTTAGAAATTTTCAATTTTTTTTATTTAATTAAAATACACTCTCGATGACAATAGTAATGTTGGTCTCTAGTAATAAATATTAAAGGACAAAATATTGTATGTAGGAATGATTATCATGTTGCTTAAATCCCAACGAGCATCTAGCCATAATATAGTTTAACCAACAGAATAAATACTTCACTCACGACGCCCAAGAAAGAGTTAGGAACCACAAACTGCTTTAAAGTAGAACAAATAACCCAAACTGAGTGAAAACTACTCCGCTCAGACAGAGTTAAGAGTTACGTGTTACCATGTTATTTACAATGTTCACCTCACTGCTCACCTCACCATTCACCCCTAGTATATCTCGACACCGGGACTCGTTATAACAGCTCGTAATCAGAGGTCTGACGCATTAGTTCGCCTAGGGTTAGGTGAAGCGAAGAACAGACTACTAGGATAACAGTACCTACAGCAACTTGGCCGGCGATATAATAAATAGCTTCTGTTTATTGTTTACTTCAACAATTGAGCCTCAGCCTGGACTCCGGTTTCACCTTTTACTTCTTAAAACTTCTGCTAGATGATAACTTATTTATTAGGTTCCGTAACCTCCCATTATTTCTTCTCATAATTTATAAACTACGCTTCCGGCACTTAAGGGAAAATCCCAGCGTTAACGCTAAGAAAAGATTGCGAGTTCGATTAAAATGTAAATTTGACTCCAAATGTGTGTCTCAAGGACAGGCGGATAAGCGTAATCCCTGTGATTAATTGTACAACAAAAAAGGGCCTTCGCTGATCCTACGCTGATGATCCAATCACGCTCGGCGAAACCGTTCGTTTGAGGGTGAATCTGTTCTGATGCTAGACTTAGGAATCTTAAGATTTTGGGAGTGGTCCATACTATATTTTTATTGATAGTAGACTTATTGTAGAATTCAAAACTGTTGCCGGCTTTATTTTTGTTAACTATCGTTTTTAAGAAATATTTTTTTGAATCTTATCTTTGACATCCCATACGTTTGGAGGCATTAATGTGCCTTTTTTTTTTTTTTTTTTTTTCATGGCTTTCACTCCTTGCTGACTTTGGCAAGGGGTATTTCGCCAATGTCGCCGTATACAGACATATCACACGAAAGGAGAATGATCATAATAAAAATTTAGATTTTTGTGGAAGGATATGTCTGGGAACCTAAAACAAATAATAACACATATTAAGGACGGACAGGTGCCTTGGTATGCTTCGAAACAAAAAAAAAAAAAACATCAACTTGACAGCTGACAGATGTAAAATGTGGCAGTTACGTCTATGTTCCTAGATGTAACTGCCACATTTGACACCTGTTTATAGATGTAACTGCCACATTTGACACCTGTTTATAGATGTAACTGCCACATTGCTTCTCATAAAAACTTAAGGTTCCCAATAGTTCTAATATTTTAGGACGCGATAGATGCACCTTCAATTCGGTGTGGTAAGGTGTAAGCTGTCACTCCTATCGGGCGACGTATAAAATCATTTAATTAAAATTAAAATATTAAAAAATATTTTATTAAAAGAATGTTGAGACATACGAAATGTTAAAAAACCAGGTTTTGATTGGTATCGTAAAAAAATACAGCACACTTGACATATCTAAAAACAAATCGTATCATCAATTTCCATTTCATTCGTAACAAATTATCATACGTTTCATGTAGGCTGGACCCATCCAGACCCGAGGGAAAAGAATATCGTGTCCTAGAAGTATATTTTTATTACCCATCGCATTTCAATAAGTCAAGTGCGCTTACCTCCAGATGCCTGTCAGAACGAGCATGCAAAACACATCGAAATGCAAATAAGACAAAACCAATTGAGCCCCTGGATACAATTTTTTAAACAAAAAACTGATTGCAAAATGAATTAATGAACACCCTCAGATTTCGACCTCATTTTCAAACCTGGGAAAAACGTAAAGGCGGATTTGGTTAACAGATATATTTAAATAGGTTATTCAAGTTCATTAGTGAGGCCCCTTAGGAATTAATTAGTATTCCTTTGATCTTTTCCGTTCTTTAACCAAAATATCTATTAAATAATCAACCTTCTATAAAAAGCAATTAACTGGGTGCTCACTTTGAAAATCGTACCTATATATTCAGTTGTGGATAAATTATTGAAATTTAATATGCTGCTGCTTGATGTTGGTGGCGAAGACATGAGTGATCCGTTTTCAATAGGTCTGAAACTCACGCGAGAAAAAAAATAAAAAATAAAAATTTTGGATAAATTGTTTTTATTATAAATACTGTGAACTTGGTGGATGTTTGGCTCTACCTATGTACCTATAAAACTCGTTACTTCTCATAATGCCTATCTTCACCTACAACCACCACGACTACCACGCGCCAACTTTCAATTCAACACGACATGAAACGAAGATTGATGCGCTAAAGGCGAAGTAATAACGGGATTTGAAGGCACCAAGCCAGCACAGCACCTTTGGATGAAAATGAACAGTAAGTTTAACGATATATAAAAAGCACTATTTATTGTACACAATAACGGTAAATATACCTACATGTTACACAAGATCACAGTACAAAGGCGAACTTATCCCTATATCGGATCTAATTCATATAACTTTAAAGTAATTGAGCGAAAGTACGTAGAACCGGAGGTTGTAAAGTTTAGTACCTAAATTATATGAAAATAGAATTGTCAATTATCTACGTAAATATATGCAATATCTACTGCTTTCAGTATGTCACATTTTGAGTGGTTAAAATCAGTTGCGTATATTCTTTGCTAATATTACTATCCGAAGATATCTTTCTTTATAAGAGACGTTTGAATCGCGGTGTGACAGCAGTGGGTAAATGTGCCGCTATCTTGTCGGGGGGATAAGCTGTGGACAGAGCTACCATGAATCTTCCCGATAAGGCGTTTAGCGGAGACATCTACAGTAGGCCTGTTGTCCTGGTAGCTCTGGTACAAAATGAACTGTTTCATCACAATATTGTAAATATGTACTGGCATAATACGCAAACATACGGAGCTACAGTCCATACCCATGGGTATAATAGTATTTTTCCTAAATTGTACCTCTATCTGACACTCATGTGCAAGTTTTAAACCAAAAAAAAAATTGAATTCAAATATTGTATTTTAAAATCGACCTGTAAACGAATATAAATGTGAAATCACCGAAATGTAACATTTACTTGATTTGAGAATATATGTATTGGAATAAATATTAATATGTTGCAGTTTAACCTATAAGTATTGTACTAAGCAAACTATAGTGAACTATTTTTCCTGGGCATTATCAATAAGTCAATTAAGCTACGCATGACACTATTTTTAAATTTTCCATTGCAATTTGACAAATGTTGTGCTGGGACTTGGAACTCTCATTATAATACAATGAAATAAGAAAAAGTATCGCACAAAAACCAAAAAAATACATATTTTTCCAATTTTTCATGTCGATGCTTGATCATGCCTGCTGTATATGGTTTCTTTGCGGCCCGTGTTCAAATGAAACTGCTTACATAAGACATTTTTGGCGGTATTCCCTGTCGGAGGATAGCAATTTAAAAAGACTAATGGTTTTTAAACCTTATTCGTGTAATACATAATATTTATAGTGATTATTCCTATACCTTTGAATAATAGTTTCAAACAATGCCGTTGCTGAGTACATCGTATAACTGAAGGCAACAACTGTCAACTTCACCATATTAGCCATACATCGTTATCGAGGGAGCAAAAATGATTTGACATACCTACCGAAAGATTATGAGTTAACAGAAGTGACACTTATATCCAGCAACATTTATGTCTACGAGTTTAAAAATTCAAACACTTCAATCACTTTTCCTGCTTGTCATTGTCATTTATTAATTATTGTTAATAATAACTGTGTTCAAAATATAATTATCAACCGCTTTTAAATATGCCGCGAAGGGCGTGCATTGAATTTGCGTAGTTGTGTATAAAAGATTATCCCGAATTACAGGCTCGCTATACAAAATATTTTGCTCTAAGTGCAAAAAAACTGTCGAAGAGATTATGGAGGATAATTAGGCTACGGTAGTATAAAATTAATGATACTAATAATTAGCCAATATTATTTAGCGTTTGAACTACACACTTATGTGCCATTAATGAGATACTATTTGTGTTCATACTTATGATTATGTCTTATTAATTTACATGAAACATTAATGTTTTTCAAGCTACTATTAAAATCTTGACACTAGTTCGAAATTTTTGAGAGATTTGGAGTATAGAAGTAGGGATTACTTTTAAGGACCTTTTTGTAATACCCTGTCACAATGTTGAGACAATTGTTTATTTATAACAACTGTTATATTATTATACCATGGTATGCAAATAAACTTGTCATTATTATTCTGTAAAGAACTGCATATATTACAACAATGAACTGCAATTTCCCGTCACTAAACGATAAAATCGCTTCACATAAATACGATTAAAGAGATCTCTTGAGCTTCCTAAACTCCTAGTACTAAACCAGCATCGTCATGGCCATTCATTAGACTAGGCTAGACGTTCCTACAGGCCGGATCATGATCGGGATGTATTAATAAAACCTGACATTGACGAGGGTAATGTCAAATAGATTGTGCATCTTTGGGTTCAATTTCTAGTCGATAGAATAACATTTCGTATTCTAAACTGATATACTCCGTGAGCCCGAATAACCATGGATTTCGGAGATTAAACAAATTCAAAAGTTATAAATATTATGCAAAGATATATTATTTTTTGCATTTATGATATTGTTGTGTTTATAATATGAAGCGATTCTAAGAGCACAATACCGACTGTATTTGGCTTGTCTTTTCTACCCAAATCTCTCAAAAAATTTGAACTAGTGTCAAGATTTTAATAGTAGCTTGAAAAAACATTAATGTTTCATGTAAATTAATAAGATACAATCATAAGTATGAACATAAATATCTAACCCCGCGCTTTTTTCCACATGACATTTAGTGAGACTACATAGTTGTGTCACAATTCTGTTTACTAAATTTTTTTCCACACAAACAAAATCGGCTGACCTCATTAAATGGTAGGGGAGCCCAAGACGGTATTTACTCGAGGGCGGGGTCATCATCCGCAATCTGCCTAATCATACTAACCAAATTACACCCGTAATCAGCAAGCACCTTAACCTCTAGTCTACGGAAATGCCAGAAATGCACGGCACATAGCTCACTCGACCACAGTGCGGTGTTGTCCGTCCATACGTGCTAATTGGTCCTTTGAAATTTAACCGCCACACGGATGAGTGAAATATGTAGTTCGTTAGTGTTTCATGGCGTATGGTGCAAAAATTATTTCGATTCAAAAAGTACAGTCACTTCATATATATCAGGGCGAAATAGGTTCTCATAAATATCTGCATACGACTATAAACTCTATAAAGTGCTAGAGCCAACGTTCGGGCTGTTAGGAAAACTTGCTCTTTAGCAGTTAACATTAAGTATGCATGGTATTACAAATGTTGATTTGATGACGTAGATAGGTTCATAATAATAATCGAACTAATTGGCTGTGGTTAATTATGTTCACATGAGATAAATATCATTTTTAAATTTCTTAATTAGAAAATAACTCATTTATTTATTTATTTACAAGAACGATAACAAAAGTACCAATTGCACTTGATATATACTTTTAAATACCTATGTATTAAGTTGCCTTATGCATATAAGGAAAAAATCTACTTAATTCACACTATACATTCTTATAACAAGAGAGGCATCTAGACGCAAGCCTTGGCAGTCTATCTACAAAAATATCCAGTTGTGGATCCGTGCGCAGGAGTCCATCGAGCGAGCCGACCATGTCGCAGAGCGGTGGGTGGCGGCGCGCCTCATATATTTTATAGTAGGACAACAAGATACCTATTAACTGTATCTGTATGCAAACGTCTTCATCCTGTTACCTGGTATGTATTAATTAGTGTGTAACCTCAACATGTATCCCGCAATGAAGCTACTCGCCGTGCTCAGCATCGTGGCGGCCGCACGAGCTGTAGGAGACTGCACTAAACCAAAAATATAATTACGTGGTGCGATTCGTAAGAACGTCGTCACAAAAATCATGTAAGGAAACAATACAGCCCTCAAGTGGCAAATTTTAACTTTTTAATTTTCTAACTTGTTGCATACCAGTTGTTTGTAACAAGAAAGCTATTGTATATGCTCAGTATAATGGTATGTGTTATACTTTAGGATAGGTTCTCTCATTTTTATTTTTTGTAATCATGCTGTGCATGCATGTTTTGGGTGGCATTCCCAACCAAAACCTTCGAATTATCAACTTTTCCACATGTAATAAATGTCATCTCTTTTGCGTGCCTATTAAATAAATAAATAGATAAATAAATACTCTCTTGTAGTATAATGTTCATAAGTGACTCCAAAGACCGAAGTAACGAATTTGGATAATTACATAACATGGTTAAAGTGAATGCTACGACGACTAAATCAATCGTTAAACCAAAATCTGATGAGTTTTGGCTAAAGTGTACATGGCTTGGCGATAGTTCTTGTTCTCATATCGTAGTGGTTTTAGTCAACCACCTAAAAATAACAGAGTTAAATTGTATTCAAACTATCTATACTCTCTAAATTGCTAATGCATCACACATTCACGTTTCAATGATTATAAACTGTCGTTGAGGGAATTCCATCTGCATGAAATGAAGGTTTCTTCATTTCAAGAATATACGAAGGTGTTATATATGGTTAGAAAATATTATTAATCGTGTGTATGGGATTTGAATAATATCGTGCAATCTCCTCAAGCGTCATTGGTACTGCACTATCTTTACTGTTGCTAATATTCAGTAGTTTCGACTGTGTTAACGAAGCGGGGGTAATAAGACCTCACATCGGTGACCATACTTAGTGCTCCCGACCATAGGAATACCAGCAAACGACACAATTTGGAAATATTTAATATAGTTGAGTTCTGGTTTCCGGGCATTCAACCTCGTTGCTACATCTCATTTGGGACGAAGCCCGACCCCGGTGCGACAGCACTGGTCCCGCTATGTGACGTTGATCCATTAGAAGAAAACCCACTAGTGATAAAATATCAGGATCAACTACCAAGAAAAGACATTCACAAAAAACTAAAAGAATACAAAATTATAACGGAAAGATTGAAGGAAAGGGCTGCATTGATTAACAAACTGCTGTTTTCTAATGATGGCAATATATAACATTCTCCTGGATCATTTATGTGCATTGTATTTGTCATTATAAACATTGCTGTTAAATAAAACTCTTCTAAATTCTAAATACTATGGTACTCCTCGCTGTGTTTCATCACATCATCATCAGACGAAAGATATTCACTGCTGAACATGGGCAGTATGTTTCATAGTATAACAACACATTGTTTTCAGATTTCATGTAAAAATTCACACCCTAATCTTGTATGAACGGACAACTTCTTCAAAACGGCTAAGATTCCACAAGGTCGTTTCATAACACTAGACTATAAGGTTATCTGTGCTATAAAATCAAATTGCGTAAGTTATTATATATTTATTCGTATATAAAACAGTCGACTTGCCAACATGACGGATGAAAAATTATCAATGACACACACGGGCATCATCAAGAAATGAATAGGATAATCTTTATTATTGGAAATAGTTATAGTGGAAGAGTAAATATAACCAGAGTTCTATTATTGATAAGGTGACTCTCTCGTATTACTTATAAACGGATCAGTTACTATACCCGAAAATATATTATCAAGCTCTTAAATTAATTATCATCGAGTGTGTGGCTGTTTTCCTTATTTTCGTGTCCGATTTACGTTATGGTTTCGTCTAAATCGAAATGGTTGTTAAAGCAAGCCAAGCTATACGTACTTACTACTTTTTCTCAGTGAGAGATACATACTTGCTACCTTCTATGTTCAGAGCATTCAATGTTACCCAAAATAGCTCTAGACAAATCACATTTAATCTAAGTAGGCGTATGATGTGTGGGACTGTTTCCTAAGAATATTGTACATATTTTTAAGCTCAATAAATGTTTGTAATATATCACTATAATAAAGATATATATTATATATACCTATATTTATTATAGACTCAGACACAAGAATCTACCCCACAAAAACCTCTTTAATTGGGAGAAATCCTTGTTAAAGTGCATCATTAAATGATAAGAGACCCTTATCATTTAATGATGCACTTAAACAAGGAAACCATCGGATAGACAAGAATCGTTTTAATAGTTTACGACAACGATTATCTACGGCGAATCATAGAAATGCACGGAGACCTCCAAAAAGACCTACTCTGAAAATAAGAAGACTTCATACGAAGCAACGTTCAGCATCTCACCAACGCTCATCCACCGACGAATTTTCCTACCACTCCTCGTTTCCAATATTGGCTAAAGGCTGCACAGCCGGTCGATTGTGGCAAACTGGCTGCGGCTAGTCGGTCTTCCTTTCCCATACCAGAGCGTGTCACTCCTCACAAACTTGTGCCCCATGGTATATCCGGCTCGTCCGGGTCAGGCTTGCTTCCTGGCTGGGTGTGGTACCTATGTTCATGTTCATGTTCATGATTTTTAAGCTCAATAAAATGTCATATTTATAAAACGGCAATCATATAATTGAAAAGATATCAGACATTCAAAATGGAAAAGAAAAATTTTACTGTACGGTTCCGGGTCAATATAAAGATATAACTTACCCAGCAAGTCATAATATATCTCTGCACTTCGCTGTCTGGGCATCGCATCGCATTTACAGGGAGGTGCACAGATATTTTTGATTGAGTAGTAACTGATATTAAATATTAGGAGCTCAAAACAGTAGCAGGTAAACAACCGAAATGGTGATTGGTATACCGACAAGAACTTATCTCTTAAAACTATGATGTTAAATAATACTTCATTAGGTAGGATTTGTTACAGTATAAGTAAGAGCTAAGAAGTTTCGAATTGTAAGCAAAAATTATCTAAATTTTGCTTGCCTTTTTTGAGTGCAAGTCACTAAAATTTACTTGCAGTAACTATGCTAAATCATTGGCGATAAAGTTAATTGTATTGTATTGTATTGTTAAGAGTATTTGTATTGCATTGTATTGTATTCGCAATTTAAAGTTGATTCCATATTGGACCCTAAGCCTTAAAATTAGAAGTCTTCCCTGTTTCTTCTACAAACCTAGACGATTTTATTTGAAAAGGTTTAGGTGGCGACCTTCTATCGGAAGCGGTAAACCCTCATTTGATCCGGTCCAAACCGTGCCCGCAAAGCATTAGATAAGGTCGCGACGCGCAGCTTTGCAATCGATTAAACCGGAATCGACCCTTCGTATAACCGACTTTATATAACTCGAGTTCAATTTGGACCGTAATTGTGTAGAATCGAGTGATGGCCCGTTTCAAGTTATGTACAGTTTTAGATTTTACTTAACCCAGCTCATTGTGTTTAGGCGTGAAATTATAAGAACTGGAGAACTTTACTTGGATTTATTTTCAAAAGGTTGCTGCTATCATGGGAAATGCTTTGAGGACGGTAATCGGATTTTCATGTACGGTTTGTTCTACGCTTAGAACAAAACGGATTTATTTTTCCAATTTGTCCTACGATGAGAGAGAAAAATCGCAGGACAAAACGGATTACATCAATTAATGTCATTTGTCACGTGTTCTTTGCATGATGTTCTATCAGTCTTACTTACCTTAGTTCCTATAATATATCACTTGAGTACCTATCATCGAATTTTAAAAGAGGCTTAAATAAAGAAATCTTTACTTAAAACGTCTTGAAGAATAAGTTGCTTGTCGTCAGACAGGCCATGTACTAATTTACCACCGTCGTTGTAAATAAATATCACTCCTGGACGTCACTATTGCTTTCTGATGAATCCGCCTCTTTAACACGCCTCTAGTTTTTAGGGTTCCGTACCCAAAGGGTAAAACGAGACCCTATCACTAAGACTTCGCTGTCCGTCTGTCACCAGGCTTATCATGAACCGTGATAGTTAGAAATTCGAAATATTCACAGATGATGTATTTCTGTTGCCGCTATAACAACAAATAATCCATATCTAAATCCTTTAATTGAGGTGTGCAATAAAGAGTATTTGTATTGTATTGTTGTAAATACTTATAGAATAAAAATAAATATTTAAGATTGCCCAATACAACAAACGCGACTTTTTGCCGTTTTTATAGATAATCGTACGGATTCCTTCGTGCGCGAGTCCGACTCGCACTTAGCCGGTTTTTTGTTAGGTTAAATCAAAATCGATGTCTTACGTGCACGCATAAAATCATGAATTCACATGTGTATCATACACGACGGAACTGTTTTAATACACGAAATACATATTTATTTTATTACTCAACAGTTTTAAATGTGGTATAAGTATGTGTAATTGTAGTCTTTGGTAAATATAACCATTATCTCGTGAAGATATTTTACGACAATATCTAAACTGTCCTTCCTGTATAAGCGACTGACTTCTCCATGTGTAAAGAGACAGTGAAACGCCATTTGTTTATGTCAGCTTAGCGAAATGCCGAGTCACGTACAATTCGAGGAACATACAGTATGTTTCATGCCAAAATTGGACAGGATTAAACAGGAAGGATTTATTTTAATTGCGTTTCGAGGATGTTAAGGGTGGGTTGCACCAAACCGTCTGTAATCGTAAGCTGTGTTCGTTAAAATCGGATCGTAAGAAAAGTTTGACAAGTTTCTATGGGATGACAGCTGCCGGCGCCATATTTGACGATGACCGACCTGTGATCGTATGTTGGTGCAACCCACCCTAAATCTGTAAAACCTACTACCTCTTCCTACATGTAATCTAAAACTTACATAATAAGTTAGTATTAGGTTTAACATACCTAATAATAGACTAACCTTTACGTTTAGAGAAATACGACTAACCTTTAGATGACGGTGGGTATTTCATATTTATCATTTCATGTATTGTGAATGTGGGTACCTGAAAAAAGGATAAAGGGTAGTAATTTAATTTATTTATTATATCGTTTTACCTTAGTCAACCTACAAAACAAGGTGGAAAGATGCAGTGCTAAAAAACATGATAGAGTATCAGGCACCCGAAAACGATGTCTAGGATACCACCATAGCTAGGAAAAGAGAGAGAGAGAAAAAAACCTTATTCGATCTAGAGTCAATATTAGTATAATTTTGTAACAATTCTACGATATCCATGCAAATCACAAGTCACTTATATCTATTACTTTTTGTATTTGTAATATTTGTAATAAGTAGATAACTTTGCAAGTTTATCTTCACTGTATGACATTTAATTTTGTTGTAATTGTAATCTCCAAATTATTATTCCTTCTTGAACTGTAAATTAATATTTTGACATGAAAAATGTATTACTTGTTATAGTCAGACTTTCTTAAATTGTAAATTAATATTTTGGCATGTAAAAGCCCTTGTGGCCTATTTGGAGAACAAATGTTTGATTTTGATATGATATTAAACAACGATTTACTTATGTATATATTTCCTTCACGATATTTCGTTCTCACACATCTCTCTAAATCGACAAATTACAAGCTAAAAAAGATTTCAGCGCTTGCATTCTTCCACACACAATAAAAGCAAAAAAACGGCTTCATCGTTACTATCTAAAACCTTAATTATTAACCTAATGCAATGTTATCCTACATCCAGTTAGTTGGAATTTTAATATCAGTACATTTGCCATAATCAGAGTACCTACAAAACAATACATTTTAAAATTTGCAAGGTCTTTTAACCTCATATATTTTTTGCCAGTTTTTACTATGAGTACATTGAAGTAACACTCCAAAACGTTTATACCTACATCATTCAACACAGGACATCCACCACACCATAATGATGAGTTAAGCAACTACTGCTACACTACTAATATCCTCCCCAAATCGAAAGAATGCCATATTTTATCGCGTACTGCAATGCCATATTTTATTACGTATATTTATTACGTATAAATAATATTCATAGAATTTATATCATGGATGGGGAGGCGCTTTAGGTTTATAATCAACAATTCTGTAATCAAATTTGGGGAATTATTTTAGTATTCCTCTGCTACGATCCATTTTTAGGGTTCCGTACCTGCAGGGTTCAAACGGGACCCTATTGCTGATACTCACGCGTCCATTCGTCCGTCCGTCGTCAGTCACAAAATTTTGATCCCAAAAGAATGTTTTAACTTCCCATTGACCTATGAACTTTTTCAGCCGTCTTCGAGAGTATTGGGATCCTTGGTGTCGACATCTCCAGCGACGTCCAATTTCGGAGCCATTTAGAAGGCAAAGCCAATCTGGCATCCAAAAAGCTAGGTGTGCTCAATAGAGCGAAGCGGTACTTCACCCCGGGACAGAGACTTCTATTATATAAGTACCCACATGGAGTATTGCTGTCACCTCTGGACGGGAGCACCTGGATGCCAGCTTGGGTCTTTTGACTCGCTTCAGAGACGTGCTGTGCGGATTGTAGACGATCCCAAACTCACAAGCGATGTTGAACCGTTAAGTTTAAGGAGAAACTTTGCCTCCTTGTGCGTGTTCTATCGCTTGTATAGTGGG
The DNA here is from genome assembly GCA_963556455.1 of Epiblema foenella. NCBI lineage: Eukaryota > Metazoa > Arthropoda > Insecta > Lepidoptera > Tortricidae > Epiblema > Epiblema foenella. The sequence goes on from OY747100.1 coordinate 5,700,426, forward strand.
TTGTGCTCCGAAGAACTGTTCGACATGATGCCCACGACCACTTTCTACCATCGCACCGCTCGCCGTCGGCAGGGCATTCATCCTCACACCTTAGAACCGAAATGGTCGCGTACGGTGCGGTTTCATAGGAATTTCCTTCCACGGACGCTCCGGTTGTGGAATGAGCTCCCGGGGTTTTCCCGAGGGACTACAGTATGGGGTTCTTCGAGGAAGGAGTGTATACATTTTTAAAAGGGCGGCAGCACGCATGTGACACCCCAGGAGTTGCAAGCGTCCATAGGCTACGGTGACCGCTTACCATCAGGCGGGCCGTACGCTTGTTTGCCACCGACGTGGTATAAAAAAAATTTGGTGATTATATTTATTGTTACTTATATTTTACCACCAATTATATTGCTAAATCAGATTTTTTACTTGAAACTTCCTTATTTTTCCTATTAAAATATTATTATTTTGCGATTGGTTCTAAACCCTAAATGTGCTAAGTCAGTTTTTTTCTTTTAATTTCCATGATAGTTTGTGTGAAATTTAAGACTTTGTTTATGTAATAGGATCAATAATAAGAGCAGATGAAAAAACCGTGTCTCTTTTATAATTAATCAAGTCTGCATGTTACATGGCAGGCGACAAAGAAGTATGGAAGAAAACGATGTGCTCCACTGAAACTATTTACCTGAATAACAGAATACTTGTACTTCAAAACATAAGGCAGGCATCCCTGTGCTCGACACTAACCCCATACTTGACACTTTCAATTTTGTTTCAAGAATCGGGCACCTAGGCGTCAAACATTGGGGCATTTACCATACCTAAATATGAAAGGTAATACGATTTGAAACGGGATATTTACCATGTATATTTGTATTTTTGAGTTCCCGATATAGTTCTCGCGCATTGATACTGTGAGTGTGGTGTGTCGTGACCGTAATCGAGTTTCAAGTGACAAGGCGGACGGTGGTAGTGACGGTGACACTGTGCGAAAAAAGCGAACCAGGAAGAGGGTAGATCGCTATGGTGTGTGGGTAGTCTACAACTAAAACTCGCAGCACGTCAGTTAATCCTTGATAATGGCGCTTGCAACAGTGCCGAAATATCGGGAACTCAAAAATACAAATATACATGGTGAATATCCCGTTTCAAATCGTAATTCTAATGTAAATGACCATGTAAGCTTAAAATCTTATATGAAAGGTAATAAAACATCATCGTAAGCAATTCCACACTGTTTGAATATTCTAACTAATTTTACCATCCAATATCTCCACCATTCTAGTCATGTCAGAAACAAATAAAATATATTCACCACTTGCATTAGAGAACACGCCACTGATTGGTTTCCTCGAAAACTACTATTCAGCGAATCGGCTACTTGCTTGCTTTAGATGACCGGATGAATTTCAGTTTACTGGCAGTGTAAAGCTAGCATGAGTAGCATGGTCGCAATTATGTCGGACACATAGCATTCTTCCCTTACTAGCAAGTATGTAAGAAGGAAAGGGACTAACAGGGATGTTTATTAAAATTTATTTCTCCAAAAGAAATAAGGCAAAAAATATGCCAAATCGTGAAAATCCTATTCAAATATCTCAAAACATAACGAAGCTACAACCGTTTTAATGTTGCTGGTTAGAGAGAAAAAGCGCGACAGATCAGTGACGTCACTGACCACAAGCGCCATAGCCAATGACGATCGTTCCTCCAAAACAAAGGTGCCTCCTCTTAAAACCTTGAAGACTTATAAAAATTATGTAATTAATTTATTCTTTTGAGTTACTTTTTTCGCCATTTAATTAAGAATTTGATCCTTTGTCGAGAAAATTCTAAGTTATTAATTTTGTTATTTTGTGTCAACATCCCTATTCTATATGTATATATATATCCAACATAAACGCAATCATGCTAGGGTGGATTACAGACAATATTAATTTAATTTTGTACAAATTTATGTAGGGTACCTACGGCAAACACTAAAGTATGTAGCAGCACATTTTGTTTATATTAACAAATTTAATATCTAATAACACGTTGAATAATTTTCTTAATGAGCCTATTTACATATGCCGAGTGTGGTCTGTAATAGGTGTGAATAATCATTTAAATGCCCGTAACGAATAAATATTGGCTTCATTAAATTGACATTCTACACTAGTTTTTTGGGTTCCGTACCCGTAGGGTCCAAACGGAACTATTGCTGTTACTCACGCAGACACACAGGTTTACAGGCAAACGGTTGGTGCTGCAGTCTTCAAATTTTCACAGTATAAACACCTTGTTCACCCAAAACCATACAAAATGTCAAAACTTATTTTTAAAAATTTAAGGGAGGCTAACTTACAGCTAAAGAGGGGCGCAAAAAAATGTATTACTTACCCCATCGAGTGGGGTATCGTTATTTAGAGCTCGTTGAGTAGATTAATAATGTATTAATGTGTTGTGTTGATAAATGATGTATTTTCTGTTTTAAACATTACTCGAAAACGAAGGAATGAGAAGCCACCAAAGTCAAGTGCAAAATTTTGTTCCGATATTTTTTTACTTTCCATTGACCTACGCACTTAAAATTTGGTGATATGGTATGATTATTATTACGTATACTTTACCAACGAATCTTACGACACTAATAAATGTCATTTTTCCTTTGAAATTTCCTTATTTTTTTTTACTATTAAAACCGAATTGATTTTGCGGTTAGTCCGGAACCCCAAATGCACGAAGTCCGACACGCACTCAGCCGGTGTTTTTATCAAAAAGAAAAAACAGAATTTGGTATACCTAAGTGCTTTGTAATAGTAATAATATAGTGAGTGTTTTTATTTTGGAGCAATTGGTAAACGACGATCCGTTTCTCAGTAGTTAACTAATAAACAACGCAAACAATTGTCTATATACTAGATACCTATAAACCTTTATTGACCACAAAAGTATAGGCTAGCATTAGAAACCACCATCGCCTATCATCTCATGTTGTCACTGTTCTTTCAAAATCTCGAACGTGTCACGAACCGCGCGATCTTTAAAATAAGGGGTTAGTTCTCTCGACGAGCCGGCGCTAACGCTAATGAACGCCAGTGTGGAGTGCGCTCGAGTGTAAGAGAAAGTCTGCCGGCTAAAGTGAAAAGTCCCATGTCAACATGAAAACCGTATATAGACATGACTTTTTGGATTAGCACGCGCGGTATTGCAGATTTTGCAGGCATTCTAAATCTTAACGTTTGTAGCGAAGGCTTGTTTAGCTTGCGTGTTTGTTTATATAAAATTTTGCTGGTTCTTTGACCAGCAGGCGAATCACGTAACTTTATGTACTAACGGTAGATAGATTTTACTGTCAATTTTGAAGTAGAAATGTATGAGCTGACAATTAATATTTGACATTAAAATCTACCTAACGGTAGTACAAAAGTTACGTGATTACCCCGCAGTACACAAACTATCTTGCAGTTGGGTGTCCAGTTCTACTTATTAGATGGGAATGTTATTGTGCCCTTGGCTCTTGTCAGGAATCTTTCACCGTTTTAGGCCCACAAACGCTACATGTTCTTAATCGTAGCGTGTAACAGCATTTTTCCGCCTTGTAACGAAATTAATAAACGCATAGGTGTCGTCATGTGCATTTAATGGGTTAAGCTTTCAAGCTATTATTTGTATCGACATATCTTAAACATTACCACAGAGCTGGCAAAATTCCCGCATTAAAACTTAGAGTTACCTAAACCGTCACCAAGCAAACAAGGCGTGAGCAAATCCGATCTAAACTTGTTCCACACTTTAAGTATTTCAATATTCAACAAAAACAAATATTCAAGCAGACGTTTCGATAAAATATTCCATTAATCTTTTTGTAACGCGGAAGAGGTCATGATTAATTACTTTGGGGATTAATTGAAAGACTCGAAGTGAGTTTGAAGTGTTGGCGGCATTGTTTTCATGTCGGCGGCACGCGATGAGACTAGTTGAGATTGACCTTGATAAGAATTTGCTTGTCTTGTCTCTGATATAAAATAATTTCTTACCAAATTTAAAATATGATAACATAAGTAGCTCCATACATTGTGCCTCGGTTGCTAGATACGAAAGTATTTAGCAGTATACAAATTGTCAATTTTAACTTGTCAAAATACATGGTCAACCTCTTTGGATCCTGACCGATTATTATTTTTTTAATTATTTCATGCTTACAATGTCAGTACTTTTTTGTTTTTACAAATGAGCTTTCAAGACTGTCATTTCGGGCGATGATATAAAAGTTTGCTCCATCGCTAGCTACAATAAATAAATAAATAAATAATAACAATTTCGTACTGGTTTCGCGAGTTTAAACAGAGTATAGGGAATCCTCAGAGATGAGCAGATACGACCAGACTAGAACGATCGTCAAGTGCAGTAAAGGCAGAAAATGTGATCAGGTTCGAATGGTTAAGACAAAGGAGAAATGTTAGACAACCAGAAATCGAACATGAGATGTACAAAATACAAATGTATGTATTATCAACCGTCGTTTCAAGGATTTTACATGAAAGCTCAGTAAAGGATTAAACATGAAAGCTTAGTATTTATATAATGATCTTGCGCCGCCAAGCTCCGATATGGTAGGCCCTTAAATTAGGAGTAGCTTAGGTACGTCGTAATAGACGCTTAATGAACCTCACCGGTAATGGATGTTCTTAGACAATTAGCGCCCCCGTTCCGGGATTATCCGCGACGCACTCGGATAAATCCACACCTTTGCACAATGCCCAGCAATTAGACGCTAAATAAACTCTGGGGAGCTGAGATACTGCGTGGTCAATATAAATATCACATTTCGCATTGCCATTTGATTTTAACGGGCTTACATTTCAAAACGCCCAGCTAGCGTATTGGAACAAATGAAAACACATTATTTAGGGCCAAAGCGGACCCTGGCTCCTCTAGGTTGAAATTGGGAGACGTGAGGAGGATAATGGTACAGGTACATTCCTTTAAGTATGACACGGACATATTCGGATAAGAATCCGTCGGATATTTCACTTTAAAACTAATGTAATTTTCTTCTTTGTCGTATCCTCATGACTGAGGGATATGACTACTGAGGGTATCCCTCACCACCGCTCTCCAAGCAGCTCGGTCCTGAGTTTGGTGTTCACTAGCCTGTGATGTGGCTCCCGTCGCAGACGTTACCGTGTCCATCCAACGCATAGGCATACGCCCTCTGCTCCTTTTTCCTGGCATGCGGCAGCGGCAGCGGCAGTGATAATACGCTTTTCCGTCAGGCTCTTCGGTCCAGACCTAACTAGATGACCAAAGAAGCTAAAGACATGTTGAGTGCAGACAGTGGAGAGGCTCACTTTGATTTTGAGCTCATCTAGAATAGACTCATTAGTGCGGCGTTCTGTCCATGAGATCCGGAGCATTATGTACAAACACCACATCTCAAATGCATCTATCCTGCGATGAGTGCAAGCTTTTATGGTCCAGGTTTCTGACGCGCACAAAAAGATCGAGAAGACACGGGTCCGCATCAGTCTTATTTTTGTTTTGCGGTTTACGCCTCGGTTCATCCATATCGTCTCGAGACGTTTTACCGCAGTCTTGGCCATCTGAGATCTTCTGATTACTTCTTGACCTCAGTCGCTGTCATCACTTATTTGACCCAAGTACACAGTGTGTCAAAAGAAGGAGAGGCAGACCTGTAGCTAGGTGGGAAGACGATCTCAGAAATACAGCCGGCCCGAACTGGATTCAAAAAGCTCAATCTAGGGAGGAATGGCTATCATTGGAAGAGGCCTCTACCTACAGAGGGGTTCTTGCAGAAAATCAAGATTAGCTAGAATAAAATATATTTAACTTTAAAAATTAAACCAACTAATTATTAAGCACTAAACTTAAATCACAAACAAAATATTTATAATTACTAAAATAACATTTAGTCTTTTCAGTCTATTGTAATTTTGCGAAAGAATAAAAAGCTTTTTATTTATTTATTTATACACAGTGTACAACCTCGAGATCCTGCAGCTCATTCATTCGCAACATGTTACTAATGTAATAGAGTTTATATTACATACACACTGTCTACAAATCGTATGTTTGTAAAAGTAACTCTATTACACTAGCGTTAAAGCAGAATATCCAATTAAATAAGAATATTTAAATTCTAAGTAACCTTACTGTAATTAGTTTACTTGGGCACATTATAATGACCAAAAATATACATTTAAAGTCGTTGCTTTCGTGACTACTATATAACCAATGAGTAGTTCCCAAGGCTGGCCTTTTTTGTACCCTTTACTGTAGGAGATAATCAAATATATTGCGCTAAGATGTAATTTACCGCGTTTGACCTATTTTCGTAATCGCTCGTAATAAGGACCCCACTAAGTTTTAATGACGGGATCTTGGTTGTAAGGGCTTGCTAATGATGCTGAGTCATTGTTATGATAGTTGTCTTTACAGATTTTCGCTTCCGGATAATGAAAGGAAACTATATAACTTGAAATTATGCATCACATTGCATTATGCATAGTAAACTGTTACTCGTTCTGAAAATGTTCTTTGGATCAGCACGCATGTTTTTTTCGTACGTCGGATTCAATATTTATTAATATAGTAGGTATTCCTAATTATGTGAAATGTTGTAGTGAAATTTATGTCCGAATCCAGTCCAGTCTCATAAGGGGCCTAATCTTAGTTAACAGCTGAGCAGGAATATGTTTAAAAATATGTCTGACTGCTTTATACTCACCATCATATCCTCGTAGCAGACAAAGTGCTCATAAATATCCAAACATGTCTTTATAAGTTGCTAAAGCCTAGTCTGTCTTGTGACTGTCCCGAGATAAGAATAAGATACCAACCCTCTTCAGCATTTATAACTTTACAATTAAGGGTCTGACAATGCCACCGGCCTGCGAATTTATACTTGCATAGTCGCGACCCGCATGTATAAGTAACAGGTCTAAACTGGCGGTGGGCCTGCTAGGGATGGGCGGACATCGGATAGATTTTAGTACTCGAACGCATAACCAGAAAACGGGTGCTACCACTTGCGAAGCGCATCCAAGAAAGTGTATACGACATACGTAATGCGCAGATAATAAGCCGTATTTGGTTCTTTGGCATTAGTATTTGAAAAGCTGAAAAGCATGGCTTATTATTAGAGTGGTATCAAAACCTTATAGTATTCGAGTGTCCACGCAAGAAAAACAACACGAATTACAAACGAAGTCGTCCTAAACAGAGCGAAGTAAAAGAGGAGGTACATAAAAAAATGAAGAGGAAAAATAATCGTCTTTTTCCGTTCAATGTCTTTACATTTACATATATTCTGGAGTATGGTACTTTGGGGAACGAAACCCTGTAGAATGTTTACTGCAGAAGGTATACTATTTCTATGTGTATGTTGCCTAATTTTAAAAAATTAACTAGTCAACGACGATGGGACAGTCTACCGTCAAAAGGGCCGTTACTTGAACTTCTCAAGCGACTCGAGTCAAACGTGTCAAATACCTCCCAACCCTAATGTGCACTGCGACATGGAAATTGGTACGATCCCCGCACCTGAGGACTGATTGGACGCTGTTACGATACGATTGCTTAAATTATCTACAGTACAATAAACAGAAGAGATACCGTTGTTTTTTAACTTATATTTTCACGCAAACATAATGTGAATACCTTCATATTCCATAATTTCATTTGCCGTAATATATTTATTTATTATATGTATATTTGCCATAAATGTAATTTGCCATACAAGTGATTTTCTTTGAGGCTGTAGCTTTTTTTGGAAAACTCAAATAAACTTTGTATAGAGCCCTGTAGAATAGGTTAGGTTTGTTTTGTAACAATCCTGAATAGAAAATAGTTTCTTAGAAAATAATTTACCCATGACAAATGATTTTTATTCATGGCAATCGTTACTTTTATGGCATGTAAAATTCTAGCAAACAATAGAGAACCAAATATATGAGGTAAGTTCGCAGACTTAGTAACTAACGATGAATGTAACTACTTCAATACTTTTACATATCATACGAGAGATTCCGGTTACTAACTTTTCCTCATGTCATAATAAATATTAGTCATTTCTATTTGATCCATGGGTATATTGAATGGTGTTGTGTTTGTTTCTCGTGATGATTAAAATCGCCATAGCTCTTAAGGATGCGCTTTGTAGATAGTGACATCTGTGGGGCCTGCATTATGTCTCATTAATGGATATAACAAATCGACAAAAAAATAAATAGAGCATTCTAATATCAAATCAGTATACGTAATGTATGAAATGATACATATTGCAAACGCCCGCGCTTGAAAGATTTTATCTTGTGCGATAGAGAGAATTTAAATTTCGTCAAACATCATCCTCAAGACAAGTTTCGTTATATACTGGTATCATAGGTATATTCTGTAAAACAGTTAACCAAGAAAGTGGTCTACCCTTTTTGAATCTTGCTGTACAAATAATAGATTCGAAAAAGTGGTAGAACGTGTCTTGACTCACTGTACAGTTTAAATACTTAATAATAAATGATTAATTCTATTCTGAAATCCCATAAACTACAACAGTTCTAATAGCAGATCTATTTTGATTAACTTTCATTCGGCAGCGCCATTTACGAGCTCTTAAATTGCAATTAGCGGTCGCCCCGCAGTTCGACGTAGCTGTAGCAGACATTTATTCGAGCATTGTATTTTATACGTTTGAGTTTAACATTCATTCTTCTCATTGCAATGCTTACTCATCTTTATAATTTTAGTAGAGTCTGACTAATGAAAGCTAAGACGAATTCTCCTTACAATAAGGGTGACGACTGGCAACCAGAGTTGCCAAAAGCAAGTGAATGGGTAGTGGGATTGAACCGGACCAGAATATTTTAGCTCCACCACTTTCCCCCTTATTCATAAAACTTAACAAACCTCTGCTAACTTAAATGTTCTTTGTCCCTTTCTCACAAACGCATATATGACAGATAAGGACAAACTAACTTTAGCTGCTAGTTAACTAAAATAGATTTGATGGATGCTTATGAATAAGGGGGTTGACTATGTAGTGTGAACATCTTATTTTGTTGCCCAATTAGGTATCATTAATTGTTTTGTCACGTTATAAAGAGTGTTGCACCATGTGGATTTTTTAAATTTGCGGGTTTTGTCTAGTCTCAGCCACATTAGCCAGACTCTAGTATACTAGTTAAGTTTAGAAGTTCCCTCTCATATGTGAGAGCTTGTGTTCTGTAGTGGGACAAATATAAGCTGATGAGATGATAGTGATGACGTTTCGATGATTGTTTTTTTCCATAATTAAATACTTAAAATTGTACAGTTATTGTAAATAAACATGAAAAGACTTAAAACTATGAATACATAAACAAAAACCAACAAAAATGGTTGTTACTCAATGATGTCAACGTTAAAGCTAATAAAACTACCCTATTACTAAATATACCTAATTGTTACAAGAACAGCTGAACTGGTTCAGGTGAGTTTTGGCATGCAGATACCCTGAATAAAGAAATAAAAGTTCTATTTACACCAAATTCCATCCTACAAAGATAAAGATAAATTTATTGTCAGAAACTGTGTGAAACAAAGAAATGAAATTAGGGATGGGAGCTGATAGGGGAGTTGCCGCGAATAAAGTCCCAGGCAAATGCTAATTCAGAATATTTTCGTCCAATGCCATCCTCATGACTTTGTTTTTTTTTGTGTTTTGGATGGCACTTTAAGTAGTGGTTAAGCCTAGTTAGAGGCCTTCGGGCGGCTTGAGAACTTCTAACAGTAAAGTTGCCCACTCACTTGACAAGCCTAATTTCAACAAGCTCTGGTTTCCCCTCGGGTTGGAAGGTCAGATGGCATTCGCTTCCGTAAAAACTAGTGCCTACGCCAAATCTTGGGCTTAGGTAGCGGACCCCGGGCATCCTATCGCTATAACGCTAGGAGGATGATGATGTCATCCTCATGACGATTAGTACTATCTATGTGTGCGACTATGCGTACTATAAATCCAGTAACCCAGCAGTAGTTCTAACAGCAGCACTATTTTGATTAACTTCCATTCCACATGAGCTCTTCAACTTGTCCATTTATGTAATAAAACGTCGCAGTGCAACTTGCGGGCTCTTAAATTGCAATTAGTGGTCCCCGCAGTTCAACTTAGTTGCAGTTGAGGTTAATCGGGCATTGTGTTTTTTACGTTTGAGTTTACAATTCAATATCACTGCTATGAGTAGAGTATACCTATCATGGAACTGCAGCTACACTTTATAATAAGCTCAGTTTATAATAAGCTTGGCTCAGTTTATAATAAGCCGAGATTTTACGATTTTATCACATTACATTACTAAAATATATTGATTTTGCTATAATGCTAGTCAGTAGTAGTTGACTGAATGTACATCTATGGATACTGTAGAGGTTGTTACGGTATGACGCTGGCCGTGTAGATCCAGAATCATAACGTATACAAATTGAATTTAAACTTTGATTCGAGAATGCGTCAAACTGGCCTTCTTCTGGAAACAATTGTTTTTCCAGAGACTTGTCTTCACGACACCATCGGAATCACATGTTCTGTAAACCATTTAAGAGATTATTGTAAGCATATTTCAGTAACAGTAAGAAATATACTAGTTCCATATGTGCTTCCAGTGTTATATTTTAGATACGATCTCCTCCCAGTACCTCTAAACCCGTACCTCTCGTGCAGCATACCCCAGTATTAATATATATACCACGTTAGTTACCACAATACCTACTCAAATGTGCTCTGAGGAGTACTTAAAAGAGTAAAGTAATTGTAACATTCGTCGCAACGGCTGAAAAAAAATTTCAATGTGTAAGGTTTCTTCGGGAAATTCCGAATGTCGGGTAATTTCGAAAATAACAAATTCTAGTCTAACTAAGCGATTTTGTTGCACTACTAAATATCAACAAAAAAATGAATATTTATTTTTGATGATGATGACTATGAGATGCAATAAAATCGCTTAGGAATTACCCGAAGACACCCTACAGATTTTTTTGCTCTTTAATGCATCTGTATCATTCGCGTAGCTCACAATAGCCTAGCCGCGATTAGAATACGGTTAGAGGTGACAATTTTTCCATTCACCTACTAAAGTGTACAGTCAGCTGCAAAGAAACCCGACTCCTTCTCCATAGAAGTTTCTATGCAGGAGAGGTCACGTTTATCTGCAGCCTGCAGCTCAAAATTCAGTTACATGAATTACATGAAGTACATGAATTTTATTGACAGCCACTCCAATGCCAAACTAATCGCGTTTTTATAGTACCATCCAAACACACCCCAATCTCTCCCAGCCTATCCTCATCTAAATATGTATGAAATCCTATAATAAATCGTTTAGCTGACAACACCCTAAACTGGATCACTTTGTTCGCCGAGCAATACTCGTATTTCGTGTAAGCTGCTGCTGAATGGGGGTTTTTCTGATGATTAATGATGTCATTGAGACTTCAGACTCTGCCGATTGAATGCACTAACGACCCCAGTAAAGCGATTTTAAAAACCGAATCTTGAATTCGGAAATATTGATGAAGTGATGTGAATTTTTTGATCGCGTTTTTAGGGTTCCGTAGTAAAAAGTGAACCCTTACTTTAGTTTTGCCATATCTGTCGGTCCGTTCGTCCGTCTATTTTTTTTATGTTAATAATCACAAGTTACATACTTATACGTAAAACAACTGTAATAATAGTTTGACTGTGGGATCGGCAGTCTCTTGTTAAGGCAATAATTAGATTTGTTAAATAGTTATTGTCTATTGTAATATGATATTAAAGTAAAGATATATTAGGTATAAGCAGGTCAAGTCTGACACACCAAGAGTTGCAAGCGTCCATAGGGTACGGTGACAGCTTACCGTCAGGCGATCCGTACGCATGTTTGCCACCGACGTGGTATAAAAAAAAAAAAAAAAACAATAAGTATTTTTTCCTTTAATTACTCCGGAATTCTCCCTTAATGAAATTCTGTCTACAAATTTTAGAATTTTCGCCCTACTCGTACCTACTCTAAATGCCTTTATTATTCAGGCCCTTCTGCCAGTAATTAGGGCTATTTTCTGTCTTATCTTTATTTGGCAGTCGCTTGTGCAGTGGACGCGGTAATCGTTTTTGAATTTTGAATTTTGCAACTTTAATATTCATTTGGGGTTTTTAATAGGGTATATTTTAATATGTTTTTCTTAAAATGGTGGTAAATTAGCATGCGGCCAGACTGATTGATGCCTACAATTGACTGGACCAATGAAATAAAGTGTAGGTATTTTGATGTATACAGTTACTTTTCTTCATAAGTGTGTTATATGATAAAATAATATGATTAAACTTGTTAGACGTTGCAAAGTACCTAGACTTGGGACGACCACCATCATATAAAAAATTCAATCTCGTTCCTCCATCTAACGCTTATCTAGAAGACGCTCCTCGCGGCCGACTTCATTTTTAATAAAGAGGACACCAGCTTTATATGCAAACATCTCACGTGGAACTCATAAAGCTACAGCACAACATAAGAGAGATGTAATAGGATACACGGATAGTTTAACTATGAGAATATACCTGCATGTTATATTGTAATGCCAGACTCCCATGAAATCATTTAAGGCCCTACATGGTAATTACGTAACGTTATCAAACGTACGTAGCGTACCGTTGATCTAAATCCTCTAGTAGGAATCCTATGAAGACCGGATCTTCTAAACACCTGGACAAGAAATGCATTACAGTGAAGACAGCTACCACACGGTTACAGCAAAGAGTAACTATTATTCAATATTGAAAATGTATCTAAGTGTTTTACCTACATTACATTGTATGTTATTTTAGTGTACACTATAAAGATCTCTCATCGTTGATCTAAATGTTAGTTGGGCCATTCTATTTTTTCATGTACATAATTTACAGACACTTTTTTTTAATGCGGATTTTGGACTTCTTGCACTCACTTCATATTTTTGTATTGTTATTTAGAAAGTGGTTTCCTTGCGGTATCACTTCCGATAGTTTTGGTAATTAATGAACCACAGCCAAGATCCATAAATGGAGTAACTCAGTGGTCCTTGAATGTCTCACTATTTGTATGAAAAAATGGTTTTTACCACTGTGTTACCCATTTTTTACAGCAATATGTTATTATTCAAGCATTTTTACCTATAATTTCCTTTTATTAGGTTCAGGTACTATTTCGACATCCTATTTTTGTACACAATTTCAATACATATTATAGATTTTTTTTGTAATAGGAAACTGGTCATGAAAAAGTAGAATAACCCAGTTTCCAGCCGTCTTCTCCCGGCGAAAAAATAAACAATAGTATTCTTTGTTATGATCCTTGGGATCCCAGGGACCGGTAGACGACTGGTTAAAATAGACCGGACTGCCGTGTTAGACTAGTAGTTAGTAGTCCTACGAAACTGACGGCCCTAGGATCGAATCCCGGCCAGGGAAAATGTTTGTGTTATGTATCTGAATATTTTTTCCTGGATGTTTTCTTTATAGGGGCTATGTAGGTTTGTGTGTCGCAGTAGAATGCGATTTGCGATCCTGCGGCGCCCCACTGAAGGCGTATCCGGTACTCGTCGGGTTTTTAGACGGTAGTACGGTCTAACCGGATAGTCCGTCATACTCACCCAGGTCTTTCATCGGGTGGGATGCGTAAACGTATTTTCCCAACGTTAAAAAAGGTAGATTTGTGTAAGATTGTCCCTCTAATGATTATTTACGTTTAGATCAACCTCACGTACGTTGAGTAATCTCCCTGTAGCTTTAAAAAGATCCGTCGGTAAGTATTGTCGTAAAATAAACTGAGTTAGGTACAGTCGAACTCACAAGGGGCTGAACCTTTGTACCTTGTCGCTTTAACGTCATGTTTAAACTGTCATCAAAACGACAAAGTATAAAATTATGTAGCTACTTATGAGTTCGACTTTACTTAACTGATATCTGACATTAGGTTTAACGGATCTTTATAAAACTCGGCCTCAAAGTATTGGGTTAATATCATCCGTTTGTTTTAATAATGTAAACAATATTTCTGATTTTGTTTGGTCTTTAATTTTCTCACTGACTAAAATTAAAGTAGGTAGAACAAAAGGAAAGACAAACGTTATATTTAATTCTATGTTGGAAAAGGTGGTGTAGTAGATTTTGTCTTTTTTTAAATTGTGTATATGGATGCAACTGAGTAAATATCAAAAATAGTATATACTTTTGTAACATAGCCCTCGGCTTTGAACGTTTACTGGTTAGCGTATTAATGACACTTATGAAAAAAATTACAAATAAATGCAATTCGAGCTCACAATCGTTTCAATCCGAGTGTATTGCTTCCTTATAGGAAGGATTCATCAGTCTAAAGAAAATAAGAAAAAAATATCAGGCATACAGAACAGGAAACTAAGAATGCATGTTGCCACACCAAACACAGCACTAGACGTGATAACTGCACCACTGCACGAATCGTGGGCTGAGGTAGTATAGTATTGTATGATTTGAGGTGCAGTGGGTACCTATTGGTACAGTCAGCCACGATAGGCAGTGGTACTTTTTATTAGAGTCCAAAACTGGTAGACCACGTTCTTGTCTAACTACTATACGCTTTAAGTTTGCGTTCCTTTTAACGAATTATGTTAAGACAGAACTACTAACGGTAACGCTAAGCAGTAACCGACAGATGGGATAATATATTTTTCTTGGAATATTCTACTCGATCCTACAAATCTTAGGTATATAGCAATAAAATTAAAAACCAAAAGTCAGGTATAAAACTAGTTCTTTCTTTTTTTCATGCCGTAGTTTTTGCGCTAGAGAGAAGTATCGAGAATCTTATGAGTGAAAGTAAGCCAATCTTAAAATGTACGCACCTCTCCCAGTAGACATTGTTTCATTATGTTACTTGCCCTGTATGCCTACGTCAGTTATTTGCAGAAAGACACTGAAGGAGCGTTCAGGGTAAGAATGGCTTTACTTTTTACTTTTATTGCTAAAATCGAATACCTGCAATGATATCATCAAGTTCCTGCAATTCATTAATACTCTATTGTCCTAGACAAGAACAATAAAACCGATGCACCGTCTTTTATCTTACCTACTCCCTGCGCTCAGCAATTCAATTAAACTTAAGGACAAATTCCACGCATGCACGTGCAATCATTATTCGTATTAAGAACTCCAGAGATGCAAACTTCGAGAATCTGTCGTACCATCCACATACACGAGTAATGTATTGCAAATTCAATTCTAAAACTATGTGCAGGCAGGTCTGAAATACAAAAACGTTTCGTGCACATGGAGCCTTTTACGGGTTCAGAGATTTCAGCAGAGAGCAAATTTTGAACTACCTCTAGTAAACAACAGGACATGCACGAGTTTTTATTGAAATAGTTAAAACTTTGCCATTGAAGATTATACGCTGTAGGACATAATAACTATATTAATTGTAAAGGTTTAATAGTTCAGCTGAAAGTTTTGATTGCTTTTGGTTTTCTTGGTGTACTTCTTTACTTCATAGTACAAACAGTTAATTGAGTACCGTAAAATGAGGTGAATAGGGACAAAACAGATATTTAAAACTCAATAAAAGTTTATTTTTAGATGTGGCACGTTGATTTCATACATTTAAAATGTTCCGACCGTATGATAATTACTTTTTTAATGATTATTTATCGTTTCATAACATAGTTTTAAAGATAAATATAAAATAGTAGGAAATGCCAGCTCACCCCGCAGATGGGGTTAATAGGGATAGCAATTAGGGGATTTGGTAAGATTGCTAGGTTTGACACTTTCGGATTATGAACTTGTGAAGAGAATATTTTTTTTACGTAGCAATATTACGTTTTGTGTGCTCCTACACAAACCGTTTGTCTGTTAGCTATGACCTTTGCCTTTGTTGACTATTATATTATTAGTTGGCTATATAGAAATTTCTTCACATGACAATAAATTATAGTCAATCTGAATTTTAAGCTAACCAATTTGATTTCTAGGCCTCTTTGTACCCTGTCACAGTAAAACTCAATATGAAAGGCGCTAGAGACCTCGTATTAAGGTCCCTTTGACAAACAAAGTGAACCACTTACGATACGAATTGTATGACCGGTACGAATTGTTGGCAGTCACAATAGAATGTAATTTCAGTGTAGTTTAGGAGAAAAACCAAAAACAACCATTTTATTTTATAATGATAAGACAGCCTTCATATGACTACTACATAAGACTTTTGACTACCTACTCATATAAATTGACAACCCTGGTCCACAAACACCAACTGACCCCTACACACCCCGCTCGTAACACCGACACTCCCGATTCATGACCCAATTGTGCCTGTCTTCATTCCAACTCACCCCACTGTAAATGCCTACTCACCCTATAAATTTCCTCTCGTATATAATTGATTCGTTTTCTATGTTAAAACCATTAATATAAGGTAAATCGTTAGTAGTGTTTTAAATAAGCATCATAAGTATATAATCGATATCCGAAAGGTTGATGAACACTTACATTGTCAAATCTCACATAAAAACGATGTTAAATTCAACTAAAAATCCGCTGCATTTGAACATCAACTTTGGCAGTGATTTTCTTACAGTAATTTTACAATAAGTGTTTCCGGAAGAAAAAATAAATATGTTTAAAAATATAATATAAGTACTATAAGCGCATCCTGAGACCGAAAATTAAAGTAGCACCTGAAAAAATAAATTCTGGATTCTCATCCCTACTGCCCCCGCCATCCCTACTCCCCCCATTTTACGTTAGATATACTTTCATAGTGGTTGAAAAATTAAATGACAGACGTTTTAGCACGACCTACTTAAGAGGGTAAACGCATTTTTACTTTCATACAAAACCATAATATAATTAAAAGTAAATCGTGGAGTGCACAGATAAACTAATGTGCATCCATACACGACACTCCTAGCTATAAGATAAACTTATTCAACTTATAATTTATTTTTCAAAGTAAACCACTCTATTCCAAGTTTCTCAATTCTCGAGAGGTTCTAATGACGCGCCTGTATCGGTCTCTGAAATTAAAATGTAAATGTCAATCACGGAGCTGTCTCGATCGACTCAATTACCGACCTCCTAATAGTGTCTGATAGCCAGGTTTGATTTTGTCATCTAGTGGGATAATCTTATATGCGTAATACTTGTTTTTACCGTCTTGAAGATATTTCTGAATAAAATATCAATATCAATCAATGAGCGCTATACTAATACCTCGATCTAGCCAATCACGGCCCTCCTAGTAGTTTATGATAACCAGGTTTGATTTGCGGAATATTTTTTTTTGTTGACCTGGAGATCGGCGGGCTTTTTTAAAACATGTATTTATGTAATTCATAAGTTTAGGTTTTTCTCATCGAAAATCTTAGCACTATCGATCTTGAATTTTGATTTGTATACCAATTTAAACTTATAGGGACCTCGTTTACTACACTTTTACTTCAAAGTATTCGAATCGGTCGATTTGTGTAGGATTGTCCACAAATATTTTTATTTAAAATAATATTTCAAACAAAATTGGTTACAAACAAAACAAAATAAAAATTAGAACAAAATTTATTTAAATGAATTATATCAATGGTATAATGCATCAGAACTAAAATATTGCGTTGAAATTATAACCAACAAAAATTGCATAACTCCATTTTCAAACCACATATTTCTGTCCGCTTCTGTTTCAACATCGCGACATTATGCACAGTGCTTGTTGACTCCCCACAGTCAAACAGAAACTACCAGCCACCTGAACACCGATATTGCGTGTTGCCGAGTCACGGGCTCGAGAGCACCGCAAACTGCAACTTTTCCCATTTGCTAGGATAAATAATGATGCCTACATAAACCCTATACCCTTTACACAGGGAAAAGTTGACTATAGTGGACCATTTGCATCGGGCTGACACGTGGGATATAAATTAGTTTTTCCCCTAAGACAGCTCTTCTGAGTTTTTTGAGGAATTCCATTATTTATATGAAAACTAAAATCGAATATTGGAATTTTTTACGGTTCCTTAGTTTCAAACACTGAAAATCATTGCATGGATATACATTTTCGGGGCAACACCTCTACACCAATATTTTTTTATTCTGGCATCTTCCAAATGCATTTACATGGACTGCATGCAGAATATCTTATTTTTAAACAGTTTACTGAAATTATTGCAATCAATACACACACTCACTCACACAGCCAAATCCACAACGCAGGTTTCGTCCAAAATTATATAAAGCAATTTTATATTTATCTCTATTCTCTTTGTGTACAATGATGATAATTATTATTTGGACACAAATTGAAGCAAAGCCATTTCCAGGAAGTGCATTTGCACTAATGCATTACCCGTGTAATAAATTCGATCATCATTTAGTTCGCTGCACACTACAGGTGTCTAATTTCCAATTATCCTATATTTTACATTTTAAATTGAACCTTATGGCATGGTTTAATTTTGCTACATTATATTTCTGCAAAAAACTCTCATTCATGATTAAGTTTTATGAGATCAACATTTAACAAATCTTTTTCTATTTCTCGTGCCAGATCTTACACAGATCTTTCCTCGGTTGAATCATCAACTATTCATATTGCAATGGAAATATTAAACAGTGTTACTCTTGTTTTCAACAATTAGCTGTCACCTCAGTATATTTTAGTGCAAAATAAAAATTAATAGTAAGAATTGTATATCATGTGTGTAGTCATGTTATAATAATGAAATCATATCAAATAAGTACGTCATTAAGTATACACAAGGCACAGGCAAAAATACAGACATATTCAGTTATATTGGTACAAAGCTGAACTTGTGCTTGTAAAATCTATTGCTATAATAGGCAACAGGATTGACAATATGTCTATTGGAATGTAGAGGTTGTTACGGTATGAGGCTGGCCGTGTAGGTGCAGAGTCATAACGTAAACAAATTGAATTTAAAATATTATTCGAGAATGCGTCAAACCGGCATTCTTCTGGAAACAATTGGTTTTCCAGGGACTTGTCTTCATGATACCATTGGAGTCACATGTTCTGTA
The DNA here is from genome assembly GCA_963556455.1 of Epiblema foenella. Classification (NCBI taxonomy): domain Eukaryota; kingdom Metazoa; phylum Arthropoda; class Insecta; order Lepidoptera; family Tortricidae; genus Epiblema; species Epiblema foenella. Next base: position 5,719,474 of record OY747100.1, read on the forward strand.
AATCATTTAAGAGTTTATTGTAATTATATTTCAGTAACAGTATTAAATATACTATATTCATATGTGCCTCCAGTCTTATATTTTAGCTACAATCTCCTCCCAGTACCTCTAAATCCGTACCTCTCGTGCAGCATACCCCATTAATTACCCCAGAACCATAGTCCTACAACTCCTTGAATATATATCTCATAAGCCGATAAACGCACATATCTGCAATCTACTCTACATTAATCCTTCAAACGGGACATCCATAACTGCTTAGCCTACGCCATCCTACGCTTCTAACAAGAAACAAGAGAGTTCCATCTGTCTCTGAATCGAGCAATAAATCAAAACTTCCTCGCTATACTGTCGGCCTGGTACGTGTAATACTGAAACTTTGCTGTCGCGGCTGAAGGACCTTTATTTATTAGTAGCGTAGCTACTGTTCTTCATATACATTATGCAAATTATGTCAGAAATCGTCTGATTTAAGGAGTTACATCATGTGTACGTCATGTTGCTAGTGGCTCAGTGAGTCAATTAAAAAATTGACCTCGCGAGTTTTTTTAATTTCCAAAAACTGACTCGTCATTTAAAATCTATAATATAATTATCGAACCTGCTCACAAATTATCACGAGAATCGGTTGAGAAATGCGACCTGTAGAGGAGAACAAACCGAACTCTCTCCACGAAAACATACGAACTCCTTAAAAAAAGTTTGAGTAAATTTCCAAAAACAGAAATTTATGTCATTATCAAACCTGCTCACAAAATTTCACGAGAATCGGTTGAAAAGTGCGACTTGTATAGGGGAACAACCGGAAATGCGCCCCCCGGACACATGAAAGCATTTTTGTTGAAGCTAAAGCGGAGACCTTCGTTTCACTCGGTCAAATATAATCTACACTCAAACACTTTTAACCGTCACATACACATTTTACATCTGACACATGAGTAATCAGTGTGAGATAGCCGGAACCACCTGACACACTTAACCATTTGACACTGACGCGGGTACTATCGCATCCATCGATCTTGGGCTCGATTTCCTCGGGCAAATTAAGGCTCAGTCATTACAAGCTGTATCAAGGTATACTTAAAAAAACACTTGTAACAGCGAAGAGAATTTATACGAATAATACTATTAAAAACGCAAGATGTAAGTCAAAAGCGGTATGGCAACTCGTAAAAGAGAATACTGGACAATCCAAATCACATAAACAATTAAGCTGGAAAATAAAAATTGGTGATGATATTGTTAAAGACCATAAATGCGTAAGTAATTCTTTTAACAACTTTTTTATAAATGTTGGAAGCTCCAACAAAAAAAATCCAACATTGGATTATAATTTTTTTCTAAAAAAGAGACGAGTAGACAATAATAAGTCCATGTTTCTGTCACCAATCCTAGAATACGAAATTATATCAATTGTAAAAAGTCTAAAAAATAGTAATGCGTGTGGACCGGATGACATAAACACCTCTTTAATAAAAAATAATATAGATTTATTATGTATACCATTGTGTAGAATATTTAATGAGCATATCAATGCGGGCGTTTTCCCTGATATATTGAAGCACGCAAAGGTAATTCCTGTACACAAAAAGGGGAATGTCTTGGATATTAATAACTATAGACCCATTTCGTTATTATCGGTAATAGCAAAAATATTTGAAAAGTGTTTAGCTGTCAGGATTGAAAAATACCTAAATGATCATCAATATCTATCATCAACTCAATTTGGATTTCGTAAACATAGAGACACAGCTGTGGCAGTGACTGGACTAGTCTCTGAAATAATGAATAATCTAAATGACGGAATGAAGTGTGCTGGTATTTTCTGTGATCTCAGTAAGGCTTTCGATTGTGTAGACCACGAAATATTGTTACGCAAACTAGATTATTACGGAATCCGGGGTTTAGTTAACACCTTATTATCTTCATATTTATGTAATCGTAGACAATATGTCGAACTTAGGTATACAGATAGTGCTGGCAATGAAATTACTACTAATTCTGATGAAGAAATAGTGAGGTGTGGAGTTCCACAGGGATCTGTACTCGGGCCATTGTTATTTATTATATTCATCAACGATTTACCAGACAACATCTCCTGTGGATCTCCATACCTATATGCGGATGACACTAGCATTATATTTAAAGCTCAATCACATAATAAACTACGGGAGTTAACAATACAAGGTTGGAACCAGCTACGTAATTGGTTTGATGCGAATGGCTTAAAATTAAACTATGAAAAAAGCTTCTACATGATATTTCGGCGAGCTGTTAACTCTGAGGACTGTGTTCTGGATCTACCTATAAGCAAAACGAATTCCACACGTTTTCTAGGCATTGAGCTAGACCCATATCTCAGATGGCATGGTCATATAGAATATATTTCTAAAAAACTAGCTAAAGCTTGTTATTCATTGAAAACGATGGCAAAAATTGTAGATACCAATACCCTAAAAGTCATTTATTTTTCTTATGTAGAAAGCCTAATTAGGTATGGCATAGAAGTTTGGGGCAACAGCACTAGCGTAAATAAAATCCTTTTAATACAAAAAAAGTGCCTAAGATTGATAGAAAAATGCTTTCCTGTCACACATAGACATCTTTTCACCAAACATTGTATTCGCACGGTCATTGGAATGTATATTTATCACATAGCCATTTATGTCCATAAAAACAAAAGCTCGTATAAGCTGGTTAACATAGCCCAGAATTATGCATTAAGGCGAAACCACGATCTGGCACTACCAAAGTCGAACTTCATCCAGTTTAAAAAGAGTATTAACTATATATCTATTAAAATATACAACCATCTTCCAAATGATATAAAGGATTCGGATCGACTTAATGACTTTACGAGAAAACTCAAAAATTATTTAAATCAAAGGCCTTTTTACAGTCTCAATGAATTTATAGGAAAATTGTTCGATTGATATTATTGCATGTAAGGATTTACTTTTTAATTAAGATTTAATTATTTAAAATTAGGACAATGTCAGCCAGTATTTATGGTTATACCAAGAAGCTGTAATTTATATTTTAATTGATATTTGACAATTGTTTGAATACCTACTTATTAATCCTAGTGTGTAGCTATTACCATTTTGTTTGTATATTGTGTTTCTTATTGTAACTAACTGTCACACATAGACATCTTTTGCATGGAACTTTCTGTGAGCAAAATAAATAAATGAAAATGAATGAGAGGGTAGCGACCTTATAATTATTAATACCGGCCGCCCGCGACTTCGTCCGCATAGATTTTAGATGGTAACAAAGATATAAATGAGGTTTATTTGTTTCTGTCAGTTGTCTGATGCTATTAATCTTTTGTAAAAATTACTCGAAAGAGAAAAATAATGTCCGCCATCTTGGATTTGAAAATAGATGTAACTTTCGGAATCGGTACCCCGAGGAACTACAAAGATGACATCATATCGATTTTTAAGAAAAATAAATGTCCCCCTCTGGGATTTGAAAATGGGTGTCATTTTCGTAATCATCACCCCGAGCAACCTCGAAGATGACACCCATGTCGATTTTTAAGAAAAATTAATGTCCGCCATCTTGGATTTGAATTTGGATGTTATTTTCGGAATCGGCACCCCGAGGAACCACAAAGATGACACCCATATCGACTTTTAAGAAAAATAAATGTCCGCCATCTTGGATTTGAAAATGCATATCATTTTCGTAATCGGCACCCCGAGGAACCTCGACGTAGACATCCTTATCGATTTTTAAGAAAAATAAATGTCCCCATCTGTCAACTTGGAACCCCTTTTTACCCCATTAGGGGAACATTTTATCAAAACACTCCGAAATATGTTTTGTTGTATTTAAACAGAGAGTCTATATACGAAGTTTTAAGTCTCTCACTTCAAAACAGATTTGCTCCCCATATAAACTTTGCACTCCGATTTTACCCTCTTAGGGTTAGAATTTTGCAAAACGCTGAAAACACTTTCTTTGGATTTAAGGTCGTAACCTTTTACGAATTTTTAAGTCTTCAGCTCAAAACAATTTATTTCTCCCATACAAACTGCACCCCTATTTGATCCCCTTAGGGGTGAAATTTCCAAAAATCCCGTCTTATCCCTTGCATACGTCATAAAAGTAAGCTCTGGACCAAATTTAAAGTTTCTAGTTCCAGTAGTTTCGGCTGTGCGTTGATGGTAGATCACCCCTTCTTTTATATATATAGATAATGAATATAATAAAAAATAATTATATAATATAATATATATAGATGCCACCCTGGTACCTGTTAGTATTCGTTTTGTGGATACGAGGAATAATAATAAACGTTTATTTTTATTTCAGATAACTACGATCCATAAATTTATGCAGAAAACAATACACAAAATAAAAATAATTAAAATAAAATTCTAAGAAAAACACAATAAAATAAAATTAAAAGTAAAACTAAATTAAAAGCTTAGTTAACTACTTGTCATATGCCACAAAACCTGTGTGTCCGTCGACCCAGCATTTCTGTATGTGACAGTCACACATTCTGTCAGCTATTACTTTCAGAATGCCGTTGTGACTACCCCTCAAACGCTGCTGCAGCGACGCGTACTTCTTGCGCATGATACCTTTTATATTTTGGGAAATCATGAAGTTATTATTAACTAAATGAATTTTTAATTTTTGTATATAGTTTCCTAGAATATCTATACATTTTTTCATTCGGTTGAACAAATTTTTGAAATATTCAACCACTCCTATTGGGACACCTCCAAAACCTTAATTTCAAAATATCGACCGCTGCCTCGGGAGTCAAAAATCCGGCCAAGTGCGAGTCGGACTTGTATAGAAGCCCTCTTGAATATTTATTTTCATAATTCAAATTCATGCAACTATTAACATACCAACTTCATAATTATTGTATGTAAAAATCAATAGTGTCAATCATCAATCAAAAACAACAATGTGAACTACAATTAAACATACTAGGGGACACAGATAAAGTTGTATGGGGAACCATAGTCATAAAAGATATAAAATTGATCCTAGCAATGTACGCAATCGTTATTTTCCCAGGCATGTAGACTTGATAGGCAAATGTCTTATTTAAGCAGTTAGGTATTGCCGCGTATAGATTGAAACGTGACCCAGAGGAGGGTCTAGGGAATATCATTCTAGATGTGTATCTTACATCCCTGTTTATTTCAATTCAAATTGATTTCGAAACGATTCTTAGGTTTACACTGAAGATTTGTATTCGAATTCAAAATACAGTGTGTATTTTCATTGCTATTAACTAGAGTTGAGACGTATTTACGGGAACAGGTTTTTGGAATAGGTTTTGGCATGGACTCGTAAGTACGCGTTTCCGCCCGCGCGTGTTTTAGCGATCGAGTTTAGGCGTACGACGATTCTGAAGATTCGAAACGTATTACGGTCTCACTGTTCCGAGCTACTACAATACCTACTAATCCAACTTACCTACATTAAAATAAATTTAACATTATACCAATATTAGACTACTACTTGCAATCTTGACTCACTAGTTGGGTTGTAACATTTACTATTATCATCATATATATTTCTTGAAGGACGCGCATTTACGGGAAGCACTCATTACTCAATCTAGTCCCGTACTCGTAAATACTCGTGGACCTAATCTGTGGATCTAGTTTTTTGTGGACGCGTACTCGCAAGATCAGTACGCGTTTTTTTTATGATATGGGGGGCTAACGAGCAGATGGATCGCCTGATGGTAAGCAATTACCGTCGCCCATAAACACCTGCAACACCAGAGGAGTCGCAAGTGCGTTGCCGGCAATTCAGAAGGGAATACACTCTTTTCTTGAAGGCGTTTTGCCTAGTACGTCTCACCTCTACTATTAACTACAGATGATTGACCAACCTACTGCCGATTCGTTTTCATCCGTGAGATGAGGTCTGTGCCCAGCAGTGGGACGTATAAAAGACTTATTGATGGTGACGACAACGGTGGTTATTGTTGTGGCAGCGTCATTAACGACCGGTTTAGCCTAGTGGGTAGTGCACCTGCCTGTGAAGCTGACGGTCCTGGGTCCGAATCCCGGTCAGGGCAAATATTTGTGTGATGAGCATGAATATTTGTTTCTGAGTCTTGGATGTTTTCTATGTATTTAAGTATTTATATATATTAAATATATCGTCGTCTAGTACCCATAACACAAGCCTTCTTGAGCTTACTGTGGGGCTAGTTCGATTTGTGTAAGATTGTCCTCTAATATTAATTTATTTATTATTTATTAAAAATATATGTATACAGACGTTTAATATTGTTTGTTTCTTGCTAAATGTACTGATAATGGATACGTAGAAACATTAATATAATGGACGTTGATAATTATATGATGAATACACAATCCCACCGACTAATTAATTTTATTGAAGTCGACGAAATAAAGGCAAAATGTTGATACAATGTATTGTTACTTTTTTGGAAATTAGAATACTTTTTAACTTAGTAAAGAAATGGGAGAAACAGTGAAAGTAAAATGTATTCTATTTTATACTGTTATTATTAACGCCTACAGTATGTACCTAATATAAAATCACAAGGTAGTATTGATTCATAATTTATTGGAATGAACAAATATATTATACAGAATAAAAAATAAAACTGGAATGAGCTAGTCGTTGGGTTGATATTCGACAATATCAACAAGATCGCGTACTACTCCGAGCGCGCGTAAGTGGCGCGCGATACGGATGAGTGGCGTAGGTACATGAGAGAGACCTATGCCCAACAGTGGGCAATTACAGGTTGAAAATGACGATGACGTATAATAAATACGAGCTCCACTGTGACATATACTCGAGAAGGACGAAAACTACACTTTATAAAAACTTCCATTCCATTTAACACGTTCATTGTTCTTCAGTAGGCATATTACCTAGATAATCCTGTTTACTGAAACATGAAATACTCATACAATTTAACTTTCGTCAAATATCCTTCTACACTTATCATATCGCCACGCATTCCATCCCCAAACTCTTCACACTCAATTACTACCCACGATTTCACCTTTCCACAAGGCATTAACAAAACATAGAATATCCCAATTTCCACACACGATTGCAACCTTTATGGCTAGATATATATGAATTAGAATCGCCTAAACATTTACATTGACTTAGGCCATCATAGCTCAGGTGATGAAACTTAAACAACGAAACCGTGAAACGAAGTAAATGAGTCCGCGTGTAAACACAAACTTTACAAGTCACGTAACTTGTTGGGGAGTTTAATAACGCGTAAACGCGTTATGTTTATTTTAAGCGACTTTAAGAGAGGTCCTAAATCAATATGTAGCTTTGCTATGACAAACCTCCGTCATTTATTGAACCACCAAGATCCATGATAACATCCATACTTTTAAAGTGGTAAGAAGTAGGCCGGACCGGTCTAAATGGCGAGCCTTGGGGGAGGCATGTTCAGCAGTGGACGTCTTTCGGCTGAAATGATGATGATGATGATGAAGAAGTAGGCAGCTGCTAAATTTACGTAAAAATAATACAAAATAACCTCAACCTGCACAATAAATTCAATGAAATTTAGCACAACATAAATGAACCTAATTATATAGTACGTACCTTATTTTATTTTATAATATAGCCTTTATATAACGGCTGTTAGCGCGTGACAGATATTTATGAGCGCCTTGTCCTGCTAGCTACTTTCGTACAGTCAGCTGCTACAATAAAATTTGTGTACAAAAACGAAAATAAGAAATGAGCATTTGCAAATACTTCACGCGACCAAAATACATCGATTTTTGTATTCAAACGATGGCACACATTCATATACCTATATCGCTCGGGAAGATTCAGCGGGAAATAGAGGAACTCAATAAAACGATAGGTCAACGAACGGTAGGTACGTGACTTGGGACTTGGGTGCCTCAACTTCTTCCATTTCGGCGCTTTGCCACAGGCTTTGCTACCACCGACACGGTTGACTATCCACAATTATTGTTTAATTATCTACCTGCTGAATAGATAGCAACATAATTCAATTCATTTATTGCAATAATCATGTTCATTTTACAGTGGATGTTAAGATGCTATAATAAGTAGGTACATGATACCCTGCTAGGGCACGGCAATTCATTACTTACATTCTAAAATTAGGTAATATATATACCTATGAAAGTACGCATGCCGAACAGAGGATCTGGTAAAGCTCCCTAAACGAATAATAATGTTACGCGGCTACGGGATTAGCCGTGATTCTTTGAAGTTTCATCTTTGAAACACATTTTATTCATACTAGCACTACATCCTAAGCGCTTATTAGAGCACTTGAAATTTGAACCTTAATATCATATGTTAGAGTCTAACTTAGATTGAAGTTATGACTGGAGATACAAGCAGCAAATCTGTAAGTACGCAAGTAAGGTTGTGATGTGGTCGGACCCTTTACCGCAAAATGCTGAGCTTGGTGTCCCAAGCTGCCCGTCGGTGATTTGGTGAGTGCGTTTAAATCTCGAATATGCTAACTGTTATCACAAGCACAAGCAGCTTTGATAATAGGACACCTTATGACTTCGCATAAAAATCAACCACAAATCGGATCAGACGGGCAGGAAATTTTGACCATTTATGTTATTATTTTCTATGCCAAAGTTATTTTTGTGGTCCGCTCAGACTGATTTACATAAGACATTCGTCCTTCACGAACAAATATACAAGTGCGAGAGGGACGAATACTATAGTAGGTACATCTGACATACGGGGTAGCTGGGTTGGTGGACATAAATACCTAAACTCAAAACAATTCAAAATTCAAACAATTACTCTGCAAATAGGCTACAAACGCATTTTTACATGTCAAAATATTAATTTACAATTTAAGAAACTGACTATAAGAATACATTATTCATGTCAAAATATTAATTGACAGATCAAAAAAGAATATAATTTCGAACTTACAAATATAACAAAATTAATGTCAAACAGCGGGGTAATCACGTAACTTTCGAACTACCGTTAGATAGATTTTAATGTCAAGTTTTAATTGTCACCTCATACATTTATACTTCAAAATTGACAGTAAAATCTATCTACCGTTAGTACATAAAGTTACATGATTCGCCTGCAGTATTCAACTTACAAAATATGTAATATCCCTGTTATATCATAGGGATATCATAGGTATACGTTTTATCAAGACGAGTTGAATTGCGATTCGTACATGAATCCTTCTATTTATTTTGTGTTAGTTTAGAACAAAACACATCCATCGAGGCAATATGTTTCTTAACTTCGTGGCTTTTTAACATTTTTATTTCTAATTTATTTCTTCATCTAAGTTCAGGACCTCGTCCGAACTAAGACGACATAATTCTAACGAGACAAAATTATCTACTTAATTGAATTATTTTCGAGTTTTCAAAAGAGACACGGAGGAAACTTATTATAAATTGCATTTTTACTTTTTAAGCGTAAAAGTTTGCGAGAATCGTGTCTAGAGACGTTTTATTTTGTCGCGTTTCTGCCGCCCATCAGGCTCTGCCATAATGTCCAATTAATTAAGGATCCTAACGACCACTTGTATAATTACATAAACAGGTTTTCTAAAGATTGTGGCTCTGCTAGAGAATTGATTATTAGGCTACTTGTGCTGTCAGTGCGGAGGCGGTACGATATTAGTAGTACTGTCAGTGTCAACGGTCATGCGAGTCAGTACCGATTCTTTACTGCGTGCCTACATCGTCAGTTGAAAACCAAGAGCCACCACGTAACAAATATAATGTCGTTACGTTTATATATCACGTACTCAAATATTAAGCTGTCAGTTCTAAATTAATCACTGTAGGGGAAACATCATGAACAAGAAAATCTGCAAAAGTTGCTCACTTATTCACTCCAATTGAAGTTGACGGCAAAACGACTTCAACGTAATGACTCCCGTCGTCTCTGTACAATACCCTTACCTATTCACTAAGCAAAAAACGACTTTATCACATTCCTAGCCAGGTTTCAAATAAATAAACAAAATGTTTTCATAAACTGTCAAGCTGAATGCGGTTGGCGCGCGTATCAACGGCATACAATTTCATAAATCACTTGACATTATTTACCGGCTTTGCAGAAGGTTAAAAGGTCAAAAGGCATTTTAAGAAAACGGTAGTATCTACCCTTGGAAATATTTTTTTATAATAGTGATTACTTATATCACCTGTAATCCACCACAACACAACTAATGAACTTGTTACAAATAACGCAGATTTTTATTCCCTTCATTTGTATTTCGTCTTAGGTAAGGTACAACGTTTTCTACAAAAAAGGAACGTCCCAGTTCTCGACACCTTAGTACCCAATAGATGACACCTATTAATCACCTCTGTCATAAGATAGAAAATGAAATGTGTTAGATCAATATCGAGCACAGGGACGTTTACCTCCGGCACGGCATTGAGGGCGAGGCGCAGCCTAGATTAGATTCTGAATCTGAGTTTTGACTCAGCCATCTAGCGAGAGCCTCTTGAGGTTGGTCGAGACTCTTGGCTATTACATAACATCACAGAGACTACTCGTGAAAATGATCGTCGAATTGTGTACCAGATCTAGGTTTTTGTCATGGGAGGATGGTAATATCGAAGATCACTGCCTGGCGGTACAATTGAACAATCAGTACGATGCCAGGCTTAATTGGCTACACTAGTCTCAGTTAAGTGGTAGACCTATACCAAACTTTACACATTGAAATTAAAAAATAAATACTATCGGATCGCACGTTAAGTCTTCAATAGCAATAGGTATGTTCACTCAAAATTTGATTATTCCAAAAGAAACAAAGCAAAAGTATATGGCAAATGTTGAAAATCTTATTAAAATATCTGAAAGTAACGAGCTACAACTGTTTTAATGTTGCTAGCTAGAGACAGAAAGCGCGACAGATCAGTAACGTTACTGATCACGAGCGCCATAGTAAATGACGATCGTTCCAATACAAAGGTGTGTTTTGCTGAAAAGGGACAGAGTATGCCCCTCTTAAAACTTTGAAGACTTATAATTAAAAAAAAATTTGTGTTACTTTTTTCGCAATTTGATTAAGAATTAAATCCGTTTTGGAGAAAATTCGAACTTATTGATTTTCTATCAAATGGCATCGAATAACGTATTTTACTTGCCATTTCTCTGATCATTATGCCTCAAAGGCAGGTGTTAATCACAATGCTTCATCTCAACTTAGGGACTTAGCTGAATGAAGTGCTATTACGAATGCCACCGACAGGATGGATCAGAGGCCCAGATGAAATACTAGTTATAATGTAACCGATGTCGTACAAGCCTAGGAAAGGGGCGTGGCTGCATGGTGATATATTTATTCCACTCTATCACTCTCAAAGGCCGGCGTGAAGTCATTTGACGCTGTCGCACTGTGATGCGGTCGTATTATAAAACGCCACTTGCTCTATGGGATACTGTCAGTCAGTATTATATTTGTGCACGAGTAATATCATGCGAAAAAGCCAAGCAATACTAGCTTTAAAACAATACGCTTCCACGCATCCCACGCTATTCAGGAAGCCTTAATTTTTTTTCATTTATTCATATTAAAAGAGAAAAAAATCACAATACAAAATTAATAGACGCGTACAGAAACCTGTTTATGGTTTATGCGTGACGCGAATGTATCTCGCCGCTCACAACAATAATATCATAATATCCTAAAGTAGGTAATTAGACACATTATGAAGGTATTGTAGTTACACTCCAGAAACTACATCTCGCCATCTATTAGATAATATCATTTTAATGCGATCTTGACGACTTTTTGTCTGCAAGGACATTTGTGTATTTATGTTTTGGAATATTATTTAGAAAGTTAGGTAGCAATTTAGGAGCGCTATAAAAAGCGGTACTGAGTCGACTGACAGTTGATACCGACCGCTGATACCAGATTTACACTCGCGCTTCGTCCCTCGCCTCGTGGCTCGCCTCGTCCCTCGTGCGGGAGGGCGAATGTAAACATCCACTCGCGTCCTCATCGTCGTCGTGTCTCAGGTCCTTTTGACTCGTGCCCAAAAACCGCTCCGGACGCGAGCGCCGCGAGTGACGAGGCGAGCTACGAGCGTCTGTTCACACTCGCACCTCGCCCCTCGCCTCGTCCCTCGCCTCGCGACTCGTACGCGAATGTAAATCTGGTATGACAGTTTTCTCATATCATACTGCCGGCATCAAGAGGTCGTCTTACCCTGGTTCACTCGAGTTGGGTGAGATGAGGCTTGTGAATAATAGCCCAAGGAACAATGTCAACATTGGTCCATTGAGATCGTCGGTCGTTAAACATCGTCGAATACAATGATCGCACTCGTTACGCTGATTCAGTTCAATGAAGCTCTTTAAAGCAAAAATGTAATATTTCACGCTTATGTTCGTGTCTGATATTTACCATAATTACGGTTCGTGGAGGTCGATTGTGAGTTTGTTCGTATTATTTAAGAAGAAGTGTCTTAGAACTCTACTTCAATGGATGAAATTGTATAAAACTATTCTTACTCGAATTGAGAAATTGATATGATGAAATGAGAAGTCATTATAAAATGAACCTTAACACTATGTTATTAATTTAGCCCGACATCTACCACTCCCTGGGATCCCAGGAATCATAACAAAAGAATTCTATTGTTTATTTTTTTCGCCGTGAGACGACGGCTTAAGATCATCGCAATGGCACGTGTATGGTGCGGCGGTAGATAATAGGTTACTAAAAGATCTCAAAACACCAAACCAATTGCGCCCAAAGTAAAATGTATCCTAAAATTGCACCCTTGCGATTACTGGCCAAAAATGTTTTTAATGAAAACTTGTTTATGTATTCAGCGTGGGCAACAAAAGAACGTCACGTAAACACAGCGACCGCGTTATGAGTTATATTGGACTCCGTGACTCTGCCGCCTGACCTAGTAGATACATCACAGTAGGACAAGTGAAACTCGGTTTTTAGGGTTCCGTAGCCAAAATGGCGAAAACGGAACCCTTATAGATTCGTCATGTCTGTCCGTCCGTATGTCACAGCTAATTTACTCGGAGACTATAAGCACTACAATTATGAAATTTGGCAGGAAGGTGTATTCTATGAACCGCTATATAAAAGTGATGTGAATTTAGGAAAAGTATTTATTTAGATGCGCTGAAGACTTCTCCTGTCTTAAAATGCTCTTAGCCCCAAAATATCTGATAGTATTTATCTAATAGGTTGTTTATGGTAAGTCGTCAGCCATTTTAAATAAATCCTCAATTTAATTTCAGAACGTCAAAAGCGCGTTCCAAAATTACGACTGTTTCTGAGCCTTTTTTATTCTCATAAAAGTATTTTTCAAGAAGCAGTGAGCCGTCGCGGAATATTTTATTGAGGTGTATAAATTTTTACTATAATGCTTCTGTTTCCAATATACACTGTGAAACTCAGCAAAGAGTAGGTGTTCATTAAAAGAAGTTACGAGACAAGTTACACAGTTTTCAAATGATCCTCCAACTGATATTAACATTGAGCTTTATGAATGAATAAATTATGGAAATTGAATTCTAACACTAATTTACAATTCAATACATTGGATACATTCATTTTGAGTTTTATTATCTGTGGAATTGACCTCATAAGTATCTACTGTCTGTAGAATTAAAGAAAGAACTACCTTTTGACCTCTTTGAAACAGTTATTCCAATATTTAAAAAAACCGGCCAAGTGCGTCTTGGATTACGCATAATGAAGGGTCCCGTACCAACACCTACTAGTCAAATTTAAAATCATTATCCAATATATGGAATCTAAAAAGGTCGTATGTTCATAGGGAACTCACGGCACTTACAAGCTTTTGTTTGGACAAGACAGTTTTTCAGCGAAAACTCAAAAGCCGTAAAACCTATCTTGTTCAAACCAAAAATCGTTGAAAGTATTTATTAATGCACACCTCAATTTTTAACAGAATTTTTCAACATCATAGTTTGGAAATTAAAGGAGGCGGGGGGCCGAATCACACTTTCTATGATTTTGTCAGGTAATATTTAACGAGCGGTTGACTTAACTGGAAAAGTTTTATACAAACCTCCATATCATTTTTAAAGGCCTATCCATGGATACCCCACACGACTATATGCGTTGAATTTTTTTTTTAATCCACCGGTTACATGTACGCCCTAATTTAATATATATTTTTTAATTTACATCACTTTTATGTAACGATTCATAGAATACACCTTCCTACCATATTTCATAATGACGCAACCAGATGGCATACGAAGACGGCCGCCGATCGATTGGAGTCTAATCTATCACGGTGCCGCCGGGACAAGTCGGTTCGGAGAAGCCCGTATAATTACTATACTTCCTATGAAGCTGCGTATTACAGTCATTAGAACTCTGGCATATTGCACTGTTTAAGTTCAAGTAAACGACCCAATGTTTAACTCCTAATTCCTAATAGTAGACACCATCATTTACTTCTTTTGGTCTGGATTAATATTGAAAGTGTCCAGTACTGGATCAGTGTCAAACAAAAGACGTCCACCTTCTATTGTGCATGTAGAAAAACCTCTATACACGACTTACGGCGTTCATATAACACAAAACACAAGGAGTTGTTGGGTCACTCCATGCGCGTTTCAAGTTGAAACTCTCAACCGCGGTCAATCCTATCCTAAATATTGAAATATAGGCTACAAACAGGCTGGCATTACTATGAAGAAATGAGCTACACCAAGAATTGCGTTTTGGTGCAACGGTATACTTACCGTTGCATCAAAACGAAATTCTTGGTGTAGCTCATTTCTTCAATATGAGATGAGGGACTGATGGCAGTTGAGACTCCCGTGGAATTGTTAGAACCTCCTTTGTGCTCTATGTGGTTTCATAGCAACCAATGTTTTTGTATTGTTTACTTTTTTGTCACTTTAAGTCTTTCGCTGTCTGAAAGTCACAATATATTTTCCTACCCTGTTTTGAAATCTTATTTTCTACTATTTGTATACATACATGCATACATGAACGAATGTTCACGTGTATCCAGAAAGCTTCCAACTCAGCTACTCTACTTTAATAGGTTATGTGCTTCGCAAAAATGTATAATTTATCGACAAAATTGCTTATTGGCAATCTCGAAGGAAAAAGTAATTGGTCGACGTGGAAATACGAGATATGTACAGCACTGAAAAGCATTCCACATGCTTTAGATATAGTAGAGGGTAGAATGAAGAAACCGGAAGATGGGAAAGCTGCAGGAGAAGCGGGAGCAGGAAACCAGCTTGCTTCCTATACAAAGGCAGACACTGCAGTCTGCCTGCTTTACTCCTATTGACAAGTAATATGACAGATGAAATATTACAAATGGTGATGCGGTACAATACTACTCGAGAGGTCTGGTTAAAACTCCACAGATTGTTTGACGGTACTAGTGAAGATAAAAGCTACAATCTATGCAAGAGCTTCTTCGGACTCGCGACGCATATGTCTAAATTAAAGAATATATGGACTGATCTTAATCTGGACTTGCAAAAGGACAATAAAGAGCTACCCGAACTCCTCATGATTTGCAAGATACTAGACACATTAGGTGAAGAATATACATCCTTTAAGATTAAGCCAGCTACTCTTAAAGGATTTTAGTGCCGAAAGCAAATAGAACAGTCGAGAGTTTGACTAACCATCTCTGCGCATAAGAGAGGTCTATAAAGGGTAACACAGTACCTGACCAAGAAGCTCTTGTCACAACTTCTTATCTGAAGAAGAACAAAGATAAGAAAATTAAATGCAACTACTGTTCAAGAATCGGTCATCGTGTGAAGAATTGTCAAAAATGGATTCAAGATAGCAAACCTCCAAAGAACAGCAGTGCACAGAAAGGCTATAGTACGCCATCCACCTCTCGTGCTATAAACATGACTGATGTTGGTGCAGCAAGTCCAGGTGAGCTCATTCACAGCGACATGTGCGGACCGTTTCCCAACTCTGTCACAAATTTACGATATTTCGTATAGTTCCGAGATGATTACTCTGGCTATCGTCTTATATACTTCATGAAAGCCAAGTCTGAAGTAAAACAGAATCTGGAAGAAATGATTTCCGAAGTACTCAGTACAGGTCATACTATCAAAACCCTTCTGAGCGACAATGGAGGTGGTAAGAATGGTATCAAGCAGAGACTAAAAACGCCATACACACCAGAGCAAAATGGCTGTTGCGAGCGCGACAATCGCACGTTGGTCGAAGCGGCAAGAACCGGCATGCACATCGGAGAAGGTTTCACTCAAGTGCTTTGGGCAGAGATAATGAACACGGTGGCATACGTTATCAATAAAACGGGTCCCTCTAGAGTGGATAATAAGTCGCCATATGAACTATGGAATGGGAAGAAGCCAAAAATAACTCATTTAAAAATACGATAATGATGACTTGGATACGATAATGATGACGGTCACCGCATATGGGCAGCAGTGGAGAATAACAAATATAGACTAATACGATCTCGCGATGTCATATTTGATGAAAAACCACTTTACAGAGTAAATCCTGAAACTGATATACCCAAGACAACTCGGAACACAGAACCAAATGCACTGGAGATAAAAATAGTATCACCAGAAAGTCGTCCAACAATCATTTTTTCACAACCTCCCAAGGGGAAACATCATGCTTCGTGCTTGCTGCTACTGGGATCAAGCTATGCACCTTACCCATAGAAGTTAATGGAGGACCTTTACAAGCCCTTATTGACACAGGGAGCACTGCCAGCTTTCTTGATGAAGAGGTTATCACTCAGTACGGGTTACAGACTACGCCGTGAACAACAAATATACCCTCACCATTGTGGACGAGTATTCCAGATTTCCATTCGCCTTTGCGTGCGTAGACACAAGTACAAAGACTGTCATAAAACATCTCACCGAACTCTTCTCAATATTCGGATTCCCGACAATGGTACATATAGATCAAGGTGCTGCGTTCATGTCAAAAGACCTCAAAGACTTCTTACACTCCAAGCACATTACTACCAGTTGATCGTCTCCGTATAAACCCCAGGGAAACGGCCAAGTCGAAAAACTCAATAGTACATTATGGCAAACTATTCATCTAGCCCTGAAAAGTAAGAATCTACCTTTAACAATGTGGGAAGAGGTGATGATTCAAGCGCTCCACAGCATAAGATCACTACTTTGTATGGCAATAAACACCACGCCACACGAACGAATGTTCAATCATCCACGACGATCTTCTTGGGATCTTTCAATCCATGCCATCTTGGCTACAGCAATCATCGAAAGCTCTCCTAAAGAAATTCAATCGTGTAAGCAAATATGATACACTGATTGAAGAAGTTGACATATTATTGGAAGCGAACCCGTTTTATAGCTCAGTGAGAGTATCGAACGGCAGGGAACTAACCGTATCAAACAAGCATCGAGCTCCGTGCGGAAATACTGTACAACCAGGCTTATGATCGTGACACACATGACAATCCCCCTAACATACCGGATCCAGAACAATTAAATAAATAAATAAATAAATAAATAAATATTAGAGCACAATCTTACACAAATCGAACTAGCCCCACAGTAAGGTCAAGAAGGCTTGTGTTATGGGTACTAGACGACGATATATATAATAGATATAAATACTTAAATACATAGAAAACATCCAAGACTCAGAAACAAATATTCATGCTCATCACACAAATATTTGCCCTGACCGGGATTCGAACCCAGGACCGTCAGCTTCACAGGCAGGTGCACTACCAACTAGGCTAAACCGGTCGTCGACCACAACACACAATTGCAACATTTACAAGAGCAGTCTGACAAAATCGTTCTTGAGCGGGTGGAGCAGCCGGCCCCTGCAGAGCTTATCGGGACGCCGCGCAACTCTCCGGTGCTACGGCGATCTGAGCGCATCCGTAGGCATCCAGCCTACCTCCAGAATTTCCAGACGTAGGGAAGAATGTGGTATTTAAAAGTAAAACCATTATATGTCACTTGAGCAATATCAATCATTCAGATCGCATATTTTTCGCTGAATAAAGCCTTCAGTCTATTCGGGCTTATTCATTACATGACCCTTTTACAAACAGCGAAAATCAAATGCGTATCTTCATTTCAATTCGTGAGCACAAGTAGAATAATAGGTATACTTACTCAACCTACTCGTCACAAACATGCCACGTACACGTCAAGTTGCATTAGGACAAAAAGCGACGTAGCGAAGTCGTCACACTAACGCATTAACAAACTTAAGTCAGTAGTATTCAATAATATCAAAAATTCGGATAGGCCGTCCGTAGACGAACATTTTTTACACCCGAAACAAATGATTTTTGTATGGATTCGGTTGCTTTGAGGTGGGGCGGGTGTACTTTCTTGAAGACTTCTTAAGGGTAATTACTGGCAGGCATACCAAGAGTATCAGATAAAATAGATTGTTTCAAAAGATGAGCAAGTCGTAGGCGTTTGCACGGGTTGCGGTACAGTGTACAACAACCCTAGAGGAATTAATATTGGTTGCTAGAAGTTTTTTCTCAATGCTATTTGGAGGTAAGGTAATACCAGTGCTCGACATTCACCTAATACTTGTTACTTTCAATCTTATGTTTTAAATAGAGGTAAACAGGGGCTAACTATTGGGTACTGAGGTGTCATACATTGCGGCGTTACGTTTATTTCAATTAATTCCGTTATTTTAAAAATAGAATTTGACTACTGTTGTAACATAGTTTACTGCGTAAGGTCGTACATCATAAGAGCAACGTCACTCTAAGTCAAAGATATCACGGGAAAGCTTGAGAAATACTCAGGATTGTAGATATTTTCCCGCTGACAGTGACTTTCAACGGAAAATGAACCATGTTTTTTCGTAAACCTAATTGACATAACTTAAAGGCTACAAATGGTATAAAGATAAGATTCATGTACTTTTATGGGCCAATAACTTATATTACTCTATTTAATAGGCAAAGATTAGTAACTCTAAGTAACACATATATCGATCGTCGGCTAAAGTCGCAAACCGCTTAAGTTTAAAAATGGAATTAAAAAGTGTTTTCGGGTTTAACTGAAGACAAAGAAGGTATTTATGTAAGTTTATTCTTATTAGGGTCCCGTACCCAAAGCTTAAAACGGGACCCTATTCCTAAGATATCGCTGTCCGTCCGTCTATCTGTCCGTCTGTCACCAGGCCCATGAACCGTGATAGTTAGACAGTTGACATTTTCACAGATGATGTATATCTGTTGCCGCTGTAACAATAAATACAAAAAAATTGAATAAAATAAATATTTAGCGTGCTCCAATACAACAAACGTGTTGTTTTTGCAGTTTTTATTGGTACGGAACCCTTCGTGCGCGTTCCTCCTAGCGTTTTCACGGTCATGTCTTACAGAAGTCCGGGGTCCGCTTTGGCATCTACTCCCTACATTGGGCATAGGCGCTAGTTTCACGAAAGCGGCTGTCATCTGACCTTCCAACCCAGAGCGACAACTAGACCTTCTTAGTGTTAGACCGGTTTCCACACGATATTTTCCATGCATTAATATATAATAATAGTACATTATTGCCATGGCCGGGAAGGAGGCAATTGCAGGCTGAGTATTTGTTTAAACGGACGAGCTTGCGAGTCCATTTAATTATAATACGAAGCCTGCAATTGCCATTACGGCTGAGGCTATTATAGTGCTTTTCTCAAAAATGGGGAAAATAAGATTAAATTTGAATTAAGACATGAACGTCAAGAACTTCATGCTTTCCCGCCGTTTAAATACGAGTTGAATTGGCTGAATACGATCTGTGCCGTCTTTTATACGCCTGTTTCTATTTTTTTTAAGTTTGGAACTCGACAAATAAAGGAATTTATATGTAATGTTCCAGGCAGCATATTTATTAATTTTTAATTTTTATCTGCCCTTAAAACACTCACTTTAATTTCCAATATGTAGCGAGAAAGGTTCAATTTGCGGGGCGATTTTGAGAAAAGTTTATTTATACATTAGTAACTACTGAAAAAAGTAAGAATATCATGCAAAATAAGTACCAAACTCACGAGGCATATTTCTATGTACTCGCACTCTTCTTACCTGAAATCAAAAGAAAGTATAAGATTAGCCCCCATTCCAATAATCCACATATACGTCCTAGGGAGCTGTTACACGAACCTACAATTTACAATTTTACAAGTTTAAACTTGCAACAATGGAGACAAGTCATCAGCTGGATCAGGACTGCGAAATCCAAAAGTGATCCACAGGAATGAGGGACCGACTGAGGGAGAAACTGGCGGTTACACACTCACATACTTACTTACAATCCGGACGAATTTATTCCATATCTTTTATTGAATAAACTGTTCGAGCGCCAGACGCGGAGTTCACTCGACCGGGTTTTACAGTCAAAATTGAAAACATCAAAGCATTTAAGTATGCAACTTCTTGATTTGTCCATGTGGAATCGAATAAAATAACAGTCCGCTTCTGCGCATGATATTACTACTGCGCAAATTTGATGTTGGCAAGTCAAGTCAGGAAATTCTTGACATGAGTAAGCTCACGTCAAAGAATGATTTATTACCGAAAATACTAAAATCGCTAAATGTTTCCCTTGAATTGTGGAGGAGTTCCCTCAATTCCTCGTGGATCCCATCATCAGAACTAGATTCTGGTAACAACGGGACCAACCTTGAAGCATATGCTTTTAAACAAAGAAAAAAAATCCAAATCGGTTTATAAACGACGGAGACATTAAAAATAAATAAAAAAGAACGTACAACCGAATTGAGAACCTCCTCTTTTTTTGAAGTCGGTTAACAAAATGTCAGAAAGTATGCCATGGTGCCAGTGAACAGATACATTTTTTGGTTTTTTCTGCTATCCGAAGGTTGTCTGGAAGAGTTCACTCTTCATCGATAAGACCGCCTGCTGCCCGCTTGCTATTTTGTTTCTCTTTGTTACTGTTTTATTTGTGTGTGTTGTGCAATAAAGAGTATTTTTTGTTGTATTTTATATTCATCTATTTAGACTAAGAGCAAGTACAACAACGCGTTTCGTGTGATGTTGCGGCTACCGTGGCGGTGCAGTGCGTCTGGTATGTTCGCCGCAAACAGAGTCGTCCACTTCTACGCTATACCTAATGCGTAAGAGACGCTGGTCCTTTGTCGGGAGAGTGAGCGAATCGACGAACAGCATTGTCAACGTGGCATACACGACATGCTACCTAATAAGCGGGGCGTCAAAGATGGCTTGCTTATTGTAAAATTGTAATGTAATCTTATTTTAAATTTTTAGTTGTTTAGTTGTTAAAATTGAATACCTAAATAAAGAACATTATTATTATTATTATCTCGCTTTGGGAACGTACATACATTTATGGCTCTGACTTTACATCACCTTTTCTGTTCTAAGGTTTCTTTACTGCGAGCCAAATAAAACAAAAGTCTCGTTTCCATCCAACTACGGATTCCAAAGTGTTTGGAATACAAAAAGTATTTTTGCAACACAAGCGTGGTCTGCATTTCACTTGTAAATCAGCGACCGCCAACAATAATACTGTAGGAAGACTTGCAAATACTGACTTAACCCAACCCAAGAGTACTGAGGTCGGGTGTCTTACAAATTACATACCTACAAATTGGGCATCGAGCAAATAGGATTGACAATAAAGATAATAAGAGAGATCAGAGGCGTAATTCCGTAACTTTTCGAACGAGCGTTAGGGCAAATCAACTGAAAGAAAGAAACAAAACCTGAATGCAGTATTTCGTACTTTCCCGATAGCATACTGAAGTCGCTCAGATTTCCTTACTTATCGGTATACTGTCAATATTACATTTATTTACGCAGTAGTAATGAGGTAGGAAAAAACGAAACAATAGTGGAATATCGCGACTTTGTCTTGTATCATACTTCAGCTTTCCAGGGAAGAAATGGTGTAGGATTCATAAGAAAAAAAGCTCTGAAAAACAATATAATAGGATTTAAACAGTTTTCGGACAGGATAGCACTATTGGAAATAAAGTTTCCGGATAACAAACATTGGGCTATAATCCAAAGCTACGCGCCGACCGAAGCTTACGACTCTGAAGCAATTACCAGTTTTTATCAGACCTTACTGTCAGCTATGGAATCAACTAATAGTAATAACTTAATCGTGATGGGCGACTACAACGCACAAATAGGACAGAAACAAAGAGGTGAAAATAATACTTTTGGAAACTACAGCTACGGAAAACGAAGCCCGCATGGACAACACCTAGTAGAGTTTGCACTGGAAAACAACCTGAAGTTTGTTAATAGCTATTACAAACTAAAAAAACACAAGAAATGGACATGGCGCTCTCCAAACGGCAAAACTTTTAATGAAATAGATTATATTCTGACTAACCAAATCCATAGTATACATACTTTTGATATAATTAAAAATTTGAACTTCGATACAGATCATCGGCTTATAAGATGCAAAATAAAGTTGAACTGCAAGAGGAGTAGAAGTTATATAAGGCCGGTTAGCTACAATAGAGACCTACCCGTTGTGTCAGGATACAGCGCGAAATGCTTGGAAAACCAATTCACGACTCGTTTTATAAAAGAACCCGACCTTCAAATGCAGTATAATAACTTCGAGGACGTATTAAAGGACTTCTTGACTAAAATACCTAAACCAAATAAAAATAACAAAGCATCCATATCTTCAAGTACAATACAACTTTTAGAAGAACGGCAAGAATTATATAAACAGAAGAGAACCAGCATAATAAAAGCAAGAATAACTCAAATTAGTAAAAATATAAATAGAAACATCAGCAAAGAAAGAAAAGAAAAGAGACAAAAAACATTTGAAAAATATATTGAAAAGTCAGGAGCTATTAAAAAAGCATATAAGCAGTTGGATTCGCTCTCAGTTTGGGCACCTCACATGAAAAGTAAAGCAGGGAATTTACTTTCGAGACGAACTGACATCATAAAGGAGGCTACCGATTTTTACAGAAATCTCTATGACGACGACAGCAATCAATTTGAAAACATAATATTATGTGATACTTCAACCAACGACTCTCCAGCACCCCCTGAAATACTCAGATCGGAAATTATACGCTCTATAAATACACAAAAAAACAATAAAAGCCCGGGAAATGACAATATTACCAACGAGGTGCTGAAATCATTATCAGAAGCTCTGCAAACACCTCTACATATTTTATTTAATAAAATATTGTATGCAGGAACGACACCTCATCAGTGGTCTGAATCTACAATAATACTACTTTTCAATAAAGGAGACCGAAACGACCTAGGTAACTACAGACCTATAAGTCTCATGACAAATATCTACAAAATATTTTCGAAAATAATCTTAAGTAGAGTTACAAACGCTTTGGATATGAACCAACCACGTGAGCAAGCCGGATTCCGTAAAAACTTTAGCACAATAGACCATATTCAAGCAGTGACACAAATAATAGAGAAGGCGAATGAGTACGGGTTGACAATATATATGTGCTTTATAGATTTTAAAAAGGCTTTTGACTCACTCTACCACAACTCGATATTGAAATCACTCCTACAACAGGACGTCGACTTAGCGTATGTTCGCTTGCTTTCGGATTTGTACTCTAAAAGCCGGGCAAAAATAAGGCTTGAAAGAGAAGGAGAAGAATTTCATGTCAAAAAAGGAGTCCGACAAGGGGATCCACTCTCACCTAAAATATTCGCTGCAGTATTGGAATCTGTATTTCGAAAATTAAATTGGGACGAGAAAGGAGTTAAAATAGATGGTGAATACCTAAGCCACCTCCGCTTTGCGGATGATATTGTAATATTTTCCCACAATCCATACGATCTAGAGGAAATGGTAAACGATTTAACTAAGGAGAGCCAAAGAGTAGGATTGTACATTAATAGCGTAAAAACACAAATTATGACTAACGGACCTACACATGACATAATCATACAAGGCGAAAAGTTGGAATACGTGGAAGAATACCTGTACTTGGGGCAGTTGGTCTCTTTTGATGACTACACCGGAAAAGAAGTAAAGAGAAGGATAGCACTAGGATGGCAAAAGTATTGGAGCTATAAGGAAATCATGAAAAATAAAGAGATAAATATAAGTATTAAAAGTAAGCTCTTTGAAGTAGCTATCCTTCCATGCATAACCTATGGTTGCCAAACTTGGGCCCTCAAGAGGAAGAAGCATTAGCAATTTGTCAGCGGAAAATGGAGCGAAGTATTTTTGGCATTAAACTTTCTGACAGAATAAATAATGAAATCATCAGAAAAACAACAAAATTAATTGATATAGTGAAACGGATAAGGTCACTCAAATGGAACTGGGCAGGACATATTTGCAGAATGGAACAAAACAGGTGGACGAAGAGAGTAACCGAGTGGATACCGAGAGGCGAAATCAGGAAACGTGGACGCCCAAGGAAAAGATGGCGCGACATCTTCTTCCAACGGATCGGCTCAGACTGGATGCGAAAGGCCAGAGAAAGGCAAATTTGGAAGGAAATGGGGGAGGCCTACGCCGTAGAGGCGACTTCTACCTAGTATTTAACGAAATAGTTTATAGTAATAGTGTAACTTTTTATTGGTAGTAGAAATAAAGGCTTTTTTATTTTATTTTTATTTTATAATGAGGTAGGACTGATTTCAATGCAGCCGGCAGCCGCGCTGTAAAGACTGAGGGCCTACTCCGAAAATGGAAATCCGAACTTCGTATCGTGCCGTCCCTTTCACTCATATGGTGTATAACACGAGAGTGAAAGGGACGGTACGATACGAAGTTCCGAGTAGGCCCTCTGGGGCGCTACCGCGAACAGCAAACGAAGTTTTCCCTCTCTGTCGCACTTACGTCCGAACGTGCAAGTGCGACAGAGAGCGAAAACTTCGTTTGCTGTTCGCGGTAGCGCCCCTGTTTAGTGAGTATTATATTCTTTGCTCTGTACCGACTCGGCTGATAGTTGACACTGGCAGCTGTGAGCTTACTGATAATTGCATCGACCCGCCAAATGTATAATAGCAATCGACTTACAAGTCCCTATCCCACCAACTTGACAAATTGGCTACAGTAATGATGGTTGCCGAGTAATATCGTTGCCCTCATCGAGCGAGAAATATACGATAAATAATAATTGACAGTCAGGTGACTAATGGCCAAGTGCTGAAAATATAAGTCAATATTTTGTAACAAACTGGGAAAACCTACCCTGGTTTACCTACTGGGTAAACCTACTTACTTATGTCCTGTTCATGTTTTGTCATTGTAATAATTCTCCATGTAGTGCACAATAAAGCATTTTATTATTATTATTCTCTTTATTTATTTCTGGTCTTAGGTTAGGTTTTACAATATTTTTATAAAAAGTAAAATATAATAATACACTTACAAAACACAAAAATGTTATAAAATCCTAACCTAGTGTGCCGCCGGCAGCGAGGCGGGGCCTAAGCTACCGGTGGTTAGGGCGACAGAGAGTGGAACCTCCTGACTATTCGCGCCGTGTCCAGGAGTACCGCCTTCTGTATCTGACCCTTGACCTAGCCATCTAGCGAGAGTCTCTTGAGGTGTTGGTCGAAACTCTTCGCTATTAGACCGTTCGCAGAGACGACTATCGGGACAATGATCGTTGAATCAACATCCCACATGGCGGTCACCTCGTGTGCCAAGTCTAGGTACTTGCTGAATTAGTCCTTCTCGGCCTTCACGAGCTTCTCGTCATGGGGGATGGTGATGTCAACGAGCACTGCCTGGCGCTTCGATCGATCTGTCAGCACGATATCAGGTTTATTGGCTACAATAGTCCTGTCCGTGATGACAGATCGATCCCAATAGAGCGTGGCACGACCATTTTCGAGAACTGGTGCAGGTGTATACTTATAGTACGGCACTTCGAAGTCCACAAGACCGTATAAAAGAGCAAGTTGCTGGTGAATGATCCTGGCTACTAAGTTATGTCTGTGCAAGTACTCGCCGTTAGCAAGATGACCACAACCGGAAAAGTGATTCTCCGGGACGGCGGCATGCCCGACAAATGTCGACCGTACCGTCCTTCAGGATATACTTCCGGTAGTTGTTCGTCATGATAACTTCGTCCGCAATTGCACAGACAAAACCTTCGGTTTCCCCGAAGAGATCCCCGAAACGTAGCCAGTTCACCGACGCGAGCAGGTCTACGTCGGGCCCTGTGAGGGCCCTGTAGAACCGCCCGTGTAGCTCCTTACTCTTCCATACCGCCTTGCGTTCCTCGGTGCTCCATACTTTAAGTCTACTTATTATTATTATTATTATAATCTCCACTGCGTAAAATATAAAAGAAATTATCAATCAAAATGACGAATAATTGTAATATACATTTCATATTGGGAACATTATAAATTCATAGTATTTAATTTTTTCCACACTTGAAATTACCAGAAAATGCATAAATTCTATTTTCCAACTTCTCGCTTCATTTCCACAGGCCGGCCCACGCGTGAGGATAACCGACCAATTTTATTGTGTGTGTCCCTCGAAGTATGAATATAATCCTGGTTTGGGTACGTCCCACACGCATATTACACGCTTATTATAACAAGGTGTTATTCACAGCAAAATATTACAATCAATTGTAAATTCGTGTCTAACAGTAAATTTAAAGCTACCAATAGAATTTATTTGTTACAATCCAAACAATATTATAAACGAAGCGGGTGCTTCGGCTATACTATCGACCCGCCCGGGCTTTGCTCGGGCTGACTGGACTACTGGAAACTGGACTACCCGAGCGAAACCCGGGCGGGTCGCTAGTATAATATAAAATTATAACAGCTACTACGCAGTATTTTACGACCAAACGGCCATTTTCTTATTTTCTCCTGCATCGCTTGATTTCGAATACCTAGTTGTGACGTCACAATGCTATGTCAATTCGTAATAGGAGTCAATAGTCATCTACATTATAATAAGATTTTTCTGTGAATAATTTGGTCATTTTATTTAACTAGTAAACTATTAAAAGGTTCTATTTTAATTGACTCGCGAAGCTTAAGTAATTCCTCATGAGCGTAGTATTACCTATTCTCAATTGCACTGAATGCTTTCTCTGCCGAAAATTAAATGTCTATTTTGTGTTTTTTACTAGAAAAGGTCAAGACTGCTCTTCACAAACAAACAGCACTCAAAAATATACAAGCTTAGGTAGTGTCAACGATCTTAAAAACTTAAAATAATGTTGACACCTGTCTGCTGGTTTAAGTTTACAAATCGCTCTAACACCGTTTTTTTGCTCTATACAAAATATCCCTATATGACGCGTTGCCCCAAAAAGTAAGGCCATAGCGCAGAGTAGAGCTAACAAAATCATGGTATGCGGCTACAACTGTTTGTTGTTGGTTGGTATTTGCTAGTTTGCAGAACGCGAACGAAAATTTGTATAGTTTATTAGAAACTTCCGTGGCATGCTTTTTTAATAATAATATTACCATGATTGTGTGTTGAGATATAGGTAAATGCACATTATCCGTGTGTACGCACATATAGATAAAGTGCAAGGACATCTCATCCTCCTACGCTGCCTCCTAAGGTCCTACGCTGACGCCAGCATAGGAGCTGTGTTCACATTGTCTATGTGTTCGTATATATTATGTCACAACTTCAACTATGGATAACCCGTGTTCGTGAGATAAAAGTACTGTAGTTGGACTTAAATTTATCGACTTTTAGTTCCATTTTAACGTGCTCGGGCACGCGTGAAGCGGATCGACCGAACAGCGTGCACCTGTCGCCTCGAGGTATGAATTTTGGGCAGTAACGAATTTATCTGGAATAGCAACACCTGCCCAATGGATTGGCGATTGGACTGCGTGAAAATAGTCTGAAAACTGTATTAACGTCTCCTTTGTATGCTGGATGTTGGATATTTTATGTTTCGTCAATTTTATACTTTTTAGACTTCTAGTTAAACTTGCTTCATAATGATATTCCCTCATAAGTCAGAAAATGTGTACTAAATTGTAAGCGAAATTGTATCCGTTTTACACATTACTCTATTTACTTTTAACATTGTCATAGAACTATCCCTTGAATTTTACTTTTATCGCGATCATGAATCAATTTTTTTTTTCTACTCGGCGACTTGACTGTTTGAATTAACATATCGTAAACGAAACTAATATTACATAATGTTCTCCATGGAGCTCCCTTCCAGTGAACTAGAAAAAATAGACCAATCACCAAGCAAGGCAAGCCTCGTGGTCGAAACGGTTCTTGACTAAAAAAGCATACATTATATAACGATTGCAAAAACTACTGTACAAAATGATGCATTTTCCCGGCATACCTATGCCATAGCCATTATACTATAGGTAACGTATAGCCCAATACACTATGTGGTTACAGGAACGTATATATTGTTGTAAGTAAACTCCCGACTTCACACTTCTGCTCCTATCAAAGTCTGAAGCAGAATGCTAGGGGCAATTTTTTAATCTGACAGCTCGTTCCTATATTCATTTTTAAAATTCAAATAGCAATAGAAGCTAAACTCTTCTAATTATGTTGCCAGACATCTTCGCCTAGACATCCTCTAAATTTTTTATAGGTAACGCATTTTCCATGTTTCAAAACTAACGGTACACAACAACGGCAATTATAATATGTACGTTCATATTCAAAAATGCACACATATCGCATAAGGTATAGTGACGTCGAAATTATTGTATACGACAGTTTTATATTCACTCGAATATAGAAGTAACTAATTGCTACAAGCTAGAAGTAGTGGTGTTCTAGGAAGCTAAAATGGCGTGAACACCAAAGTGGACATTGGACATTTTGATTTTCTAGGCCCGAATTACTCAGACGACCTGTGAGCTAACTAAAGCGGTTACAAGCTAACCCTAGGCCTGTCCCTTGTCCTATTCAATTAATATCCAGAAGCCGTGACGTCACTTTATGGAGCTAAATATCCAGTCTTATCTGCAAGCCGAACTCAGGGTTTCTAGTCGACAGTTACTAAAATCATCGACATCCGACCAGCGATGTGAGCATTCGCAAGATGTACCCAAAGAGTATAATAAGTATGTTGGATGTACCTACATAATATAAGATTTCAAGCTCACATGGTCATTTACATGACTGTGACACTGCGAAAAAAGTGACCCCAGCAAAGGGTAGTAGCTCGCTATGGTCTGTAGGTAGACCACAACTAAAGATCGCAGCACGTCAGTTAGTCCTTGATAATGGCACTTGCAATAGTGCTGAAATATGGGGAACAGACAAATACAAATATAAATAAATATCCCGTTAGGTAATAATCGTAATTCTAAGATGTAAATAGTTGTCTGCTGGGCACAAGCATCCCCACGTAGATAAAAGGGAGAGGACCCGCGTGGGGACAGTTTTCCTCAAGCAGTCCAGAGCGGGTTGTGTTCTTCACGTACACCTAATTACTTCACAGATAAATGTATAAATATACAATAAAGTTTCCCTCTACCTATAAACTCATGGTAATGATATTTCGTACATTAACCCCGAAAACTCATTAGTATGAACCGAATAGTAATCCTTTTTTGATCCCTCTAACTTCCAAATGCACATTCAACACATTGGTTCAACATAAAATAAATAAATAAATATTTGTGGACAATCTTACACAAATCGACCTGGTCCCAAACTAAGCAAAGCTTGTACTATGGGTACTAGGAGACGATATACATACTTATATAGATAAATATATACTTAAATACATAGAAAACATCCAAGACTCAGAACAAATATTCGTGTTCATCACACAAATAAATGCCCTGACCGGGATTCGAACCCGGGACCTCCAGCTTCGAAGGCAGGGTCACTACCAACTGGGCTAAAGCGGTCGTCAAACATAGAAGCAGTGATTTTCTATTTACCTAAATAATTCTTGTATCAATGTACCTAATTCATTCAACTGCAAAAATATTTTTCACTGAATGGTCGCGTAATAAAGTGAAAAAAAGGATACAACTCTTTGAAGTCAACTGTTCGAAGACATCGTAGGAATAAGAGATATGATCGCACAGGTGTAAAACAAAATCGAGGTCCGAGTAGTTCAGATTTATATAAAAAGACAGATAACGAAACCTATTAAAATACATCGCCTCGGCAAGCTGCAGAATTCATTAAATGTGACCTAGTGCACATATATCAATACACACCGCCATGACCCTGCACATAATCGACCCCTCACACTCGGGTAGATGCCGGGATTCCTTGCCGTCTTATTAAATTAGTATCTAGGACTGTATTAAGTTACTGTCTAGGTTAAGGAGCCCTCAATGGGTTATCTAGTAATATTACCTCACAAACAATCAACTGATGTTCAAAACAATTTTCATGAATTCTCTGAAATTATCAAAATAAAAAAGACTTATTTTCATTTAAGAGTTCGTATAACATAATTTCGCTATTTTGTTAAACTTACTAACTTTGTTCAGTAAAACTGTACTTATACCAGTTTTAATGAATTATTATGACAGAGTGTTCCAAGTATTATGGATTACTTAAGTGTGCCACTTTTTCAATGTTTTTTGGTTATAGAATTATCTACCTCAATTCAACGACTATTTTGGCAATTTGTGCTTAGAGAGGTATAAAAAAGGCATCTAAAAACATATTAAGCCGTCTTCTCCCGGCGAAAAAATAAACAACAGCATTTTTTCGTAATGACCCCGGGGATCCCCGGGACCGGTAGACGACGGAGTACCTCAGACCAGTATGAAAACAAATAATATGTATATTGTTGATAGTCATCTAGGGAATAAGTGGAGCACTTTTTTCAACTTTTGAATATTTTTTTGCAGTAAAAACATAAATAACGTTGATTCATTTCTGAAAAACAGAAGTAAGCTTACTAATATTATTAGCTAAATTAAACATTATTTTATAAAAACAAATATACAGAAATATACTTTAGACTATGTTCTATCTAGTCAATTACGAAAATGGATACGTAATATAAGATTTTTTCCAAAATCATCACTTAAGTTGCCCTAAAACTCGCAATCAATATTCCGATGCAAATTAAACCGCGAGTAAATACCAAAATATAATTCATATGAATGTTTCAAGCGATTTTTACAATAGCATTACTCAAACACTGATGTGCTAATAAGTCAGCTCTCTACAACCAATATTTCCAAATTTTGATTCACAATGTTATTCGGCCTCTTAAATCAGAGCGTCATGTAATCAGTGACTGTCTAGGTCAACTTTTTTACTACAGGAATAAGGATATATTCGGCTCCTTCAGCTGTTTCTATACACACTAGTGAATACGGGGATTTTTCTAAAAGTTACTATTTTCTATACTTATCATTAAATCGTTTTATAAAAGAAATAAAAGGTTGGTATTTGCTTTTTGGAAAATACACGCGCTTAGAGTATGTAGTAACTTCTTTTTAAATTTTTCTCTATTTTTAGGGTTCCGTACCCCAAAAGGAAAAACGGAACCCTTATAGGATCACTTTGTTGTCCGTCTGTTTATCAAGACCCTATATCTCGGGAAAGCGTGCAGGTATCGAGTTGAAATTAAAACCTTATTTTCAGGTCTACAGTCCCTTGAAGCTGTAAAAAAACCAAACTTCTAAGTTAACGTAAATGAAAGATACGGGCGTTTATGTTGCAAAAAAACTTATATCTACACTCTCAAGGGAATCAACATTTATAGGGTACTTCCCGTTGACCTAGAACTATGAAATTTGGCAAGTAATATTGTCTATATATATGAAATTTGGCAAGTAATATTGTCTGTATATACTACAAGTACAGGGAAAAATCTAAAAACTACACATTTGTAATGAAGTTATATAAAATATCCTACTTAATATAATACATACGAAAGTTAGGATGTTTGAATCTTTGGATTTTTGTTACTCAATCACGCAAAAACGGCTGAACGGATTATGATGAAACTTTGTATACATAGAGTTTTTAGCCTGGATTAACATGAAGGAATTTGAGAGTGGGAGTTGAATCTATGAACCGGACCAGAGTCATGTAGATATTTACAATGCCTGCTGACCTACGGAAATTTCGATTCAAAAGAACTAGTATAAGGCTGACCTCCGAATATGCACATATTTGTCACGAATCTCAGGGTCAAGATATAATAAGGACGTATGTAGAGGCGGCTCTATAGACAGCTGTCAATATCACGATATTTCACAACATCATTGGCATTGGCGTGTCATTTTATACCGATGACATTTGGTGAAGTTGAAGTTAATGAACATAATTTTACACAATTTACTACTTTGAGTCTTATCGTGGGTAAGATAAACCAGGTTTTCGCATTAATAAGTTTTTTTTGTTTTTACGATCATAATATAAATAGAATATTACGTTTCTAGATTTAGGTCAAAAATCTGTGACTGGTATTACAAGCGCTAAATGATCTCCAAACGAAAATGACTTATGTCAATTAAAATTAAGGCATTTCAGCTCCTAAAGTTCTAGCAATTACATGCATAATCGCATGAAAAACAATAGATTAGAGCTACTTAATACACTGACTCATAGCCTTTAAAGAGCTTGCGATATAAATATCAGCCAAAATGTGCTGACCCATCGGGCCGTAGATTTTAATATTTAAAATAGGAGATTAAGGGTGGTTTGCACCAAACATTCGTCAGAAATGTTAGAATCTGACGATTACAGGCGGATTTTAACGTCTGTTAAATCAGATGGGTTGCACCATGGCTAAAATCACGGCTTGAAATTGTTAATCGGGTTACTAATTTAGTCATAGTCATAGTTCATCATGTGACTTTTGTTTACGCTTTATGCTTTTCATATACGCGATAAAAACCCGCGGAAATTATTATAACAGCAAATTTGTAAAATCTTAGGCAAGTTCGACAATTTTTCAAGCGTTTGTGATGTTAAATTACTTATCTTAAGTCCGTTAATAAATAAAACAAAGTATATTCAAGATAGTGAACTCCCTCGTGTGTAATGATGATGATGATAATAGTTATAAGGCATTTGTTTTATGGGCTTTGCTGCCTGAAAATAAGTGATATTTGATTTGATAACGTGTCATGGTCATACAATTACCCGGCCGTACATTGCAAGAAATACAAAATCCCGATAGCTATCTAGATTCACTGAGATGTCAATCCAGGTCCCGATAGAATCGAGTGACACACGATTGATGGCTACTATCACATTAATTGATCTTTGGAAAATGTTCGCAGTCGCTGCTGAAGCGAGAGACGTATAACGAAGTTTGTGACCGGCACAGAGTAATAATTTGCTCTGCACCGAACTTAAGTGGAGTTAGGTAGGACACCTTAACAGGCAAAGCGATGGCAGGTGAATGAAAATAGTGTCCGTTTGGTAGCTATTTCTGGGTAAGCGGAGCGTCGGAAGTTCACCAGCTGGATGGGTTGACGATGTTAGGAACTCGTCGGAAAGTAGCTCAGAACCAGTGGCGATACAGAGTCTGAGTGATGTCAATATCACTTTACGTCGATACTAAATTATCAAATTATCCCTGACGAGGTTCCGCTATCGATTCTGGTTTGACAACTCTTAATGTTAAGTGAGGAACGGTATTTGTGTCATTCTCAAAAGGGCCCATTTTGTTAACATCAATAAAAACGATTTTATTTGCGTCGTTACAGAAATAGCGCCTTAATAGGTCTCAAAATTCCTCGAAATTCTTTAAGATCCGAGATGTTGGTTCAACGCGCTACCTAAAATCTATCTATGTGATTATACTTCACTGTCCATGTCTCCATCCCTTATAGAATTGTATAAAAAAGTAAAGCGGTGAGTAAGCGGGAAAAGCACTCAGTGCTCGCCAACTACTTGTTCGTTCCAATTGCAGTTGAAATAACGGGTTGTTGGTGTTCTGAAGCCAAAACCTTTTTTTTGGAAGTGGGGCGCCGTTTAAGTGAGAGGCATCCGGACCCCGTTCCGGATCATTCTAGTGTCTTTACCATGAGTTGGCGTGAACGTACTCGCTAGCGACTGAGTAAACGATTTAGTATGCTGATCCTTAGTTCTATTGCGTAACCGCCAGAGGCGCTGTACTTTTGCCCATACAAATTTTTAGGCAGTCGCTAGCGAGTACGGTCATGTAAACTCATGGTAAAGGCACTGGTGCAAAGGCGCCTGGTCTGGCTCGGGGAGGGTTGTTCGATTAGGCTAGTTTTTAGAGTTATAACTTTAGATTAAAGATTTATGGCGTAAATTTTGTTTTATATATTGTAATTTGTATTGTGTTTATTAAATAAAGAGTAAAGTACACTGTACAGTTACAGCAAATGATACAGGTACCAAGACGAACTTACCGCAGTAAGGCATGCCATGCCATATCTAATCCATATAGAAACCAAATCATAGAATCAAGTTGGTCAAAGTATGTTTACTCTCAGTTTACTTGTCGAGTTGATTTGTTGATCTTTAGTGGGAGTGTTCAGGTGGATGTGCATGTGCAGTTTCAATTAATGCGCCCGGCTATTGCAGGTGATATATTTAGAATATCGATTTAACCAATAATCATATCGAATAGTCATTCCAATGACGTATACGTTGCGAGGAAATCAAAGCCTAATGGCTTTGAGCTCCTCAACCGTAACCGGTTCTAGGTTTACAAATGTGTCATTAATAAACCAAAATGTACCTAAGCAGGCCTTTTACCATACCATCCTGTTGCCACACAGGCTCTTAAGTACTATTAATTATTATGTGTTTAGGCGCTATGGACTTACAATTTAATATCCCAGAGACGTACATAATCTCTGCGCGTCCAACCAGGATTATTACTATTTATTCCAATGTCCTTAGAGACAGATGTACGTCGTCGATAAGCGTCAAAAAAAATACTAATTTCATATTTTTAGATGTATAAGGTCTATTAAGCGTAAATAATAATTAAAACGAAACCAGAACAGATTGATATCTCTCGTCATTCCCCAATAAATAACACTAGTATTTAAGTAGTTTCTACTAGTATTTAAGCAAGAACACTTAATAGTTATATGTATAGACCTCGTCTCACCGCTTATAATTAAACCATAGCCGTAAGCTGTATTTAAGTCCCGTCTCAGTTCTCTCGAAAACTTTTGAATCGCGTCGTTAAGAAGTTCGACCCTCAAGTGACCTCTCCACCGGCAATGAGAAATGAAAGCCTCAATGATAGCCTCAACGTACATGTTAATTAAGTTTATTTATAAACTTCGTCCGCGTAAACTTCCACTCCCTAATTCATTCCTTGGAGGGATGATTTTCCGGATAAAAGTGTTCTATATTTAATCCAGGCTATAAACATCGTAATCCGTTCAGCCGTTTTTGCGTGACTGAGTAACAATCATCCAAACATCTGAAACTTTCGCATTTAAAATACTAGTGGCCCTGTGTAGACCGCGCGAGTATTCTTTTTTAATCTTCCAAAAACCTGACTCTTTATACTTATAATGATTTTTTAATATATAATTACCGAACCAACTCACACAAATTCACGAGAATAGGTAGAGAAATGTGACAGTCGACAGTTTTCTCATATCGTACCGCCTCCGCACCGACAAATCAGAAACTCAGCTTAGATCAACCTTACGCACCCTCGGAAACTAATCACCCCTTAAGTGATATCCATTTACATAAAACTTTGAGATATACAATACGCGAAATTCAACTGTATTTGTTAACAAGCTTCATTCAAATTTGTATAGCAAAAAAATATGTATGATAGGCGGTACAGTACTTGTATCTAACGAGCGCGGGCTAGCCATAGTTGCAGTTGTGACACATAGACAATATGAACTCATAGCTTCTACTCTAACGCACACATAGACAGTGCATGTATATAGCTCAACACACAACTATGGCTCACCCGCGCTCGTGAGCTAAAAGTAATGTATGAGGATAATTAAGTAGAAAAAGTCTAATGTCAAATTCTCATTGATTGATTTGATTGATTAAACTGAACATCCATCCGGTGGTCTCCGCTCACATCTGACTTAAGGCACTGGTCCCACCGCCGGCGAATAGGAGTAATCTCATAGTTATTTTACTCGCTTGAGCGAGAAAACGAGTAGAATCACTATGAGAGTACTCGTTGCTCGCCGGCGTTGGGACCAGTGCCTAAGCATGTAGGAGCAATACATACATTGAGACAATATCTACTGGGAGAGCGGCTGTTCTATCAAATTAATAGAAGCAAACAATAGTTTCAACTATTTTGAGTACATTTTTTTACTATAGTCTATCTGTCTATTTGTAAATTCCACGGCCGAATTCGGCCAAGGCGACTGCTCTCATTTCCGTAATTGTCAATGGTGTAGTAAGGAATCAAACATAAACACGTTTACCTTATTATTTGCCGATTCACAGAATGCTCCATTTTATGAGGGTTTTCTAGTTAACGCGTCAGTCGCCAGGCAACGATTGGAAATGACCTAGATCGAGACGCCAGGAAATATGGCGGCCAGGGATTCCAGATATGCATAAAACATCCGGGCTATGCAACTAATTGGTTTCATATAATGATAAACGTAATACGCTGCTTTAATTCTCGTGCCGCCCCATGTCCAACTTATTGTAAACTTTTGTACAATCGAAAATATATTCATAAAACAAACGAATTTCAACTCTATTTCTTAGAATTAGACCGGTTTCCTCACAAAGTTTTCTTATTATGTTTTCAATCGCAATGGCCCACGCCCAATTCGCACACTTAGGGTTCAGAACC
The DNA here is from genome assembly GCA_963556455.1 of Epiblema foenella. NCBI lineage: Eukaryota > Metazoa > Arthropoda > Insecta > Lepidoptera > Tortricidae > Epiblema > Epiblema foenella. The sequence continues at coordinate 5,756,171 of OY747100.1, forward strand.
AACCAAATTTAAGTTGGTTATAGTAGGAAAAATAAGGAAATTTCAAATATAAAAATTATTTATCAATATATTGCTATTCTTTGGTAAAATATGCGTAATAGTAAACATTATTACCAAATGTCAAGTTCATAGGTCAATGGTAAGTTAAAAAATACTTCGGAACAAATTTTTGTGACAGACGACGGACATACAACTCCATGCCACATGCTCCTTGCCCACTTTAATTTTTTTTCTTTTTCTTTGATTAACTTATTTTTTTTCTTTTATTTACTTAAATTAAATTAAACATTTGTGGACAATCTTACATTTATCGACCTAGTCCCAAACTAAGCAACAACACTACCTACCAACCACGAGTACATATGTAGGCTAAATCAGTCGTCAACCTGAGGATTCGTTGTATTGACAGCTAAAGACATATTATGCATAACAGTTACTAATACACACTGTCTAAGAGACGCTAAAGAATGGTCGGATACGGTTAAAAACTACAAAACTTCCCCTTGAATGGTATTAAAATGAATCTCGGCCCTCGCCAGCAGTTAACTTTTAAGAGACAGCGGCATTTTCAATTAGGCCCTCGTCTGGGCTATTTATTACGGCTGGCCCCTTATCCCCGTGATCTTGGTGCGACGCTTAAGAAACTAAGTCGAAACTGAGAGTTCAAATTTTGTGTAGTTAAGTTTAATGAATGCAGAAGATCTTTCTGTGTGCCCGCTAAAGAACATGCAGGTCTCTTAGTGATAAAGAGTTGCATGCTAGTTCAAATTCAAACAGTCTCACTCTCCCTATTTTGATGTGGAAATCCGCATTGTAATATTAAAAGTTTCCAATACTTAATAATCCGATAAGACAATGAGAGCACTTGAATTAACAGTTAAAATAATTCAAAGAGAAATGTAATTTTAAATTAAAGCTGAAAACTCAAACTCTCAGGTATAATATGTTGAAGCTTAGTTTTAATGAAGTACTCGAATATTCAGCGTGATTTATATCGAGGTTCCCGACCTCCGCTTCATCTCATAAATCAAGCCAGTCTCGTCGATTTTGTTTTTAACAGCTTTTTTATGAAGTTCCTCTTCATATTTTTTACTGAAGACAGATTTGCGGGAACCTTTTGGAGATTTTTCTTTGAGTTATTTTAAGAAAACTGTTAATACAAGTGCTCTCGTTATCTTATCGGATAATTACGTATTTGAAATAATCATTTATGTTACGAAGAATTTATAAAATTTCCCAATGAACTAATAAGACACAACCAGAAACAATGGGAAACTCAAAATAACTTTTTGCAGACTATACTAAAGGCGAAAAAGTCGTTCTTGGGAAATCCAAGACGCAGTCATTACTGAACTTACAGATTCTAAATTTAAATCTGTCGTAAATAAACACTTATTTCAAAAGCATGTTATAAGATAAACAATTACATCATGGATAGGGATGTTCGGCAGTGATAGCGTCCCGCACAAGTAGTCTAACATAAAAATATTTTCTCCTAAATATTTAAAGAAAATGATTTTAATACAGTTGCTCAAAAAGTGGTACTTTATGTAGCTGCATATCGTGCGCAAAGTTGGATATCTCGCGCTAGTTAGTGCTTTTAACTTTTCAATTTTTTTTAATTTACTGTTGGTCCAAGCCAACTCCATTGGAAAAGATTTAGGTTAGATCAGTTTACTTATTTATTTATTAAGGATTTGGCATTCCACTTCTATTATATTTAAAACCTTAAAATTACATATTAGAAAAAGTAAAGGGTTATCAAATATTTAAAAATATAAAATAATTTTAAGATGTTGACTGATTGAGTAGACCAATGGACTGGAAACGAGTATTATGCGAGACCTCCGATTACTAGAGTATTAAGGAAGACCACCGTGCTGGATGAATAAACTTTTTTTTTCGTCAAAAATTACATTCATTTACAAGTAAACTAATAATAAAATAAAAAACGATAAATGTATCAAAACATAAAACCTGTTCCAAAATAGTTCTTGATTATCTGAATGCTGACCATCATGGCATCTTGAAAAAAAATCTAGTTAAACCGACTTTTTAATTCCCGACTCTTTCATTCATAAGTTCAATGTTTAATTTTGTAATGACTTTATTATTTTAATAATATTTATATGATATGTGCGATTTATACGATTGTTACATAGACTGTATGAAAACTATGCTAGATATAGGACTCAGGTATGTACTAAGCACACAATGGCAAGTAAACGCATTTTGTTGTGTGTCTTTTAATTATACTGATACTGTAAGTATTAGTGATTGTAAAAGACCATGTAGCGCAAGAAAAATATTAAGGTTTAATAAATGTAGATAGCTTTTATATTTATCATTGGAGGTTGATTTGGAGTTGTATTTGTTGCCACATAGTCTAAAGGACCTAAGTCTTAAATGTGTCATGAGTCAGAGACAGACAGACAGATAGTGATATTTAAGCTATTTTTGAAGACAGCAAGGGATTTAGACGCCACAATCAGGAGATAAAGAGTTCCAAAGCCGAATAGCTTGGAATGTGAAGGAACAATATAGAATTCTGACGAGGAAGATGGATCAGTGAGAAGCAAATTTCGAGAGAATCTAACGGAAGGAAAATAAGTAAAACGCTTTTTGAGACAGCGTAGAGATGCAAAGTTAAAGAGTAGAATACGAAAGAGATAGGATGTGACTATTACGGCAAAAACGGATAGAGAGCCACTTGAGCTGGGAACGAGAAAAGGATACATGGTCATATTTGCGTGAGCCAAATATGTACCGAATGCAGACATTTTGAAGGCGCTCAGGCTTATTAAGTTGCTCCTGATTAGGGTCAATATAGGAAACATCAGCAAAATCCGAAAAGAGGAGTAAGTTGTGTTTGAGTAAACGCAATTTTAATGCCAATGGGCGGGCAACTATACGTTCTAAAATCTGTGAATTGTAATTTTATAATCTATAATATGAAGTAGGTTTTGAGCCCAGCTTTACTTTTAGTAACAATCATAATTCTGCTTCTTGAAAATGGTCCTTTGTAGCAAAGTTAATATTCACTCATTATTATTGTATGAAATTCTATATTAAATATGAGCTATCTACATTTTCAGGCGGTCCCACCTCCACCGTCAGCCGACCTGAGTCACCTGAACCGTCGGACTTAGTTTCAGACATTTCATATAGACGATCATCAATTGCTCTCCCTGCACGTTACAGTGTGTGTAGCCGCAAAACAAACAGCAAGGATTAATGGTGTGTGGGAAAAGACATATTTTTATACAAAAAACCGGTCAAGCGCGAGTCTGACTCGCGTACCGAGGGTTCCGTACACAGATGTGAATTAATGAAAGAAAATCTTAAGAATTGAAATTGAACGCGTGAAACTATCGGCGAATTTGTATGGTGGTTTTTCAAGGATAATCTTTTTTTTTTAAATGTGTTTTCTGCATAAGCACGTAGGAATTTACAAAACAAAAAACAATCAAAGGTGATTAAATTAGAAACTTTGTAAAGAAATGTTTTTTAATGATAATAAAAAGAAAAACTAGATGGAGCTATATTTTTCCTGTAAAATGTACGTTGATATTAATGTTATGTAAAAATGCCATATTTTTCCTTGGTAAACTTCGGAGATAAGGGGGGGACGATATTTTTTTTTAATTCTTCTCATAAATCGAAAATAACACGACGTTAAAAAAAAATAAGAATTGTATCAGAATGTCAAGCCCTTTCATATGACACCCCACTTGACATATTCACTACTCATTGAAATTTTGAACCACCTTTTTATCTGTCATTTTTCACAGAAGATAAAAGGAAAAAATAAAAACAATCCATTTGCCATGTATGTAGGTTAACCTTCTTTATACCTATTCCAAATTTCAATAGTTCTTGAGATATTTAGACAGACAGACAGACAGACAAAGTAAAACCATAACGGTTCCTTTTTACCATTTTGGTACGGAAGCCTAAAAATTAATCACTGCCGAGTAATTGTCTTCGACGGACGCGTCGTAAATCAGCTGGAACATGATCGTGCCCGCGACGCCGCCAGCAAAAAAAGTAGGAAAAAAGTTTGGGGTTGATCGTTGACGTGATGCATGACATTTAGGGTGAAACAAATGGGATAACATTTTTAATTTACTTATTGTCTTATGCACATATAGTGCTTTTCTCAAAAAAAAATAGACAACAACACAAAGATAACGCAAAAAAACATTGGTTGAAATATACTGTATAACCTAGTAATGGTGATATTTTTTTTTACAATTTCAAGCATTAAATATAAATATTGGGGGACAATTTTACACAAATCGACATAGTCCCAAACTAAGCAAAGCTACTACGGGTACTAAGCGACAATATACATACTTATATAGATAAATATATACTAAAATACATAGAAAACATCCAAGACTCAGGAACAAATGTTCGTGATCATCGCACAAATAAATGCCCTGACCGGGATTCGAACCCGGGACCTCCAGCTTCGTAGGCAGGGGCACCACCGACTAGGCTAAGGCGGTCGTCATTATTTCCAAGACTTCTTTCAAAGGCGATATTTAATTTTACTTTCAAGTGAACTGAGGTTACACCCGAGGTGATTAGGGTACCGATAGTGTAAGGCGGCGGATTCGACGCCAGCGGACAGCGGGGCGGTGCGCGGGGTGTCGCGATCACAATGTACAGACTTCTATGATCCTATTCTGGAAAACAGTGGCGCTATTCCATTTTTCTCGCGCCGCTCGCCGCCCCGCTGCCCGCCGGCGTTGAGTCCGCGCCTAATGAATGATTAAACCACTATCAATACAATGTTTTTCGACACATTTGCAAGGAAAAAATCATTTCCATCAAATGAAAATTATATAACCGGATAAGTTTTATTTAGTTATTTATGGCAACAGGTTATTACATAGCCTTGTAGTACCTAAGTATTGCCAGTGTCGGCAATTATATTTATCATTTTGTTTTCCATCACAAGTTTAACCTTTTATTATAATAATCAAACACAAGTCGACATTATCCTCCTATCGTTTCTCCCAGTTATCCTAAAGAAACCCGTAGTCCGTTTTGGTATGTACCTAATCCCAAGATTTAGCGTTGGCATTCGTTTACTAAAGCACGCAGTCACGCATGTACGCGAGTGTCCGATACCTACGCTCTTTCATTACTCTTGAGTATATTAGGCACAGACCTCTGTGGTCTGTGATATTAGGTTTGGCTTATACAGAATACAGAATTTATTACAGGTCAGCTAATATCCTACTTATGCTATGCACGCGACTAGCGCGAAAACGCTACTCACTAATTAAAATATTTCTTTCTTCCACGCGAGCGTGTTGTATTCATATATCGAATACTCATCATCATCCTCCTAGCGTTATCCCGGTACAGTTGCATCCTGAAGGATGCCCAGGGTCCGCTACCTAATCCCAAGACTTGGTGTAGGCACTCGTTTTTATGGAAGCGACTGCCATCTGGCCTTCCAACCTGAGGGGAACCAGACCTTATTGGAATTAAGCTTGTTAAGTGAGTGGGCAACTTGACTGTTAGAAGTTCTCAAGCCGCCCGAAGGCCTCTAACTTGGCTTAACGACTGCTATCATAGACAGCAGCCGGGATCAACGGCTTAACGTGCCTTCCAAAGCACAGGAGCGCTCAGTTAATAACCACTCAAAGCGGTCACCCATTCATATATCGAATACTATTATTATATATTTTCTTACGTTACCGCTTCGATTTAAGATTTTAATTTAATAAATATATATATCATATCAAAGCCCCGTGAAAAGTCACAGTGTTTAGGTACCACAAACACAAATTGGATATGAAACTTGCTTAATTCCGAAATATATTTTCACGGAATCGCTTATTCCATCTCGCTTCGCAGAAATATGGCGTCTTATGTATACATAGCCCAGATTTACCTAGAATCAGCTATAAACAATGTTAGATCAGACATCTTTGGTTTCATAACATACGTTCTTAATGATTGAAAGGTATAAATAGAAAATAAGGGAAATCTATCTTGTTATATCCCTTATTTTCTTAATGAAATAAAATGAAATTGTTTATCGCTCATCACAGGTAAAAAAAGGTAAAAAATTAGAATTAAATGTAGTTACAAAGCCATTTCTAAAAATACATTTCGCGAAGGGGACCAGAAGGCTGGCGTGCACACAGCAAGACCGATGCGGAAGCGAGGTACGCTTAGCGCCAGGGATCGGATACCGGTATTTTCTCCATAGAAAAATACCGGTATTATTACGGTCACCGGTTCATTATTTCGTTTTTAATGGGACAATCTAATAATACGATGTTGTTACCTAAATACGTGATTCAGCCCTACGTAAAGAGCAAAAAATAATCCAAAATATTGGGCTAATTCAGGATTATTTTTAAATACCGGTATCGGTTCCTGCTTAGCGCAGCGGTCTTGCTGTGCGGCGCGGCAATGCGCCAGCCTTCTGGGCACCCTACCGCTGGGCTCTGAACTAGAGCCCATTTTTTATTTGTAAGTAGGTTTTTAGTTTTACCTTCAGTTTAGTTTGTTCTTGTTTTCATATTCATTGTCATTTAAAAAATATATATAAATGTCATGGCACTAATACATAATAATACAATACAAAATTAAAAACTTTTTATTTTCTAAATTTTTATTTCAACTCTAATATACCTTTTATAATTTTTCAACATTGCAACATTAACAGAATTTAAATTTACGAGTATTAGTATTATTTTGTCTAGTTTTTAGGGTTCCGTAGCCAAAATGGCGAAATCGGAACCTTTATAGTTTCGACGTATCTGTCCGACCGTCCGTCCGTATGTCACAGCTGATTTACTCTGAGACTATAAATACAAAACAATTATGAAACACACTGCACTACAATTATGAAATTTGGTAGGAAGATGTATTTTATAAACCGCAATATAAAAGTGATGTGAAATTACAAAAAGAATATAGGGGGGCACTCCATACATGTAACCGGTGGATAAAATGAATAGGCCTTTAAAAATGATATGGAGGTTTCTGACAAACTTTTCCAGTTAAGTCAACCCTTGGTGAGATATTAGCTGTCAAAGTCATAAAAAGTGTCCCCCCCCCCTGTAATTTCCGAACTATGAAGGTTAAAATTAAAAAAAAAATTAGATAATATGCAGTTATAAATAAGTTCAACGATTTTTGGTTTGATCAAGGTAGGTTTTATGGTTTTAGAGTTTTCGCTGAAAAACTGTCTAATTCAAACAAAAGGTCGTAAGTGCCCTAAGTTCCCTATCCCTATGAAAACTCGACCTTTTTAAAATCAATGTATTGCATAGGTAGTGGTTCTAAATGTGGTGTTGGTACGGCACCCTTCAAAGATAGGTGCACGATTGTATAGAATCGTCCGGAAAGGGATATTGTTTAAACTTTATTATATTTGTTTCTTTTTATTTTATTATTTATTTTTATTTGTTTATTAAATAAACACAAGGTAAATATAACGCATCTTTTAGGCCGCGGTATTTAGTTAAATGACAATAAATCTACGAGTATAGGTTATGGTTATGTTAGGTTATGATGTGGCTGTGGCTTTATGTGTTCCTGGTGAGTACTGTTGCCACAGCTCCCGAGTACAATCTGTAACGAAAGTGAATCAACCTATGTCTCCCTAGCTGCCAACACAACTAATCCTCAAATCATAATCAATTAAGGGTCACGGAGAGGCCAAGGCGCCTGCTTACCGTGAAGCAGGTCTTATGCTCATTTGTCACCGTCTTTATACATAGAAATCAAAAAAAAAATCAAAACATTTATTCTGCAAGTAGGCCTCAAGGGCACTTTTACAAGTCAAAATCTATCTAAGTACATCAAATAAAAATAATACAATAATCAAAGTATCATTAATTAAATGTAGTGTTACATGTCAAAAATAAGACTAAGAAACTAGTAACAATCGAGATTTGTTTGAGATGTATAAGGTCTCTAAGCGTCAAGATAAAAGGTAATAAAGTAGGTACACTAATCATAATAAAATATTTTGAGCTATATCTATAACACGTCAACATGGAAATAATAAAATCTAATAAAAAAAGTTATTATACCTAATGATCTTTAACCTATAATCTTATGAAATCAAATTTAATGCAGGCGTAATTTTAGGTACCTAGGTAGTTGTTGAGAAACTTTGGACAAACAAGCTTATGGCGCGGGAGACAGAGGTTGTATTATTATCGTATAGTAACGGCTTGAGTTATAAAGCGAAAGCGACATACTACAAAATTAAATAAAGAAATGGTTTTTCGTGGACCCAACAGTTGCATCCTGAAGGGTGCCCGGGGTTCGCTACCTAATCCCAAGATTTGGCGTAGGCACTCGTTTTTACGGAAGCGACTGCCATCTGACCTTCCAAACCTGACCTTATTGGTATTAGGCTTGTCAAGTGAGTGGGCAACTGACTGTTAGAAGTTATCAAGCCGCCCGGCGGTCTCTAACTTGGCTTAACGACTGCTATCATAGACAGCAGCGGGATCAACGGATTAGCATGCCTTCGAAAGCACGGGAACGCTCAGCTAATAACCACTCAAAGTGGTCACCCATCCAAGAACTGACCCCGGCCTACGTTGCTTAACCTCGCATACCGCACGCAGTAGGCGGGCGCCGCTGGGCCACGAGCGCTCCTTTTACATGTCAGTTAATATTCACCTTAAATAGTCGTTTGTCTGTTTCACTTATTGTAATTTTTTTACAATTTCTATACCACGGTTTTGGCTTGATTTCAGCGCTATACTAGAATAATACGGATATTTCTATTAGTATAACTACAAGTCTAATGTGTTATATTAATTATATTTTTACTAGCGACCCGCCCCGGCTGCGCACGGGTGCAATGCTGATGCATTTATTATACATATAAACCTTCCCCTTGAGTCACTCTATCTATTAAAAAAAATCGCATCAAAATCCGTTGCGTAGTTTTAAAGATTTAAGCATACATAGGGATATAGGGATATAGGGACAAGAAAGCGACTTTGTTTTATACTATGTAGTGATATTTATAATTCACCACTAAATGTCTGCTCTGCAGTGCACTAATAAATTAGAGACCTCCAAGATACAAGCTGCAAATCAGTGCCCACCATTGCATTGAGATTTAGTGGAAATGTGGCCAATTCAGTTCTCTTTGGCCAGAGTGCCGTAAGTACCTTAGGATTCCCTATTCACATAAGCTCTTATGCGTGAGCAGGATAGCGCTGCGGTTTGTTACAGCCCGTGCATAGCCGCTGGAAGGTGTAAGCAAAGTGGCGGTGCTGAATGAGATATAGTCACGGAATAAGCGGAAAACACATCGGAGACAAGGATAAGCGGAAATTTACGAGATTAATTATATAATTTGAGGAAAACACAAGTGAGATACATTTCTGTGTATGAAAAAATATACGAATATTTTTTTCATTACCCCGTTGAACGGCGATGAAGGTAAGAGGAAAAATTGCCTCCCATTGAATTTACTTCCAAACGCTCCGTTCGCAAATAAATGCAGCCTTACCCGTCCAGTCCAGTGATTCGCAGGTAATTGCGCTTTTGCGAACCTTCAGGCAATTTGCCGTTTTTTGCGGTTGTTTCTGATAATCCGTCTTTTGAGAATGCTAATCTTTAAGCTGTAAAGAACAAAGTTTATTTTGCGTCCGGTGAAGAGGAGTTTCCTTTACAAATAAATGTCTTGATGTTATTTTTTTAAGTAAAATTTATTTTTTTAACTATGACGTACAAATACAAATTCTATGCAAGAAACCAATGAACATGCAATACATTTTGTAGTAAAAAAAACAGAGTATATATAGTTACTTACCCGATAATCACTACATAGTATAAAACAAAGTCGCTTTCTCTGTCCCTATGTCCCTATATCCCTATGTATGCTTAAATCTTTAAAACTACGCAACGGATTTTGATGCGGTTTTTTTTAATAGATAGAGTGACTCAAGGGGAAGGTTTATATGTATCATACATGCATCAGCATTGCACCCGTGCGAAGCCGGGGCGGGTCGCTAGTATGTTAAATGACTTATAGGTACGTGTTTCAATTTCATTGAGTGTACCTAAGGTAAACGTGCCAGTGCTTGACACCTTAGTTCCCAATAGATGACACCTATTAAGGGGATTCCTCGATTATGTCAGTCACGCCCCCCGAGACACGCTTATGTCTTTCACGCATGACAAAGCAGGATGCAACACTCTTCGGTAATGACTTTTTTAGACAAATGTCGGTAAATATCTAGTTGTGTGAAGTTTTATTGAATTTCCTCTAGACAGAGTTTAGATACGGTAAAATACCATCATATTAACTAAATTGTGTCGTTGAATAATGCGTCCTTTTAGCAAGCTGATCAAAAAAATGAAAATAAACATTGTTTTTTTTTTCAATCAAGAATATTTTCAGTACTTGTGTTTCGGCTATTGTCAGACTGATAATTATAGTCAAGAATCATGCATCGGAAAATCAATCCTTATTGTTTCATCGTCTGGGCAGAACAGCGTTTCAAAGAAAGCGATATTTTTGCTTGCACGGCCTTAATTTGAAACTGCCATTTATTGGTTTAGTGTCGAGCACAAGGACGACAAATTAAACTTTGTTTTTTGTGGGGATTTATTTTTTTGTAGGGATATCCGGATAGGCGGTGTCGTGGAAATCGCCCGATCGGCTTATCCGGACTCGATACCGTGTCGGGCTTTGGCTGAGCTGGATCATCTTCCCTTCTTAGTAGTGTTCAATAAATAAATATTTATGGACAAGTTACACAATTCTATCTAGTCTCAAGTCCCTAGTCATCGACATACATATTCACTATTCGCTGGTACAAAGTAAGAGGTGGGGGAACTCCAAATAGATCGCAGCGCGCACCGTGGCCAAAAAAGGAACTTTCGGCAGACAAACTGTCTATACGTATCCCCGTGTGGTGCCGGGCTAGAATAGCACTTCCCCGTTTCTTCCCGTAGGTGTCGTAAGAGTCGACTATAGGAACCGGGTTGTAGTGTGTTGTGGGCGACGGGCTAGCAACCTATTACTGCAATTTATAACATTTGAATGACATGTTTAATGATTAATGTAATTTATTTTCGAATAGTATTGACTTTTTATGTGGTAATGTATTTCTTTTTGTTATGTGATAATGCTAGAATGTTAATGTTATTATTGTTTGCTTATATTTTTATTTTTTAAATGATTCAAGTTCAGTTTTTTTCTCTTGTAGGTATGTTTATGTATATCTTATAATGTGATGTATTCGACACAATGTATATTGTTCAGAATTAAACAAATAAATAAATAAATAAATCACATTTTCTCCATCTTTAAACCTACAATTGCTAAATGTGGCACTGAATTAAATTTCATGTGCTCTGCCTACCCTTTTGGGAATACAGGTGTGAGTTTATGTAATATTTTACTTAAAATATACGTATCCGCGAATTTTAAGTAAAAGTAAGTAAGGTTCGAATCCCGGTCAGGGCATGTATTTGTGTGATGAACACGAATATTTGTTCTTGAGTCTTGGATGTTTTCTATGTATTTAAGTATCTATTTATCTATATAAGTATGTATATCGTCACTTGGTACCCATAGTACAAGCTTTGCTTAGTTTGGGACTAGGTTGATTTGTGTAAGATTGTCCAAAGATATTTATTATTATTTATTATTATGTTGAGCCAAAATTAATAGTTATCCTTTAATTGTAGTTTGTGGTTGAACAACGATGTCGTGTGTGATTGCTAGGAATAAAGATTTATAATTAATTTGGCCATGTTTAACTAAAAACACACAAAAAGTCTGCATTATTAACGACACTACTAGTCATAAATGATCGCCTGCAACATATATGGTTTCATCGCATTTGCGTTATTCGATTAACTTTGTTTATTTCTTTAGTTACTACTCATGAAATCAGCAGGGTCATACACGGATTTAGGTTCGCGTCTTTTCTTTGGACATACCAAAAGTTAAGGGGTACAGAGCTTAATTTTAGATTAGACCAGTAACCCGCATAATCATAGGGTATCCGTTTCTATAAATCCCTGTAATAAAACATAGCTAACATGCACATAAGCCGTTAACTATTGACCACAGGAGGGGCAACTATTGTTTTTTCAATTAAGTATGACCCAGCAATGAGAAAGCCCTCGTGTACTATCTGAAATTAAAAGGTCAACGTTATTATCGACACTATAGATTTACATGATCGAATAGAATGTTTCATTGAATCTATTTGTTTGTTTATTTACTCTTAGTAATGACCGCCGGCCATTTGACATTTCAAAGTCCGCCGTAATTGTAACCGCTAATTGGCGCTGTCATCGCGCACCCGCGGGGTAATCACGTAACTTTTGTACTACCGTTAAATAGATTTTAATGTCAAATTTCAACTGTCAGCCCATACATTTATACTTCAAAATTGACAGTAAAATCTATCTACCGTTAGTACATAAAGTTACGTGATTCGCCTGCCGGTGCGGTGAAAACTCAGTGGTTGGCGCGTGTTTACAATTTATAATATCATATTACATCTCAACTAAACCTAAACAAGACTAGATCCGCTTCTGTCATGTGTCAAATTACTGTACGGGATACATACGTAGTTCCTCGAAAAAAAAATCTAATAGGTACATATAATCAACACTAAATTTTATTGCAAATGAGCATACAAAAACATTAACAAACATAAATCAATTGGGAATAGATTCAGATTCAGATTCATTTATTCACAATATAAGATTACAATATAAATTACATGTCAATTTACAAGAATCTCTATTGTGATCGTCAACAACATTAAATAAAACAAAATAAATTAAAAATCAATGAATAAAATAGTAGTTAAATAATACAATGCGTATGATAACATTCACCTGAGATGATCGTCATGACATACAACTCAATACAATGCAATAAAGTCAGAATTAAGATTAAAATTATATTTATACTCACAAAAACACACTACAATATAAAATTTAATTCAAAATTGTGCATTTCTTATTACAAATTAAATTATAATATCACAATAAATCCACTAGGGATATTGTTAATAAGTTTTTCTTTAAAAATGAACGAAAGAAAACAGAAAGTACATCCTCTCCGGATATACAAGAATCTTGTCTCCTTAATCAAGTAAGGCGTCGTCGTAAGTAAAGAAGCTCGCCGACGCGAGACAAACGAGCTCAGCTAGCTAAATACGTTGCTGTATATGCTACCCTAGTACCGCTGCAGTGCTACTTGGGTGAATGTCTGTTTGACACCGTTCGTGATTATGTCAAAATTATTTCGGTACACTTTGTTTTAACAATTCAAACGTGTGCACGTTACATACCTGTTTGGTTTTATAATGTGTATTTTCCTGTACAACTCTAATGTCTATTTTCTTATTCCCATTGTTAGTCGTAATTTATTATTTAAGTTGTCATTATAGTGTATATTTTTGCACCAACAGTTGCTTTGTTTGAGTTTTGTGGTTCCGCGCCGCCAAGTTAAAAGTCAAAAGTAACCGAAGGTACAGATTGACACTTGACAACATTGGCTTATTTCAAATTGATGCTCTGTGCTTATTTCCCATTAACTTTTATGATATTCCCGTAATAGTATGTAGGTATGTAGTTAAAGTCTCGCAATCCTAGTTGACCTTGTAACGAACACCTCACAGCTCCCGTTCTCCTATTGACTCCCGAAACGAAAAACATCGTAAACAACGATAAAGCTATAATAAAGCTAATAAAACTGATGTACAGTCATAACCGTAAATCGTTTTGGGAGCCATTTTGTATGCTTGCGAAGAAATCACAACACACGTGTGGAAGGGTTGACAAAATGCCTTAAACTACGCGAGTATGTTTGCGTTGGATCCTAAAATGGAAGATGCCGCGCATTAAGGACAATAATAATGACATTAGAGATTTTCACTTAATCTCTTGCATAAGTCGTATTTACCTACATTTTTTAATAGTATTTTTTATACAATCGTTACACGATGACAGCTATTGAAGTCGAGTAACGCGTTTAGACCACGAGGCTTGCCGGGTAAAAGCCAATTATGTAATTATTGTATTGTTATGAATCAGAAACGGAATCAAATTTATAATTTTAAATAAACAACAAAACACAATTTCAAATCGAAACTAAAGAAATACAATCAATAAAATAAAGGAATAAAATAGAGAGCGCACAATCTTACGTCTCACTCGTCTGACGGACGACAGGCAAAAAAGGGAGTAGGGCACCTCCTACCCTACCTTTATACCGTCAACCGTCATACCCCCACCACAACCTAACCTAAAATGCCTAACAGTATACAATACTATTTCTATGAATCCACTAACATAACAAAACAATCGACGACCGCTTTAGCCTAGTTGGTAGTGACCCTGCCTTCGAAGCTGGAGGTCCCGGGTTCGAATCCCGGTCAGGGCATGTATTTGTGTGATGAACACGAATATTTGTTCCTGAGTCTTGGATGTTTTCTATGTATTTAAGTATCTATATAAGTATGTATATCGTCACTTGGTACCCATAGTACAAGCTTTGCTTAGTTTGGGACTGTGTAAGATTGTCCAAAAATATTGATTTATTTATTATTTATTTATTTAATACAAATTTGACGCTGAAACAACCTCATTCGTGTAGATTATGCGGTGATTATTATCACGTGCTACATTCATATCACAATACGTATCACGAGGGTATTGATGAATATTTAAACAAAGTCTGAACAGTTTTCAATTGTGATAACAATTACCATGGGGCCGGAAAATTTTAATTTTTTTTTGTGAATGGAAGTTAAACTTAAAGACTTGCACTCGTTAGGACACCTGAAGTGCTCCTTCTCATGCTAGTAATGTAGTATAGTAGGTAGACAAATATTATTTTACCGTGAAAATTATAAATTCCACTCACACAAAAAACGCATCAAAAGGAATTTCAAAGTAGGTGCCATTAATTTTGTATTTTCTTCTGTCAGTTTGTATTGCAGTCTTTTGTAAAAGTTAATAAGACTGAAGGGTTAGGCGGTTACCGGGATAACGCTAGGAGGATGATGATGATCAACTGACATGGAAACCTTTTATGCTTTATGAATATGAATATTCACCAGAGATGATATCTGTACATTTGAGGAGTACCTAGCTTCGACTCCTCAAAACTTTCATGCTTGCGAGGTGTCAAATATAGGTATTACACATCCTCGCAAATGGTGGATAGTTACCCTTACGCTGCTTTATTTTATTTTACTTATAAACTCGATTATAATTTAAAACAGCGTAAAAGAACAGTAGAATACAGACGCAGATAGTACCGTTGCTAAACTCACTCGCCTTCGAGGAGTGCAAGAGCTATATGACTACGTTAATACTAGTGTCTTTTATAGGGAATTGACGAGAGACATCATCCTATTGTGGATTCGTTTTTATTATCAGTGACTTAGAGACTATATACATCTCTAACAATATTAAATTAATTTTAATTTTGACGCTCAGAGACCATGTACATCTCTGGGATATTATATTAATTTAATTATACTCCTTGTTTAATCTTGAGATCTTATACATCTCTAACTTTACTGATGTTGTAATATTTGTAATAGATAACTTTGCATGTTTATCTTCACTGTAAGACATTAATTTTGTTATAATTGTAAACTCGAAATTATTATTCCTTCTTGAACTGTAAATTAATATTTTGACATGAAAAATGTAATTACTTATTATAGTCAGACTTTCTTAAATTGTAAATTAATATTTTGACATGTAAAAATGCCCTAATGGCCTATTTGCAGAATAAATGTTTGGTTTTGATTTTCGATTTTGATTTTATAATACGTGTACTAGGTACGCCGCCGCACTAGCACGTAGCATTGCTTTCCTGTATTTTGACACAATTTCATTGCCAGCGGTTTCGTAGCTCGCGCGTACTCGTAGTCGATAACATACGAAAAACCGTGTTTCGTACGGATTTAAGGCAAGACCCATTCAGAGATCCGACGAAAATACTGAAGTTTGAGCTGGAAGCTGCTGTGTGAAGAAGTAATGTAGAATTAAACTACACAAAAAATATTGTGGACTAAGAAGAAAAAAGAAATAAAACCTAACAAAATAATGAAAAATGCCTTGTTACCTAACTGTGTCAAAAATCCTAAATATCATCGTAAAAATAAACTTTCATGCTGCAGATTTCATAATTATCAGCAACAGTGATATGTTTTTTTTACAAAAAGGATACCTTTTTTATTGTTGTAACAAAATACAATTTTGTAACTGACGATTTTCAACATGATTTGAGACATTAGTGCCGCTAATGAAGCCTTAGTCTTCTGGTAGATGTCGCTGTACGCCTTCCTTAAGGCGTTTGTATAAATGAAGGAATGATTGAGGAATTTCGGGCCGGGTGGCAGTTGCACCTATAGCTCAGTTGGCTAGAGCGACTGGCCGCGAGTGCCGGGAGGTCGCAGGTTCAAATCCTGCTCGGTGCCTGAATTTTTAATTTTTTTCTTATTCCTAAATTTGTAGTTTACATTAGCAGCGGTACTGCTTAATACAATTTTTTTTGTAACAAAATAACCCGATAGATTTTTTATGTGTTCCAGTGTTCCAAAAATCAATTAAAATGTACTAAATATTTACGAAACTACTGCAAACTCACGGGAGTCATTTTCAATGGAATGGCTCGGCCTTTATTTGACTGGGTTATTATCATTCTTAACTTCATTGCCAACAGTTTTGTAGCACTATAGTCGTAATAGTCAATGACATTTTCATCCGTGACTAGTCGAACTAACTAAAGCCATAGCTGGCTCTCGTGCATTTCAATGGGAGCAGAGTTAATTAGATTGGGTTACGTAGTTATGTAGTAACATTGACTTATATAACAAACCCACATACATACAACCTTAGTGGAAAGTACTTATCTCTTCAAAAAAGGCGATAACGTCACATTCAAAAAATGTCATAAGTGAATTTATTATGTTAGGACTATAATTGCATTTGGAAGAAACATGAAAACGGTCGCACACCGGATGTGACGTCCTCCAGACAGCCGTGAGCGCAATCAGGCCGGCTTCCGGCAGGTGCCATATTGCATTATCTGATGGTGTCGAATGTGCAGTGACCGGAATGACGTCATTATACCTGTGGTAGCTTTAGACATGCCGCTGGAAAAATAGAGATTCAATCGAACCTAATTTCCCCTTAAATAGACAAAATTAAAAAAATCGTGCGTTCAAGCCTCGGTTGCTTTATATAGCGCAAACCGGCCAAGTTTGAGTCAGACTCACGCACGAAGAGTTCCGTACCATTATCTATAATAACGGCAAAACAATCACGTTTGTTATATGGGAGCCCCTTTAAATATTTATTTAATTTTGTTTTTTAGTATTTGTTGTTACAACAGCAATAAGAAATACATCATTTGTGAAACTTTCAACTGTCTATCACGATTCATGAGATACAGCCTGGTGACAGACGGAAGTTTTACCCTTTGGAAACCCCAAAAATGGAAAAAGGTGACTAAAAATGTGTGTCTGTGTGTGGATCTGAGGTGTGAGTGGAATCGAGCTACTGGGTCACGAATGTTCAGTTAATTGTGAGCCTGATAGCACATTTTTTTGACAAGTTCTAGGTATATTCATTGTTTATATTATAGACATAACTAGCGTAATATATGCTCAATAAAAACCTTAAATTATCATATTCAAAAACTCAATATGAAACGTAAGTCAACGACCTAGCTTTTCAGTAGTCTGCCTTTGAATTGAACTATCTTCATAAATCATGTCTGTTAGATCTTATTCATAAGGGATGATCGTGCGGTATCCAACGACGTTATATCATATTCAGCTGTACATATCATATTCAGTACCTAATGATGGGTAGTTTCTACTAGTATCTTGGCTTGGCATCAAGATTTTGTGTGGCCGTTTCTGTAGGGTTGCTATTTAGAGTCATAATTACAGTCCCCGGCAGATACGAAGTCAATCTTGACCCCTGTTATTTGACAATCATTTGTCACTTTTAGGTTGTAAACTGTATGGAAATGACAGGTGTCAGGATTGACTTATTATCTGTTGGGTTGGAATGAAGGTTCAGGGTCAATCTGGAGGTAGACTTGATGCAGCACCTCTCCACTGAAGAAGGATGAGTACTCTTTTATACATTCTGGACTTGGTAAGCATGATTTTAACTGAAAATAACAAATCAACATAAGGGTTACATTATATACAATACAGCTTATGCTACAGCATACAAATTACAATAATTGTGACTTAAGGTTACCTATCCATAAGTCACAATTACTGTAATTTGGATAAGTTTTCTAAAAGCACTGAGTATAATCTACCACATACCATTTGGAGGCAATTACCACTACCTATATCAAAAATATGGACTACTGGAATGAAATTGATTAATCCAGTTTTACATAAGAATTGAAGATGCATGAGATGTTATTCAATATTGAATACAGATATCTATTTAAGCAAATTCTATATCAATAAAAGGGTATCTCTGTGTAACAACCTTGACCTAATTATGATCACATATATATTCATAATTAATTATTAAGCTCAAGTGTTATTAAACATACATGCCATGATAAGCCCACATGTATGATTATCCACAAATTATAACTTGAGCTATAGATAAAAATATATCTCCTTTAAAATACATATTAAGATTTAATTTCATCCTCAAAAGACAAAAAACTTGTAATGATATCCATTACGAAATATCTCTGTTCAGTGGAGTATAACGAGCAGCAGAATGAAACCATTTATGTGTCGTATACTACATACAAAGACATTAAATTACCATTACTACAACATTAGTTAGTTTAATCATAATTAAATTATATTTGAGTACCTATAGATTTATGTTATCTCATTATTAGGGCTCCGCACCCAAAGAATCAAACGGAACTCTATTACTAAGACTCCGCTGTCCGTCTGTCACCAGGCTGTATCTCATGAACCGTAATAGACGGTTGAAATTTTCACAGATAATGTATTTCTGCTGCCGCTATAACAACAAATACTATACAACAAAAGTGTTTTTTTTAACGATTTTATAGATAATGATACGGAACCCTTCGTGCGCGAATCCGGCTCGCACATGGCCGGTTTTTTACATTATCATACCTTTTTTTTGTATATATTTGTATGAAGAAATAGATGAATCATGAATATGAATTGAGAGATTTTATTATGTTTTTCTAACATAGTTATTCTTTAATGCATTTATTATACCTTATGGCACAAATCACATAAATAGAAAGGGCCGACTACCTAGCTGCTAACTGTAAGTAATCATTTTGATTTGAGTCAGAGGCAACATTAATAATACGATGTTATAAGATACGACGTACAAGAATAGTTTCTTTCCATCGGTTCCTTCACAAACAGCGTTACACTCTATCTTATCCACCAGCGACCATCAGTCCACAGAACATTAGGACCCACACTCACATATTTGGCGAAAACACTGACCTCCCATACTTCCCCTGTAACCGAACACTCAACAAACACATCCATCTACGTGACAAGACATTATCCCCGGCAATAGCTTCACAATCAACTCTCTCAACAAGTATAACTTGACTTAGAAATTCGTACAAACCATGCGTTATTGGAGGTCTGCCTTATACTGGTTTTGATGAGTAGTTGGTAAGCATTGAATAGCTTTAAAGGTCAAGGGTGTATTCTAATATTATGACCCGTATAAGATGATTGCATGCGTTGGGAGTCGCGATGTCATTTTCCTAGTCGTTTAGGGTTATAATAGATTTTTGACAAAGTTGTGTTCTGCGGTCGAGGTCACAAACTTGAATTAATCATTAGGCCACCAATATCATAAACAAGTCTGCAAAAAATTAGAACTACCTAATTTGAAGCACTAAAAACTACTGTACTAATAGGGGCAATACAATCATTTAACAACTAGGATTTGGTATACCAGTTTATGAATAAGCTGGTAATCTTACAAACCAATACTAAAGTTTTTGGCACGCGCAGATTACAGCCAATTTTAAAATGGAGGCTTTTTCCTGTAGCATTTTGTTATATTATTGTACTCGATCTTTATTTGTGGTGACTGTACGACGTTTTTTGGGCAATTTATTACACTATTAATCTTCAAAATGGGCGCTAAAGCTTGTTCCAAGATAATTCATTCATTATACACATCTTTAAATAGACATAGCTATCAGCTTTTAAGTAAGCCTTCTAAAAGTGTGACTGTGTAACCCGATCCTCTTGACTTTTAAGGCGAGGAATCGTAACATAGCTGGAACTCTATTTCCGTAGAATTAAGGCGTGCTAAATCCATTACTTCTTTCAAGACACAGCCAAAAAAATATTATCTGTCCCTCCCATGATTCTTTCATCCTACTATCTGCTTCTTTTGGCTCCATGGCTGTTATTGTAGTTGATATTTATATATTAAGATATTTATTTCCTTACGTGTATATGTTTACTTCATATTTAATGACCGAGTGAAACGAAGGTCTCTGCTTCAGCTTCGACAAAAATGCTTTCGTATGTCCGGATTTCCGTTTGTTCTCGTCTACATGTCGCAATTCTCAACAGATTTTCGTGAGATTTTGTGAGCAGGTCCGGTTTTTATATAGATTTTTTTTGTCGAGTCAGTTTTTAGAAATTTTCAAAAATAATTTTTATTTCAAAGATTTTGTAAGTTTCTGCGTCCGAATTTCGGTTTGTTGTCTTCTACAGGTCGCATTTTTCAACCGCTTCTCGTGAAATTTTGTTCGCAGGTTCGATATTCATAATTGATCTTTTTTATAATGTTAGATTTTGGAAATGATAAAAAAAACTCACTCACAGAGCCACTAGTCTATGCAGAAATGTGTGTATGATTATTAGTACGGTTTATTTATCTTATTATTAACGATAATAATATATTAATGTATAAATGTTAGTATTAATACAGATAGTGACGAGGATGAGTAATTATAAGTGTTTTGTTTAGGTGTAAATTTAATATATAAATATATATAATATATAAATACCCGCATCAAGTCGTGATGAAAGTGTCTCAATGAATGAATGAATGCCTGAACAACAGTGAGAACATTGCTCATGAATTCTCAGGTGACTGACACAGCCTGTCATTGCAGCATATGCGAACATAAATCCCGCCTAAACTGCTGACAATAAGGCTGTCTAGGACCAGCGAAAACTGGATAAAACTAGATTCAAAAGCTTATCGATATTGGCAATGGTTCTGCGGGGAAATCTTTTAACGGCGCGCGTTCGGCTGAGGTCGAAGTTCGTTCCGAATAAGCCGATTCGATGAACGATTGCGCACGAACGGACAAGGTGTTGAAGCCTGCTACGAACAAAGAGTAAATAAATTATGTAAGTACAGTCAGTACTATCATATTTATTATATTTCACAAGGTTTTAACTAATTTTAGATGTATTATGTTGATCATGTAAAACTGTATTAGTTTTATATTCATTGCTTATTTTTAAGTATCTGAAAGGTTGGCTCGAGGAAATCCCTTATTCTTACTTAAGTTAACTTTTTTAAATATAAAACTCCCGCGAGTTTCAGACATATTGAAATGTAATAAACGGATCACTCAAGTCTTTAAGTTCGAGTATCGCTCGACCTGTTTCGGACCAATACGTGGCCCTTAATTTTTAATCGGGATTGTGGATGGTCGGTACCGCCTAGATGGAGAACTGTTTTGAATACTACGTCTCTGACGAAGCGGACGAGACTTCAGCATGTGACATTGTGAGTGTTGTGTGTAACCCGATATTTAACAATAGTGACGTAAATGAGGGTGGATTCTCGCCTTCAGCACCACCCCCGCCGCCATCATCGAGCAGCCGATCGAGCCGCGCGCAAGCGCGCAGTGCTAGACGCGCGGCCGTCGCGGCTGGTTCTCATGATTAAAGCCACGTATTGGTCCGAAACATGTCGAGCGATACTCGACCTTAAAAACGTGAATGACCCGTTTATTAAGTATGCCTTTGTTTATTTATATCTTATTCTTTTGTTTCATTTGTAAATGTTGTTCTTATATATACATTAAAATGTCAACATGCATTTACCTGCAGAGGTGTATGGGATTTATCAAATATTGTATAAGTAAAATTTGATTCACTCGGTGTTCATTTATTGAGCCGATTTTCATAGAGATTAAATGATAAAACAAGATTTTATTATAGAGGTGCCCTGATGATAAAACTCCATCATTACGGTGGAAATTAGAACTTAGTGACGGAACAACACAAGTCGGTGTACCAAATCCGAATCGACTGGAGCCATTGATGAGTCAAATCGCACCTATTGAAACTTAAAGTACAGTATCATTAATTACGGAAACATTGACAGTAGAGTTACGATTTGAAACGGGATGTTTACCATGTATATTTGTATTTGTGAGTTCCCGATATTTCGGCACTGTTGCAAGCGCCATTATTAAGGATTAACTGACGTGCTGCGAGTTTTAGTTGTGGTCTACCCACACGCCATAGCGATCTACCCTCTTCCTGGTTCGCTTTTTTCTCACAGTGTCAGTGTGTGTCAATTGAAATCTTATAACATTTTCAGTGACAGATAGATGATGTTAATTCAATTGATATTTGGTCTTAACATCAATATGATAATGTATCTACACAAAATATACGATTATTGAAGAGTTTGTAAGTAAAAGCTCTATTACAATAGTGTTAGAGTGGAATATCCAACTGAATAAGAGCATATGTTAATTGGAAAACTTGAAGGAATTTATTCTTAAAATAGTTTTCCCCACAAAACACATGTTAAATTACAAAAACAGCCGTGTAAGCTATTAATAACATTGTATCGGTTTCGCGCTAATTAACCGGCCCGGCCATTTCAGCGTTATTAACGCTACATTACGCGAAAAGAACCATTTATTATTTTTATAGGGCCAAAAACTTCAGCTCGTTAGTTGTTTTTGGAAATGTTTGTATGCCCATTAAATGGTAGCGTAAATCTTACGTAGCTTAGGCTTACTATAAATCCACAGCATCAACATTAAGTACGTACGGTTGGCCCCACAAGGAGCTTAAGACCTTTTTGTACCTTGACACTTTAACGTCATGTTTAAACTGTCCTACTAAATTTCCAACTAGTGAATGCGACAAAGTACCGAGGTCTCCAGCTACAAAAAGGCCCAGCCCAGCTCCAGTCGCCCATACGGCACCGACTTCGCTATTCAGAGAGTCCGTCGCATGACAAATCTGATTGAGATGCTGACCTAATGTCACGCAGCATTGCAGTACGTTGACATCAGGTCAGCATCGCGACTATTGATGGAGCAAGTTAGGTCCAGAGTCCAGACTATGAGGATTGGCTCACTAATCGTGGTACAAGTTGGTGATAATAGGTTGTTAAATACAAAAATTTAATATGATGTCTGTGTTGCTTACAAACAATGATTGAGGGATCAATTTCCATCCGATTTATATTTATAGGATTGCCGCCGTTCAAATTGTCTCTATATTATTTAGTTTTGGTCCCAACGAGGAGCGGTCGCGCCAGGAACTAACCCTTATCTCCGATTCTGTCAGGAAATATTCTCGACTAAACCAACTTTCCGAAAAGGTTTATTGAGAATATACAAGTCAATTCGTATGTAAATTATTAACGGTCGTCAATCGCTAGTTCGGAACCCGGGTTTAGTGTTTTCTAAATGCCCAAAGAAAGGACATTCAGGTCTTTCGTTACTAGGAATTTACCTGAAAGGAAAGTGAATGAGGCAATATTTGGTTAGTATCAAACAGTGAAGGAATAAAAAAAATTGATCCTTGTTTATTTTATAAATAAAAACACTGCTACATATTTAAGTCCCAAGATATTGTCTATTATATTTTGTTGTGGTTGTACGAGTATATATATTATGTGGTGGCAAAAGCCTTTACCAGTCAAAAGACAAACTCATCCTCATCATTCATTTAATCGGCTCTTGTTGGTGGAGTAATTTCCACGTATCTCTTTCTTGAGCTTTTCGTTTGACTGCCTACGACACGGCGAAAGACAAAAAAGGACAAACTACTGTATTGGAAAAAATATTCTAGCTAATACCTAGGAGTACAGGTCTAACTTATTTTGTAACGATTTTTAAAACGAACGCCTCTCCAATTTATTTCCGCCCACATCTGATGTAAGCAAGTAGGCCCAATACACAGAAACTCACACACTAGAGGGCGTTCATATAAAAAATGGTATTACTTACAGTTGAACTCTAAAGGAAATAGGAACAGCAGGCGAATCACGTAACTTTATGTACTAACGGTAGATAGATTTTACTGTCAATTTTGAAGTATAAATGTATGAGGTGACAATTAAAATTTGACATTAAAATCTACCTAACGGTAGTACAAAGGTTACGTGATTACCCCGCAGGTCGCGACAGAAGAAGAAGAAGGACTCTAAAGGAGGCCGGGGTACTATGTAGTTAGTTGTTCGAAAGCGACTGCAATTTTGACCTTCCTACGTACTGGACCAGCAGGCGAATCACGTAACTTTATGTACTAACGGTAGATAGATTTTACTGTCAATTTTGAAGTATAAATGTATGAGCTGACAGTTGAAATTTGACATTAAAATCTATCTAACGGTAGTACAAAAGTTACGTGATTACCCCGCTGCAGGCGAATCACGTAACCTTATGTACTAACGGTAGATAGATTTTAATGTCAAATTTTAGTTGTCACCTCATACATTTATACTTCAAAATTGACATTAAAATCTATCTAACGGTAGTACATAAAGTTACGTGATTACCCCGCTGTTTCTAGAAAGCTACTGATTTTTTTTCTTAAATATCAGTTTTACTGGCCGACTCCTTTTTGCAAGATTCGATGGTTTTACTCTACAGCGAGGTAATAACGTAACTTTTTACGACGTACAATATTTTTTACTGTAATTTTTAGTATGAGAGATGACATTTTGGATCAAAAACGTTCCGTAATCACACCGCAGGTAGGTATCGAAAAAGTCACTTCTCCATTCCAAAGTGATAAAAACTAGGCAACCACTTTCAATTTAGGTATATCTCATAAAATAGTATTAGTATTAGTAGTCATCAGGTATTGCATAAAATAGTAGGTAACCCTAATTGAAAAACAAGTTCACTATCGCTATTATTTTTATTTTATCAAAAAACTTATACAAGTGTTGATTGAATTATTTTATACATCGCGTACATTCCCTGTAAGATGTTCCCCGATGGAATGTATTCCACATTCAATCCAGTGCTCATGCAATATGTATATCGTTGAAAGCTTGCTGACCAACTGAACCGTAATAGTGGAATAACAAAATCTAACGAGTAATAAGGCTTTCTTATAAAAAAATAAAATGGAAGCAATAGCCAATGACCCCTTCATTCTGGAGGGCATTTACTTTTATAAGCATTATTAGCTTTTGTTTATAATTTAGTTTTAGATTAGTTTAGTATATATGCTATGTTTTTTTTACCTCATTACTCTTGTCCTAATAATCCTAATAATATTATAAACGTGAAAGTTTGTGCGGATGGATGTACGTTCCGCTTAATCTCAAAAACTACTGAACGGATCTCTATGAAACTTTCCAGTATTGTAGCTTAGACATCAGAATAGGACATAGACTACCTTTTATCCGCGGGTAACACCGCAGGGCGCTGCTAGTTGTATAATAAATGTGAAAAAATTTCACTCCCATCACTTAAACCTCCTTCACCTTTTCGTTCCCTTTTATATTTATTTTTTTATTTTATAAGACTATTACGACACATCGACACATTTCGTCACTTGTTTGTATTGCTCCACTGATCTGACGCTACAGACTCCTCATTTTCCAAATATACCATGCCCGGTTTCTCTTACAGACTTTACTTAAGGCAAAGGTCACGCCAGTTGGTTTCGTCCCCACGCTACGCGCTGGAGCGCATTTGACTGTTTTAAAGATACTAGTGTATCTTCAGGGTGGGTATAGGTTTATTCATCTAAAATCAATAATCTTTAAAAAATATGAGTAAATATAACAAGATATTTACTCACATTTTTATAAGACCAAAATGTTTCACTCTACCGGCGCAATTAACAACAATCCCAACATATATTATAGTGTAGGTATAGGTTTATTTATCTAAAATCATCAATCTTAAACACGCGCGACCTTTTCTAAACGGGAATCTGGGAACGATTCTTTCCGTGGATATGTGATGCACAAGCGGAGGAGAGAAAACAAGGAAGACGCTTGCGAAACGATCCTGCGTTGCGCAGTCACAGAATAATTAAATGTACTCTATGTTACTCACGTAGACAGGAACTAATAAAACGATGTTTGACAGCTTGACGACCGCTTTAGCCTAGTTGGTAGTGACCCTGCCTTCGAAGCTGGAGGTCCCGGGTTCGAATCCCGGTCAGGGCGTTTATTTGTGTGATGAACACGAATATTTGTTCCTGAGTCTTGGATGTTTTCTATGTATTTAAGTATATATTTATCTATATAAGTATGTATATCGTCGCCTAGTACCCATAGTACAAGCTTTGCTTAGTTTGGGACCAGGTTGATTTGTGTAAGGTTGTCCATAAATATTTATTTTATTTATTTATTTGTCATGGGATCCCGCTCGCACGCACTTGCGTTTAAGTACGTGCTCTTTCGTTCCTAGCGCGATAAGATCTCTGGACATCACAGCGGTGTGAAAGTGCCGAGTTAAGCCGAATCGGCAAGAGAAACAAGGCCTGGCGCAGTGCAGTCTCGCATATTCTACGCCTAAATTCTTACGTTCTTCGCAATAATTGTGTGCATACATGCTAATATTCGACTTTATTGTATATAACTTTTTATTTAGAAATAAGACAAATGCGATAATAAGTATTTACGTGTGCTTAATTCTCTGATACTTAAGTATCTAGTCTTAGTTGAACCTACGGCGAATTCTTAAGGGGCTCCTAGCCCCAATGACCCTCAATCTGTAACTCTTTGTTTTCTCGTGTTTTTTTATAGCTTGTCGTATTAAAAACAACGAGGTTTACCGAAATAATATACCATACTTACTTTAAAACTCACTGTATTCGAAATATGTGGCGTCAAACTGTGTAATTTTTAGGCCAAAAAACAGTTTTTGGACCTAACATTTGTAAAGACGAGTTAAAAATGAAAATCTCTCTTGAGTAGTTAGATACGTCAATAAGGAACCGTCGCATATACATTCCATTTATATAAGTGCATAAACAACATACTAATATCAAAAATAGAGCTTTTTTGCACCTAGTTTGAAAAAATTACAAAAAAAGGAGTCATTTTTTTCCAATGGCTCTTGCAAATGTAGATAAAGGATTAAAGAACCGATGACCGTTTGTGTCATAAATATATCTATAGTTTTGACGGAGCTATATCAACTCAAAACTCATCAAAAATCTATGAATTACGCCCCTTAATAAAAAGTAGTCCACCAAGTACTTACCTACTATATACACGCTATACGAGCTGTTTAGCCTAGGTTTACTACTCTGCCTACGAAGCTGATGGTCCTGGGTTCCATTCCCGGTCAGTGTAAGTATTTGCGTGGTGTGCAGGAATATACCGAGTCTTGGATATTTTTATGTAGGTATTTAAGTATTTATATTTATTAAATATATCATCGTCTAGTAGCTATTACACATAACTTATGGAGTTTACTGGGGCTAGTTCGATTTGTGTAGGAGTGTCCCCTCAAAATTCAATTAAAGTTAATTAAGTAAATACAAATCCCATAAGCTGGCTACTAATTATCTAACTATAGGGATAGGTAACTTGAAGACATCAGTCGTTTGGGTCAGTTTATGACAATGGATCTTAATTTGGGCAGTATTTAGCTGGATGATAAATGGTTGTTGTTCAACGAAGATATTTTATAGCTGTCAAATCCATGGTTTCGAAGTGGTTTGTCTTGGCGGCTGTTGTGGGTCAGTCACGAGGTCGTTTTAGTTCTAAGCCTGCGGGATTTTTACTCAATTGGGAACGTTAAGATTTTTGGAGTGGCCCATATTATATTTGTTATTGATAGTAGACTTAAATATTATGAGGTTTCCAATTGTGAGTCATAAAACTGGTGTGCTATTGGATTTGTTGAGTTGGAAAGTTTTTACGGAAAGTTAACGTAGGTAGGTACGTCACGTTAGTTTTTAAGTTTCAGTATATTGTGTGTAATGTTATTATGGTGATATATCTTAATATTCAATATAAAAAGAATCAATATTAGGTACCTAAGTAATTTGATTTTGCAAAATCTATATACTAAGAAAACGCTGACGTGCCACATAGACTTAGAATGTTAAAAAGACGAAGAATTTGTACCTAATATTACAAAATAAAAAGGCAAACAAATACACATATTTCAAAGTGTTGACGCACTCACCCTTGACTCGCACATGAGTCTTAGATTTAACAAGAATTTACAAAATGTTCACACCTTCACATTAGCTACCCGGCCCACAGAAATTACGCGGTGGTAAGCGCTACGCGAATGAAGGCACAAAGCGAAAGAGTTACTAAACGTTATGGAGTGCACTCCGGCGGGTCAAGAGCTACCATTAAATATGAGGAGCATTGAATAGGCCGGCTGCCAACTCAACCTGCCGTATCGATACCAGTTTTAGTTCATATATATATCAGATTTTTCATAGCGCAGGGTAATTTCATTATGCACTGCAGTGGGCTGTTGAAATTAACCGCATATGTGCCTTGCTAATTTTTAAGTTGGGTAGGTACCTGTTGCGTTACTTTTCAATTACAACAACATATCGACTGTCTCTCTCAAAGAATGACAGTCATTGCCCTGGTATTGTTGACATAAAACCCTACCAGAAATTTTAGACAGTTGGTAGTCCAGATGTTCAAGCGTACAACTACCCAACAGGAAGGCCTGGGTCCGAATGAGATTAACTTCAATTTCACGACATTAAATAGGTTTTATTAAAATACTAACTATCCCAATAATCACTAACATATATCAATCCATATATTTTCATTATAAAACAAAGTTAGGTACCTACTAAGCCAAAAACCGGTCAAGTGCGAGTCTGACTCGCGCACCGAGGGTTCCGAACACAGGTCGTGTACCCGTCCCGACCCCATTTAATTCAGGAAAAATATTAATAGCGCGATGTACAAAATACAAATTGAACGCCGTGGGTACAGCGTCACAAGTCATTGTTGTGACTTTAAACCAAGCACTAACAACTCCGTAAATTTTAGTTGACCCATAGGTTCTTAACAACTACGGTAGGCAGATATCAAAGCGCAATATATTTAATTTCCTATATTAAACATTAAAATTATTACGGCTCGATGGATCAGCAAGTTTTGGCTTAAATATATGGCAAGCGCTTTAGAGGCTATGGGTCAGTGTATTAAGTAACTCTATTTTTTGCTTTTCATGCGATTATGCATTGCTAGAACTTTAGGGGCTGAAATGCGTTGATTTTAATTGACGTAAGTCGTTTTGGTTGGGAGATCATTTAGCTCTTGTAATATCAAATCCCATATATACGAACTAAATCTATCAAAATAATAGCTCATCATAATCAAATAGAAGCGTAATACGCTATTTGTAACTAGGATCATAAAAATAAAAACTGAATAATGAGAAAACCTGCCTGTTTATAAAGTCGCCTCACCATACGTCCTTGTTATATCTTGACCCTAAGATTCGTGACAAATATGTGTATATTCAAAGGTCAGCCTTATACTGGTTCTTCTGAATCGAATTTTCCGTACGTCAGCAGGCACTGTAAATATCTACATGACTCTGGTCTGGTTCATAAGTTCCATTAACTCCCACCTCCAAATTCATCAATTTGAGGGATGATTTAAGGGATAAAAGTATCATTCATGTTAATCCAGGCTACAAACTCTATGTATACAAAATGTCATCATAATCCGTTCGGCCGTTTTTGCGTGACTGAGTAACAAACATCTAAATATTCAAATATCCTAACTTTCGTATGTATAATATTAAGTAGGATATTTTATATGATTTTATTACAAATGTATAGTTTTTAGATTTTTCCCTGTACTTGTAGAATATAACGAAATTACTTGCCAAATTTTATAGTTTTAGGTCAACGGGAAATACCCTATAAATTTTGATTCCCTCGAGAGTGTCGAAATATACGTTATTTTGGGACAATAACGCCCGTATCTTTATTTTACGTTAACTTAGAAGTTTGTTTTGTTTTCACAGCTTCAAGGGACTGTAGACCTTAGTATTAAGGTTTTAATTTCAATTCGATACATCTACGACTTCAGGAGATAAAGGGTCGTGACAGACAGACAGACGGACAACAAAGTGATCCTACAAAGGTTTTGTTTTTTCCTTCTGAAGTACGGAACCCTAAAAAACGTACATAAACGCAAAAGCTCCATTCCAACAACATTTAATCCCTTGGGCAGCGACAGCTGATGACTAAAACGGGTCTCATGTCTGAATTTACACAAAAACCTGTATATAGTCGACAAAAACCGCTTTGACACAGTTTAATTCCATTAGGCGACTGCCAGCATAAGTTCTTTTTCGCTTTATATGCTTTTAACATTTTATACTTATCGGAACTAACTACAATGTGTGTAATTTTAACAGTTACATTACATCATTTTAATTAAGTACGACGCGTAGCTAAAGGTATTAAACATAATTGTAACAATGAGGGCTATCGTTTTTGTGCTCACCAGTTGGCGTCACTGTCCAGTAAGGTCCAGCTGTCCAAAATTGTTATAAGTTATTATGGGCATGAGAACGAAGTTTACATTTAAATCATATTCAATACCTTAAAAAACCGTACCGTAAAAATATCGAACATCCCGCATTGTAGCGCAGTCCCGTTTTGTTCGGAAGAAAATTAGGAAATAAGTTTCCGAAAGACAAAACTGTCTCAAAGCACTGAAAGTCATTGACCCGTAACTCATATTTGCCATAATCAAGCTCAGGTATTGCAAAATACTCACCATATTGTTCCAATTAGATATTAAACCGCGTAAAGCAACCACAAAGAGGGACATTTGACATTCGGAGACCTCACGCTATACTAGCGGCGAATTCATACGCAATAGCCCTAATTGTCTACCTATAAATTTGAGATAGTCTGGTAATATAACGTTTTCCCAAAACATTATTTTTGTAGGCACTTATAACGTATTTTACATTCACGTTTTTTTCCCGTTTTTACACTAGTTTTTTTTATTTTTATCTATTTTTCCATTAACAGATTTTCCCGTTTGCCAATTTAACAGGACTCCTATTTCTGGGTATTTATAGGTATAGCTCACAGCATCATGTTCCTGGGTACTTTGCCCTTCGGGCATCTGAAGCTACCAACCAACCTAATCTACCCAATATGTAAAAATGTGGAAAATGCTGAAAAATATTGATCCTAGATTTGGTGCATACTATGCTTTGGAAAGCAATTCATCAACCAAAGAGCCGATTGCACTACTAACTTTGGACAATCTCGAGTAGTTGGACTTCGGCAATTCGCTCCACGTTGAAACTTAAACGAAACTCCGGAGTGCCACTTAATGACTTCAGAAACGGATCAAATGCAATTCCTTTAGGAATCCAAATGAATATAAATAACAAGATGTTTATCACAAGTTATATTTATTGCCAGTATATCACATCAAGAAACTCGATTTACAATTAATTTATCCATAAGAAAAAGGCGAATTAGATTCCAAAAAAACAAAATACTATCGGATTTTTATTGAGTAAAGAAACATTTGAACAGATAAAAACAATATTTTATGCCAAATACATAGATATTCAACTTTTGTTCGTAATTATGAAAATAGTGTAGTGAATATACATTTTGCATAGATGCACATAGTGATAAGAGTAAACTCATTGATAGTTAATTTATCGAGCGGGTAAACACCTATAAAACGCGGGTAATCGAGTGTCGCTTTTTCGCAGCTGCGATGATATTTACAGCGATGTTTACCATAACAACATAGCCGCCAATTTTTGCAAATGTAACTTTTTTGTTTCGGGAATGGTATTAGGGTATCATAATGATTCCTTTTTTACCTTTTTGGATCGGAACGCTAAAAATACAAAGTATTGATTCGTAATTCATTGATCAATTTCAGCGTTCGACCGCGTGTAAGTATAGATTAAACCAAGACGGCACACGTGAAAGCAAATACGCAAAACATATTAATAAAAGTGAATACAATGCAATGAGAAGTGAGAAACGAAAATAGACCTCCATTGAACTTACCTGTGCATATTGAAGAAAACTAACTAAACTAACTAATAAGGACATAACGTGAGCAGTAACGATAATAGGAGCGCATCAAAGAGTAGGAGTCAAGCGAAATAATTAGATCGTCGAAGCGAGAGCTTAAGCTCACGTATGTACTACGTACTTCCTAATGAAAATAGAAGTCCCGTCTAGGAAACTCGGTCAAAGACAGCGAGCGGCCAGGGTTGGCAAGGTTAGTTAAGTTCCTTATTATGACATTAGTATTTTAAGAGGATTGCGCATTTATGTTTATGCCGACAATCGTGATTTAATCACCCCTCTGCTTACCCTATTGGAGGATGATCCACTGAACTGAACTGAAATGGTAGGAAGAAGTTTGTGTGACGTGAACATAGTCGGGGAAAAGTTCTATTAAATACAACGTTATAATCACTAAGAGTCTCCATTCTGTATTAAGAAAAAGAACATTTTAATCGACACAAAACAAACGTACAACACAATAACATGATTGTCCTGACCTATCACAAGATTGTCCCTGAAGACCCCAATCAATCGTATGTCCCTAAACGCTCTTTGATCCCATTATATTAATTCATTGCTTTGTCATAACCATTTGATACATTACAATTGCCACAATAGCATAATACCCTATAGAAACAGGATACCATTAATCCATTTGGATGACGGTGACCCTGACAAATTATGGATTTGCTCTATTACGTGCGCTCTGATATGGCTGGCTAGCCCAAACTTGCTCTTGAATACTCTTTTGCATACGTGACAGCCGAGTTGGCCAGACAAATTATATTACGTGTACATGTAGGAGGGTTTAGGCCTGTCTTTTCTAAGGCCATCTTGGTGGTCCACCATATTTTATGCTATCAAAACTTTAAAAAGAATCGCCTGATAAAATAACTTTAGACATACGTATACTATGGCGGTAGCAAACAATCGTACGGCCTCCATGGTGGTAAGCAGACACTCTAACTTATAGACGTTTGGGACTCCAGAACAATCACAAGCGCGCTGCCAACCCTTTTATAATTTGGGTACTCGTTATATTGACAACTAGAGACAAATGCAAGACCCTCACTATTCCGCGCCAATCAGGAAGCACTGATTTAAATGTAGGGTAAGCAACGCAGTTAAAAATCTGTAGCCACATTCAGGTTCAGAAGAAATCGAAATGAACTGAAACTGTGTCTCTATTGCTACTTTACTGTGTCAAAGATTGAAATGTATCGCCGACTGCACATTCGCCAAATAATTTTAGGCAACCAAATCTCTTAATCCAGGCAGCCCTATCCGCGTAAGAGAGGCCATCAAATTAGTCGGCCTCCCGTGGCGAGAAAATATATTTATACCAAACGATCGCAGAACCAGAAAACTACCAGTAGAAGTTAATTCATAATTTCGAACAGGAAACCTGTCGTCAACTGAACTATGTAGGCTATCCGCAAAGTATAGTAATAGTAAATGAAAAACCTACTAATATTATAAATGCGAATGTTTCGATTTTTGGATGTTGGTACTCAGTCACGCAAAAACGGCTGAACGGATTTTGATGAAATTTGATATACTACGTTTTTATATCCTATATTAAGATATAGGATTCTTTTTTATGAAAATCATCCTACGAATAGACGAAATAGGGAGTGGAAGTACGAATATAATGGCACTGACAATTTCATCCATGTCAAGACCCCTTGGATTATATATATACGTAACGACCATATCGCCGAAGTTTGAGTTAAACTTGTCCTACTACTTATTACAGTCCACTGTGTGCCCATTGACAGGGATTATAGAGTGTAACCCACGTATACCGCACGAACCCACCCGGGATGTAAATAACAGGATATAACGCGGTCGGTGATGCTCGCTGAGGTTTGACGTGGTACTTTATTGGTACTTGGAGAAAAGATGGTCGTTTCAATTTAAAGTCCGGGTGAGTTAAGTAGGTAGATATTTTCTCCGTCTATCTTGTATGCCAATGACCACCGCTTTGGCTTGTTTCAACACAGCTGTTACATTTTAGTGCAACCTCCGACCTATGTATCCCTCCATAGAATAAATTTTCTAAAACGCTGAAATTTGTTTTCTGTTCTAACAAAGAGTATTTATATTTTTAAGTCTCGCGCTTTAAGAATTACGCGTTTCCCGTACAAACGTTCAACCCTTTTTGAACCCTTTAAGAGACGTATTTTTTAAAAACCGCTGATATTACATAACTTGTATTTTAACTAAAAGTTTACACATCAAGTTTAAAGTCAATTAGTTTGAAAAGAATTAGTACCTATACAACATTTTAACCCCAATTTAAGCCTCTTAAGAAAAAAATATATACATATACAAATATATACAAATTGTCCGTCCCCATTTTTTTTATGGAAACCACTTTGTCGACCGGTTTTGCCTAATAGTTATTGACCCTGTCTACGAAGCTGACGGCTGACGGTCCTGGGTTCGAATTCCGATCAAGCAAAATTTTATGTTATGAACACGAATATTAGTTTATGAGTCTTGGATGCTCTTTGTGTATTACTAATAATTAAATTTATTAATTAACCAACTAATGTACTATTAATCCAAAAGTGAAATCCGCAACATGCTTTGTCAAATTAACTTAACATAAAGGACCGCCCCGGATCGTAGATGGCTCGAAAGTTCCCATAACCCCGGCGGCGTTGCCACGCTGAATGGCCAAAGAGATCTGTTGAGCCAAGAACGATCCGGACCGCGGATCGCAACCCCTCTCCCTCAGCCGTCGACACAAATCCCTGACAAAGTCCCTGGCCTCTGCGCCCCACGGCCCCGCTGTCTCCACCGCCACTGGCACGAAGTCGTACATTGGTTCCAAGGCAGAGTACTTCACATGTTTCGCCCGGGCCGCCGACTCTGCCGCCGACCCCGCGGATCTTATGATGTGACTCAAATGGGACGGGGCAAATGTACTCACACACGTATCGTCCCATAAGAGACACCGACTCTTCTGCCACGGAACCAATGTCAGACCGTCTAGCCTTTTTCCATCAGTGCGGCAGAACCCCGGAGACTCCAGGACACACGGCACATTGGCTGAAACTAAAGCCCGGCGAACCACCTCATTTATGGCATGGTACCTCGGACTTTGTATATTTAATTATTTATATCTATTAAATATGCTCACGAGCAAAAATAACGGGTACACTTTCTATGGAAATTCAATACAAAATGTACCCGTTATTTTTGCTAGTGAGTGTATATATCGTGGTCTAAACCCACAACACAAGCCTTATTGAGCTTATCATGGAGCTAGTTTGACTTTTTTGAAAAACAAACTGCATCGAAGATAAATACTAGGGACTGTCCTCATACAATCTTTTTTAAGCTTTTTTGTGGCAAAGTTGAAACATCCCTCGAGGGACACAAATGTTATGAACGACTCATCTGATAAAGGAATAAGTGTAGTTTTGTGTACAAGACAAATAAAGTCTGACTCGGATTATGATGATTTAAAATAAAAAGCAAGTAACCAAGATAGCAATATAGTTATTTTTCCAAATGTTACTTATATTTAAAAAATCCTAACATATTCGTTTGGTAAATGAACATGAGGATTGGTATTTATTTTGTCCTTCATACATCGAAATGTAAGCAAATTAAAAAAAATGTTTTAGGTATTCATGTGTAATTAAATGCCTTTTATAAGATACCCTAGCCCCACAGGTTTTTTTCTCGCGTTTCACCAATTAAAAAAAATATATACTGTGCTACCATTTTTGTATGGAACCCTAAAATGATAATATCCGAAGTCCAGCTATTGCCAAGGCAAAATCTAGCTTGAAATATAAGCAATTACTTAAACTGTACTCACGAGAATCCTATCCTGCGAGGGGAAAAGTGAGTTGTTTCCATTTGTTTCATCTGCAACTTGGGAGCTATTCGTATATTCCATGAAAGCAGAACATCAAATGTATAATTTAATTGCATCCCTGTAGGTAGGTACGTCTTTAGTCAATCAATTGGCAAGTCCATACTAATCCATACTTCACTACATAGTATAAAACAAAGTCGCTTTCTCTGTCCCTATATCCCTATGTATGCTTAAATCTTTAAAACTACGCAACGGACTTTGATGCTTTTTTTAATAGATAAGAGTGATTGAAGAGGAAAGTTTATATGTATAATAACATCCATTAAATAGTGCACCCGTGCGAAGCCGGGGCGGGTCGCTAGTAATATTATAAATGCGAAAGTGTGTCTGTCTGTCTACCTGTCTGCCTGCCTGTCTGTCTGTTAACCCTTCAAGCTTAAACCGCTGAACCGATTTAGATGAAATTCGGTAAGGAGACAGTTTCAGTCCGCGATGAACGAGTTCTACACAGACGAAGTCCCGGGATAAAGCTAGTTTTTTATATTTAATTATATTATTTAGTTTAGGCCTTTAGTTTAAGTTAGGTTTAGGTAGTTAGTAAGATCTTGTTTTGTTTTTATTCTATATTTTAATTATTTTTATTATATCCTATCCATGTTAAATCTACGTTTTCCCTACATGTCGGTCCTTAGCAATCCTCTTGAAATCGTGCGTACAATCGTCCCTATCCCTCGGAAATTGAAACAATAGGTCATTCCGCTACGTCCTCATACCACATTATACGACTACCAGTGAAAAGGATGAAATGTTTATTTGAATGAACATATTAGTTTGGTATTAAAATTACTTTATCGCGAATTATTTTATCAAGGGTCGGCATCGCCTACGTGAATCCTTTGGAGTGCGGGCGCCTATAGGCTGCGGTGGCCGCTTACCATCAGGTAGACCGTACGCTTGTTTGCCATCGGCGTTGTATAAAAAAAATCTTACCTAACCGGATTTCTCTCTCTTCCTACTTCTCTGTCTATCTACTCTCTCTACGCTTTGCACAATCATTTTCGGCATCCTTGGTTTTAAACTGTTGGTAAGTATGTCATCCCTATTCCCTGGTAGAGTCAAGACAGCATTTTATTCATCATAATATCAAAGCAGAGTAAGGCAAACACTCATGATCAAGAATTACGGATCGTTTCGAAACATGTCGAGCGATATTCAACGTAAACAAGTGAATGACCCGTTTTATTGTACTTTAATATGATTGAAACTCATTTAAAATATCATATGGCATGGGGCAGACGAGTACTGGGGGGGAGACCAAGAACGACTCGGCCTGTGGGACGACCTCCCGCCAGATGGACCGACGACCTGAAGAGAATGGAGGGAAGCGGTTGGATGCGGAGAGCTGAAGGCCGGGTGTGGTGGCGTGAATTAGGGAAGACCTATGTCCAGCAGTGGACGACTGCAGGCTGAGGATGATTATTTAAAATAGCAATTTTGATCCATACCGTTCATCGAGTCAAATCGACCTAAGGGACACATTAATATTACGTCGGTAAAAATAGCGCTCGGTCCCGTATTGTGATTCTAATTTCAAATAATATTTTGTCTGCATATTTTATATATCTTCATGGAGTAAAATAGCGATTAAACTTTTATATATTTCCAATGAAGTGATTGAAATATGAATATGCTTATTTAAAAGCAGAAGATGTTTAGGTAATAATCATAAGTCACTTATATAATGTTAACGTTAGAGAATGCGTGAATAAAACTACGTGTCGAATCATTTATTATCTCAACCTACCCCCATGCATATCACATTATCTACCATGTACCCACAGATATAAGAATTTACACAATAAGAATAGGAATTTACTCAGGAAGGAATAGATTATAACAATTCCAATAACGTTAATTTTTGTCAATTGTGATCTTATGTGTACGCTTTAAAAAAATACAGAGTTTTAGTATTTAGGTCGATTAACTTTTTTGTGTTGTTATTCTATCTTTTACGCTAGAGGACAACAGAGACAAAGATTCATCGCATTCCTTAGAATATGCCCTATCATAAAATGGGTTTACGTTCGTCATAATGTTTTGAGGATTTTTCAATACATAGTTATAAAGGGTTTTCGTGGAAACTTAACCATAGCAACAGATGCAAAAATAAAGTTGTTTGGACCATGCCCCATTTACATCAGCAAAACTCCAAATATAACCTTCTCTGTGTAAGCGCCGATAAATCACACAACACGAAATTAAAAAAGTTAAACTCCAACGGAAACTGCGGCTGATATATTAGACAATTAGCTTACCTTTGCGGCCTTCGCTAATTTGGGCCCCGCTCGGTTGGATTACCTGCAGCAAACAAACATTATATATAATAGGTATTAAAGACTGATTTTTCAATCCTCAGATAAAATAATCTGTCAGAAAAATGTTAGCTCAGTCCTATTCTTTCATATAACATTAGAAAAACAGTACACTCGAATTCGAAAATATGTGCACGGGCTTAGTGATTAAAAATATGTGATCACGAATTTGTTGTTAAAGACATAAAGTAGCTCAAATCAAATACTTTTGAATTTTTGGGAACGTACATATATTTATGTACTCAACTGTACCATCGAGAACAGGGATTGTGAGAGCCGCTTGCTAATCTTCGCACTTGGACGTGTAACGAAAACGGTACCATCGATCATTTATTACATAGCTGAATTACGGACAATCGCAAGTGGCTCAACAATGCCGGTTGGCGACTGTAACTAAGAATTGAGAACGCATAAAATGAAAGCGTGTCAACTAATCAAACTTAGCAATAAATATCATTATTCATTAGTGAAGCACACCGCAAACGCAAATAAAAATTGAATCTTGAGTCACCAGATAACGCAAGCGCAAGTTCGCTGATTGAGAAAGTTATGAACCCTAACTCTATACAATTTAAACTTCGGCATAAGAAAACAGATTTGGATTAAATTTCGAAGGATCATGGAAATGAAATACAGTTGTCTCCTGAAGGATAATGGTTTCTGCGGTGTGAATCTCCGTTTTTAACACCAGAGGGGTGTCATAACCAGAGATCGGATATTCGGATCGATATTTACCTAAACTTTGGCAGTGAGACCGACTCGACTTTATTTTCGTAATAAATTTTCTTAATTATGTAACAAGGCAGTCTAAAATCATATTTGAACATTTTAATACGCTTATTTATTATGTATTTAATGTAATTTACTATGGGGAAATATTTAATTCAATTTACCTAAGATTTATTCAACTAGCGAAGTATCATTACATTATCATTATTCAGTTTAACGGAACTTGCCAATATCCCCGTGGTCTCAAATTTTTGCCCTTCCGCTATCTCTGCTGCCGCCATTGTCTTACGCATAGTGTACCTTAGGTATACAGGGTGTACAATCCAAATGGGTCAGTATGGAGAAGTCGAAAACTATGAGAGATAGCGAGATCTGTTCTTAGGAACCATGACGTCGATTTTAGATTTAATAATAATTACATTCAAACTTTTTTATTAACTCTCATACATACCCGGGAATCGAACCTGGTCAAAATCAATGTGTATAAATTCTGCAAGTCGCAAGAAGCACAACACTAATGGGATCTTGTTTAAATAATTGAAAGAAAAATCCACCAATAAGATAATTATTTTATTTCAGTAAATGTTCAAAATTAATTCTTTTGGGTAACGATCGCAAGATTGCATTTCTTATTTTTATGGGGTGCATATGTGTTAAAATGTTTTCTAAGGCTGTAGTTAAATCTTCTACAGTCTCGTAATTTGATTTGTGGATTTCATCTTTGACATAACCCCATAAGAAATAGTCAAGTGGCGTGATGTCCGGCGATCTTGCGGGCCATTTAATAGGGTTATGAAAAGCCGTGTTTCATTAGAAGTTAATTCCATAAACAGTATTCCATTTTCAAATTTTAAATGAATTGGTACGCCCGCTGAACAAATGCGTTCTAATTTTAAATAAACGCTATTTGTAATGCATAATACCGATGCAGATAAGATATGCATAAGTGGTCTCTTCAGATAATTGATGATCGATTCATATTATTCACGACTTTTTACAAATTAATAAAACTGTGGGCATTTTAGTCTAATTTACTGTCAGTTGTGTTTACACAAGATTTCATAGCCAAATTTGGTCCTTTTTACTTAACGCGGTTACAAAAATATTGACCAGGTTCGATTCCCGGTTATGTATGAGAGTTAATAAAAAAGTTTGAATGTAGTTATTATTAAATCTAAAATCGACGTCATGGTTCCTAAGAACAGATCTCGCTATCTCTCATAGTTTCCGACTTCACCATACTGACCCATTTGGATTGTACACCCGCAGGCGAATCACGTAACTTTATGTACTAACGGTAGATAGATTTTACTGTCAATTTTGAAGTATAAATGTATGAGCTGACAATTAAAATTTGACATTAAAATCTATCTAACGGTAGTACAAAAGTTACATGATTACCCCGCCGGTATACATGGGCTTTATCTTAGAAGTTAAGTGGGGTGTTGAGAGTAATATGTATACTATTCATTTAATAGTTTTCGAAAGTGCATAGATCATTCGTTGCTGTACTATACATGCATTCGAGTGTCATATTTACGTTGGTTTTACGTTTCTCCTCGGCTTTGGATTCTTTTTTCAACACCGACTTGTGATTTGGATTCCCGGACCTTTGTGTTTCCTGTGACCTGGACCGGATTATCTTCTCTGTTTAAACGGTAAGTTGTACCCATGCTATTCAAAGTTAAGTAATAAAAAAATAAAAAATTATATTACTATTGCTAGAATACTCTCAAGATTATTTCCAAAATGTGCCAAAAAATAGTGTGTCTATAGAAAAACAATTGGTACTTTATAATTTGCACGTCAAATTAAAGCAATCACGCTAATGTTTCGTTTACGTATACTTTTAGTTAAGCACAACATTTTTATTCGTATCAAAAATTTATTAATATAGTACATAATCGTTTTTTTTCTTAGCTAACAAGCTGCAACACTTTACATATAATACGAAATTAAGTTTTGGAAAATCTTTTATACAAATTATTGCATTCAAAATTAAAATTTAATAATCACTTCTGTATGGGGCTGGAGCCAAGTAGTAATATTAGATATTTTTATTAAATAAATCTGTATTACAATCAGACTATTGTTTTACTCCTCAGTCTGTGGCGATTGCAATGGCGGATAGTACAAAGAAAGAAGATATAGCTCAATCATGGATTCGAGATCTCCCGGAGATGTTATACGATGCGGCAAGTGCAATTATAACATGTACTAAATGTGAAGTACATTTAAAGGCTCAAAAGGGTATTTTAAATCGGCACTTGAAGTCAAAGACGCATCAAGGAACGAGAGTCGAGCCCCCAACAGATTATTATAATGATCTCGCTTATTTATTCATTATGTGCAACATACCATGGACACAGGTACAAAATCCTATTTTTCGACAGTTTTTCGAAAAATACATCTGTATGTGCCAACATAAAGACAGAACGATTCCATGCAAACTTGATAAAGTGTTTGATTCCAAAATGCAAGCCGTTAAAAATGATAGCAAAGACCGGAAGTTGTGAATATTTTTAGATGAAACGACTGACTTTTTGGGAAGATACGTTGTGCATTTCTTGGTAAAGTCATTATATGAAGAACTTTCGGGGCCAATATATATGTTGCCTGCAAGCCGCTACAGAAAGTGAATGGTCGTAGTATATATGAGTTCGTAATTGAGTGTCTAAGAGACTTGTGGGGCGAGCAATTCCATAACAAAGTGCATAATGTTTTACTGTTCAGCTCTGATAGTGCCGCGTATATTTTACTGGCCGGAAAAATGCTGAAAGAAACCTGTCCTAACATGAAATATTTTACTTGTATGGCTCATTCCTTAAACAGATTGACAAAGACAATAAGATTAAATTATAGTGACGTACATACATTTATAAATAATGTTAAAAAAATATTTAGGGTTAATCTGTTAAAAGAAATGTACCCAAATTTACCCATGCCGCCAAGGCCCGTAATAACTAGGTGGTGAACCTGGTTAGAAGCTGCATCCTAATATTCTAAACATTTAGAAAAAATATCCAATGTCGTTTCAATGTTAAATAGTATCGAAGCTGTTTCTATTAATGAAGCTAAGAAAGTTTTAGCCAAACCTAATTTATGTGTTGACCTACAGTATATACATGAGAATTTTGAAATCATACAAATTGCTATAACTAAATTGCAAAGTAGGGATTTATCTATAATTCAATCATTCGAAATATTCGATGAAGTAAGAATGGCCTTGGAATGGACGGCAAATAACAAAATCATAAATATAAACTCAACCAACTCATGGACAGAAATCCCGATTTTGATGTGCTCCGAGAAATGTGTGAGCAAATGAATAAGGAAAGTGACTGTTATATTTATAAATATGCAACGTTAACGTTAACTTCTGTAGATGTAGAAAAATCATTTCTATGTACTAATGGGTACTTACAGTCTCCAGAAACAGACTTAATATGTCGAATTGGGAAAAAATAGTAATTATTTATTATAATTCTAAGCAAAGTCCAAATGAATGGATGATAATGATCGTGTTTAAACTTCTTAACCTTTCGGTAAGACGTTTCAACGCAGGTTGCAGTGGTATTTGCTGACACATTCATTAGTTATTTACGAACAACACCAACGCAACCTGTATCGAAACATCGAATTGAAGTGAAAGGTACTTAAATAAGTTTATTTGCGACCAACCCGTTTAAATATAATTTTGGTGGTAGTTTGTAATGTGAAACCAGTTCCTTAGACCTCTCGCTGCATATGTAATTTATTAATAAACATGTGTCGTTTTCAAGCAAAAGGTATTACTTTGTCGCAAATCATAGAGTCACGAAAACCATCAAGATTTAACTAGACGTGAACCTTATTTACAATCGACAAAATTGTACCTTTTGCTTGAAAACGTCACATATACAAATAAAATGTGTTATTTTCCTCCTATATTACAGAACCCTTGAATCTACTATAATATATGACTTATAGTAGCCGTTTACTTTCCTTTGGACGGCTGTCATTTCCATGCGATTCATAACCTAAAACGCAAAATATTTATGTAGATGACAGCTGTCAAAAGGAAAGTGAACGAAAAATACCATTATACCAGTTATGTAAGATATGTATCGAGAAATGCTTACATTACTTTGCCAATTCACGCTGCGGCTACACTACATACACTGTTCTTGTTAGATCTATATAACCACATATTTTCTTACAAAATAGTCAAAAATAGCCATAAACTAAACATGTTGGTATATAAATTTGTGCCATCTTATGTCATTTCGTGCGATTCCGGAGTCCCGGAGCATATTTATTAAATTAATAATAAAAAAGAAGCCGACTTATATATAGATATTTTCCCAACAATTTCCGGGATTTTGCCAAGTTTAGGTAAATCTCGGTCCGAATATCCGATCCCAGGTTATAACTTG
Organism: Epiblema foenella; assembly: GCA_963556455.1. Classification (NCBI taxonomy): domain Eukaryota; kingdom Metazoa; phylum Arthropoda; class Insecta; order Lepidoptera; family Tortricidae; genus Epiblema; species Epiblema foenella. Next base: position 5,799,771 of record OY747100.1, read on the forward strand.
ATACTTTAAGTTAAAATGCTTTTGTAATCTTAAAATATGGCACTCAAGGTCTATTACCATAATATGTATGTTGCCTAAATAAATTAAAAAAACATGTCTATGTATATTTTGTGTGTCTGTCTCTGGCTCCCTACTTGATTAGCCAGCTGTACGCGCTCTGCGACTGCTGAACTCGCTTCTGTCATGGGCACCAGAATGTGATATGTTTGAAAGTCGATGGACGGTTGTGTATCGAATATGTCTGCGATACTGTGAGATGATGAATGAGAGTTGATTGATATTTGAATTTTCCTATTGTGAATTATATGTTTTATAACCTAAATTATACAGTGCCTTGGTTTCGACTGTAATGCTGTATATGTTTTGTTTGCAATAAATAAATAAATAAAATTAGCCGATTTGAGTCCGGTTTTATTTAATCGATAATCTTGACGGCGAAGACCATGATACAATAATATACTGCGCCAGGAATGGCAATCCGTTACATAGGTTAGTTAGTAGTGGGAGTGACACGAGCTACGGCATCAGCCTATCGATGGTACGCGGAAATAAGTGTGAGTCAGTCCAGATTGTCAGACCATGGCGGAGACCGTTCTTAGCTATGTTTTGTGACGAGGTTTAAATCTTTTCCTACCCCTGGCATCCTTCAAGATGCAACAGTGGCATAATGCTAATGATGATGATGATTATTTAGCCCCTCTCCTAATAGAAATTGTTTCAATGTGTCAGTTTCTGTATATTGCACCAATATGCTCAGGTCAGTAAGCGGAAACGCGTGAGATGTGCGTTCAGTTTAATAGTTTAACTCTCTAACTAGAATTTAAACTTTAGTGAATCATATTATAACTATATTTACTGAGCGGTTAAAATTTACGTGTTATTGTTACTCCGGGCGACATGTTTCGAACTCTTCAGGAGTTTGCCTCACGATGAGTGCATCAATCAGCGACGCGCGCAGTTCACAGCAGACATGGAACTTTGACGAATAGCGGAAAAGTCGATGTACACAAACCCACACTCTCGGCCACAGACTTACCTTACTTAACCTAAATCTACAAAGGTGCCGCCTAAAATTACACTTTCCTTATACAGTAACAAGATAGTAGGTAAGTTAAAACAACCGATATAGAACTTAAGGCCGGTGGTTGCAATACATACGAGTATCTAGTAATCCCAAGTATACTGTCCTGCCCAGGGTGCCCGCACGTCTGCCCCGAGCAAGGCCTTCGAGACGCGACAGACAGGGCGATTAGAGTCGCCACCTTCTGGTCCCGCACAGTTTGAAACCACCGACACGAGAAGAAGAAGCCTCATCTTAGCATTTTCCCGGTTGTGGCCTAAGGAGCCCGGGGTCCGTGCTAAGGCAAGGCCATTCCATTGCAAATGACCCCCTCTAACACACGTGAGTTTGCAATTAACCATCCCGCTCCCTATGGAAGCTCTGCGCGTAATTTCCTAAATATTTTGTACATTTTAATTGATTTTTGGAACACTTATGAAAAATCTATCGTTATTGTGTTAGAACAATAAAATAGCTATCCTTTTTGTAAGAAAAAAAACCGTTTATAATTACGAAATTTGCAGTATTTTATTTTTAAGATGATATTTAGGTTTTTGACGAGTTACCGAGGCATTATTCAATATTTTGTTCAGTTATTTTGTTTTTGTTTCTTTTTCAGTCCACAATAATTTTTGTGTAGCGTAATTCTATGTTATTTCTTCACACTGGACGCCCAAACTTCAGTATTTTCTTCAGATCTCTGAATGGGCCTCGCCTTAACACCTAATCACTAGATTTGGCGTAGGCATTAGTTTAATGAAAGCGACTGCCACCTGACCTTCCGCCTCAGAGGGAAAACTAAACCTTGTTTAGATTAGACAGGTTTCCTCACGAGTCACGAATGTCACGATATATTCCAGAAACTTCAGAAAATTTTCCCCCTCTGTCGCACTTGGACGTTAGTATGTAAGTGTGAAAGAGAGGGAAAACTTCGTTTGCGGTTCGCGGTAGACCTTCAGGTCTTTAAGATGGAGAAAATATGATGTTGACGCAAGATAGGCCGTTAACACTATTATCATGGCATAACATTGTTTAGTTCAGCGTCATTTTGAACGTGAAAATAAAGTACCTGACTACCTTAATATGGTTGGTTCGCTTTAAATTACGTTGACACAAGCCGCACTTTAATTAATATTTCCAAAAGGGTAGAGCGATAATCGTCAGAAATTGACAGTTTATTTTAGGATAGGGAAAATGTGATTTTGCTGTGATAGCTAGCCCGTCACCCACAACACACTTCAACTTCTACAGTTGACACTTCCGAACCCCGCGAAATGAAAGGATATGTTAGGTGGTGCTATTCTGTGCCCTGTAGCCCGGGCATAGAATATGGCTACGGTATCCTCTGCCTGTCGTAGAAGGCGACTAAAAGGGGGTCCTCGGGGTCGTAGACGGTCGTAGTTGGGGGTTACGATCATCATAGAAACATAGCGGGACCCACATAAGTGGACTCTAGGACGGCACTGGCGCGTTCCGTAGGAGATCCCAGAGCCGCCCCAAATGGGTTGAGGAGGATAAGCGGGGGGGTTTTAGTCGGTGCAAGTCCAACATAACCACCGCGCCGCCCCCACGGTGCGGAGGTGTCCATAACGGATTTTGCCCCTGTCGAAAAAAAAAGAAGGTGGTGCTATTCTAACCAGGCATAATCGTTTATTTTGTTTACATCACAGAACAGAAAACACATCTTTAGTAAACCGCGGCGACCAATAACGTTAAAATCTTTGTAGTTAACTGTTTGATGGTGTAAGTACTGGTGACAGTGGTCCTGATAGGAATCGGAGCTTATGCCACTTCCACTGTTTTTAGGGTTCCGTTCCCGAAGGGTCCAAACGGAACCCTATTGTCACTGACGCGTCCGTGCGTCCGTCGTCTGTCACACAGGTTTTACAGCCAAACGGTTGGAGCTACAGTCTTCAAATTTTTACAGTAAATATAAGCATCTTGTTAACCCAAATCTATACAAATTGCCAAAACTAATTTTTAAATGTTTTAAGGTTGGCTCGCATACAGCTAAAGGGGGGCGCGAAAAAAATGTTTGACCTACCCCGTCGAGTGACGTATCGTTGTTTAGAGCTCATTGAGTAGATAAATACTAAATAATTTGATTTAAAAAAAATTTTGAACACAGAACAATGAGCAGCCAACAAAATGCGTTTTTCTAAATTTTGAACCGGACATTTTTTTCCATTATCCTATGAACTTGAAATTTGGTGATAATGTTTATTATTAGATATATTTTACCAATTAAAACTAATATATTGACGGAGCCCTTCGTTCTTCTTCGTGAGTCCGACTCGCACTTGGCCGGTTTTTTTTATTAGCCGTGGCTTTTTCTGACATCTTGTAAATAAAAGTTAGTGAGTGGGTACTTTTAGACTCCTATTTAAATCATAACCACCGAATCCCCAAACTTGCAAACACTTCCTAGCGACACCAGGGTTAACCTCAAACTTTCGAGTTTATTCAACCCTAAAGTAGTAGTAGCAAATGGACACAAACTTACGCCTTGCCTGAGTCAATATGTGACTGCTCGACAAACAAGGGCCGGCCTAAGTGGACGTATTAACGTAATTTGAAATTTGGTTTGTTCAGAAGTTTAGATCGTGAGATCAATCTGTTTTACCCATGAGTTATGAATAGTATTCACTTATTCTGAAAAAAATTAAGAACACCAATTTCTCGTCCCTATAAATATATACTAAACACCAAATGTAGACTAGGTACTGATCATTAAGTGAGTAATTGATCACCAAATTTATCAACCCAGCAACAAATTAGTACGTGATCACAAAATGTGGTGATGAACTTTAATTTATTACCATATTATTACGATGCTACTAACTAATTATACCACACAACCACTTTAACCTAGTTGGTAGTGACCCTGTTTATCCCCTATTTATCTATATAAGTATGTATATTGTCACTCAGTACCCATAGAACAAGTTTTGCTTAGTTAGGAACTAGATCGATTTGTACAAGACGTCCACAAATATTTATTTATTTATTAATTTTATATAGTAAATTCACGCCAAATTAAGTTTAATCTCGCGGATTTGTCTCCTCTCCCCGCTCAAATACACCCCACGGTGTTTTCCCCAAATAGGTTCGTTCGTTATCTTTTTTCCTCAGGGCGGAAAGTAAGCGGAGCGCCATCGACTCGTTGTCGGGTGAGTAACATCGCAGTTATTTTCCCCAGAAAGCTTATTAAACTTACTACAATTGCCACTTCAACATTTATACAACATATATTTCTTTAAATATTTTCTTTAACTTTGTCACACAATGCGGAACCAAAATGTCCTGTCTAGTGTACCCCCAAATAACCAAAACTCTAGTATAGCCAAACCAAAGTCCTATTGTTAAAAAACTAAAATTACACAACTGCTGCTCCATATCTCAAGCCGAACGCGTTATCCGAAGCGCTACGATTTGGACTCGAGGGATCAGCACACCCACACAAAATTCTTGTATTCAGCGATTGCAAATCGGCACTCACTGAAGTGGCTAACCCGAACAGCTACAACTTCTTTGCTAACCAGATCCACCAACTTTTGTTCAAGTACATACCCTCAACAGAAGTAATATTTCACTGGACCAAATCTCATTGCGGTATCCAGGGCAATGAGCTAGCGGATTCCGCAGCAAAAGCCACCACCAAAGCTGCACAAGGCACCTGATTAAGTCACATTAAATATTTGCTGAAAACTACAATCAAAGAAGAACGAGCAAATCTTTATGACCACCCCAATAATTGTTTGTATGCAAAAAGCCTCCTTCCCACGTACAACGATCTTTTAAAATAACCATAACAACAACTACAATTTCTAAGTAACTATGGTTATCTCAAAGCCTACTTGGAATACTTTAAAATAACTAACAATAAACGTTCTCCCACTTAATCAACAGTTGCTCACGATTCTCATCCAGACAATTAAACTATTCTGCGAGAACCTAAACAATGCCCAACAATTTTTTCCGACGTAATAACTAAACAGACAACCAGCACTAGCTTTCATTCATTCTTACAACATATAGTTCTTAACTTAAAATCATTAAATGGCACCTAATGCCAAACCATTCAATCACATCTCATTCTTCTTAGACCTTCGCCGATGTTACAGTTTCCCTTCCCACCAGCTAAATATATTTCACACACACTAATAACTCTGTTCAATTACCCACCCACACAATACCATACCACTCCCGGATCACACACAACAACATACTCACACACCCGGAAACAAAGCGTATACCGATAGCGCTGCGTCTCCGTCAACATCTTACAGTGCACCGGGTGGAGGTTTTAGTCCGTAGGCGACTGGGCCAATTCCCAGTCGAGTCGGGCATGCGGCCGGGACCGGGCCGGCAGTATCCGATGAAGATTTCCTCCACCCACGGAAAAAAAACTACTTTACTTCCAAGTATAATGTACATAACAGCTGGATAAAACCCATCTCGTAAAATTATAACATTTTTTTTGTTTGTCAGTCTTTAGACTTCTTCGAAAACATTTGTTTTTCAATGAGCTTGTATGTTTCTGCGGACGCATTTCTCAACCGATTCTCCTGAAATTTTGTGAGTAGGTTCGATAATTGTATAATATTTTTTTAAGTGGTCATTGTTTGGAAATTTCAAAAACAGTTCAATTCAATGATTCATAAAATACACTCGCGAGGTCTACAGCTCACAGAGCCCAGTACCTACACTAAAATGGGTACACAGAGTAATATTTTGCCACTATATTTTACTCTATTTGGTGATATGTTTAACCCACAGCCCAATTAAAGCAAGCATTAAGAAGTGAACACTATTCCGTTCCAGAACACTACCCGCGACGCCATTTTAATCGTCGGGTGGTTAACACCAGGGTTCGATCTCCGTGCGACTTAGCAGTCTTGATCCCCGGCTGTAATGAGTTTTCTAATCTAGCGGTTATTTCACCTTCGTGCTCTATGCGCAGTGCAAAGGAAGGTAGGAGATCCTATTTTTAGAGTTCCGTAGGCAAAATGGCATAAACGGAACACTTACAGTTTCGTCATGTCTCTTCGTATGTTACAGGCATTTTACTCAAAAACTATTTTAATAAAATTCTAAAATGCACATTTAGTTTTTACCTTGTTTAACATACACATGTCATGTTCATATCTAGAAGAGCGTATGTGTATATTATGTAGTATTTTATACCTTTTTATTTATAAATTAATTAATCTTGTTTGTGTAACGCTCAGTTTAGTTACCTTAATAAAATCAGCAGCTTTAGTAGTGTTATAAAATAAAATATCATACATAAAAATGCAGCTTTAGTAGTGTTATTAGCGCAGAAGGATAAAAACGACTTTAAAAGAGAATTAAAATAACGTTACTTAACAATTGTATGTGACATGAATTTAACCTAAAACAAGTTAATTAACTCTGTACTTACTGTACTATGATCACACGGATAGACTGTTCCAACGGTTTTGTGAGACCCTTATAGTTATTATGTTTTTTATACTCTGTTTATTAAATAAATGCATAGAATTTAATTGTTATGAAGGTTTCTTTAAGCATTTGTGAAATGTGTAAATTATAAGCTTCATCATAACGCAATTACATCAGCGTGAAAAAATGTCTCACCAAGTTACGTACCTATAACACTATTTCCATAAATTTAGTTTCTTTACCACTAAGTTATTCAAATGTACGTGCTTTCTATAATTTACTCAGACTTGAATAATATTATTAGTTATCCATTAAATGGATTTAACAACATGACCTTCAGATGTGCTTGTTAAGAAACATTTTATTTTATTTACTTAGTACATCCAACTAAGAAAGATACTGCTGTGTCTTAAACCCTAGATGAAAGTTTATTTTCACACCTGCTATTCAAAAAAGAGTCAATGTTGCCCTTGAATGAGGGATCAGTCGAACTTTTCTTCCCTTATTTAAGGGCAACAATGACTCTTTTCCTCGCAGGAGGTATGAAAAGTAGTGTGCCACTCGGTAGCAAAATTATTTGTAACACATTTCATGTTTTTAGCAGCAGGCCTCATAGGCGGTGTGAAAAGCAGTATGTGTTACGCGGTTGTAAAATTTAACTCCGTCTTGGGCATAAATACTTGAATCCCTCGCTACGCTTAAGATTCTACTTTAGAATTTAGAATCCCTCGCTGCGCTTAAGATTCTACTTTAGAATACTTTAGAACTATTATAGAATATTTCGCTTTAGTCTTCAATATACCGCCCTCGCCGTAAATATTTGATTTTGCTCCCTTGATACACAATCTACTACGATGTTTGCGTCGTTGATACCAAAAACAGGGCCATTTTTCTGTAATTACTTTTGTTCGTAATAACTGGATGATAAATATATTTTACTTATTTATAACATTACAACCACATAAAGTCACAGCCCAGCGCGATAGGTTTTACATCACGTTTTGAGTATTTGGGCCACAATATACATATGACAATAAAGCCTATCATGCTAACTATTCCTATTTATCGTAATCATCACCACCAATTTATGCTTCTATTGCCGAATCGTACTAAATTATAAACATAATACTTAAATGTCGTTTGCTGACACGTCTCCAAAATTTCCAATTTAAGTACTTAATTAATCTGCATCCAAATATTTGAAGGTAGAAGCAAAATATTTACCCTACGACCTATTCACGCGTATCTTTGGATTACTCAATTACAGGGCCACACAAGTCAACACTTCTAAATCCTATTTAAAGTAATTAATCAAGGATCAAGAATGTAAATCGGTGGCGACGACTGTACTGCGGAATTAATGCAAAATGAAGTCGAGTCACCTCTAGCTGAGAAATGTCATTCGAGGTAATAATGACTATTAAGGCAGGTGGGGTAGGCAGACTGTATAAGTATTAATTAAAGTTGTACAATCATTATTATGATGGGTCTGAAGACAAATGCACGATGTTCAATGCAGATTTACCGTTCATAAAATAAACTTTTATGATGATAATATTATCTTAACTATAACTTATGTATAATTAAAGATTAATTTTCAACTACCTACAAAGTTCGTAACTTGCAGCTCTTATTACTATTTATATTATCAGTCTTTTGTGTAAAGAAAATTTATGGAAATTTCACCTGACAGACGAAATCGCAAGTCAAGTTTTGTTAATTTTGACATGAGATAACATAACTAGATACCCTTTTTTTCTAGCTTTTGCCCGCAACTTCGTCAGCGCGGAAGTAGTTTATATCGTACGTCCAGCCAAACTTTCGTTTTCACTACGCCTGGGATGATTTCCGAGATAAAAACACCCTATGTCCTTCCTCTGGTTACAAACTATCTCTATACCAAATTTCATCTAAATCCGTTAAGCAGTTTAAGCGTTAAGAGGTAACAGACAGACAGAGTTACTTTCGCATTTATAATGAGTATGGATGATTAGATTCACAGTTCTAGTTTCAAAGTTTCTCGTTGAATTGTAAGTAAAGACGCCTTGAACAGAACCACTTTCACGCAACAAATATTGAAGTAACAAACTTTGCATTAATGTGTGAAGTTAAGTACAAAGAAGTGAATAAAATCACAGAAACGAGGAGTCCAGAAACTTAAAGAGACGATAGCAACAAAATCAAATCCAATTAGTCTCGGTTGATTAGTTCACGGCTCCCCGGCAGTTAAAGAAGAATTTCAATTTTAAACACGATTCCTGAAACACAACACCGCCTAACGTAATCAGGGAGTCACCGAAGTACTTTGAAAAACGCCTTAAGCCAACAAGCGAGCCGATTCACAATGTAACTTCGATCAACCTCACCACTCTAGTACATCTTGAACCGACATTCGCAATAAACTATGCATATTAAATATACTGGTTTCCTGAGTCGAGGTGTCGGCGAGCGTGAATGGACTACCAGGAGAGCAGAAAAGACGAGAGCATTTGTTGTGTCAAATGTTTGTAATTTAGCAGGCATTGTTAGAGTTTCTGTGGTCCTGATTACTGATTCAATGCTGAAAGTAGAACGACAGCGTGAACTTTCCATGTGAACTTTTTACGGGCTAAGTTGCTTAGTTATTAATAGTAGTTTATCTACACCCATATAGTAAAATCCACTTTGAGCCGTCGTCTCCCGGCAAAAAAAATAAGCAATAGTATTATTTTGTAATTATCCCTGGGATCCCAGGGACCGGTAGACGACTGCACAGCCCGTAAGCTTAACAGCATAGCTGCGCGTCGCACGGGTGCACATGAAACACATCAAAGAGGATTTAATAAGTATATGGGTGTAGATAAAGAGGTATATGGAACTGTACATAATTACGCATTAAAAAAATTATGCCTCTCATTACACCGTAGCTTGCATTTAAACAATTATTATGCAACTGTTAAATAATGGGAGGCCTTAATACACGAGTGTTTTAATATCTAATTACTTATCTACACACATATTAATTAGTACCCAAAGATGGATTAAGAAGCCGTAGGCAATGGCGGCCGAACAAATTTGTGTCACGAACATACTAAAAACATAAAGTAAGTACTAAACGGGCTGAAATTTCGTGTGGACTGAATTTCAATTTCAATTGGTACTAGAATGGGGACTAGGGTTTGCAATATTCGTCCAATTTTAGTATTCGAATAATACGAATACATAAATTTCCAATATTCGAATATTCGAATATTTCGAATAAAACGAATATTTTTGAAAATAAAACAAAATAATCATTGTAAAGTATGTAATGAGTGTGTATGTGTGTGATGTGGTGTGTGTATGTAAAATGTAATGACCTTGCAATTAAAAACATTTACATTTACAGTATCTTCTTAAAATTTAACAATAGTACCCGCTCCACTATGCGCCTCAGGTAAGGGACTCCTTGATATTGGAGTGACATTTGGGCCCGCATTTTCTTATTGCTTCCCAATCCAGGAAGCGAGGATTCTTTCCAACTTATTCCCGGTCTCGTCAAGCAATATCATGGGCCATGGGTTTCCACCCGGAAGGGGAGTCCGCTGGGCGATTTGCTATACCGAGGATAGAAAAATCTTCTTAAGGCTAAATCGCCAATAGGAATTGTACTCCTATCGGCGCGCAAGGTACTGTTAAGGTCAACAAAGATGCGAAGAGACTATAACAGAGATGGACGTCCACGAAAATGAATGCATGGTTTAAAACTAGAGGTTTTCTCTCAAAATTTTGAATATGCGATATGCGAAGAGTTTGCATAATTATATTTTTATTGAAATAAAAAGGTCATGACAATTTAATACTGGCATACAAGAAAAAAATATTAAATGTTGGCGTTGAATTTTTAAATAACGATACAATACGTCTGTCATTCATGTACTCGTAAATTGTAAACAGTCTGTGTTGTAAACATTGCAAAAAGATCGTTTATTTAGTATTTTGTTAATTTTCTTGGGGTTGTGGATATATGTCGCCGACTCAAAACGTATATTTTCTCATGCTGAAGAACTTACTACAGGTTTGAGTTCAATTATTGTTTATTTTTTACTGTGTTATGTTAATTCAAAACAGGAGCCACGTCGCGTGACGTCACGCGGCCAAAGTCACGTGGTCAGCGCACAGTAGTTTTTTAAAATCAATTTTTTAGTCCTTTTTCCTAAAAAATATGAAAAAATAAAAGTTTTATGCAACTCTCCAGCATGAGACGAATCTTATGACACATCATTTATTAAAATCGGACCATAACTGTAGATCTGATGGGGTGTACAAACATCGGCCTCGCGTGATACATATATAGATTAGAAAGTTTGTTTTTGGCAAGTGAAAAGAAAAATAATATGCTGTTTGTCTTTGATTAAAACTTCTTTTTAATATTTAAGATTATTTCTACGGGTTGTTAATGTAGAGGATAATAGATCTTGGCATTTTATTATAGTTTTTCGAGAAGGTAAATAATTTCAGTCAAATTTCTGTACTATTCGAAATATTCGTTTTATTCGAATAATGGATGTCATCGAATTCGAATAATATATGTAGCAAATAATTCGAATATTCGAATATTCGAATATTCGAATTGCAAACCCTAATGGGGACCTATTTAAATTGTGGTTTTGGAAGATGACTACTCCTTTTGGAAGTAAATATATTTATGCGTGACTTTATGTGTGTATGTAGTATTCATATTCATATTCATATTCATTTATTCATAATGTCAAAATTACATGTCAGATATTAATTCATGTAATTAGTATCATTTGACTTCCACCACGAGCTATCACTCTTTATCATCATCATCATCTTTTTTTCATCATCATCATTATCTTTTTTATTGGCTAAAGTAAATCCAAGACACACCAGTCTACAGTAATTAACAAACCTTCTCAATTGAAAAGGCGTAATTTTATAAGTCAACCGTGCCTGTGACAACATCTATCTAGATAGGGAAGCCGGAAATTAGAAGTGCAATAAGACATACGTACAAACAATGATATCACACACACATATGTAGGTACTACTACAGTTCCGAGTTGGAATTTACAAAGTGTCGACTACGCGCCTCGCGCGACCCGGTATACATTTTTGCTCCAGGTTGCCCAGCGAAAATTCTCGCATGCCGCTGCTAGGTATGGTATTGGTTAAGGGTGGATTTATACCAGGATTGATAAAGTATATGTAAATATATTTAGACAGTAAAATAAAACATTGTTTGAATTCTTCAATGACACGAGTGACAAAACGTATTAGAAAAAACAAACCTAGTATCGCGCCTCCTGCCGGCGGCCAGCTTAACTAGCTTCAATAATGAAAACTGTTTGGTTTATTTTCCAACATATGGTTTAGTTTTTGTAACACATATAGGAGATTTATACGTTTACAACCATGGGGGTTAAAAACGTAAAAATCTCGTTTGCTTTTTAAAAGAAAAACCAAAAACCGAATATTCAAAATAATTATATAATTGTCGAACCTACCCGATTTCACGAGAATCGTTTGAGAAATGAGACCTGAAGAGGAGAATAGCCGGAAATCCGAAGGACATACGAAATAATTTTTGCCTAAGCTGAAACGGAGAAACTTCACTCGGTCAAAAAACAGTTTACATTAGAACCCGTTTGCTTCTGTCAATGCCCCTCTGTCATCCAGCCAGTATCATCTTCCAACCAGCTTCCTCGCTACCTAAATATTCATGTGGATCACGTTAGACCCTTGCCTTGTCCTACTGTGCGACGTCATTTGCCTCCATTGCCAAGCTTTAGAACTCGTTTGCCTCTGTCAATGCCCTTCTGTCATCCAGCCAGTATCATCTTCCAACCAGCTTCCTCGCCACATAAATATTCGTGTGGATCACGTCGGACCCTTCCCTTGTCCTACTGTGCGACGGCATTTGCCTCCATTCCGCGTTATGTGACTAAAATACTTTCGCGCCGAATAATCCGGTTATTTCTCGTTTTACTTCAAATTTAAAGGGCTCGAAATGTTTTCAGATTCGATTTTATTACCAGTATTGAAATGGTGAAAAGTGTAATAAAGCGATATTAATTCGGCAGAGAGGTGAGTTGCGAAGTCATTTTGATAATTACTTCTCGGAGTCGGCAAATCTCAATCGACTTTAAAAGAAAGTTTGAGTTAAGGCTTTTTAAAGTTTGGTATCTTTGGGCGATTAAAGTGGAAATCTCGTGATGAGAGCACTGGATTGCCAGGGTTCATTGCGGCTATAGGAAGCTGTAATTTACATGGAATTCTGAGATGAGAAATGGAATGAATGCGGATGAGAGATGGGACGGACGATTCTAGTACCTAGATCATCTAATACTAAAAAATCAGTGCATGGATAACACTATTCTTTTTTAACCATGATTTTGTTTTGAAGACGAATCTTGTTATTCTCAAGTAAACCATCCCGAAGGTCGTCACGAAAATAACGTCTTATTGACGCCGCCAAAACAATTCGCCATGACGCAACTGAAAATATGTTAGTGTTGGATTTAAGAAAGATTAAATATTGTTTGTTTTATTGACAATAAAAATAATACACGATTACTTAACAACGACCCTGCGGCGGGACCCTGGTGTTCAGAGGCAAAGCAATTTATACGAGCCTTGGGAAGACGTTTGCAAGATAGGGGTTGCGATCCTAGATCCGGTGCGTACCTGGTTCAACGTATCTCTTTAGCAATCCAGCGCGGGAACGCGGCGAGTATATTTGGGACGTTTGAGCCGGGTACTTATCGGACAAGTAATGTTAATGGAGTATGTAGCATAGGCGACGAAACGTGTTGTGGATGATTCTTTGTAGCATAAATTGACGAAACCTGTGGTGGATACTTTTTGTTGTGGTTGGACGAAACATCCGCCAATTAGATTGTTTTTGAATTTATAAAATAAACATATCATTTTTGCTTAACAACGATAACTAAATAATATTCAAACTAACGTAAATCTAAAACAGGCTCTTGAGGCATTGTATCGAGGATACTGGCGGCATTTCCTCGCTGTATCGCAATGCTGATACGTTGTGCAAGGAAGTTGTTAGCTCATCGGACACCAGTCACGTCAACCGCTTCGCAATTTCAGTATAAGATTTCATATTACAAACTCGAGGACGGAGAGATGGGTGTAACATACATACCTAGTTTACATAGTGTGCAAAATCCTAATCCGCCTATTGATCTGAATTTAGAAGGCTACGAAGACTCATATGTGGGGAAGAACTTTTTCTTTGTTTTAAGTACCTAAAAGTAAATCTTTAGTCTGGGCCAAATGAATTACATATGTAGAAGTCAAAGCAAAGTTAAATTTTAATAAAAATTATTACAATTAGTTCTGGGGCTTTTACCTACATGGCAAAGTTATCATAAAACTTTTTATAATTGGATTTATAAGATTGCTTACATCAACGTGGTCGTAACTCTATAAATTATATGAATATCCATGTTAATTAATAGTTTATAATTATTTTCTACTTAAGATCCGTGCCACCTCCGATAATACTACACTTGCTCTGTGCCTTTACCATGAGTTTTCGTGACCTTACTCGCTAGCGACTGCGTAAACGATTTAGTATGCCGATTCTTAGTTCTATTGCGTAACCGCCAGAGGCGCTGTACTTTTTGCCTATGCAAATTTTTACGCAGTCGCTAGCGAGTACGGTCATGTAAACTCATGGTAAAGGCACTGTAAGCACGTGGTGTTATGTTGCCGATGGAAAAGGAACTGGTACACCGACAATATATAAGTGTAGGTACGTTATAACGATGCATTTTGTAATCCTACGTTTCATAAGACTAAGATAGCGCTAAAATTGTTATATATTTTTCTACTCGTCGACCTCAATATTTGAATTAAGATATCGTAGATGAAACTAAAATCACATACTTTTCTCTATGGAGCTCCCTTCAACTGTACTCTTATGAAATTGGCCAATCACGTGACGCCGCGGACATATAACAAAAGACATCAACGAGCGCCCGACCCATGTGCCTAATCTTTCTAACATTTGACATCTGTCAGCTGTCAAGTTGATGTTTTTTTTTCTCGCAGCAGACCAAAGCACGATCCTATTAATGCCTCCAAGCGTGTGGTATTTCTAAGATAAAATTCATAAAAATATTTCTTAAAAACTATACCTAATAAAAAAAACCGGCAACAATTTTGAACTCTATAGTAGGTCTACTATCAATAAAAAATATCATATGGACCACTCCAAAAAACTTAGCCAAAACTAAACTAAAAACTTAACTTTTTTTTATTTTTAATAAGCTACGAATTTTCTGTAATTTGTAAACATTTACAAGTTTTACAAACTATTTTCAATACTATATCTAACTAATTGTAACTAAAAATAACATGAGAATATATGACTAAAAATTTAAACTAAACTAAACTAAAACTAAAATATCTTTAAAAAATTTGGTCCCCTAGGCATAGTCCCTAAGATGCTGGCAGCATTTCCTCGCTGAATCGCTAACTTTTTACTTTTCTTCAGGTGGACTGTAAGATTGTTTGCCACCGGCGATGTATAAAAAAAACTTAAGGTTCTCAGTTGTTGTCCTTGAGCTCTCCTTCATTAATTAAGAACGCTCTTAGTAACTCAACTACGCTCACGGGTGATACAAAAAGTTAAAAATAAACTGTTATTTCTTTCTTCGGCTATATTTTTTTCATCAGCATGAGTAGAAAACAACATGAATTAAATTTTTCTCGTAGATAATTTTATAAAAAAAAATGATTTTTCTTCCATTTACGGTAGAAGGCATAAATATAACTACGATACCAAAGTGACAAAAAGATCTGTAGTCTGTACGCTCTTACGCTTTTATCACCCGTCGTCCGTTTTAAGGTCATGTTAGCATATTTTTGGCACTTAGTCCGGATCGATATTTTCGATGTTGAATAATAATAATAATAATAGCGAAGAGTCTCGACCAACACCTCAAGAGACTCTCGCTAGATGGCTGGGTCAAGGGTCAGATACAGAAGGCGGTACTCCTGGACACGGCGCGGATAGTCAGGAGGTTCCTCTCTCTGTCGCCCTAACCACCGGTAGCTTAGGCCCTGCCTCGCTGCCGGCGGCACACTAGGTTAGGTTTTTATAATGATTTTATGTTTTGTAAATATTGATTTATATTTTACTTTCTATGTAATTATTATAAAAATCTAGCCTAAGTCTTAAAGAAAATAAAGAGAATAATAATAATAAAATGCTTTATTGTGCACTACATGGAGAATTATTACAATGACAAAACATGAACAGGACTTAAGTAAGTAGGTAACAACAGGCGGTGTTATCGCTAAAAAGCGATCTCTTCCAGACAACCTTCAGATAGCGATACAGCGTATAGAAATTAGTTATTGGGCAGTGCATAACAACAAAAAAGACGAGTACAGACCATATAAAAGAGGTTACATACAAAGTAACATAAACTACATATACTGCATATATATCTAAATATACACTACATAATAATACATAAAATATATAAATATATATATACATAAGAGAAAACAACGACAAGGTAACGCAAACAAAAGGAAGTTTACAGGAATTGAGCAAGACTAAGAAAGAGATAAATAATGCTCTTTTAACCGTTTTTTAAAAATAGGGAGTGATGGAGCACTCCTAATATCAATGGGCAAAGCATTCCACATCCGAACAGACTGAAAACTAAATGATTTGTTGTAGCATTTACTTGACGATCGGGGGGGCACAAGAAGGAGATTTTGAGAACACCTAAGGGAAGACATAAAGGTAAACCGTTCTTTAAGGTAGCCAGGAGTATTAGGTATAAACAGCGTGCTATAAAGAAGAGAAAGGATGTGCATATTACGTCGCAGACGAATCGGTAACCACTTCAGCAGCGAACGGAAGCTGGAGACATGATCATACTTTCTCAGCCCGAAAATGAAACGGATACACACATTTTGGAGCCGTTCAAGCTTGTTTAATTGCTCTTCTGAAAGATCCAGGTAGGACACGTCGGCATAATCCAAAATAGGAAGAAGAAGAGATTGAGCCAGCGCAATTTTAGTGGCAATAGGTAAAAAGTTCCGGACACGCCTTAGAGAACCCACGGCAGCAAATATCTTTCGGCTAACCTCGTTGAGTTGCGGGACCCAAGTAAGTTGAATGTGACAATTGAACTATAAACATAGATACAAATGTTTCGTTGTTACTGAATTGCAAAGGTATTTATGGTTGCTGGTCGACTGTTATTTTGCATGAACATGTCACATATGCATTAAGCATATAGTATGTTGCTGCGCATACATATTGCATTGCATACACGGCTCACCCGGCTTGAAATCCGGACAGAAACTCCAAGGCTTCGACATTTTTCAACTTTTAACTATACGCTCCGAGAATTTGATCGTGAAAAGTTATAATAATACGAAATGTAAAGCCAAGGAATGTTCCGTTTGCAGACTTCCGTATTTGTAAAGCTCGACCAGAAATATATGGCCTGATCAAGAGGGCGCTATGCTTCTGATTTGTATGGCAACAAACTAAATGGCATTTTGACCATAGAGGCAATTTTTATATACCTACTGAGATAGAGTCAAGCTTTACGATTGCCACGCCATCTAGTATGGTGTCCCAGAAAATGGCTACAAAGCTGAAGTAATTACACCAGGGATCGTTACCGGTATTTTTACGGTTTCAAATAAGGTATAACTGGTTACAATTGCATTTCGCTATTTATATCGCTAAAGCTCTGATTAGCGGTATAATCAAAACCGGTATTCAAATATATTAACGGTTTCGCTAATTGAGAACAATACTTTTATTTGACACTTTACCCATAAAAACCATTACCGGAAATAGCTGTCAGTGTCAATATACTCGATTATTTGTTTCTGCAAACTGGCGTATTGTAAAAAGTAGGTAATTGTTGCGTTGTGTACGTATTTGTTGCGTTTTAGTAGTAATGTTTAATTGACATCTTACCTTTCAAGTGCAATGAATAGCGGTATTGAATACAGATATTTAATATCGTAAATAGTCTATTCATAGAGGTATAGATAAAAGCGGAATGACAAAAATACCTCTAATTAGAATATAGGTATTATTTTATTAGCGGTAATAGTTGGTCAATTTCTATACAGGTATTAAATAAAACCAGTTTTATAATCCCTGCATTACACTAACACACAAACACACGTACGCACCCACGCATGAATAAACAAAGACTGTAGCGTCCTCTGACATGCAGTTCGATAACTAGTCGGCATTATAGCCAATCAGATCGAGCGACAGAATAAAGAGTGAGGATTGAGGCAAATGTACCGAGAGATATGCCCGTGATTTTGACTTGTTTACCTGTCAGCTCTGACGTTCATTCTGAAATGTTTCGCAGCGAAATAGTTACATTTTTAGAGCGTTTTTTTCAGCAGTTTATTATATACATTATTAATTATATTCTGCCCTCGACTATGAATCGTTTTGGGCATTTTTTGTCATTTATCATTTAATTTTCAACACTACTATTATTGACATAAACCGCAACTGTGACACTGACAAGTCTGACAACCTATCATTAAAATTATTGCCAGTGTAAGAAATTAAATCCAATGAAAATCCGCAACATGGCAATATATGACCATTCGTCATATATTTCTGTCGGGCTTTACCTACCTAGGTATAAATATAGTAAGCAATATTTGTTTTCGATGGATAAAACGTGTTTTTTAACCGACTTCAAAATTTCAAAAGAGGAGGTTCTCAATTCGGTTGTATGTTTTTTTTGTTTTTTTTTTATGTTTGTTACTCCATAACTCCGTCATGTCTGAACCGATTTTGGAAATTCTTTTTTTGATTGTAAGTATATATATCCAAGTTGGTCCCGTTTTGGTCAAAACGCAGTTCTGATGATGGAATCCATGAGGAATCGAGGGAACTCCTCAAATCTTAAAGGCAAACATATAGTGATTTTTATGTTTTTATCAACAAATCAAGCATTTTCATACAAAAATGTGATATTTGATGAAGTGGAACTGCTGATGATGATCAGAACAGAACTCTTCAACGATGAAAAGTTCACGTTTGGCGATTTTTCCTTCTAACTGTATTAGTTAAGCAAGTTCTATTTTCACAACGAATTTTTGTCATGGTCGAGTTCCGATGATGGGATCCATGAGAAATCGAGGGAACTCCTCAAATGTGAAAGGCACACATATAGTGATTTTAGTATTTTCATCAACTAATCAAGCATTTACATTTAAATAAGTGACATTTGATGAAGTGGAACTGCTGATGATGATCAGAACGGAACTCTTCAACGACGCATAGTTCACGTTTGACGAATTGTCCTGTTTGCTGTGTTTGATAAGCAAGTTAGATTTTCAAAATAATCATTTGTCAAGCTCCAGTTCTGATGATGGCATCCATAAGGAATCCAGGGAACTCCTCAAATGTTAAAGGCATACATATAGTGATTGTAGTATTTTCATAAACAAATCAAGCACTTACATTGAAATACGTGACATTTGATGAAGTGGAACTGCTGATGATGATCAGGATGATTTATTTGGAACTTTAAGTAAAAAAAAAAAATGTTTTGCGGATATCGTCATTATACTCAATTTCAACTAATTCGGGGCCAAGGATTTCAAATTTTACATTTATTTTGAATTTGATGTAATTTTTTTTTTTTTTCAAATTTAAAACTGTTATACTCTATTTTAAATAATTCAGGGATAAGGTTTTCTGATTATAAAGCATCTATAAAAATATGTAATCGGTAGCACTGCTAGCAATGCAGGTCGGCTTCTGAACCCCATCTAAGAGTACTTATAATATGTGTGTAGATAAAGTAATGTATGCAACTTTACGTAATAAGGCAATTCCGCTCATTGTATACCAGTTGCATAAACTACTATTCTATCATTGTATGGAAGAGTTCACCATCTAAGTGTAATAATCTTTCACCGGCCTCCCCAATTGAAGTCGGTTTTTTTTTCTTAAAAATTATTTAACGATATACAACGACGGTGGCAAACTAGCGTACGGTCCAACTAATGGTAAGTGGACACCGCAACCTATAAATGCCCGCAACTCCAGAGGAGTCACGTGCGCGTTGCCGACCCTTTATAAAATCTGAGGCTTTACTGTGCTGACAGCAGAAGAGGTTAATTTAGGTCCCTCGCTCTCAATACAGTGCATCATCAGGAGCTCAGGCAACGTTGCTCACTACAGGTAAAAACACTACATACCTGTAATTATTGCTGTGACTTCCCCAGTTGGGCTGCTCTAAATTTGAGCAATATCACATTATGCTGTGCCCTACCTCTTTAAAATAGATGCCTAGTAACCAGTGGATGAGGTTGGATCGAGTAGCATAAAAAGGAAACCTGTCAATATTAAGTAGTGGATACTACTACTTACTAGGCATGTATTTACAAGCGTTAGCGTTTGACATTTTCCGTGTATTATTTTCGTAAGATATTTTTATTCGTAACTTAAAAATTCTTTTATTTTACCTACCGTTGTTGAATAGGTACCATATTCCGATCCAAAGTCGTCTGATACACAAGACCCAAAGGTATACTCGAGATAGGTACAACCTAACTAAATTAACGATATTTATACTAGTTCATCATGCGGGGGTTGCCAGTGTTTGCTTAAGCAAATTTTGTTGAAATTAACTTAAGGCGTATACTCGTCTAGATGAACAGTCAAAGGGTCTCTTATCGTTGCATACTAAATTAATTTTCTCGGAAATATCCCCATATTTACTACTATCGGTACTATCGATAGTGACTAATTATACATCATCATCTTCCTCCGAATATTTTCCAGTTATATCCTAAAAGTGCCCGATGTCCGCTTTGGAATCGAATCCCAAGATTTGACGTAGGCACTAGTTTCCAACTATCCATAGGCACTTCCCAATTCAAAGGGAAGATCTTGTTGGGTTAATAGACAATATGCATGCGGAATGAATAATAATAGGATGTGACTACGTACATGAATAGAAGTAATTATTAATTATTCAATGAAATCGATGTATTAGTACTTAACCCTGACCTATAACTTGGTGTTATTGACCGAGTGAAACGAAGGACTCTGCTTCAGCTTCGACAAAAATGCTTTCGTATGTCCGGATTTCCGAATTTCCGTTTGTTCTCGTCTACAGGTCGCAATTCTCAACCGATTCTCGTGAAATTTCGTGAGCAGGTTCGATAGTTATCTAGATTTTTTTTGTCGAGACGGTTTTTGGAAATTTCCGAAACAATTTTTTTAACAATGATTTTTTAAGTTTCTGCGGACGAATTTCGGTTTGTTCTCCTCTACAGGTCGCATTTCCCAACCGATTCTCTTGATATTTTGTGAGCAGGTTCGATATTCATAATTGATCTTTTTTATAATGTCAGATTTAGGAAATTATAAAAAAACTCACTCACGAGGTCTACAGCTCACAGAGCCACTAGTTAAAGTATTTGTAGACCATCAAATGATGACAAAAAACAGTAAATTAATAAATATGCTCAAAATATTTAAAATGACACTTTCGTAAAATGATGCAGTTATTTTTTTATTGCTGCTAAAAGTAAATTAAAAACCATCATCAGGATTCTTATGTTTTAATAAACAAAAAAATGTGCGATAACAATTAGGGATGCGCCGAATATTCGGTTATTATTCGGTACTCGGCATATTCGGCATATTTTTGAATGTTCGGTATTCGGCCGAATTATTCGGTTCAGCTGCCGAATATGTACCGAGCAATTTTGAGAGGGTTTTGTTACAAGTTACAAGAGTGTATTATAGTTACTGTTTCGTGAAATTAATGCTTGACCCATTATGAACAGTGATTTAACTTATTTTTTGACAATTTTTCGCTTTGATAATGGTCAAAAATTTTACCATTCAATGAGTCTGTTTTACATCAATAGATAAAGGAATTACGTTGAACCGAATAATTCGGCCGAATATTCGGTTCGGCAATAGCTGGACCTAATATACTTACATCTTCAAAATGGTAAATAATATTAGGTATTCATATTTAATTATTATTATTATTTCTTGTTTGTATACCACTTTGTAAGATTTTATATCTTGTCTTGCTCTAATCTCAAGCTGCGTAATTGTTAATTTGTTAATCCGTATTGTTTGGTTTCCACGGGACAGGCCCAGCCTAGTGTGGGACCATTGCCACTATGTTTTGAATTACTCTTTTAGTAAATAAATATATTTTCATTTCATTTTCATTTCATAAAGCCCGTAATAGTAACGTCTTCTAAATGCAACTGAAATACCAAGTGTCCCCTTGTTTTGCAGACAGAAATTTCATAGAATTTTGTTTCGCAGAAAATGTTTCAAATAATATTTCGTAAATATCATTTTTTTATTTGACATACTTATCAAACAGTAGAATTATGTTTGGTGTTTCATTGTTTCGCAGACAGAAAATTCATAGAATTTCGTTTTAAAGAAACTTATATTAAATAATATTTGGTCCTTGTATTTTTATTTAAATATGATTATATCACCGCTTGTTCACTTCACAGAAACATATTTTGCTGAAAAACAATTCAAAAATAATATCTATATATAATAGAGGTTATTTTTTTAATAAAATCCCAGAAAGACCTGTTGAGGCAAAATCGACTCTAACGCGGATAGGTTAGAAGATTAAGACGGGAGCTTCGCTTTGCTTCAGCTCCCGTCTTAATCTTCGAGGTTATTTTTTTATACAAGCCCAGAAAGACCTTTTGGGGAAAAATCAACTCTAACGCAGATAGATTGGAAGATTAAGACAGTTTAGTTTTATTTGCATTTATTTCGAACAGTATATAAAAATTTCAGTTTTTTTCCGATTTTTTCTAATAATTCAATTTCTGTATAATCTTGTTTATGCTGTAGAATCCGATGAATATGATCATCTTTATCAGTGTACTCTCGTTTTTTAACATAACTAAATAACATAAGGTCAAAGAATATATGATTTGTAATTATATCGTAATGAATCTCGAAACATTAAATTTTCTCTGTAATAAAAATCTACGATAAAATTTCTACAAAGCAATTATTTTACGAATTGATTATTCTATGAAATGATAATATAATATTTATTTTATGAGAAAAAAAATTCTTTACAACTATTGTCTTGGTAATAATTTTAACATAAACTAAATAACATAAGAAAAAATAATATTTCATTTGTAGTTCTATGATATGAATATCGAAATATTAAAAACTATTGATATCAAAAATCATAGATTTGAGTTTCTACAAAGTTAGCGTTCGGTGTAATGATTATTCTGTGAAATGATAATATGAGAAACATTTTCTGTGAAATGAAATTCTTTAAAAATGTTGCCTATAAAACAGTGTACAACCGGAACAGTTATAAAGAAGGGTAACTAACCTATATGCACAGAACGTGTTTTTTTTTTTAATATTTACTGTGAAAAATGACAGATAACAAGTGGTTCAAAATTTGTAAGTCTATAGTGTGTATGTCAAATGTATATTTTACAGGAAAAATTTAACTATAGCTCTATCTAGTTTTTCCTTTTTTATCATCAAAAAATATTTCTATACTAAGGTTGTAATTTAATCACCTTTGCACGAATTT
Organism: Epiblema foenella; assembly: GCA_963556455.1. NCBI lineage: Eukaryota > Metazoa > Arthropoda > Insecta > Lepidoptera > Tortricidae > Epiblema > Epiblema foenella. Next base: position 5,822,850 of record OY747100.1, read on the forward strand.
TTGTTTTATAAATTCCTACGCGATTATGCTGAAAGCACCTTCTTTCAAATAAAGAAATAAATTGAAATCGGTTCACGTGACAAACAATTATCTTTGAAAAACCATCCTACATACTAAGGTTATTCAGCTGCTCAAATTTGTAAGAAAATTCGCCTATATAGGGCGCTGTACCCATGGCGTTCAATTTCTACACCAACCATGTTGTTGAGGTTTTCCTGAATTAATAGAGTTGGAACGGGACACATCTGTGTACGGAACCCTCGGTGCGCGAGTCGGACTCGCACTTGCCCGGTTTTTTTATAATGACAATATTACGAAACTCGTCATCGCGTCACGTGTCATGTTCTATATTTTTTTATTTTTTCACATACTGAAGAATCATCCACATGGTTAGGTGATTTTTTTAATAAAGTAACATCGTTTTTTTTAGTATACGAGTAGCATATATCCAGAAAAATGGTATCTAGCGAGAAAGAAATCGTATAAAAACGCACAGATAACATTTTGAAATGGTGTTACTAGTTCATAAAATTAGGTACATATTTTGAAGCATAAAACAGTATAGTCGGGATACTCTATAATACTTACTTTTTATGTCATTAAAAAAATATTTGCAATTGTAGCAAAAGTAGAACCTTTTTTAGTATCAGAGTGAAAAGCATTCTAACGACTTTTTGGCATCCACAGTCACTGTTACAAAATCGTTTACCGCATAATACACGCCTGTTCCACGTCCGTTCTACACAATTCCCTAAATATATCGATTAACATCCACAGACGCAGAACTATCCTGGCCTTTGTGCCATCACAATAGCATAATGGAAGCTCCAGGGACCAGGGATTCTTATTTCGACCCTTTGGGAGTCTTTGTCGCTGCTAATAGTTAAATGAAACCGAGCGGTGAACGCCTGAAATGGAACGTTTTAGCGTTTTGCGGGTAAATAATTGGATTTCATATCAAACAAAGCCTATATACTTAACAAGTTGAGTGCCGTATTTATTACATACATGTGGTTGGCCTTTTCTCAAGGAGAGACTGTTGTAGGTACCTACCTACTTTTTTTCTTAGGATTAAAAAAGTGTTTCTTAATATAAAGTTAATATGCCTACTAACGATCTTAGTTGAAAAAACAATAATAAAAACAAAAACAGTAGGTAACTTTTCAAAAATAGTAGGAATTATAATGGTTTTTTTTTAATACTTTTACTGTTGTGATTTACTACGCCAAGTACTAACGATCGCCAAAATGTCTTACGATGTATAAAAACCGGCCAAATCGGATCACGCACAATGAAGGGTTCCGTACCGAGACCTACTAGTCCAAATTAAAAACCACATTCCAATACATTAAATCAAAAAAGGTCGTATCGGCACTTACGTCCCTGTGATTGTTAGACCTATCGTGTTCAAACCAAAAATCGTTGAAAGTATTAAATTAATGTTCACTGCCACAATTTTTTTCAGAATTTTAATCTTCATAGTTAGGAAATTAGAGGGAGGGGGACACTTTTTACGACTTTGACAGCTAATTATCTCACCAACGGTGAACTTAAATGGCAAAATGTTTTAGAAACCTCTATATCATTTTTCACGGTCTGTCCAGAGATAATATCCCACACGCCTATGTGCATTTACTTTTTATTTCAACCTTCGATTACATGCATGGATATCCTCTGCTCTTGTGGACCGCTAATGCTCAAAATAAGTATTCAGGGAAGCATTATCATGAAGTCAGAAGAAATGCAACTGATTATGGCCCAAGAGTCTCGAATTTTCTAAAAGCAACGGGTCTAAGTAATAAACTATGAAGAGCTGTAACAATAGATCACGTTTTGGTAGTAGCGCCAAGTAAGAGGACGGCAAAAACAAACAATATAATTAATTATATACGTCGATTCGAATAGAGCCCCAAAGGAGGGAACCGTTCTTGGCGAGAGGCCAACTTACCTGCCATTGCGTAATTATCTCAATATTAGCTCGATGATGGAAATCTAGGCCAATAGATTGAGCTGTCTGCTGTTAATGTGTAATGAAGGCCAGTGCAGGCTATCCGCACTTGACAGTTGACACTATGGCGCGCGTGCGAGTGACACACACCTAAAGTTATACTTAGGATGGGTTGCACCAAACCGTCTGTAATCATAAGCGGTGTTCGTTAAAATCTGATTGTATGGAAACTTAGAATATTTAAGACAGGAGACGCCTTCAGCGCATCTTTCCGAACAAAATATTACGCCAAATTTTGGGGGGACGAGGTAACACACATAAAGAAACTACGCACACTTGCAAAACATTCTCCCATTACTACGCACATACACTAAGACAAACACGCACACACACTCAAAACACTAAATTTGAGCAATAAAATTCGATTTTATAAGCGTTAACACTGGATCAATTATCGCATGGCTAAATTGACCACTGTAACTAAGGATCACTTCAATATTTTTCATTGATAGTAGACAGTAGTCCTTACGGTCGGAAATATGTACAGTGACGTGAAATGTCAAAATAGCGGCCAAGCGTGAAGCCTCGAGTACGTATATTACAATTTTACTTAATAAGTAATTTTATTTTACTTATTACTTACTTACGTTATTTTTAATACTATTATTAGGGCTTCAATATAGAAGAAAAAGAAAGCGGGCAAATGCGTACCGGTTCCAACCCTATTAATTCAGGAAATTTCAACAACATGGTGTAGACATTGAACGCCATGGGTACAGCGCCACCTATCGGCGAATTTTGTTACAAATTTAAGCGACTAAATAACTTAGTATGTATGGTGGTTTTTCAAAGATACTTCTTTATCACGTGAGCCGTTTTTTTCTTTATTTGAAAGAAGGTACTTTCCGCGTAATCGTTTAGGAATTTATAAAACAAAAATACATGCAAAGGTGATTAAATTATAAACTTAGCATAGAAATATGTTTTGATGATAAAAAAAGAAAACTAGATAGTTATATTTTTCCTGTAAAATATACATTGATATCAATGTTATGTAATATTTTTTTGGAGACAAGGGGGGGGGGACCGTATTTTTTATACATATATTTCCTCATAAATCGAAAATGAAGTAAAAAAAATGGTTCAGAATGTCCAACTCAATCCCTTTGATATGACACCTCACTTGACATTCAGATTTTGAACTATTATTTGTCATTTGTCACAGAAAATAAAAAAATGTATTTAAAAGAACAGGTTCTATGCATCTAGGTTACCCTTATTTACAACTGTTCCAAATTTCAAATCGATAGCATAAGCAGTTCTAGAGATATTTAGCGATGTGACAGACAGCCAGACAGACAAAGTGAAACCATAAGGGTTCCTTTTTTACTATTTTGATACGGAACCCTAATAAATGAAGTATCCTCGTATTCGAAATGGAAAACAGTGCTTAATTCGGTTGGAACCAACCATTTCAGTTTCGAACTATTGGCGTTCTCGCTTCATTCGAACATCAAAAATCTCGTCTGAAATGAGTGGTTAACAATGTACAGTAAATTTGGAGTTAAGAACCAGTATTGTATTTCTATCCTATCATTACCGTGTCGATAACGAAAGGGACAGAAAACCTATCGATTCGGAAGCACAACAAACATCGCTATCTTTTAATAATAACTCCACTTTTAAGGATTCAGGCAGCGTTGCTCACGTCCTACGGCGAAAGAGGAAACTAAAGTAATTCCCTACTTGCTTGGGTTTCCTCCTTACAGTGGCGCCCTCAATCAGCTGCATTATAAGTTTGTCGTAGCTAGATTCGATAAATTTCTAAAACCCTGTTCTTATCTGATGCGTTGTTAGAAAAACAAACTTAAAACCTCTAAGTTAAGGTTTAAATACTAATAACATGTCGAACTTTAAACGCGGCTGTGAAAGGAATTTGATTTAATTCTTATTCAACGCACGGAGCGAGGAAAATGCCTGGAATTGAATGAATAAGGTTATTTTCGGGTATTCGGCAGACATTTGCATTTTGGTTTAAAAGTTGAAGGGTGTGTAGTGGAACTATTAGGAACGTAAAATAATTATGACGAGTGTAAGGTAGTAATGCTATTTAGGCATATTAAGTTTCACCATTAAGAAAAGCAAATATGTAAGGGACAACAGACTCTATCTTGCGTCTCCATACGTCTCCTCGAATAACAATTTAGTTACAATATATATGTGTACCTCTATGATAATGGTAATAGTTACCTAAATATATACTTTATTAATTAAATATTGAATATTAATTTCAAGCCAAATAAGTACTTTGATAAATAATTACTATAACACAGAGATTTTAGGCTTTGAATGTGTTTTGTATATATAAACTCTTTACCGGTGTGGCAACCTGTTAAGGACTCAACACATGGCTTCACCATCATACCAGTTTGTTCCTAGTTGGGATATTGATTTCAAAGACACAATCCCCAATTACCGAGTCTATTACGTACGCAGTATTTATTCGCTTTCAATTAGTCGGCAAACGCCATGTGTGGGGGCTAGCTAACACGCGGCCCTAATAACGTTTACTTTCCCTAATACATTTACCACTTCCACAGAAGTGAGCTTCGAAGAGCGGGAACTTACAGAATATACCGCAGTTATACACACCACCTGTAGATGTAGTGTTGTTCCCAGTAGGATAATGTTCAAGGTTGGCTATATACAGGAAACGGAGTACAGACACAGGAACAAACGACAATAGAGAGATCTCTCAGGGACCGAAGTCCAATGAGAGTTGTTGGGAAGTTATATATATGCAACTGATTTAAGAAACTTTGATAGCGCGATGCAGAACTCGTCAGATTTGACAGATGACGGGAGTGACGCCACACACCACTTATGCTATGTAGGTATGCGGCGTTTTGTACCTGGTGGGAAAGCACACTTGCCGCCAAGTCTTATCTTGCGCGATCAGCGATTCCTGGCTCATTCGAACTGGGCAAATTAGAAAGAGGAGGGTAGATTTTTTTTTCTCTACTTTTATCGCGTCACAACGGTAGTTGAAGGCATATCGATGCATACAATCAGCCAAAAAAGAGGTATACCATTTTAAACCTTAATAGAGTCGAAAAGAAGTAGGCTAATTTCTTGGCTTGTAAATTCTTTGATAACATATCTACTTGGGATGTTTGGCCAGGTTTATATATATATATATTCTATTGTAGCATTGTAACTCTGTGGTATTATGATACTGTTATTTTATATACATTGTAAATTGTTTTGAAAAAATGACACCTCGCCGAGTTTCTTACGCCGGTTCTTCTCGAGGCAGAGGTTTATTTTATGAAGCGGTGGTAGTTTTTTAACATTCATAGGTGCATATAATATGCCTAAATTGAAGAATAAATAATTTCATTTCACATTTTTAGGAATGAAAATTCAATGGAGAGGCTTGTGGTTTAGGGGCAAGTGAAAGGCAAGAGAGCACGTAACCGATCACCAACTCGCTTGGACTGACCTGATTAAACCTGAATAAAAGCTACTGAGCCTATAAAGCTACCATGATCCAATGTACTCGTGATGCCTCTAACCGGCAGAAATGAAAGCTTATCGTTAAGAGAACATTGCAGCGGTGATAACATGTGAACGTTGCGCCGTGGCAGCCTGTAGCTATAGTACGGCCAGAAACCACGGCCGATGGAGTTATTATTGCGTTGGACCTCTCCCTCAAATTCACGAGTTGCTCTAAATTGCGAGCGAGCAAGATGTCCGGCGCAATGCTTTATAACTCCATTGGTACGATGATTCTGGCCAGACTATAGTAAGAAGGCCGTTTTTAACATAATTAAACTGTTTCGAACTCCAAAGATTCAGCTGTTCCAAATAAAATAAAAAATATTAATTCAATTCTGCACTGTCCGTCCGATTCTCCTTGTTTGTTCATTTCTCAGTTCGTCAATATTATGGATTACCTACAATCTCGCTCGCACTCGCGCTATAGGAGATATTAGTATAAAGGAGTACACTAGCAGCCCATGTTAGCGTAGCAGTTAACGCCGAATGGGCCATTATCTCAATTACCCGACTACTCAACGATACGTAGTTGCGCTAATTTTATGATTATGTATACGGACCACATCTTTAATTATGAAGATGCTAGGGACTATGCTCTAGTCTGTGTCCTCTAGTACTGTTACTGTCCCCTAGGCCTACCACTTCCTCCGTCGGTTCCTACGTGGTGGGCAGCGTAAGAGGGAAGACTTGAAAAGCTAGAGACGGGAAAGGGGTGGCAACAACCTGAGAGCCTAGCGCAAACCGAAACGGTGTATCCCTCCCTCTCTGTCGCTTGAATATGCAAGTGCGACAGAGGCATATATTTCGGTGCGCGGCAGGCTCTCTGCTCCGCTTCCCTGTCCGCTAGTTATGATAATTACTTTAATGGTATTTCCCACCATCATCAAAACTACTGCTGGGTAGATCTCACACGTATGTACCGTATTACTGCAAATAAAAATGTATTAATTATTATTATAAGGAATGGGCCGTAGGCTGTCATAAGATTAAGTTTACCATTTTTTTTCCATACTTACATAAGTAGTTCCTGCTGTGTACTTAAGTAGTTCCCGTTTAAATTAAGACCACATAGTGATAGCAATTTCCCTTATCTTCATGGTCAGATTAATTATATTTATGCTCTTGCAAATACTGCATTTTAAAATCACTGTTGGGGGATTATTTTACGTTTCAGCACTTATATCATTTTATTTCTCGACGTAAAATACTGTGGGAACTGTCTCGACTTCTTGCTATTAAGTTATTTGGGTATGTACTAAAATTGATAGCTTTATGTGCGAAGTTCACTGAAGCTTCGACCGTTAAGTAAAAGGGTCATAGACGTATTTTTGAAAAGTAGCCTTAATTCATCCGTATGTTTCAATTACCACGTGGAATTTTTATTTCTATTTTATGGAATCGATGAATAGAAACAATAAGATTGAAATTTGCTGTTTCAATATCCACTCTAAAACGCGAGCCGCCTTTCTTTGACGTAATATGGCACATAGTGATTGACAAAATCGCAGTGTCAGTTATCGAGTAATATTGCATCTGCCTATGTGTGTATTTTTGTTAACTCAAATATTTTACAATTATTTTGTTAGATTGTAGCTACGTTATTATTGGTTTTTCTTCTATCGATCGATTCTAAACGATTATCTTTATTTCGTATACCATACCGATTATCGAAAAAACTGTATGCGATTTTGATTGGCCACATCACTAATGGTTTCAGTCACAACTGTCAAACACAGAGCTCTTAACTTGGATGCACACAATGGTCTACGTAAAATACCCAACGTAAAGGACGCAGTTATGCGTTAAAGGGAGAGAGACATATTTTCATGTACGTTGTGCCCTCATCGCCTATTGTGTTGATCCGGCATTTTAGTGTCGTATGACGTCATACTTGAAATTCGTAATGGCGGCTACAGTTTTGCAAATTTTGAGCACAGATAAAAAATGCATGAGTTTTAAAAGTAATTATAAAATTTATTTTACATGATCATGAGTTTATATCAACTCAATTCGACTTCCTATAACTAATTTTATTGTTTATATTTCATACACTAAAATACCCTATCATTAAGTCGGCCTATGCTAAGGTCAAGAATAATTCGCTGGTAGGGGTTAAGTTTCAACCTACTTAATAGTAGAAAGTAGGTACCCAGTACACACCTATATCAATGATATTGGCATCAATACACATGTTTGAATTTCTACAAGCAGGCATATAACCCACAGGGAGAGGGTAACTGTCCAGGTATTTCAATAAAATTTACATCTTTGGTACCAGGAGCGCAGATGAGTAGAAGAATCCGGCACGTTCACGCGATAAATTAAACAAGTTCCTCGCCATTACTCATCCGGAGGCCTGTGCGTACCTTCCGCACGCTTTTCAAACATTTATCGGCTTATTAATTACGTATTAAAATCGAGAAGTGTTAAGTATTGGATTAGTCAAAATAACTGAAACGTCTTAGTAATTAGTTTATTTAAAGTTAGAAAGAATACGACTATTGTGCATGAACGTAAGCTTCCATATTTTCTAAGACAAATAAATTATCGGAGGATGCGAGAGGATTTCGAGAATTCGAAACAAATAGCAATCAATTTGGAATACGGAATGTAAATCTCTGAACTAGGCCCAGATTAGATAGGTACAGTCGCCATCAGGTATATCGAAGCGAACAAGGTGTTCATAAATATCTGAGCACACCTCTATTACCAAGGTGTTACGAGTGCACGTGCAGATATTTTTGATCACCCTGAAGAGTGCAGATATATTTGATGGCGACTGTACCTATATTAGATATTGTTTTACTCACCATGAACTTCAGATTAAAAGCCTGTCTATATAATCTAGGACTAATTTATCTAAATTCTTACCTAAAAATGCATCAGTCACCATTCAGTCGCCGTATTAGAGAAACAGAAATTGTAATCTAACAACAAAACATCGTCGTTTACCCAATGAGACAAGTCGATGATTCAATCTATAACGAATCCATTTCCGTGTGCAGTGGACAAGGCGATCTCAGGAGACGCTTGGAAAATAGGAAAACTCTGCGGAGCGGCTATAAACCGATACCACCGCCGAGACATGATCGCCTGGTACTTGCATGTAGGAATCGGTAACGAAAATGTGATTCTACGGGTGATGGTATTGTTCGCGTAATAAAGATAGATAGGATAAAGCATCCGTCACCGTCTGTCGCGACATGAGAAGATGTGATGCTTTATTTTATCGTCTAATCATATGATAAATATGGCTCTGAATTACTAAAATTTACAAGGACCGAAAACGGATACCCAGTGTGAGTCACGCATACCACACACGAATGAGCTCCACTGTAGTGAACCCTCGATCACACGTCCGTGGCGTGTGCCGGAGTGGGAAAAGGAAATAAAAAGTGACTATTTAGAAAAAATAAAAGGCAAACTTATACTTCAAAGTGTACCTTCACTAACATAGCTTATTATACTGAAATTCATAAGATTCTCTGCTGAAACAACTTTATAAGCCACTAGCTGAGCTCCTCTGAGGGAATTTCAATCTGGAGGTCCAGATCTTGGGATAAATCCCTGCCTCATTGAAAGCGGTAGCGGGGCGAGCGCAGTTTGAGCGCGGGCCCGCCCTGATCTGAATGCACGGCACGTTATGTTATGAACTATGTCACACAGGCCAAGCGCGGGCCCGCGTTCGAGCGAGAGCCCCGCTACCGCACTCAATGTGGCGGGGCCTTTAGGTGTCAATTTGTCAAAGCGGCCCCGGTCTTCTTAGGACACAACCGGGACACGTTAGAAGGCTGAACTGTATGGCATATGTACACTTTTTCCATCTAAAACATGCTATCATCATATCAACCGAAAGACATGCACTGCCTCCCCCAAAGAGTGCCATAATGACCGGTCCTGCGCCACCCGCATCCAGCGGACTCCCGCGACCTTTACTAGGTCATCAGTCCACCTTGTGGGGGACCTACCCACGCTGCGCCTTCCGGTCCGTGGTCGCCACTCGAGAACCTTCCAGCCCCAACGGCCATAGGTTCTACGTGCAATGTGCCCCACCCACTGCCACTTAAATTTAGCGATTCGAAAGGCTATATCGGTTACTTTGGTTCTGCTACGGATGGCCTTATTTTTGATGCGATCACGCAGAGAAACTCCCATCATAGCCCTCTCCATTGCCCTCTGAGTGACTTTGACTGGCAACACACACTTATCAAAGATTTTTGCTCGACACTGCGGAATATTGGACGAAAGCATATGCCGTAGCTTCCCGATCGCTGCCTTGCCGAGTCGGATTCGACGATTGACCTCTTTTTCAAAGTTGGACCTACCTAACTGGACAGTCTTCCTAGGTATACATAATCGTCTACAACTTCGAGCGTAAAGCGTCCGATCGTAACGGGACGTGGTGCTACATGGGCATTTGACATGATCTTCGTCTTATCCATGTTCATCCTTAGACCAACTCGCTCGGAGGCTTTACTGAGGTCATCGAGCATTTTACTTAAATCCTCCATGGTTTCAGCCAAGACTACTACATCGTCAGCAAACCGAAAGGTGAGTGATATACTCGCCATTTATGTTGATGCCTAGCCTTCTCTATTCCAGACACTTGAAAACATCCTCCAGTACAGCGGCGAACAGTTTAGGAGAAATAACATATCCCTGCCTAACTCCCCACTGTAGCGGAATAGGCTTCGAGTTCCGGTCCTGGAGTCGGACTGACATAGTGGCGTTCTCGTACAAACACTTCAGCACTTCGATATAGCGGTAGTCTACTTGGCACCTCTGTAGAGATGGTAATACCGTCCAGGTTTCGATCGAATTGAAGGCTTTCTCATAGTCCACAAACGCTAAACAGAGGGGCAGGTTATACTCTTTAGTCTTCTGTATAACCTGACGAAGCGTATGTATGTGGTCTATGGTACTAAAGCCTCTTCGGAAACCTGCTTGTTTGGGAGGCTGGAAGTCATCTAGCCTGCATACTAGACGGTTCGTAATGACACAAACCCGTCGTTAAATTCGTCCACATCGTCACCTAGGGAATGGAAGCGGTTCTGGAGTTCCAGCTGAAAGCTCTCGGGGTTTTGGAGTTGGGCCGCTACTGGTCGGAGCGTGGACTTCATCAGACGAGAGCGCTCCAGCTTAGCACATATATTCAACCGTATTGATCACAGAAACATCATTGAATATATGCCTCTTCGTCGACATGATGAAGTCAATCTCGTTTTTAGTTGCACCATCGGGACTCATCCAGGTCCACTTTCTATGCTCACGTTTCTTGAAGAACGAGTTCATCATGTAGAGTCCCTCCTTCTCCAAGAAACCAGCCAGTAGGTGGCCCCGGTGGTTTCGACTTCCAAATTTCCCTACTCTCAGCTCTTCGCCGTCTCTTTTGCCCAGTGTCGCGTTGAAATCCCCCATGACAGCGGTGAAGTAGGATTTAGAACTATGCATGATCTTTGAAATGTCGTCACACATAGCCTCCACCTCGTCATCGGAATGAGCCGAGGTCGGTGCGTAAACCTGTATGACCTTCAGCAAATATCTCTTGGATACTCTGAGTATCAGGTACGCTACCCTAGACGACACACTCTCGATCTTCACAACGTTGTTCACGAGGAACTTGTGGACGTTGAACCCGACACTTCCCTGGAACTGTTGGTCGCCCTCCCGGAATTAAAGCAAGTTGCCGGACTTTAAGGTTATCGTGTCCTCCCCCTCTCTTCGGACTTCAGACAACCCTATGATATCCCAACGCAACTTGCTCAATCCTTCCTCCAGTTCGGCTATCTTTTCGTCGGTCCGCAGTGTGCGCGTATTATATGTTGCCAGGGCCAGGAGTCGTCGGTGGTCGTAGCCGGATCTTTGTCGGGGTTCTTAGCACCCCTGACCCCGCTACTGCCCTGGCCGCTACCATAACCAGGAGTCCGGGGGTCGCCGGAACCTCGGGGCCGTGGCCTTGTTGTACTTTGCATGGGAGGGGGTAAATTCCATAATCGCCATGCTTAGCATGCGGGTTAGCGATCGCAGTATTTCCCACCGCACTCCAGGGATGCTGCTGCCCATCCCCCGGTGGGCTTAGTCGTAGTTTTAGGACTTACCCGGGTCCTGCTATGCCTGTATTCAATACGCTTTATTTCTTTACCAGGCAATTAAATACAATTTTTTATACGGATAAATAAATCAAACCGCCGTATTCGATTTCAACTCGCGATAGGAATAAAATAACACCGCGCGGGCATTCGTGCAGAGATATGAAAACACTGTTCAAAGTTTGTGCAACCTTTAGCGCTTCATTGATTCTTACGGCTTCTGCATACAAATGTGCAATTATAAACGCCTCATATAGCGCCGCATGCTACACGGTTCCACAGAATAAATGTATTAGAGATGTGGCAGCGATTATTTTACAATTTCGCGATTTAATTATTAGTGCCTATGTTAATACTTCTAATTAGAGGTTAAGTACGAACAGACCCTTCTATCTGACCTAATTCAATTTCGTATAGTCGCTTTATGAGTATCCTGTCGCCGCTCACCAAACGGAATGAAACAAAATAAATGCCACTTTTTTCGAATTTGGAAAGATACATATTCTTAATTTATTTAAAAGTGTAAAATTCTAATCATCACTCAATATTTTATACTAATACAATAATTTACTGACACTGATCGGCATGAGGCCGTGCAACGAAAAATATTGCATTCTTTGAAACGCTGTTCTGTCCAGACGAGGAAACAATAATATGATTCTTGACTCTATGACTGTATTTTTGACAATAGCCGAAATATGATTGCTTATAATTTTTTCTATAGAAAAAAAATCCAAACTTGAGTCTTTATTTTCCTTTCTTTACTGAGCCTACTAAAACAATGCATTAATAAATGACACAATTAAGTTGAAATGATGGTATTTTACCTCATCTAAATTCTGTCAAGGGGAAATTTAATAAGACTGCACACTGTCAGATATTCATCGAGATTTATCTAAAAAAGCCATTCCCGAAGAGTGATGCATCTCATTTTATCGTGCGCGAAAGACGTAAGCGTGTCTCTTTCACGGGGGGCGTGGCTGACCGAATTGAGGCATCCCCTTAAATTACGGATCAAATTTGAACGATTTTATCAAAATGTCAAACAATTAAATAAAGGTATATCGCCATAATGATAAGAATGTAGCAAACGTTTATCCAAGCAGCGTGGGACAAGGAGGCCGCAGTGCGGCACGCCCGCGGCACACTTTAACCTATAACGCGGCTCTAGCCACTGGCTCGTTCACAACTAACTTTCCAATTGCCTGTTAGAAACGAGATATCGCTAACTTTATAGAGGTCTGAACAGAATAAAACACGATATTTCCACTCGTTTTATCTATTGACTGTTTCACAGATGAGTTGTTTTGAGCTTGTGGAGCGAAAATATTGTTTTACTAGGATGAATTTTCGATTTGAATAAGTAATTTTTATTTAATTACGTTGTCTGTATCGATCTTCAATAAAACGGAAATGTACTTATAATTTTATATTCGTGCTGTAAACTCTTAATAATTCCAGGTTTTTTTCTACAGTCGCCATGTGATCACGCATCGTCTGTGCGTAGCCAATTAGAGATTAACTGTACTATATCTGTAATCCACACAAGAAAATATACACTCTCATTCTAGAAAAAGTCCAAAAACAATTTATTAGGTATCTGTACATAAAAGTACGTGACTACACGTACCCCATGGCTACATGTATATATCATATTCTTCTATATGACTCTGCTTTGGACCTGTTCTCACACAGACGGAACCGAGGTTCCAGGCTACAACAGCACGCTATCTGGAGTCAATCTCTACTCTTATTACTATTGCATAATATAGCTACAATACAATACAATACGAATACTCTTTATTTCACACCTATTTTTGGCAATAAGTAACATAATCTGCCTTTGTAACCTATAACCTAGTAGCATTGTAACCTATAACTTGCATGTTTGCTTTATCTGTAATTGTAAGGTGGATAATAAATAAATAAAAGTATTGTATGCTTTTAGCTATTATGAAAGGTACACATTTACACAGTTTATACATTGCCAATGCCCATTTAACGGTATTAATTCCCCATACAAACTTATAATGGAATAATTAATTGTTTCAGAAGCCCGTTCGTTCCGCGAGGTTACCGCACAATAGCTGCTAAGCCGTGTTCCGCCTCGCCTGTTGGGAACAGACTACGGGGACTGGGCCTTTTAATAGGCTTATGTCCAAAAGGATTTTTAATCGTAGCTTCGCATCTGAATTGTATAATCGGTTGAAAACCAAAATCAACACTTGTGCTACAAAATGGTATTTTAAAGAAAAGTATCTTTATGTACGTTGTTTACTCGTAAATGAAACTCATTGTGTGGCCAGAATTTTCTAATATATGGTCGATTAAAAGAAACTCAAAAACTGTCAGGAGCATTTAGAACAATCGATTATTATTTACAATTACCTATGACATAAATTTACACTAACGTGAGATATATTTACACTTAATAAGAGAACAACGGTTGAAACTCACTTGGAAAGTCACTATTTGCGACATGTTTCGGACTACAATGACTTTCCAAGTGAGTTTCAACCGTTGTTCTCTTATTAATTACCTATAACATACCAATTTGTGTGTATTCGTTTCTGTTATCCTGTTTTTCCGCATGTTTTCCTGTTTTTGTCCATTCCACTACATACATATTAAGAATGTATGTTTGCTCAATTACATCCGTTCGTAATAAAAGAAATATATGAATTTTGTTCTGCAAGTAGGCTGCAACATACAGGTAAAAATCAATTTGCGTTTCTGAAAAAGAAGACCACTGTCGAGAAGAAACGTTAAAACAAACTCGATAAACAGTAATTTTCTCCCAAATAATATGCTTAATAATAATAATATCTATTTAAAATAAGGAAACTAGAATATGAATTCAAAATAAAACTAGAAACAAATGTACAATGCATAGTTCAACAAGAAATCGTAATAGAACTATATTACCAAATTCGAGATAGAGGGAGAAAATAATGGAAATTACTCACTAGTGCAAGCGTACGTAATAAGCAAACAAATGCCCTCATTAAGATGACACACCTTGCTACCTATTAAGTATCCACATAATGGAAAGAAGGAACACTACACCCGATTTGGTTCATCTCTTATTCATCCAATCGCATTTCGGTTTAAACTACAATTAGAACAAATCAAAAAATAAAAGTTGTAGTAAAAATCAGACATCAATTGCACTCCCAAGAACGGCTCGAACTACTAATTGAAATTATTGAAACCCTACTTATGACGTAACGACAAAGGAAGTTGGAGGCGTCAGACACGAAGGAGCCCACTGCGTTGCCCAGACTAAATTAGCACCATACTCAACGTTATTGGAGTTGCCGAAGCGGTTCATGCGAAGACCGGATCCGGAATATTGTCAAAGAGAAATTAAAAGCGGTCAAAGTAATACTCTATACAATGTAAGTATTCATGCTTTCATGTTGGGTTCATATTAGGTTCTCTTGTAGCACAAAACATGTGCGCATATCATTGTGTACGAATTGTTTGATATTTATATCGCAGTATGGATTTGCTGTCAATTCAATCAGCTCATCAATTCAACTGTTAATCTTGTTAAAACTACTTTCCTACATTGCGTACCCAACCTTAAGTGTAGAATTATCCTAATCCTATTATATTTATATAATACTAGCTTTTGCCCGCGACTTCGTCTGCGTAGAACTCATTTATCACGATAGAATTTTATAGATTTTTTTAATATCAGGCTCTTACCTAGTCAACGCTTCCATAGAAACTTCCACCCCCTTAAGGGATGATTTCCGGGATAAAAAGTCGCCCATGTCCTACCCCGGGACCCAAACTATCTCTATATCAAATTTCATGTACCTACTTGATGATTCGTTCTTGGGATGTAGAAATTGTTGGTTTATTGTATTTACGAGAATAGACGTGCACGTTCACGATAGATTCTATGGTTTCATTCATATATAGACCATACTGTATTATACAACTATACTATAGACTTGGGACTAATTATGCATAAAACCATGCAGTATAAAAAGAAAAGTATAACATAGAAAGTATCAAAGGGACCAATGCCCGTTTACTCATATTAACAATAATGAAACGTGTTTTTATGTAGCCCTGCAAATACAAATATCAGTCACGGCGAGCTCGCTGCGTGATCGATACAAAACTCGCTCGCAAATCGGAGCGTCTTATTAAGGCCCTTATTTTATAAATGCGAAAGTGTGCGAAAGGCTGCCTATCTCTCTGTTACCTCTTCACGCTTAAACCACTAAACCGATTTAGATAAAATTTGGTATAGAGATAGTTTGGGTCCCGGGGAAGGACATTGGCGACTTTTTATCCCGGAAATCATCCCTTAATGGGGTGAAAGTTTGTATGGAAGCGTTGACTAGGTAAGCGCCTGATATAAAAAAAAATCAATAAAATTCTATCGTGATAAACGAGTTCTACGCAGACGAAGTCGCGGGCAAAAGCTAGTATTTACATATAGTCACTCCTTGCAAAACTTGAGACCAACTCAAACCCTAAATCCACATTATAAATTCTCCATTCACTTACAAAGACAAAGACGCTGTCGTATCCAAAAACAAACAGGTTTCAGGATTTTCTTCGAATTAAGCGTAATCCGACAAATCCTATAAGTCGACTTGATTAAACCCTTCTGTGTTCCAAAGCCCTTAAAGCGATTATGTTCATAGGTTTCTAGGTGCTGTGATATTTCAACGCTATCAGGTCATTCGTTATAGCATATTATAAGGCGCTTTATCGGGCAAGATGTGACGGTATAGAAGACTAACATGTGCATGAGTTGACAGACATGAGTCATTCATCTGCCTTCACCGAAGATATTGATAAATCACTTAAGTTTTCTGTGAATTACAATTGAAAAAAAAAATCGTTCGACGTTGAGATTGCCACATTTCATAAAAATTGACGACAGTTTACTGATGAAAGTAAAAGCTAAGAGCTCACGTAGTTTCCGTCTGGATCTTTGTAAAACTGACCTGGGTCCCATTTTTTGGGGTCCTTAAAAAATGGTAAAAAATTAACCCTCATGGTTTCACTTCCCTCTCTCTGTCACATCGCTAATTATATAAGAACTGCTTATGAGAGTTCTGCTAATTCTTTCCTATTCTTCACAAATAGGAACATGAAGTACATGAACTATCTATTTATTTATTTAATCTTTATTGCACAAAAGAAACCTTATCGTACAAAAGGCGGACTTAATGCCGTATGGCATTCTCTACCAGTCAACCTTAAGGCGAAGCAGAAAGATTTGTTGGCGGTGCAACTAACAACTAACGAAACTCAAAATTAATATTTTATATAATTATTTGTGTAATGTAACAAAACGAGTAAATGTATCGTTTTATTACATGCCTGTATCTCTGCCTCTCTGCCTGCATCTATGTGTTTTACAAGCCAAAATCAAACTTGACCTCATGGTCACCTCTTATCTTTATTCGTTCTGGGCCCTTCGTTCTGGGAAATTCTCGGGGCCCCGCGATTGATGATAAAACTTGGTAGCTGGGACATCATCTAGCTCACGCCAATCACGACATAGAACTGGAACCCCATTTTCGAGGCCAATCTCCCCACAGACAGTATTGTATAATATTAGTCTCCTAACCAATTCCATTGTTCAAAAGTTCACGGAGGCTATAAGCAACGTAAATTACGCTACCACGGAATAAGTAGACTGTAAAACTTCGTGTAACTGTATACCGTCACAATAAACCGTCATTGTTTACGACACGTCACTTTACTATGAGCAATTTGCATGCGTGTTTTTACAACGAAACATTGTGTTAAATTAAAATGATAGGGCATTTCTCGACGGATCGTGTTATTCGATAATCCATCTTTATCATCGTTTTGTCACGTTCATATTAAATAGTATCATTATAGGCTTAAAGCGTTTAAAAATAGATAGTGAAATTAATAGGTACGTATTTGCATAAACTTGAATCCGAGAAAGAACTGCTGTCCTAAGACCTTAATACATAAAAACCGGCCAAGTGAGAGTCGGAGTCGCGCACGAAGGGTTCCGTACCGTTATCTATAGAAACGGCAAAATAATCACGTTTGTTGTATCGGAGCCCCCTTAAATACATCATCATCTGTGAAAATTTCAACTAACTATCACGGTTCATGAGACACAGCCTGGTGACAGACGGACGGATGGACAGCGAATACTTAGTAATAGAGTCCTGTTTTACCCTTTGGGTAAGGAACCCTTCAGACGCTGTTTAATTCTGTAATTCACGAGGGGAAAACGCCGCAAGCATGGAACAGAAGTGTGGTGGTACTTTTCTTCAAAAAAGGCGATAAAACTTTGCTGAAGAATTATAGGCCCATCTCACTTCTGAGCCATGTTTACAAGCTGTTTTCGAGAGTCATCACGAACCGTCTCGCGCGCAGGTTTGACGACTTCCAGCCTCCCGAACAAGCCGGATTCCGAAAAGGCTACAGTACCGTAGACCACATACATGCCTTGCGGCAGGTTATACAGAAGACCGAAGAGTATAACTTGCCACTTTGTTTAGCATTTGTGGACTACGAGAAAGCCTTCGATTCGATCGAGACTTGGGCTGTACTGCAGTCTCTCCAGAGGTGCCAAGTTGACTACCGGTATATCGAAGTCCTAAAGTGCCTGTACGAAAACGCCACCATGTCCGTCCGACTACAGGACCGGGAAACAAAGCCTGTTCCACTGCAGCGGGGAGTCAGACAAGGAGATGTGATCTCTCCGAAGCTCTTCACCGCTGCACTGGAGGATGCTTTCAAATTTCTGGACTGGGAAGGACGAGGCATCAACGTAAATGGCGAGTACATCACTCACCTTCGATTTGCTGACGACATTGTAGTCATGGCTGAGACCATGGAGGACCTCAGTACAATGCTCGTTGATCTCAGCAGAGTTTCCGATCGAGTTGGTCTGAAAATGAACATGGACAAGACGAAGGTCATGTCTAATGCCCATGTCGTACCAACTCCCGTAATAATCGGCGGCTCGGCGCTCGAAGTTGTTGACGAGTACGTATACCTGGGACAAACAGTCCAGTTAGGTAGGTCCAACTTCGAGAAAGAGATCACTCGTCGAATCCAACTCGGCTGGGCAGCGTTCGGGAAGCTTCGCAGTGTATTCTCGTCCAGTTTACCGCAGTGCCTCAAGTCAAAAGTCTTTGACCAGTGTGTGTTGCCAGTGATGACATATGGATCCGAGACATGGGCGCTAACGATGGGCCTCATAAGAAAGCTCAAGGTCACCCAAAGAGCAATGGAAAGAGCTATGCTCGGGGTTTCTCTGCGTGATAGAATTAGGAATGAAGCTATCCGTAGCAGAACTGGGGTCACCGACATAGCCTTCAAAATTGCGAGACTAAAGTGGCAGTGGGCAGGGCACATTGCTCGCAGAACTGACGGTCGATGGGGCCAGAAACTGCTTGAGTGGCGTCCACGCACCGGAAGACGAGCTGTCGGTAGGCCTCCGACAAGGTGGAGTGATGACCTGGTGAAGGCCGCGGGAATCCGGTGGAAACAAACGGCACAGGACCGGTCTAAATGGCGAGCCTTGGGGGAGGCCTATGTTCAGCAGTGGACGTCTTTCGGCTGAAATGATGATGATGAAGGAACCCTAAAAAATCCTAAAATTAGTTTTTTTCGATAAAGAATTTTCGTTGAAAAAACACCATACATTCTAAGTTATTAAGTCACTTAAATTTGTAACAAAATTCGCCTATAGATGGCGCTGTACTCATGGCGTTCAATTTCTATACCATGCTGTTGAGATTTTCCTGAATTAATAGGGTTATAACCGATAAACGGGTAGTCGGTACCCTCGGTGCGCAAGTCGGACTCGCACTTGACCAGTTTTTTTTTTCATTACACACTAGCCAAAGGTGGTCTAAACAAAATCATTCCTTAGCTCTAAAAATGCTTGTTATTTTCTCTCTTTTCGTATATTTCTTCGCCCTTTTGTATTTACTACATTTATGAGAGGCGCGCCAAAGTATCTCTATAGTATTTTGTAATTCAAATCTTCTATGATATAATGAAAAGTTGTTAATTGAACGAAAGCTCTCAAGGTATAATGTTTACCTATCGTGCACTACTACACGTAATACGCACTTTGTAGAGAAAAGTTGCGATGCACAAGAACATAACTTGCACGGCACAAAACGCGAGTACCAGCCAGCAATTGACACTGTTGTAAGACTTCTGTCGTGTTAACGACCGACTAATCGCATTGACCGACAAGTAATACACCGTTTTACATGTGCCGTTGCCAATGGCTATTACGCCGCACTATCACTGCCAACGATTTCATATAACACAATCGTAGCGAGCAACCATATTTGGAGAAAAGCATCTACCGATAGTGTAAAGATACAGAACAATCACGTTGCACTTTAGTTGGACAGTCAATAAGTCTTCAGTATGCGAACATACTTATAACATAAAATAACAAGGGCTCCATTCTACACGACGTATTGACATGGAATATTTGGTATTTGCCGCGTGCTCGTTCGGTGGTGCCGTGGTGGAAGCGAGAGCACAACAAACAAATCAATTCGAAATTGTAGTTTAAGCCAAATAGACCCTCAATAATGAAGACACGTCTAAGGGAAACTCCATTCGCTTCCTTCATGCATATAAAAGGGTTCGGTGTCCAAACGGGTCAGAAAATGTAAAGTAAACTGTAATCCTGCTCACCTTGAATTTCACATTAATTTCTATTGACAACAAGTTACATATCTTATATAGATGATAACTAATTAGTAATTTTTAATGTTTGTTTTATAATTTGTATGCACGTGAACCTCAGGTGTATTTTTTTCCTGTACCTAAGTACAAAACCAAGAAATAATATCATGTAGGAAATTACAAATCATCATTTCGCACGTCAAAAACAGCGAGTCTATTTGCGTTTTTTGAAATTTTGGAGCACTTGCATAACACATATACGAAAATAAACACAATATCAACTAACACAATAGTTTAAAATTCAAATGGTGAAAAAATACACGAGGTTTCTTGGGCGTGGAGGGCGGTCGCCTACAACCAAATCAAAGGATCACCAAAGGGGGGTCTAAATCTGGGCCAAAAAACCTCGCGTGATTTCTGGATAAGCCATAATATCAATACCAGCTGCTGCCTGCCATTTTGACGCGAATAAATATCCTATGCCTATGTCCTATTCTACTCTCTTTTTTTATCACAAATCAAAAATGTTTTATTGGTGTAAACATAGGTATTATACAGTACGAGGTCGGGGTCTCCTTTTAAGTAAACAATGATACTTGTGTCAGGAGATCCCGCTCTTCCATTGACAGGAGGTGTTATTGTTAGACCAATTTTACATTTTAAGAGACCTTACAGGTCCTCTCTAAGCTACGGAAAGATAAAAATCCGTCGAGTAGTTCTTGAAATTAAGAGGTGCCTACAATTTTTTACGCCACAATTTTTCACGTCTATAATCAATCCAAGCTTGGAAAAACTTGTCGTGGGCACTCGTTAAAAAAGCGACTGCCATCTGACCTTCCTTGCCAGAGAGCAAACAAGGTTTTGTTGCGATTAGGCCAGTGTCCGTGAAGTAACCTTTATCCATGTTATCACATTTTTTATACCACGTCGGTAGCAAATAATGTGACAGTTCATCTGATGGTAAGTTGCCATCGTCGCCTATTGATGGTTGCAACACTAGAGGCGTCACTCGAACATTGCCGACCCATCAGAAACCTTTTTAGGCGTTTTTTGAAGATTTCACGTTGTAGCCCATTGGGAACACCTCGGCAGGAAGATCATTCCACAACCTAAGTATTCTCGCACAGATGCGTGCGTGTTGATCCGAAGAGATCGATTCGTGGTACTATCAACTAGTATCAACTAGTTTCACTCGAGAGATTTCGGATCGGATAATGTCACCCGTCGTAGAGCTCCATTAACAATGTGTGTGGGATAATACATTCCAGTTCAAACAGATGAATAAGAAATAATATTCTTAAAACAGTCAATGACAAATAAAGTCCCTGACAAATAAAGTCCCTGACGTATCATATGAATATATATTCCCACTATATCATATTTTTTTATGTTATAGGGGGCAAACGAGCAGACGGATCGCCTGATGGTAAGCAATTACCGTCGCCCATAAACACCTGCAACACCACAGGAGTCGCAAGTGCGTTGCCGGCCTTTCAGAAAGGAATACGCTCTTTTCTTGAAGGTTTGAAGGTCATATCGGTCCGGAAATACCGCAGGCGACAGTTTATTCCATAGTTTGATTGTGCGAGGCAGGAAATATCTCTGTCTTTCAAAATCAGAATGACAGACATAAAATAATTTCCCAAGAATGTCCTACTGGCAATGAAACAATTGTAATTGTGCTTCTGCGGGAAAATTGCGTAGCTTTTCGAACGAGCGTTAGTACTGAATCATAATCAACAACAAATAACAATTTCCCCTGTGCATTCGAAAAGGTAAATATGTAATTACCCTGTCGAGCTAATTGTCTCTATTTTTAACTGCACCTTTTGTTACTTACCAATAAATAACAAGAATAAATCCATCTGTCATGTTTCGATGTACCTACATAACAGTAGGGCATCATAACGAGGGCAGATTTCACACGAGCGCTGCAATAGCGCGCCCCACTGGCTGCCTGATCCGATAACAAATATGTAAAATTGTGTGTAAACACGATACTCCGTATTTCCATCCATAACGACATTTCTGAAATACCTATCGTACATATCTGTTTTATTAATGACCAATTATGGAAATAAATACAATCTATTATAAAACTTTGTTTACATGAGGTACTAATACGTTACAATAAAAATATATGTTTATCAATCCCGCAATTTTCCTTTCGGCGTTCAGCTACAATGAATATCGCCAATTTTTGCATATTGCGTTGAAGACGTGTAGGTGGCGCTAAAAGTATATTTTTTATACTATATAACCCAAAGACTAAGCTCTCTGTGGGTGTAGAAAAATAACAAAACCATTAATTTGAAAGCCCTACGACAAGAACACTCTTAAAAATAGCAGTTCATTATTTACTTCAATAATTCCCCTCTTCAATCTTTTGTTCAGAATTATCGAAGAAGCGATTCAATGCATTCCGGGCTAATTGGAAAGAAACCTTATTTAACCGTCTATCCGTCTATCGTCTATCGTCGCCCGTAATATAATAATAATATTCGATCTGTGTTCCTTTAATTGGCTTTGTATCGTTACCTAAGTCTCTATCATAATTTAGTAAGTGTTGGTACTTCTTAAACTAAATAAATAAATAAAAATAATTAGAGTAATTTCAATAACAAGGCCTTGTAAATCGGTGTAACTCAGAAAGAAAATTCATAAAGTAACCAGACGCTAGTTCGTCCTCGGACAAGTTTGCCGTAAAACGCCGAGATTGCCTGAAGATGTTAAAAGTGTAGTGTAATTCAATATCCTGCGAAAAGTTTAGCTACTATAGAAAGCTGTTTTCAAAACTGTTATTAGTGTATTTTTATAAGTATGGTTAGTTATGCTTCGAAAACATGTCCCCGTCCCGTCCGTCAAACCCGTCGTCTACCGGTCCCTGGGATCCCGGGCTCATTACAAAAGAATGCTATTGTTTATTTTTTTCGCCGGGAGAAGACGGCTTAAGGTAAATAATCGCTTTTTTACACAGACTGGACAAGGCGACTAAAGATTGGTCTGTACGAGCTTCTCCACCGCAGAGGAAGGACTGAATCTCATTTTTATGCAATTAGTAATAAATCACTATTTTGGAAACCTCCATGACTCAGGGCCGAAAATAAGTGAACCTGCTGCAGAGAGATATCAAATCATCTCAAGAAGAAGTAATAAACAACTCTATGCTATTCTAAACCATACCTATAGGTGGTATAACGACTGGTTATTTGACCTGGCAACACCGACAATTTACACTTGTAAAACCAGTAAATTTACTACTAGGTATCAAAACCAATTCTAGAGATTATGTTTCAAGTGTGAGTCTTATTCGTTCAGGATGCAACCAGGATAACATTATGATATGAGGAGGACGTTACTGTTAGCATCAAATAGTTAAAATATCGAAAGATACCACACACACGCACGCACACACGCACGCACGCACGCACGCACCCACACACACACACACACACACACACACACACACACACACACACACACACACACACACACACACGTGTATTACCTACTATATATTTGGTTAGCTTAATTTAGTGTATTAATATAAGAATTAATAATATTGATCAATAATGTCATAAAATAATATAATTAAGTTAATACAAATATGTAAATAAAGTAATCAATACGTATAACTAGTTATAGGACTATGAATTGAATGACTTGTAAATTGATTTTTACTAATAGAGAAACTGAATTAAACTGAACTGAACTATGGTTACTACAATTTACATATTTGATGCTCCTCCTTGTTAAGACTTGAGATTACAGTCTAGTAGGTACATATTCTAAATATGTCATAAAATGTACAAACTTTCTTGATGTGTACATTTACCTCATAAGTAGGTACTTATTTTAGGACTTATGCTTGAACGCAAATCTGTAGGCACAGCTATAGGCGTCTGTCAAATATTGGAAAACTTTGGGTGTAACTCAGATGCGTGTGATTGATGGAGGGGCGTTGACATTAGGATTTAATATTGTAAGTGGGTAGACACGCAATGGCCAAGGAACAGTATAAGTATCACATTACTTGACTGGGTATACCTGTAAGTCCAACGATATTGCTTTACGTACGGCGACACTTTTCAATTAACATTTTGTAGCTCTTAACTTTTGATATGTTGTGAATGTGAACGTAAATCCGTGTATGAGCCATTTAGTGTTATCCTAGTAGAATATATGACCTGAAAAAGTTAAACATGACATTTACATTTACTTTACTACACTCAAATTTATTCAAGTTATAATACTTAAATAATTAACGTAGGTAGTAAAACGGACGATTTAAACTCAACTACATATATTCTCCGAGTTTGAGGTCGCAAGTGACCCGACCCTCCTCCCTAAATATAGAGATCGCAGACAGGAATTATAAAAGTTTATGACGGTTATTTTGGGCTTAATTTTGGTAGACACAAGTTAACACCCAACCAGGATGATGATAATGAAGAAAACTTCCGTGGGTTTCAGACATATTAAAATGAACGGGGTCACTCACAAACCTTTTAAGGTCGAATATCGCCCGGCAATAGTGAAAAAATCGAGGATTGATTTTGCGTTATACAAGTTAAATTATAACAAAAAATAAGTTCAAAATAATGCTAAAACGCCAGACACTGCGAATAAATTCTTCCTATACTGCGGAAAAAGCTTTTTCACTATACGATACCTATAGTATACTTAATTGTGTACCTAATATACACATTTTATCGCCGGGCACAAAGTGAATTCATCACTCTGCCGCCCGTCCATACTATAATACACTCATATGTATAAACGCATGCATCGTTTAACTACGTTGTCCAAAACATTACTTTGTAAAGCTTCCATTGTACTTTTCGTACTTTGTTAGGACGCGATTGTTAAGTAAATTACTTTTAACAAAGGCACAACACTGTTCATGTTCATTCAGGTAACCAGAATTAACTTACATAAAAGACTTAAAACTCCGCCAAGTACTTGGTTAAATATGGGTGCTCATAAACAATGTATTTTAATCCATTTATTACATTAATCTGGAGTGGAAATTTTGGAATGTTGTGAATCCGAACACGACTGCATAAAAATATGGCAAGTCAATCGAGGAATCCCCTTAACGCAAGGCTAAAAAATTTTGGTTTTCCTACAGGCCGCGTCCCTCTCCCATGGGTGACACGGCGTTCAATGAGTTAACTTTTATCAAGATGCTTTTTCTAATGAGGACTATAGCTAAGACTACCTGGAATCGATGCATGGCATAAAACTGAGGAGTAATTGCGCCCGAGCATTATGACGAAATCTAGTGTTACTAAAATAGTGTATTACTACAGAGTACGAGTAGACAATCCCTTCCTTTCCGGCCTCTGTCGTATCTTATACTATTAGATTTACTTAATGCACGTACGAAACATTACGCAAGCGAAAGGCTGAAAATAAACAATGTTCTCAAGTTCTATGGAACTTAAGATGTTCTTTAACCCTTTAACGGGCAAGATCAAAATTAATCCGTAATTCAAGTCTCTTGCCCTTCATGAAAAAATATTGCGTCAAAAAAGATACAAAAGGAGATGTGATGTTATTATTCCTTGACAGGCTTTTTCGCGGACAAAATTAATTGAAATGTTTTAAGTATGTTATTATAATATTTACATTGACTTTTATTTTTAGTTCCTACTCATTACGTATTTAATCCCGGATATGGGACATATTGGTTGTAATTTAAGCTTACTTGTATATTGCTTTATGAATTGTAATGAATTGTAATTTAAATTTGTATGCCTACCGGCGAAATATAGTGCCACCAATGCAGAATACAGTGCCAGTAATGTTTACAAATAAAACTTACTTACTTACTTGCGAAAAGCCACTGATGATACGAAAAGTATCGTTTCAGTTTGCCCTTAACACATTTGATATGTGGACTACGAATTTGTTAAAAGTACCCGAAATATAAGTATATCTTGAACGACCTGTAGGCGTAAAAAGATGAAATCTCCCTCGTTTAAAAATAATTAGCACTTCCCGCCGCTGTCACTTCCGTCACGCATTTTTTCCACAGATTTCTTTTTCCTCTGTCTTTTTTTGAGACAGTTTTTGTGCGTCAATTAAAAATACGTGCAGTTAATTGTGTATCAGGCATGTTGTTTTATATTCAACACAATAAATTCAAATCTGAAATTCAAATATTTATTTTGCAAATAGGCCTCAAGCGCTCTGTTAACACTTTCGCTGCCAAGATTTTCGTAGCGCTACGCAATTTCCTCTACATACGGGGAAACGCATGGCATCGGCTACGCGTCTACGAGAGAGCGACTTCTAAGCCGGATCCTGGTAGTGAATGTGTTAAACGTCAGCGTTTGTAATGTTATTATGGGACTACAATGCTGGACTGAGGCCCGATTGCAGAATGCGGTTTTGACGTATTGAAATGACATGTGGCTGCAATGAGTGGCTGATGGGGACTGTACCTACGTTGTGAAATAATAAACCACAGGTTTGTTTACGTCTTCAGCTATTTCCAGCGATAAAAACTTTGTCCAAGAAAAATTTTCCATTCGTTTCTTTTATTACCATTTCATCCGTAATTTTGCAAAGACATAAATTGTATTCGTTTAGCGCGGTAACACGCGTTATCGTAAAAAGGCCCTCACAGACACCAAAGTAATCGCTGCAACCAATTACCCTTTCCGAATTAACTACCGACTCACAATTGGAAGGCGCTCTCATACAATCGTAATGCGGTCATTTCGGTTCTCGTGAGGCGTATACCAGATAACAAAATATGTTGAGCTGCAGTTTCCATCTATCTCATCCAGAGAAAATGTATTTACGTTGCCGTCGTTGTCACAGAAAATAAAGTGGTTTTTTTAATTTATTCAAGCTTTGGCAACCAGGGAAATAAAGTGTATGTACCTATGCGAAACTTATTTTTAAAATAGGTGTAAAAGGTGAGAAACATAACATACGGCCAGCCACTTGAAAAGTTTAAGTTAACAAAACCATAAAGTGATTGTTTGTTGCTATATAAAAATAAAAAAATAATAACTAAGAACTAACAACTACCAATACTAGAACTACGAGTAAGTAGGCAAGTATTAGGTTGAATATTTTATTGTATAAACTCAAGTTTTTGTTGTTTTATTACTATTTAGTACTTATCTACTTATTTTCCCAAGGCCAAGTGACACACGTAACATGACCAGTAACAAGCTACCTAGACAAACTCCCTCGACCCAAGTCTCTAACAACTGAATTTTATTTTGATGTTTTTGTTCGTTATCACTCGAAATCACTTACATATGTTATATGTTAATGTATTACACAAAAAGGACAGGTTTATCGGAGTTAGGTTTATACTTTTTAATTGAAATGACAATTTAAAAATCATGGCTAAATTTGAACCAGCGGCCTATCAGCAAGCCGATCCAATGTCTGTTTTACGTCGATTTCTTATAACTTTACGTTCTGTCCGTACTTAAATATTTATGTGGTTTTTTTAGACTTTAAGACAAACATTGCGCAAGTCGTTGGAAAACTCGGTCTGTGGCCCTCTGAGCTCGAATTTAATTATCAACCAGACTATTGTCTCGCAGCTATGCTATCCTGGTAGTTTTCACCGGAGCTCTATTAGAATTAATGCATTGAATTGAATCGGTTTAGTTTCACACAGTACGACAAATCGTGACAAAATAACTAACGGATTCCAATTTGAAATGGTTTTGTTATAAAATGAACTCACAATTAAGCCGGCAAAGACCGGTCAATTGGCTATTTGACAAAAGAAAATGTATGGTGCCAATAGAACTAGTTTTTAGTGACAATCAAATTAGAGCAACACAAAAGACGAAACACAGTACAACTGACGAGCACTGAAAACTCTCCATACTAATAATAGAAAGAATAGGCAGTGAAATGTGACGTCACAGTGCAGGCTTCGTAATACCGTTGTATAAAAAACGAGTAATTTGCCATTGCATTTATGCACATAGTTGCGATATAATTTATTTTTTATTGAAACGTACGAATTCTAATAGTAAATTTCAATTTACATTTGGAAAGCATTTGAACTATTTAAAAAAATTGCGAATTTTTATACGTATACGACTTTGATTAATTTGTCTAATTTACTATTTATTGTGATAATTTGATGGTCTTCTGTCTATATAACCACACTATGTTAAAATAATTTTTAACATGTGTCCAAATACCCAATTCATGAAGCAGCGGCCTCATTGACAATATAATTTCGTAATGTGTACGGACGAAGTGACAACATGACTTTATTAAGTTGGCTCAGATATTTAGAAACCTTTCGGGACGATCATATATTATTTATCTAGGTATAAATAACTCACTCTAACCATAGAGCTGATGGAGCGGCCTCCAGGTGCCTAGAGACTCCTAAATGCCGAATGAGAAAAAAGTAACGGAGAGATAAATTTTTCGAGGCGCCTTTCGAGTGTTGCGGAATTATTCGCTCCACTCTGAGGGTCTAGGGCAGGCGCTGTTTCGTATGGATTCCTTTGAAGTTTCTTTCGGTACTGTAATGCCTCGTTTGAGTTTATGTTACGTTCAAAATCGTATACTGTGACGCAACGTGAGTAGAGACAAATCTACCTTCCTATTTCTGAATCGCACAGTTTAAGTGAGAGAAAAATCACTTATGCGACTTCGCAGCAAGTTGTGCTATCTCTCTAAATGTTAAAAAGTAATACCATAACATTAAGAATGTATATATCCTAGCAATTTGAATCTCTAGGTAAACATAACACATTCGAATTTTAACAAAATTCGTTGATTACCCGCGGCCGGAGGTGTGAAATAAAGCGACTTTGAATCTACCCTCATTTTAAATTCAAATTGGCGATCCCAAAATGGACGGTATGACCTCCTACTACAGCCGAATTAAACACGACGAATTTGACGATTTTATTACCAAATGCGGATTTGTACAGCTATCATCAAAACCATGTTTACAATTTAGTACCTTATCCCTTTGTGATAAGGCTTAATGCATATTTGTCGCCGGCTGTAGGTACGAATTTTGGAGGTATACAGAAAATTTAGTTACCGGCGGCATACAGAAAATTAGGCACCCATTTATATTACTTGTTCATTAATTATTATTTAGCAGTTCTTTTCTCTATAGGGGTAGAGGCACACTCAAATTGGCATGTCAAGTAAGTATGTAAACTTCAACCAAGTGAAGGAGAAAATTGGTGCCGTGTCGTATCAGGAGGTGAAAAGCCTGGCAGAGAACCGGGAAGACTGGCGAATTCTCCACCGACACGAGCACGAGAGAACACGAGAGAATTATTTAGGTACTTATATAATATTATAAACATATATACTTACTAGCTTTTCCCGCGGCTTCGCCCGCGTAGAAAGCGTAATTTATAACCGTCTAACAAAAAAGGAGGTTCTCAATTTGACCTACGTATGTAGATATGTATGGATGTCATTTTCGTAATCGGCTCCCCGAGGAACCTCGAAGATGACACCCATGTCGATTTTTAAGAAAAATAATCCCGACATCTTGGATTAGAAAATGCATGTCATTTTCGTAATCGGCACCTCGAGGAACCACAAAAATGAAATGACACCCATATCGATTTTTAAGAAAAATAAATTTCAGCCACCTCGGATTTGAAAATGCATGTCATGTTCGTAATCGTAGTGAGGACTTTTTCTTTTATATATATAGATGTTCCGCTCTTGACCAAGAATCGTTTTGGGCATTTTTTGTTATTTGTCATTTAAGCCGGGGATCCCAGGGACCGGTAGACGACGGGTTAATCGTCACTACTATTATCTGACACTATCGTCGGGCTTTAATAAAGGTAGGAAGATTTAAAAATAATTACGTAAAATGTTTAATTCAAGTTTCATGTCACTCACACTTCGGGCTAAATTGATAAAGGTTTACGCAAGAAGCTGTAACATATCTAATAACAATACGATTTCGGAAACCACTGAATCTTTTAGCCGAATTAAAATTAAATCAATCTAATTTAAATTCGCCCCAAGACGCCAGCCCAATTGGGCCCGCCTAATAATTCTAAATGTATCCGTTCACAAACTCTTATTCAAAGAATCCTTTTATGAAAGTGTCTATCCTATGCCACTAGGAACAACGATGCTTTTACCATCTAACGCTTGCAAGATACGAGGTTGAAAAAATAAACGGCCAATTTATAGAACATTTATTCAGACTGCTTTGAATTTGAAAAACCTTTTCCATTTCCAATGGAAAATAATTGGGGTTACAAGAAATATTTTTTATTGAAATTAAACAACAAAACGAAAATTTGACACTGTACTATTACGTGGTACGTATCAGGTGAAATATTTGCCTTTTTTGTACAACGACGGTAGCACACAAGCTTACAACCTTGCTGTAAGTACACCGTAGCCTATGGGAACTTGCGACTTTAGACGAATCACAAACGCATTACCGATCCTTTTTTACTTAAGGATTGGTTCTGTTGACACCTAGAGACATATATGCAAGGCCCTGACTCTCAACACAGCGCATCCATGAAAGCTCTGGCCACATTACTCACCACCAGGACCACACACCATTACTCATCACCAAGACCAAGTAGTGGTGTTATTATGGCTGTTATCTTCTGTAAGGAGGAGCTCCTTCCCAATTGGGCTGCTCCTAATCTGAGCCAGATGACGTTCCTTTGTGCCCCACCTCTCTCAAACCTTGCCTACAACTCCTACAAGCAAGGTGCCTCTGTCTAACCTTATAGGATTAAGGCGAACGTGTCCCTGAAAATTACGGCCTGTTCATTCGCTTATGTATCTGCTAGATATGCTGCAAGTCTAGTGCGTTTAATTCACGTTTAGTCACCCTCTGGACAATTCAATTTCATGAATTAAACATGTTTCTTTTAACTTACCTTCTTATACTGTGAGCTTGAGTTTGACTCCTATCAACCATCCTCATCCTCCTCTAAGTTCTATTCAATCGTTCAAGTTCCTTCAGGACGCGATGCATATAAATTTAAGGGAGCATTCCATATATTCTCTGTTGCTGTATTTATCCTCCTCCTCCCCAATCGGTCCCTCATTGCTGAGGATCGTGACTACCGACGTAGCATAGTCAGTACGTCTCCAGGAGTTTCGAGCGGCTGCCTGTTGGAGCGCTGAATTCATCGGCATTTTAAGATGTTTCTACACCTGGCTAAGCCATCGTTTGGGTTATCTAAAACTCACGTTAAAAAGTAAATTGTTTAATGTATTTATTTTAATGACGTTGTTGTTATTGCATCGTTGCTAACGGATAAACCAAAAACTACAATTATACAAACAGGGATAAACAA
Source organism: Epiblema foenella (assembly GCA_963556455.1). Classification (NCBI taxonomy): domain Eukaryota; kingdom Metazoa; phylum Arthropoda; class Insecta; order Lepidoptera; family Tortricidae; genus Epiblema; species Epiblema foenella. The sequence continues at coordinate 5,854,436 of OY747100.1, forward strand.
AGAATCATAGATAAGAGTGCGTATGGAAAGAATATAACTCACCCTTAACTCACTAAGGATAGATAACATGACATTTTATAAACCCCGTTGCAAAAGGTAATGGGTAAGGCCGGTAACACAACACCTGTGATGACCACGCTCCTCAGCTACAAGCGAACGACCAGACAAATGAATGACTTACTTGACTTTAAATTTGGGCGGATGAAAATTAGTCACTTCGAGCGTTCGTTTTTTTTAAACAAAATACGACACTTTCCGAGTATGGTTGTGAAAAGTTGTGAAATAGTCGAGAATTACCAAACAATTTTACATATAAAACTCTCGTGAGTTTCATACATATTGTAATGTAATAAACGTGTCACACACGTCTTTAAGGTCGAATATCGCTCCCTCAACCTCAAAGACGAGAGTAACCCGATTATTATATTTCAATTACCAAACAGTTTTACTTTATTCCACAGACTAATCTTTTATCTGTTACCTATGCTCTACTTTGAAATTTTGACAAATTTACAGCGCAGTTTTCATATGTATGACAATTTATTACATTCATAATTTGGGTATATTATAGCGAAATAGTGTGTTTTGTGAATAAGCTATCAGAAATCGTTACGGATCGTCGATATTTATAGAAAAGGAATCCGGCCACCTAAACACACAATGGATTAATGCAATAAGCTGAAAGTTCTCCAACTAAAGCGGTATCCCGGCGGTATCCCCCGGGATTATACTTCGAGACTCTTCTCTTCCACTAACAAACAAAAGAAAACTGTTATCGTAGTTAGTGTGGAGTTTTTAAATCGCGACCGGCTGTGAGAAACTGTGTGGCTGTGGAGGAGGTAAGTAAAATTCAACTGTTATTCAATTTAAATCGCTTTAGTCTGTAATAATAATATACCACGACATACAAACAAATGCAGTACAGACTAATGGTAACCGGGCGCCGCGCCGTAACCTATAGACACCCGAAACGCCAGAGAAGTAACATGCGCGCAGAGACAAATGCAATTCTTACGCTCAATACAGCGCATCTTCGGGAGCACCTTTCCTTTGAATTAATCCTACTTCCTACTAACATTATAAAGGCGAAGTTTAGATGTTTAGATGTTTGTTACTTAAACACGCAAAAACCGCTAAACGGATAATGATGAAACTTGGTATACAACGAGTTTATAGTCCGGATTAACTTAATAAATTAATTAATTAATTAACTTATGTATAGGATACTTTCTATCCCGGAAATCATCCCACGAGATGAAATGGGGAGTGGAAATTTACGCGGGCGAACTCACGGACACAAAAGCTATATTTGAAATATATAGATGATCGCCTAGCGTGTCATTTAGGTACCTAACCTAACCTCTCTTACCTGTACCTATTGCTCTTTTAAAGCAACAAAATACATCAACTTATTCATACCAATCTAATTACAAAATTGCACACAACCTGGATATCATCCAGTGTACTTTGTCTGCGCAGTCAATAAGCCCTTCATGTTTAAATTACGTTTTTACAGGGTTTTCGACGCGCGCGGGGAAAGCTTTCGGCTGTGATTGCGCTTTAATAACGTCGTTAACTCGCTGACACTCGCTGACAGCTGGCCATGTTGCTTTTATTAGGGTTCCGTAGTGCTTGCTACTTCTATATGTAATAATAAAATAGTTTTTAGGGTTCCATCCAAACCGAACCCTGCATGTGTACATGTGGTACACACAGGTACATGTGTAACACTATTAATTCTTTAAAAGTCCAGTGAGTGTCCTATATGATATTTGTGTTGTATTTTTACATACACAATAAACAATATTACATACATGCAAGACATACATCATATGATGTTTAAAATGTAATTGAAAATATCTTGGGTACGATACCACGCGGGCCCGTTTTAGGGTACCCAAAGGGTAAAACCGGACTCTATTACTAAGATTTCGCTGTCCGTCTGTCCGTCCGTTACCAGGACTCGTGATAGTTCGACAGTTGAAATTTTCACAGATGATGTATTTATGTTGCCGCTAAAGCAACAAATACTAAAACATAGAATAAAATAAATATTTAAGGAGGCTCTAAAATAAATACAACAAACGTGATTTTTTTTCACTTTTATAGATACATGCGGAGGTCGGACTCGCACTTGGCCGGTTTTTAGATAAAATGTAATTTAAATGTAATTTTATTTTGTAATTTAGCCTTCTTGAGCTTACTGTGGGCCTAGTTCGATTTGTGTAAGATTGTCCTCTAATATTTATTTATTTATTATTTATTTATTTATTTAATCTTAGATTCGCATTAGTTTTTTACATAGTTATCAATATAATATACATTTACTTGTATATCATTAAGTAATGTTTTTAAATTCAACTTATCTCTTTTAAATTATCTGCTGCATTGCATTCACGGGAAGCAAAATGATGAATGAACTTCGATTTAGTGTCGGGAAGTATACTTATTCCTTCAGTTACTTCAGTTATAGGTAAATATAAAGGGAGTTCAATACAGAACCATTCCCATACATTCACTTTCGCTCTTAACCGTTTTTTGATTTCAGGGGCTGGACACGCGCCAAAGTAATAAATACGGTTTATATTGCTATCCCATTTATGTAACACAATATGTTAGAGTGAAAAACACCATTTTGGCGGACGGGTAGGTCAGTTCCAGTGTATTACAGTGAGTATTAAAGGTAAAACGTAGTGATTATATTCTCTTTGATCAGAGGTAACCATATACGTATGTGAGAGGTAACTACATGTTTCATTGACTGACGTCGCTAGCGAGTGGCGAAAGTGGTCGCGGGACGTTTGTCACGTAGTGAATCAATACTTTCGCTCATCTAAACTTCGTGGCTACGCTGTAGTCCATAGCATTTTTCTGCTATGTAACGAATATCATTTCACCTACCATTCCTTTCACCTTCACCTGTCATGAATCGTAATGATTAAGATATGATATCCGCTACCCTAAGGTTGTCTGGGAGAGATCGCTCTTTAGCGATAAGACCGCCTGTTGTTTACCTCTACTCATTGTGATCATGTACTGTACTGTTTTTTAACATTTTTGTTGAGGTTGTGCAATAAAGATTTTTTAACCTGACTATGGCTTTAAAGGTCGGGCCCAAACCAAGCGATAGGAGTGCGTGGTTGGAGAGTGACCTGGGGAAAATCCAGGGGAAACCTCACGACACGACCTCGCGGGCGGTTGCAATATAGAGTATTTGTATTGTACTGAATATCCTCCTGAGATGCCAATTTGTTTAAACATACTTGAGTATAAATGCCAGCCGAGTAGAATTGATACTTGTAGGTAAGTAATGTAATTATTGACGGTACATTAAGGGTCACCTACGTGCCGGGAATCCTACGCCTGTTAGCAAACTGAACTATGAAATCGTGGCCAGTATAATTTGACCCCTATAATCTTAGCAACTATAACGTATAACTAGCAATCGGAGGTCTAAGGTTATGTTGGTTCTTGTTATGAATCTTGGCCAGAACCTTATATCAAGTTGGATACACTCCATCAGCAGATATCAGGCGGTTAAACTCTCAAAGGAAAAATAAAGAGGATTTATTTATTATTTGGGATAAAGTTGTTATCCAAATTAAATACAAGATGGCGTATCATACATACATAATGGATATTGATTACACTCGTAATAAGCAGAAAAAAAATATAGTCAGGGTTACTGCCATTCCTCTCAATATTATATACATCCTTAACTCAGATTCTTAACTCGTATATCTCCAATAAAAAAGATTGTTGAACTCATTTCGGCAACCCTCGTCAGCTCAACGGTATCCATGGGGAACCATAACTGAACTAGTTTTTACTGAATCAACAGCCATCTAATTTTGCAAGCTAGAAATGATTGGGATTAAGTTTCATTGTGTGAGTGGGGATATTGACTCTGAGGCCACTTTCACGCGTAAATGCATACGTCGTCGCGCGCGCTTTTCAGAATGTGTGTGGAAATCCAAAGCGCTTGTAAAAATATGCGCGCGACGATCTGCATATAAATTACGTTTACGCGCGGCCTTAGGAGTTCTCAAGCTGCTAGGAGGCTTCTAACTCGGCGTGGCTCCCCATCCGGGCCGGAGTCCCACAAGGCTCCGTTCTCTCTCCCACTCTTTATTCGTTATTCACGAACGACATTCACAGGCACCCTAAAGTGCCACAGGGATTGTTCGCAGACGATACCGTGCTCTTTACTACTCATTGTAAGTACCCTTTTATCCGGCGATACTGACCTAGGTCGTTGGTTTAATCTTTGGCGTATCGAAGTCAACCCGGAAAAAAGCACTGCGATAGTCTTCCACCCGTCTGACCGCGTTAGCACGGAAAGGCGGGTGGCTCCGATCCAGATGTTTGACCGGCCCATCCCCTAGGTCAACGAAGTCAAATATCTTGGAGTGACCCTCGACAGAAAACTGACTTTCCGTAGCCACATCAGTAGGTTACGCAACCGTGCGTTGTTCGTGCTAGGAAGGCTTGGGCCGATGATTAACAAGTTTAGTAAAATGTCACTTAGAAGCTGACACTACAAAACTTGTGTACATCCAATCATGTATTATGCAAATGTAGCTTTGCTCACGTGCCTATGACATCGCACAAGCCGGTTCAAATCATTCAGAATGGTTTTCTCCGTAGGGCGACTGGTGCTCCGTGGTACCAGTCGAACCTCAGTCTGCACCGCGATATAGGGATTAGCACCATGGATAGCTTCTTTAAGCAGACTGCCAGATGTTATTTTGACAACGCTCCCCATCATAGGAATCCGTTAGTTAGGAAGACTGTCGACTACGTTCCCATCCCTTCCCCCTCTGTCATAACTCGCCGACCACAGATTAGGGGCCGCTCGGTCCGGCGTCCTAGGCACACACTCACGGACCAACACGGCGTGATCACTGCGTCCATCGAAAGATGGAACGCTGCGCTTACGGCGTCAAACACGACGCGTACACTTAGGCTTTCCGGCGTGGACGTCCACCGCGCGATGGCGAAAACACTGACACATATAGTCCCTATTCGCCCCGGTACCGCCGCACACCGGGTAGAGTCAGTCCGACCCAGGCCTAGCTGAGTTTCTTGCTGGACTCTTCTCAGCTAGGCTAGGTTTAGTGAATCAGCGATAAAACTCCCAGCAGCTCGATTCCACTCACACCTCAGACACCTCAGATTCGGTTGAAACCGCTCAACCAATCTCACTGGAACGCAAACTCTTACGACTCTCTGTTCCAAACCACACGCGTGGTCGTGTCGGAAGTTTTGCCCTTGATTTTCCCCAGGCTACTCTCCAACCGCGCACTTCTATCGCTTTATTGGGCCCAGCCTATAAAGTCACAGTCAGGTTAAAAAAAAGGCGTGGCTACTGATGTCATAGATAACAACTGGGATCAATGTCTTGATGAACCTTCCAAAGTACATTACAGCGTGCCGTGCCTTTCAAATACTCATGTCGCTATTTTGCTCACTTTGAAAACTAAATACTTTTTACGTTTCTTTAGAGAAAGAACGCTCTTAGTTAAGCGTTAATTTTTTTTTTTAATAAGTGGCTCTACCGCCAGCCACGCCTACTTTTTTTTTAAACAATACATTATTTCATTTTTTTAATAGTGTTACAGACACGATGATATACGTAAAAATTCTTTGCATCGTTATTTTTCAATGTTGTCTATGAAATGAACTTGAAATTAAGTGAAAAATTATTTTCTAGTGCAAATCCAAATTTACATGAAATCGCAAGTTCGATACTTACTAAAAAAGTAAACCAAAAAAATGCCGTGCTATTCCAAATCACGACCCAGATCCCTTTGTCATAAAAAGAAGTGACAGATGGCTTATTGTTATTATAGGTAAGTCACTCGAATGTTTCCTTGGATAGAAACATTCGAGTGACTTGACGATTGGCATATTGCACGACTTGTCAGTTTTATGAAATGGGGGTCTACCTATCCAGGAAGATCATGTTTATGTCGGACATATAGTTCGTCTCTCTCGTTACTTGCTAGTAAGGGACGAATGCTATATGTCCGACATAAACGCTAGAAAATACTGGCTTAGTAATTTTAGCGTGTGTTTATTATTTCTTATTCATATTCATATATCTTTATTGCAAATCACATTGTATCGCATTGTTGTGTGTCGCATAATTTAATTTAATTTGGACTGTACTTAGATTTTAATAGATAAAATTGCTATACCCTGACATGGTTACCATGTACTGTATATATATCGGACAAATGAAAAAAATGTAAAACGAAAAAAGGCGTTTCGTTTTCGAACTTTTAATATTCGGGATAAAAAAATTCGAATTTGCGATAGGTAACCTATAATAACACCTTGTAAACCCATGGTATTGCAATAAATAAATAAATAAAAACTTGCTGCCAAGTCACGTCACGCGTGATCCAACGATTCCTATCTCACTCGTACTGTGGGAATTAGAAAGAGAAGGGTAGATTTTTCTCGTCTCGCGTCGGGTAGCATCGTCAGTTGTGCTGGTCTCAATGATACAACTTCACTAGTCCTAACTAACAAAACTGTATAAACTTGTCTTGAACGTGAAGTTTATAAAAGCGTTCAGATTTTTTTCAGATTAATAACGTTCAATGATCGTTTAACTAGTAAAATAAAATAGAAATCGGAACAGGCCTCAGCATTGCTGTATATAGAAAACATCATTCAATGCGAAAAGGTGTAAAAATAAATATGTACCTATGCATTTATAAAGATCCATTGCCAAATTAGGGTCGCTAGGCCGGTTACGCGACCTCGCGTTAGTTTGCGACCATCGCCTAAAGAACGCGGCTTGATAAACTAAAAATATAAATATATTTAATTTAAACACAATTAAATATATTTATATTTTTCCAGGTCCCAAAAAAACAGTAAGTTGTTTGCATTTTATTTGGGAGTAATTGAATAGGAATCCATTAAAAAAACGAGAAAATATTAATTCAGTTCATCAACTCATCCAAGTGGTAGCAAAGCGTCAAACCAAATTAGCTGGTCGCAAACCGACCTATCGATCCTTTAACCTATACAGAAATAACCTATTTAAAAAAAAAAACGAAGTATACATATAAATTTTTGACGACCGTTTTAGCCTAGTGGGTAGTGCACCTGCCTGTGAAGCTGTCGGTCCTGGGTTCGAATCCCGGTCAGGGCAAATATTTGTGTGATGAGCATGAATATTTGTTTCTGAGTCTTGGATGTTCTCTATGTATTTAAGTATTCATATCTATTAAATATATCGTCGTCTAGTACCCATACCACAAGCCTTCTTGAGCTTACTGTGGGGCTAGTTCGATTTGTGTAAGATTGTCCTCTAATATTTATTTATTTTATTTATTTATATAAATAAACTTTCGTTACACACCAATGAATAATAAATGTGGAGCAATTGATCTCATTTTTTTATATAATCGCCCGTCTTAATCCGATACGTGTCCTAGGATTGTACAGCCTAGATCAGTCTACAGTGTACCTACACAGCCAAACGGAGAAAGTTTTTTCTGAATTTGCTGCACCCGTGAAGTAGAATAAAGCCATGGCGGCAAACTTATTATTGTGGCACAGAAACAGTAAGCCACTAACTTAATGGTTATTTCATTTGTGCCAGAAACAAACTTCCAAATTATATTGTTTTGCTTTTTTTATCAAACTTAGCGTTTCATTAACACTGATTAAATTAACCGCTTTAAAAATTGACACGATTTTTTTTCAGGCGGGATAGAAATGAGAACTGTGCGTACAACGTAGAAACGTTATTATTAACAAAATGATTAATAAAATATTATTTACCTTATTTATCAAAACTCCCTTCGCCTCCTTTTCACTAAGTCATTATACACGCAACTTTCACATAATTGTTCTAAAAACTCAATTATAACACGAAGAAACTGTCTATCATTAAACTTCACACACGAATATGCAACTGTAATAACTTATTAAAAGTTTGGCAAACATTTTTGGTGTCTATCTAGCAATTTTTTTTATTTGACGGTGATGATTCGAAATTTGAATTTCGCGATGGCGGGAGTGGGGCGAAGGCCCGCGTTCCCGCAGCTTGCCCCAAACATGTTATCGCACTGAGCGGTGTGGAAATCTACCGATAGGGTGGCGCGCTGTCGACTCTTCTCGCAATGGTGGGCGATTTTTTTCCTCCCTTTTTTTTCGTCTCGGAAAAATATTATTAAGTGCATGAGTGTTCTCTGAGTTACCTAATTTAAACAATCTTTCGTGGCTATACTTATTAGCTAATATTAAATATCTTTAAATGTAATGAAATACATATTTTATAGTGTTAATACTAGATTTTTTTTTTCATAATTGTTAAACACCCAGAAAATCTAAACATTTATGCTGCAAATAGGCCACAAGGGCACTTTTAAAATTCAAAATCTATGTTTTTATCAATAAAAAATGATACAGTACCCAATTATATCAGAATAAAATGAATTGATCACATAAATGAAGTTTTATTTCAAAAAAGATCATAAACAATAAGTGAAAATATTACAAACCTTTATATGTCTTTAACGATTTGTTAAGGATGTATAATGAATCTAAGCGTAAAAGTAAAATAATATAAGAAATTTATAATGATCATTTTCCGACATCCCCTATCGATAACCGCTCAGCGCATCACTAGCGCTCTCGAGCGAGACAGTCTCGCACCACGACATTGGTCGAAACCGCGCATGCGCCCATCCTGTTTTTCCCAATTCGAAACTCGAATCCGTCTTTCATCCAACGTTTGGAAATAAATCTCCCGGGCGTATTTATAAACGAAAACATTCACATAAAGTTTGGGGTTTGACACCCTTCGAGAGAAATGACTCGTGGGGATTTGTCGAAACAAATTGTATTTTGTTTTTCTTGACCGTTATCCGTGCGGTGTAACTTTTTAATCAACGATTTAAGAGCCCTTATGAGTTAAAAAACGCTCATCAATTTAGGCCATTTTCTGTCTGAATTGACACGTATCTTGACATTTTCTCAATGTTACTATCTAGAACAGGACTATTGCGACCTTATGTCATAAATTTTAAATGTATTTTTAACTAAAAACGGGTTTTTCAGCTTAAATAAAATAAAATAAAATAAATCCTATGTCACTATCGAAAATTTTTATGAAGTGATTGTATCCTTTAATCACTTTATTGGAATTATTAACACTTGTCATTATATGAAATCAAAACATTTCAAAACTTATAAGGCCCCTTAATATGAAGGCGATTTGAAGTTCAAGTTAACGTTAAAGATAATTTTTAAATTAAATCTGATATTGTTGGGATGCTAATTAAGGATAGTTTTTTTTTTATCAGATCAGCGTTAGGTACTGAGTTCTTTCCATGCAAGATCGTCTGGTAATAAATGGTTGAGTCAACTCAAGAACTAACATAAAATCAAATGATTTAATTTAAATCAGAGTCGGTTTACTTGATTTTAACTGGATGAAGGCATGATACTCGTAGTTCGTAGCACATCGTCGTAGCTCGTAGCGCGACGTCGTCGGTCGAGCTACGCGGCACGTAGCGCTACGAGATGACGGATGTCTAGCGATAACGTTAGCGATCAGCTGAGTTGGTGTGCCGATTTGTGACCACTTGGATGAGTTGATAAACTGAAATGATATTTTCTTGTTTTTAGGGTTCCGTACCAATATGGTAAAAAAAGGAACCCTTATGGTTTCACTTTGTCTGTTTGTCTGTCACATCGTTTAATATTTCAAGAACTAATTATGCTATGGATTTTAAATTGGGAATAGTTATAAATAAGGGTAACCTAGATACATAGCAATTGTTTTTTTTATTATTTTTTGTGAAAATGTCGAGTGGGGTGTCATTTGCTTTCATAGCCCTTTGGCTTGCGTTGCACTATTACTAAAACTATTTTTTTTTACGTAGATCATTTTCAGTTTAAGAGGAAAAATATTTAATAAAATACCGTTCCCCTACTTGTCTCCGAAGTATACCCAGGAAAAAATATGAAATTATTACATTGATATTAATGTATGTTTTACAGGAAAAATATAACTGTAGCTCTATCTAGTTTTTCTTTTTTTTATAGTCATAAAACATTTCTATACTAAGTTTGTAATTTAATCACCTTTGCATGTATTTTTGGTTTATAAATTCCTACGAGATTATGCTGAACGTACCTTCTTTCAAATAAAGAAAAGAAATTAAAACCAGTTTATGTGATAAAGAAAGAAAGAAGAAATAGAAGAATTATCCTTGAAAAACTACCATACATACAATTATTCAGTCGTTCAAATTTGTAACAAAAGTCATCGATGGATGGCGCTGTACCCAATGGCGTCCAATTTCCAAACCATATTGTTGAGATATTCCTGATTTAATTGGGTTGGAACCGGTACACATCTGTATACGGAACCCTCAGTGCACGAGTCCGACTCGCACTTGACCGGTTTTTTTATCTGACCTTAAACTAATACTCTTTACCTTCTAATATGTAGCGAGTAACGTCCGCTTTTCCGCCCATTTTTAGGGTTCCGAAGGGTCCAAACGGAATTTTGCCTGCTCCATTGAATGAGCTACAGTTGTTTAGAAGTCATTGAGTAGATAAGTACTATTTTTTTTTGTTTTTAATTTCGAAAAACTCTAAACGTGTTTTGTTGTATTTAAACAGAGTACGAAGTAAGTCTCTCACTTCAAAAAAGATTTGTTCCCTGAACAAACTTGGAACCCCCTTTTCACCCCATTAGCGGAGCAATTTTGAAAAACGCTGAAATACGCATAATAATATATTTAAACAGAGTCTATATCAAAGTTTCAAATCTCTCACTTCAATAAGTAAATACTTTTTTCATACAAACTTGTTCCCTTATTTTACCCCCTTAGGGGATGAATTTTTAAAAATCCTTTCTTACCCCTAGCCTACGTTACAAATGTAACTTACTGTGCAAAAATCAATTCTCTAACATTAGCAGTTTCGGCTGTGCGTTGATGAGTCAATCAGTCAGGAGTTCTTCTTTTATATATATATATATATATATATATATAGATATATTTTGACGACCGGTTTAGCCTAGTGGGTAGTGCACCTGCCTGTGAAGCTGACGGTCCTGGGTTCGAATCCCGGTCAGGGCAAATATTTGTGTGATGAGCATGAATATTTGTTTCCGAGTCTTGGATGTTTTCTATGTATTTAAGTATTTATATCTATTAAATATATCGTCGTCTAGTACCCATAACACTAGCCTTCTTGAGCTTACTGTGGGGCTAGTTCGATTTTTGTAAGATTGTCCTCTAATGTTTATTATTTATTTATTTATTTATAGATATATGGTCTTATAATATGATCATCTCCATCGGTAGTGGTATTATTATTTGATGCCGAGTTTGTTTACTATGAAGGAAGGACTCTCGTACTATAAACCCACACCTCCATTCAACGAACTAACCAATTTCCCGCTCAGTTTAATGTTCACGCCCATTGATTGCGGCAAATGTGCACCAACACGGATAACATTTTACCAAGTTCCATAATATTACAAGGTAACTGAACCCTTACGAGCACCAATCAGTTTGATTTATCTTTTACATTACATTAACACTGTCGATTTACATTAACAATTAATCATGTACCACTACATTAACAGTCGGTGCGAAGCTTTTCGTAGCGCTAAGCAATTTCCTCTACATTCGGGAAAACGTATGGTATCGGCTACGCTCCTACGACCAGAGCGCCCGCTAGGCAGGTTCCTGGCAGTGAATGTGTTAACCTTTTCGATGCCAACGACGCATAAACCCGTCTCGGCATCCAATGCGATATCAACCTACATGCATTTCTATAAGGTTCAACTTCGCGTTTGACATTCCCAATCCCATGTCATGGCGTGCGTGACAGCGTTTGTATGAGTCTTCTATTAGGTACTCGAAATAGGTTTTCTGTTCTATTCTATTACCTCTTTCTTATAAATTTTAGACATGGGTAACTCCGGAGTGATAGATAAAAAAGATATATATCCCTCCGCGCGCACGAATCACTCTTCATATCTTTCCAAATCTGAGTATATCGGTATATCCGTATATCTCACTCAATCCCGGCATGGTTTGCACTATCACGCTAACGCCAATCGCAACTCTCTGTCTCACTCTATGGGTCTGTCGCCTGTGGCGGACGTCAAAGCTAACCGAAATTGCTCCGAATCAACGGCTGCGGCCGTTTGGGCGAAGAAATGATACACTAACCTAACCTACCTATTTGATTCCGGCATATTACACCGATAAAAATTAAAGCAACTTAAATTCCTTAACACCATTCATACCTCTCTCCTGGCGAGAGCTACTGATCGACGGATGTCACGGATGCATACGGATATAAAGATATAGAAGTGATATATATCCCGGGTATCAAAAGATATGTTTCACTCTTTTCTTTAAAGTGACACATTTTGCCCATGTCTAATAAATTTCTTTTTAGACTATCAGATAAATATCTACAAAGTTTTTGCACTTCTGTAGGTAGGGTCGAGACTCGAGCCTGACAGCCTGAAAAAACTCATCGTTGTGGGGCATGAGGAAGGAAAAAGAAGTTGAGGAAGATCGCCAACCCTTTGGTCCGATGCTGTGAAGGAAATCGGCAAAGGGAACTTGCAGAAGTCTATCCGGCTGGCCGAGAACAGAGCGGCCTGGAGAGCAAGTGCGCAAAGTGACGGCCTCGTGTACTGAATGACGACACTCAGTCATGAGGATGTGACGAAGTAGAAAAGGTAGGGTCGCTAGGCCGGTAACGCGACCAGCGTACGTTTACGACTAGGTATCTGAAGAACGAGGTTTTTTCAACCAAAATTTAATATTTTAACAGACCTTAAATAAACAGTGAACTGTATGCATTTTATTGAGTATTTATTGTATAGGAACCTATAAAAAAATACAAAATATAACTATTCCAAAGTGGTCGCCAACCGACACACCAAATCAGCTGGTTAGCGACCGACATATCAAACCTAGTTTACACAACAAAGTGCAATCTGCTACTTACCCACATTGTTTGATTCTTTTTCAATGTTGTTGTTGTTCCGTGTGGCGTCCGGTTAGCATCCGGAAGGCATCCGGTAATAGAATCACTCATTTCTTCCCGTTTTGTACAAATCGACTATGTCACGATTGACATAGTCGATTTCGATTGATTGTCGTACAACCCGATGGTTGTAGTGCAAATAGGTAGTATTGTAGGCGATAGATAGATAAAATTGCTAGAAATTAATTTTAATGTGATCTGTATGCACTTTTGTGGACACAGTCGTGAGTCGTGAGTTGATATTTATGGATAATATGGATATTGTAGGTTCGTTTTATATCAAAACAAGTGTTTTAAATTCGTAATTACAACAGGTATTCCAATATATGACCGCGACATGTCGTCTCCAACACGGGGCAGCCCGTAGTTGATTGTTCTCCGCGGTGCTACATGAACAGATACTCAGTGGTGAAACCCACGGCACGGCTGTGGCACTGTGCACAATAGTATATTATGCAACTGGTGTATAAGAAGGGTATAAAAAGGCGAGTGGTGTGGGTTGCGATGTGAGCCTTGGCGAACATCGCAAGTAAAGACACCACGAGCCTTTTTATACCAGTTATACACCGTTGCATACATTACTTTTTCTACGACTCATTTCAAATAAAAAGTAACTACCTATTTTTCAGACTTTTCATGCGCCATATTTTCCCTTAGTAATTGTGCAACTTACTTACACAATTTCTTCAGTAATGCTATATAACTTCTTCATGGATTTTTAAAAGAATCAACGTACCTACACATTTCTTCATAAACGCAAAAAAATTGTTTAATTTAAGTAATATAATCATTTAACAGCCCGAATGTTTTCGTTTTCAATTGGGCATTTGGTGGGAAATCAAAAATATGACACTTTGTTTATGGTTTGTTTTTTTTTCAATTTGCTAGACTTGGCATCCGACCTAAACTGAATTCAAATCCGGATCGAATCTTAACTGTTTCGTTTACATAAATATATCCAAAAATAGATAAAACCTGTTAAACAACACAAAAAAGATGATAAATATTAGTAAATAGTATATTATGCATTAATTGATACCTAAAAATCTATGCAATGTTGCGTTAAGTTCGCAGCACTGATTTTAATCATAAACGTTTCACTTGAACGCACCAAAGAATGACTACTAAACATAGTATTTCTAGTAGTCTGTGGCATCCAACTCTGCTTTAATTTTTCATTAAAGTAGGGTACAGGCTCGCGCAACTAGGAACAAAATTTAGTAAATGTCACTTTTGTATGGAGTTCGGCCAAGAAATAATGGTGGATACTGCTACCTCGCTCCCTCAGTTAATCCATCTCAGTCATATGTCAATGTCACCTCTGGCCACTTCCGTTAAACTATGGTTAAACTTGAGTGATCGCCATATTGTTTCTTTGTTTATCAGTTTCAATCAGTTTGCAGTTTGTTATTTTGATATTCATAAATGGTAAAAACCTTACTTTAAAACAAAAACGCATGTAGTAAGAAGACAGTGTTTTTTAAAAATGCCACGGACTATAAAACACTATAGGGTATGTGTTATTTGTGGTTTTCGTGCAAGTCGAAAAGGTGCGGAGAAAAGGAAATTTATGGCAAGATTTCCTTTAGATCACGACCGGTAAGCAATTAATTGGAGATTATCTATTAATATGTACCACAGCAAGTTACATGTAAGCAAAATAAAAAGCGGTATTTGCAATTTAGTATTATTCGTATACTATACATATTAGTGTTGGCCGTAACATATCGATAACTAGCTTATCATGTAGAAATCTGGTATTTTTCAGTTGCAGACAGTGGGTGAAAGCCATTGGCATTGAAGACCTAGTTTACGTTCCCATAGAGAAATTGAACGAATTAAAATTTGTATGTGGTGACCACTTTGATCCCAAAGATCTGAACCGAAAGAAGAGTCGTTTAAAGAAATGGTTAATATAAAATTAAAGCAACACAACTTTATACTCCTTAATAGCCGGATCCACTCCATGCTCTAGGCACACACCTGGGTCGAACAAGACCTGGCCCGACGCGTGCACCCATTGTGGATTGGGCTAAGTAGCATAGAATTATAGAAATTACTTAGATATCTTTACACAATGTTCTTTGCAGGCTAGGCAGAAGAAACAGAGTGCTAAGAGTGTGTAAGAACTCTGTTAATAAATAGATCCCTTACATGATTTTGTATTTTCTAGGTCTATACCATCGCTCGGTATACAGTTGCAACCACTACCAGATGAATTGCTTTTGGACTTTCCTTGTCACGTCGTTAAATCTGGTGAAACAACTGGTAAGCTACTTTCTTTGTTTGTAGTCAATTCTTTTCACATTTAAATTTAAATATTATTATGTACTAATACTAATTCATTAATATTGTGTTCCATTTTAGAAGCATGTGTGGTTCAACCTAAACCGGGACGAGCGCTGTTGGATTTAACAAATCTTTAGCAGTTCTTGGGCACTGGTTAGGCAAGACTAGGCTGTCTGGAGCAGAGGTTCCTTGCAGGCTGGAGACTTGTGGTAGAAGAGAAACTCCGTAGACTGTAGAATATCGGAATAATTTATTTACAAAAATGATTAACTATATACAATAAAAAAGCTTACATCTAGATGCGATTTCGCGCCGAATAAAAAGAGAGCGGGACAGATGCGCGCGAGCGAGAGGGAGATGAGTTGGCGCGCGCGGGCGCGGTCGCTCGCGTATCTATATATAGGAGTGGCGCGCGACCCCTGTCCTTTCCCGCTCCGGCCGTCAAGATGAAAACATCGCTGCGTCGCTGTCGCTCTGCGCTCGAAGATGGAAGACGCTGATAGCTGCTGCACGAAGACAACACCTGGCTTGATCTGCGCTTGAAGATGCTGCTGCACACATGGACGTCGTGGAGTAGTCGTCATAACCTAACCAATTGAGAATGGATTCAAACCCCAATTGTTAATAAAGGAGCATCCATTATTAATGTGAGGTGTTTTTGGCTAAATTAGATCCCCTCCTGCCATAAACATCTCACGTAAATAATGGACGCCCTCTAACCGGGATTTGTATAAACGCGGAACCCACGACGTCACTAGTCATCATTTATCGATATCGATATCGTTAATCGTACTACATCGAAGTTACATCCCTATCGCGCTGTCATGTTGGCATTACATATTTCCTTTATTTTATTTTATTGTGATACAGAATGTTTGCCAAACTCTACGTCAATGTCATGCAATGACAATGTCACTGTCATCCAAAACCTAGTTCGAAGTCCCGTCTCTTAGAACGTAGTGGTTATATTCTCTTTGGTAGGGTAAGGAGTGTGTTTTTGGGCAATAGACTAGATAGACTTTTTACAGAAGAAATAAAGGATGTATTTATATTAGAGTTCATGATTGCGTAAGTCGCGAAAAAAAGTACAGGAGTAGAAAAAAATGATAATGACCTATTTACGCTATTTTCTGTACAAATTGTTCAATAAGAAGCGTACCTATGTTGACCTTTTAGAAGTTAAGCAATTATTTTTTTATTTTTTAGTTGCTTTTTGGAGTCGGTTTTATTTGCTTCTATCACATCCATACATGCTCGTCGGTTGCGGTAATTTAGTAAAATTCTGACCTAGCCTTTTTTCAGTACCGCAGAAAAATTATCAAGATACCCTCGCCTTGGTCGCCCTCTTCCGACCCTTCCATCCATCTCCTGACCATTAATCCTCTAGTCAGTCTGTTTTCACACATCCTCTCAACATGCCCAAACCACCGAAGCATAACTTTTTCAATCTAGTCACTACAACGTCTTTTATTCCTCATCTTTCTCTTATAACACTATTTTTTATTCGACCACACAAATATACTCCATTACTGCCGCACTTCGTTCAAACATCACTCCAAATCGACTTATTTCAATTCAAACTAACATCGGGTTTTTTCCGCTAGCACAACAACAAAAGGAAAAAATCCCTTCATTACTAACGAAAGCATCAACCATTCAGTTTTACTAGAAATATAAATATTTTTGTGATAATTTTGAGTTCATGTTCAACATATTTTTTTAAAAATTCGAGTCGTGTCGTGAGGCAAAATACATTCGCTGTCTTAAACCATTTCTTTGGTCTTTGACATTATGGGAACACATAATATAAAAAAAATTGCCAACGAAATAAAAACAAAAACTCTGTATTATTATTTTATTATACGACACAAAATCTTAGAACTAAATAGATTACATAAATGGAATATTTGCCCACATAATCACAACAACATATCGTCCGATTAGAAGCAAAACACACTATCAATAAATCTGTCACTACTCTTCGAAACCTCGTATCTCAGTACGGAAACGATGCTGATATACGAGCTTTATTGTAAGTAGGTATTTGTTACTTAGTGACTTTTGCTTGTAACCCGACGATATCTCAATTATGTTCAAGACATGCTATCTTTTACGGTTTTGATATTTATTCATAAGTAAGAAAAGAACGGCATGCTTAGCTTTTGCGGCCTGCCTCTACGTCTACAGCTACCTATCGCACGATGTCGTTGTAATAATTCTGGAGTGCTTACATTTAGAGCTAACAAAGTCAGAAAAATCTGTACTTTTACCTTCTTAAGTTTTTTATATCTGAAGAACATTGATAAATATCGTATACTTAAAAAGATATTACTAAAGATATTCAATGTTGAAGGCTTCTTTAAAATTTTGTATAGTGCCTATTAGAAATGTTTTTGGGTTTGTTAAAAGTTATAAACATTTCGACAAAAATTATAGTTTACATTTTATATGACATATCTCTAACTTTGCTAGCCATTTGCCATTTTTGCCAAAGATAACTGTTTGTATAAAATACGTATCTTCAGCTAATTTTATTTGTGGTAATATATGAGGCTGAATGTTTGTATACCTTTAGATAAATTCTTAAACAATCAGAGCAGCTTTACTCTGCTGGCAAGGCTAAAATGTTAATTTCCCCAGTTGGCAAGCTTACCCCCAGCAGAACTAGTATTGATACATACTAGTACACTTGGTAATATTTCCTCAGCTCGGCAAGCTTACCCCAAAATGACAAGCTCGGCCCAACTTGGCAATCTTGGCCCATCTTGGCAATCTTGCCCCAACTTGGCGAGCTTGATTGGACTGCAGTGGGTGATTAAATCTTTTTCCTCCTCTTTTCCGGCGTCGACTGGAAGAGAGCCTCGTCGGCGCGAATGATGCGGTTGACGGCGCGACCCAAGGACACATCTGCCACAGAAACATACCACTCAGATACTACCGAAAACTACCAAAGCTACCAAAAAAAATACCAATATTTAGTATGGATTTGGGCATGCCAGTTGTATTTATTAGTTTAAAATATCGTTTAATTATTTAGTGGTAAGCAGATTGTGTCTATTTAATCACCCATTGCAAAGTTTATGTTTATGGCGATGGTTATCAAAATAAAACAATATAACTTTTTCAAACTTTAATGTGATAGAAATATTAACAGTCCACTTACGTTTTATTATTATAACTATAGTAAAAATCGCATGAAAATATCTAACGAGATAGAAAATTATTTGAAAAAATTATGTATTTTTTCATGCAAAGTTTACTATTATATAGTCTCATTTCAATTGCATTAGATTGTACTTATAAAAGGCATCATTATTCTTATCGTTTAACAATATCATAGCAAATGTATAATTATCAAATCTAAAATTGAATAAGCTAGAATAAATAAGAGTTAGAGCAGCCGGCATCAATGTAAGTAAATGTAGGTAAAATAAATATGAGATCAACAGTAAATACTAGCGAGTATTACTGACATCATGTGATCAACCTAAGCGAAAAACATTGTTTTCTATTTATTAGCTACTTATACATAGAATAATTGAAGACCTCACATACTGAACGTGATTAAGGTAACGTGGGCAATAAGAAAATCAATCCGTTCGAATTTTATCACAAAGGATCAAATTCTTAATCAAATGGCGAAAAAAGTAACTCAAAAGAATAAATAATTGGGTCAATCAACATTTTCTTGTTGTTATTGTGTCCCGTCAGCGAGGAGACAACAGTAACCCATGTGAACATGGATTTATTCTCATCGCTAAAACTCATGTTTGGTAGATCTAAACCCTATAAAATCACAGTTTTAAAGAGTGACTCAGGAGACGTAACCACGGTAACGAGGAACAAGGAATAGTTGATCCACGTTACTAAGAATAATAAGAACAATTCAAGTTCTTTTTTTTACATAAATCATTTCACTGTATCGCAATCAAACGAAATTTAAAAAAAAAACTACTAGTTGGCCACAGGGCATTTTTCACGTCAAAGATTTTGTATTAAAAATAATACAATACTCAAAAAAACTGGATTTTTTTTTAATTAATTGAAAATTCTAACACTTGGATGTAATTTAAATGATTAAATAACAGCGTCTAATTTAACTTTTACCGGTCTAAAGAATAAATATTTGAGCACAACCAGGTGTTCACACCCATACTTTTAATGAGTAAACGTTCTCATAATCACGAATTAATATACAAAAATACTGTACTTGATTCGAAATCTACATAAAACTCGTCAACATCTATTCAGTGATAAAGAGTGATAAGGAGCAACCCTATTGAAGATCTTCATCAGAGCAAGTAATTGATTATTGATGCCGCCTGCCTGACTTGTAATTTATCAAAAACCTAACTTTCCTAATTTATTTTGTGTACAATAAATAAATACACCAACTCCATAAAGTCAATATTGAAATGAAACCGTAGAGTTGAAAGTAAATAATGAAATGTACTTCAAAGGGCAACTTTGTATATTGCAAACATCCGAATAGTACTGAAGTTTTTTAACAAATCTATTTGTAAATGAGAATGAATACATTTAAGGAAAATATAATATTTGTAATATATTTTATAGAATCTCAAATTTGCTTCCGCACTATAGGTATATTCCATTGATAAGACCTGAAGTATTACCTAAATTTGCAAAGAAACAATTTTGAATCTGATTTCGTTAAAGCTTTATTGCTGATCGGCTAATATGCTGCCGGCATCATGGAGACTTGGGAACTTGGACTGGGCCTTTGAGCCAGCTACTATGCCGGGAGAGAACTTTAGTCATCAGTTCTGTTTATTTGTATGTTTTATAGTTTCTTAGTACTGTTAGTTACTAGTTAATATCTTCATAATTATTTAGTTTTTTAAACCTTTCAACAATTAACAAATGTTTTATGCTTTAAAATAAATGATTTATTCGTCATTTAAATAAAAACAAACGCGTTACGCGTCCAGCAGTAAAGTGGAAATGACAGACATGTTTTGTATTTCATACATCGACGTCATTATTCCTACGTGCGTATGAAAATTCGTTTCAGCAGTATATAATTTCCTTAGTTCTTATTTTTGGTAATTACTTGAAACAATGTGTATAATTCATTTTCAATTTTAGTTTTTAGCCAATGATTATTAATAATAGAATAAAGTATTACTTAATTCCCACAACTTCCTTACCTAGTGCAAATACCTATTTACGTTCAGTTAAGTACCTTTTATGAACAAAAAACAAAGTTCAGTTCAAGTTCAATTTTAAATATAATAATACAATAAATACTGCGATTAATAATAAATAATATAAGTACTGAACACATCTAAAAAAACATTACTTAGTAGGTATATTAAATAATATAAAATAATTCATAAAACACTAGTAACATAATGATGAAATTAACATTTTACGATAATTAAATAATAGCTCTTTTCATTCAAATAAAATAAAATAAATATTTTAAACACCTCAAAGGATAGTAAAAAGTATCACGTTAGTAATAACAATATTGCTGAATATCCGTAACCACTAAAATTACAAGTTGCCTATAATGGCGATTGACTAACTACCAAATAAAAGAAATAAATATAAAAAAACATTCGTCCATAATCAATAAATCTTAAATAAAAGCAAACATTGAGCGAGTGTAGAACATACGTATATGACAATGTTGAATAATGTATAGTGTGATGACTGATGAAAATAGAAAATTGTGACATCACCAGTTGTGATAAATAAAAAGAATTTTAGAAACGAGATAGCATTTACTGTTAATTAAATTAATTTACAGTACGAGGAAAACGTGCACATGTAACAAATTTACTGTCATAGTTGTTCTGAAACCGTTAATGTCAATATAATTTATTTAAAGCTGATAAACCACCGAGGCACAAATTGCGGTTCAGTGTCACTTCGGTTAGACTACGCTCTCGCACACCCTCGGGGTGTCAATATAGATAGACGATCGCTGGGAACGAAAGAGCGGGTGCTATGCGGCGAGTGCGAGCGGGCGACACGCCATGTTTAGGGTTCCGTATCAAAATGGTAAAAAAGGAACCCTTATGGTTTCACTTTATCTGTCAATCTGCCTGTCACATGGCTAATTATCTCAAGAACTACTTACGCTATCGATTTGAAATAGTTACCTTAACCTTAATGCATAGATCATGTTTTTTTTTATATACAGGGCGTCCCAGAGCTATGCCACATGGAGGGAAAGTACCTTGAATATTGTAGGTGGAACACTTTACTGAAAACAGACATTATTTTAATTTAAAAAACAATTTAAACTGCATTCACAGATATTTATATAATTTTGTGGTTGAACCGGGAATCGAACCATCTAGAATATTCACGGTACTTTCCCTCCATGTGGCATAGCCGTGGGACGCCCTGTATTATAAGATAACATTAACATCAATGTATATTTCACAGGAAAAATATAAGTATAACTATCTAGTTTTGGATTTTTTTTTGTCACCAAAAAACATTTATATAATAAGTTTGTAATAAATTCACCTTTGCATGTATTTTTGTTTTATAAATTCCTACGCGATTATGCTGAAAGTACCTTCTTTCATATAAAGAAAATCGGTTAACGTGATAAAGAATTATCCTTGAAAACCCATCATACATACTAAGTTAATTAGTCGCTCAAATTTGTAACAAAATTCGCCGAAAGATGGCGCTGTACCCACTGCGTTCAATTTTTACACCATGTTGTTGAGATTTTCCTGAATTAACTGGGCCAGAATGTACGGAACCCTCGGTGCGCGAGTCAGACTCGCACTTAACAGTCGTTTTTAATTTTTTTGACCGCGAAACTTCTGTACTTGAGTACTATTAAATTATTCTGTGCTGCGGCTAAGTAAGGTAAAGGTTTCGAAGAGGTGGCAGCAGCCTGGGAGTACGCGCCTAGGACTCAAATTCAAAACTAACGTCATAAAAATTCTATTGCACGAATTTAACAATGGAACCACGCGGGCGCCACTATGGACTTCCAACTAAAGTGCTCATGAAAAATTAATAATGCCCGTTTTGCGAAGCTGAAACAAGGTACGTCGCTGAATATCATAATCGCCGAACATGATATTCGTAAAACATGATATCCGCATAACATCATATTCGTCAAACATGATATTCGGAAAACTAAGTGTTGCAAGGCGCATGCGGCACGTGTTTAATCCTGGTCGCGTGTGTGAGTGACATATGTGTATGTGTTACATGTGTGTGTTACCAACCCGGCGTGGAATTGGCAAGATGACGCATGCGGCGCGTGTTGCTCTCCTGGTCGTGTATGTGAGAGTGTCGTATGTGTTACATGTGTGTGTTACCAACTCGGCGTGGTATTCGCGAGATGACGCATGCGGCACGTGTTGCGGTCCTGGTCGCGTGTGCGATGTGAATGTGTTACATGTGTGTTACCAACCCGGCGTGGTATTGGCGAGACGACGCATGCGGCGCGTATTGCGGTCCTGGTCGCGGATCTTCTTCTCCATCTCGGCGTCTGTGAGCGTCTCGAGGAATGGCGCCCAAGGTTCAGCTTCAGATGGCTGGCGGTACGGCGTCTGTAACACAAACAATTGTTAACAAATGTGTACATGTTCAACCACTTTGTTAATGAAGGAAGCATGAAGGCACATCCCATTCCTAGTTCTGTCAAGTTCATAAATATAAAAAATGTTAAACCTTGCAGATAACTGCCGATCTGGTACAGGCCGGCCACGACTTTATTACGCATATATTATATTGGCATGGAAGCACGCAATAGCGACTCACTTCGACGACAGGCAGGCGAACGTGCTATGTAGCGAACGCTTCTGTATTGAAGCTCGCAATATCAACTCACCTCGACGACAGAGGGGCTTCGCTGATGGCGAACATATTTTGTAGTGATTGTTTCTGTATTGAAGGTCGCAAATAACAACTCACCTCGATGACAGGTAGTGGAGTATCGCTGAAGGCTAACGTGCTTTATAGCGAACGCTTCAGTATTGAAGCTCGCAATATCAACTCACCTCTACGACAGGTAGCGGGGCCTCGCTGAAGGCGAAGGTTCGCTGGTGCCAGCCGAGCTGCCCCCGCACGGAGTACGCGATGCCGGTCACGAACTCGCCGCCCAGACCGAGTTCAGCGCACAGCTTTGTAGCGAATGCCTCGGGATTGTTCTCCTTCTCGGACATGTCCCATTCTACCTAAAGCAACAAAAAATATAATAATAAACCCTTTTTTTGTTTCGTTCTTAAATTTGGTGGGCAACCCAACAAAAACAAAAAATAAACAAAGAAGATAGTATATTCAAATATATAAAAAAAAACAAATAGCACAAACAAGTTACAGAGCTCATACCAAACATGTACAAATATATGTCTATTGAAAGGAATTGAAATGAGACTCAGCGAAACCACTGTATTTCAGTCTACCCACACCCTTAATAACCTAATGTATGTAATGATGTATTGAAGTTATATATAATATGCAATGAAGTATTAACGTAATGTTAGTTATAATATTAGGCAGCGAAATATCACGATTCGGGTGCAACGTAACAAGCGGCCCATAATAGAATTTCATACAAAATTGGAGGACAAGACCAGCAAAGTGACCGTCTTTTATTTCCGGGGCACGCCAGGCCGCCGGCTACTGCCGCGCGTGTTTTTATTAGTGAATCCTTAGAATTAGGACTTTCCTTATAATTATCTAATTTCATTGATTTTTTCGAGAAAAGGACTTTTGTTTGGCGGGAATGGTAATACGTGGACGCGTGTGGAGCCATGATCAACTTGCTTGTTCACAAATTGGTTATTCCCGGCGTCTGCAGTAATGTAATATTTCTTTTCTTACATCATTTCTGATCTGATCGGAAAATTGAAATTAAATGGGTGTGCAAAATAAATCTTGTCAGAGACAGAAGAGGTCAAAAGCTTATAGGGAAAAGGCAAGTTAGCCTTATAACAAACACAATAACATAGCCTTGCTTCTTTCTCACGAATCAAATTATTTTGACAAGGCAAGGGGAGGCGTGTGTTCGATTCCCGTGTCCGGCTGCGTGCGAGATCACGGTTCATTTTTCTTTGTCTTTGTTCTCTGGATCAAATAAGATGATTGTCGGCCTTGGCCTTGTTAACAGACTCAAACACTGACCTGGTCTACGAGCGAGGTATTCCCAACATGTATGTTCAGCTTGATGACCACTCTCTGATCACTCTGCTCCTCCAAGATGGCGGGTGGCTCGCTCGGGAACGCGTCGATCTGCTGTCTGATAGACGACGCTATGGCCGGCACGAATGTGCTCGGATTCAGTTCTAAGTCGTCACAGAGAACTTCGGCAAATTGCTCTGGAGTTATTATTGATTCTGGAAGAGATAATAAGGATCCCATCAAAAACATTAACGTGAAATGAGAAATAAGTGTAATATTAAGAATATGTGACGTTGTTGACTTCGCCGCCAAAGAATTGAGATCTATATGGGTGCCAAGTTCTGTGTACAAAACTCTGAAATTTATTTCACTTGGGATGTAATTCAAGGTCAGGATTTGACTTGGCTTATTTCATATTTATATTTAAAACTGTCTGTTACTTAACTTTTATGAATACCATGTATGATTAGAGCAGCAAGAGATTAAAGTTATTTTGACTTTACATAAAAGAAACACTTTCTAAA
Source organism: Epiblema foenella (assembly GCA_963556455.1). Taxonomy (NCBI): domain Eukaryota; kingdom Metazoa; phylum Arthropoda; class Insecta; order Lepidoptera; family Tortricidae; genus Epiblema; species Epiblema foenella. The sequence continues at coordinate 5,879,425 of OY747100.1, forward strand.
AATGTTTTTCACTGCACCCATATTACATTTTAGTTTATATACTTTTGTAATATCACAACGAGTCATAATTAAGTTAATCACCATTCTTATTCCAAGTAAAGGTGTCCCGAAGTTTCTGGCCCTCGATCTCCATGTCCAGCCGGATAGGCACCAGGATCTGCTTCTGCGAGGCGTTCTCCAGCATCGAAGTCATGTCAGTGTCGTCGAAGCATAGAGGGAACGTGCGCACCTGGAATAGAAACATGTTGCGTGTTGACTAGCTGGAGAGACGACGTATTTTAGGGCTGAACCAGAGATACTAAGCCCACACCAGACATGGTGATAATGTTCAATGGAACACCCCATAATAACTAACACAATTAAGCCAACAAATTATTGAATTATGGCTGGAATATAGCTATTCAGCAGATTATAAAGGAAAAAGGAAAAAAAATGTAGCGTGAATTTATATTACTGAATAAAATAAATGTTGTCTGCTGAATTTATATTGATTGGTATGGTTTTTAACTAGAGAAATAAGTAAATTGCTTTCAAAGGTTGAAAAAACAAATGATTCCAACATGCCCAATTATTTTTAAATAATTGGACATTTTATTAATGAAATTAGAAATATCAGGTGCTAACAGATTATGAAATTAGGTACCAATATTTTTAGTGCTGATAGTAGTTGTCTCTAGGAGTAGACTTAAGTATACAAACAAAGTTTTAAAGAAAATCATTGCTTTTATCCAAAGCAATAAAAATATACATTTTATATTGAAAAAGGCTATTTTTAGGGTTCTACCGGAAGGGTAAAATGGGACGCTATTACTAAGACTCCACCGGCCGTTCGTCTGTGTGTCTATCTATCTATCCATCTGTCACAGGCTGTATCTCATGAACCATGATAGACAGTTGATATTTTCACAGATGATGTATTTCTGTTGCCGCTGTAAAACAAATGCTAAAAAAACACAATATAATATATATTTAAGGGGGCTCCCATACAACAAACGTGATTTTTTGCCTTTTTGATAGATAATGGTACGAAACCCTTCGTGCGGTTTTCAGTTCGCACAAAATAAAACTGATCTGAGTAGCCTATATAATAGTAACTATTCTCCCATTCCAAATCTAGCTAGTGATAGTAGTAAGTAGTCCTTATTGTACAAAAGCTCTTCCATTACAGCTAACCTGATTTACCTGATATAGTAATATTCATTAGTGCATAATATTCTTACAAATTGATTACCTTAAATATGAAAAAAACACTACCTTCTTGTTGTGGACCCTAGTCCTGCTGATCTGGGTGGCTTGCGGTACTGCATCCAAGTGCGATGAGTTTGGCATCACAGGCAGCCATGATGGATTGTGCGGTTTTTTACTTTTACTCTCTCGAGGTGTTGCTAGCTCCTGACTCACAGAGACAGCTTTATACCTGTAAGTAAAGAATTACACAGTTATCATAAATGGACTATAAATTATCTTTTTTCTGCAAGTAGGCCACAATGGCACTTTTAGAAGTCACAATCAACTAGCATTTCTGAAAATGAAGGTCCCTATTTAGAAGAAATGCCGACAGAGCTCCCGAGGATGCACTATGTTGAAAGCGAGGGACGTAAATTTGTCCCTTCTGTTGTCAACACAGTGCATCCTCAAATTTTATAAAGGGTCGGCAACACGTACGTGACTCCTTTGGAGTTGCGGGCGTCTATAGGCTGCGGTGGCCGCTTACCATCAGGTGGACCGTAAGCTTGTTTGCCACCGACATTATATAAAAAAAAAATTACAAAAACATGAGTCTGTCAGTTTCTCCCAAAAATATGCATATTGCAATGTTAATACTTTACCTAGTTAATTCAAGATTAAACATATTATGTATCTTAAAAAGTCGTAAATGTTACTGTGTACATACATATTCATGGTAAATAAATTCCCATAAAAGTTGTATTGAAAAGAGATAAGATACTTTGCCCGGTTCTTCTTAGCACAAAGAGTTGGACATATGTTAGAGTTGGATTTGTGAAATAAACAAGGTATTCGTAAAAGAATACAATGTAACTATGTTATCATACTCACTTATCATCATTCCCTTCTATAATGTCTTCTACTTCCGATGCCTTCAGCAGCGATACAGAGCTAGAAAGTACGTGCTGACCAAGCCCGTTGTCTACTAAACGCTTTCTTTCTTCATTGGTCAAGGTTCTCCTGACCATGCCTGGGTACTTCTTATATAGTGACCCGCGGAACAACCGCAGGTAGTTGCCAACCTAATACACAATTTTTAGTTGTACAATTTAGGTAGGTATGGTTTGAAAATCTCGCGCGTGTTAAAAGCTTGTTATAGGGTATTGCAAATGAGCATGATAAGCAAAAATAATCCGAAATAAACCAAAATCATAAGCAAATACCTCAGAGCCAACACAGTAGAATTCTCCTCCTTCCTCAATCTGAAAACTAATCGGCTTATCGCCGTACGTCCGTATAGCCATTTTGGTCGTTGTTTGATTTATACCACCTCAATAAGATATTAAATAGTACTAATTGCAACTAATAAACATCTCTCAAAATCTATAATAATGATAATGAAGGATGAAATGATGAAGGACGCTGTCAAAATGGCGGCGTCAATGTCTAATTGTCTAGGGCTGTACTGCACTACAGGTTAAAAGAAAATACCGGTTTTTGTCGCTTTAAAACATGCGATCCCTTGGCCCACAGAGGGCCTAGGGCGCTACCGCGACAGCAAACGAAGTTTTTGCTCTCTGTCGCACTTACGTACAAACTTGCAAGTGCGGCAGAGACGGAACACTTCGTTTACGGTTCCCGGTAGGCCCTCAGGGGCGCTACCGCGACAACAAAATAAGTTTTTTCTCTCTGTCGTACTTGCAAGTTTGCACATAAGTGCGACAGAGAGGGAAAACTTCGTTTGTGGTTCGCGGTAGCCTCTCTGATTAGTGCTTCCTTGGCCGAGCCGTACTACTAACGAGAAAGATATTCCGGAAATTTCATTCATTCACGAACGAAAACTGTGGCGCTAGCGCGACAGCAAACGAAATTTTTGCTCTCTGTTGCACTTGCACGTTCGGACGTAAGTGCGGCAGAGAGGGAAAACTTCGTTTGCTGTCGCGGTAGCGCCCCTGAAGGTCGCAAACGAAATTTTCCCTCTCCGTCGCACTTGCGCTACGTAAATACGACAGAGAAAGAAAACTTCGTTTGCTTTTATTGGTAGGCCCTAAGCAATTCAAGGAATTCATTCATTCATTAATGTACATTTGTACAATAAATAAAAAAAAACAGTTACTGTTAAACCGTTGTATGGGGAAGGCGTCGCAGCCGTTGTGAGAACTGAAGTGTTTTCAGTTAGAAACATGTCTAACAGAACCGGAAGTTTTAAAAATCCATTCCAAAGGCCATGGATGACGGAAAGTGGCGCAGCGGCTGCGGCTGGGGGCTCAGGGTCCGTGGGACTAAAGGGAGTAGTCGCCGGCGGAATCACTGGTGGCATTGAAATTTGTATTACATTCCCGACAGAATATGTGAAAACACAACTGCAATTAGACGAAAAAGGTTAGTAATAACCGGCCACCTATCTAACTGGTTCACCTTCATTTATCAATGTGATTATAACCTTCGATAACGTAATAGTAAACATTGTTGATTGACCTATCTATAGCAATTCATCTGGGGATATTAAGTTTCTAGTGGAATTAACCTCGCTTCTAGAAATAACGGTAGTCATTTGTTTCATTTAAGGTGTCCTCCACCATCTTTGACTGAATCGCACATACCTATACAGTTCTATTTGTGTTTCTATGGCACCCGCTAAAAATATTTCCATCATCGATCACATTCTTCCTACGCCACAAACGTGGACTTTGCTCTTTACCTATTTTATTTGTCGTGTGTCGTGTCAGAAATCCTATAACACGGTCCGACGCTCATAATAATCTAACCTAACTCAAGGTCCAGCGGTCTTGTTTATTAACTAAATCCAGGCATATTTAAATTTGTCGTTATGCAGCAGTAAGAACAAATAGGAAATAAAAATGTATACTTTAGATCAAGATGCACGTTTTAAATATTAATCATCAGTATCGTCACACAATAGATTTTTTTTCTCTTATAATTACTGGCCAGTTAGAATCTCATTAGAAACCATAGCCTGACATAATAATAATTTCTAATTATCAAGCAATTGTAACTTCTATCACTTTGATTTATACCTAGTTTAATTATTGGCTATGGTTAAAAACAGCTACACCACTCTAATATTTCTATTAAGAAGTTTTATTTGGTATTGATAGGCATTCTTAAGTATTAATAATACACAATTTTGTATATGAAGAATAAACCAATTTTATTTATTACTTATTCAGAGTACCTACAGTTAAGTTCATGCTAGTTGAAAAGAATGTAAGCAAAGTAGTCAGATAAAATATAGTGTATCTCCAGAGTGCACTCTGGTCCATTCTATATACTGATGAAATCATTAGGGTTTTTTAAAAATCAATTGAATAGTTAAAGACATAAGAGATAACCCATATTCCATAATTTTAAACTAACAAAGTCACATGAATGCCTTATATGATCACTACATGCTTAATAACTGACATTACATCACCATACTTGTTATCATGACATGTATAATCATACAATCAATACTGATGAATACTTATCAACCAGCTCTCACCATATTTTTCAACATGCTAATAAACAGTACACAGTTATTTCCTTTACAGTTTGTAAGCATATTATTGCTCATGTGTAACATAGTAAAATAAAGATTTTTCATCTCTCCTGTTCGGAAAGTTCAATTTTCATAAGTAGATAGTCGGGTTGAGTCGCTTTTCCGACCCTAGGGTGGAAAGTAATTTTTTTTAAAGTTCTTTAGGCCGCAAGCACACTCCGGCCGGAATCCACTTTTATTTTTCATTAATTTTCCTCATAGTCGAAATGAAAAGTAGAGTGTTTAACTTGGGTGAAAGCCCCCATTTCACCCTTGAATTATTGACACTCTCACTTTGTTTGAGCTCCAAAATATCTCGTGTGAAATAGGTTGCTTTCAATCAACCCTTGGTTATCAATCTACTATTACAATATTAATAAAAAGTCTTAACATGCTGTTAAATTTGCTAGTTGATAACTGATGTTTTAGTACAGTATGCCATGGGCTTGGGACTAACTATATTTTACTTGATAGAAGCTATAAATAGTGTGGCTAGAAAACATATTATATAGTTACATAACAATAAATTTTTCCTGTTCATGTGAACATTGCATCATGAAGGTAAAGCTAGTATGCATGGTTTAATGTAGCTTAATCATTTTTATTTACTTATACAGGTATGTTCTTATGTTTAGAATCATAGTTAAATTGTACCAGTGTATTTTTTTATGTGTGATTACAGAATATTATAATAAAAACACAATTTAATGCAAATAATTTATACACACACCTGATCGGCTGTGATATGATAACTCATATATCATTAAAACTGAAAATATATCGCACGATACTCACAGGTCCGATGTCAACCTGCATTTAATTTTAAGTAGTGACCATATTCTCTTTAGGTACCTAAAAGACATGGAAGTCAGCTTTTTAATCATATGAACGCTTAATAGACAGTTTTTAAGACCCCTCCTTCATTATAAGGCTTCAGTTACATAATAGCTAAAACAATGACCTCGTCGAAAGGGAAGGGCAAATAGATATACTATAACTACGCACAAAATTTAACCTGACCAGGAACGAAAGTGTAATATTCCGTACCCGGCAACCGCAGCGGCCGATAATTGCCACATTATAACCATGAGTACAATCTCCTCGAAAGTACACCTACTCTATATCCATAACGTATTTTCTCCCGTACAATAAAGGTACCTACTTTAGATGTGTTTTACTTTACCACCACGCACGACGGGGGCAGTGTGGAGGTTATGTAGGACTTGCACCGACTAAAAACCCCCCATGGTTCGAGGTCCATGGGTAGAAAAATCTACCCATTTCGGACGGCTGTTGGGATCTCCTAATACGAAGTCGCATCCCTATGGGTCCCACCTGCTGTTTCCATGGGAGGCCGCCGCCCTAGGCGACTCGTGTACGACCCCGAGGACCAACCAAGGTCGCCTTGTACGACAGGCAGGGGGATACTGAAGCCGTATTCTATCGCCCGGGCTACAGACGTCGCGTGCCAAGAACCGCTGTAGTTGTGCTTTGCACTGTCACAATAACCGTCGTTTTAAGAAAAGGTATATGAAGTTAGCGATGTAAAGTGAGTTCCAATTGTAGTCTAATTAATCATGGTTGTTTAACTATGTCGGGGTTGTTGAACTCTGTAAAACCTTACTCTTGACCTGATAACCAATGTGTTATAATTACGGAACAACAAAACTAGCGTGCGATACGCGTGAGGCATGAGTAGCACGGGACTGGCAGCACCAGTGTAGATATCGCACCGAGAGTTCAAGGGGCCTGTGACGATCTCGTTTATCATCGCATAATTATCAACAAGATAAAGCTCTATCCACTCTGCGGATTTCACTTTCGTTCACTACTTGATATTACCTAATACCTAAGTGGCGGATGTTATCTTGTCGTTTATCACGTGATGACTACGGTGCTGATGACAAAATCAAAGACTATTCCTCATTCACACTGTTTATTTTACAAATACAAAATTCTTTAGCAAATATGCCTAGTATCGCCAAAAGTTTATGATTTTAATGTATTTTATTTGGTTTCATGTTTTCACTACGTATATATACTATATATAGCATCGTTTGGTAAAATAGTGCCAAGTTAAAATAAACTTTAATATAACATAAACCAGCCGGCGTTACAATGTAGTTACAATGACGTTTTGTGAACCTATTTATGTATGTAGGTACCTATTTCAGTATTTATATCTATCGTACTCTAGCCTAATTAAGCTTAGCTTAATTATATAATGGGATTAGTTCGATTTGTGTAAGATTGTCCTCCTAATATTTATTTATATGAGCCAGCACACCGGTATAACACTTATACTAAGGCTCGATTTTATAAATATCCGTTAGACCTTATGTCGGTTTGTTATGTCAAAAAATGTACTGAGTTACTGAAATTTGATCTGACATTTGGTCAAACGGATCTTTATAAAACCCGGCCTTACAGTCATCTTTAACTTCCAGGTGGCACTAAAAAGTACACAGGCATCGGCGACTGCGTGAAGAAGACTGTCCAAGGTCATGGGTTCTTCGGGCTGTACCGCGGCCTCAGCGTGCTGCTTTATGGCTCCATTCCCAAGTCCGCTGTCAGGTGAGCCCTGGTTCCCCTTGTTTCCATTCATTTCCAGGGAGTCTAACCTAAAGCCGCATATTGCGCAGTCCAGATCTCGATGAGAAGACGAACAGTACAACTGGGCAGACCGATCAACCATCTGCCTCCACCTGCATGACTAGTGTATGAGTGGAGTGATAAATCGCACTGGCGCCCAAGTTGGGGCCAGTCCGCTGGGCTCTTACTATTAGCTCTAGTAACTTCGCCACATCACTGCGTTGCATACGTAGGTTTATAAATTTTATAATTGTAATGTAAGACAGGTGATTAAAATGGTGAAGTGAAGAAGGGATGGGTTGTGACTCGCATAGCATAGCTTTATAAGTGAAGTGACAACACATTATAATAATATTCGCCATTAAACAGAACCTAATTTCGCCTAAATTCACTCTAACCTAGCCAACTCAGTTCTCTAGGAACCACTCGAGTAGGGTTGAAGAAAAAGTATAGCTACGTCTCTTCGGCTTATCCATTAAGTTTCGTGTTGTTACAGTAAGTTCTTTAGAAAATAAAAGCCTATTTGTCGGACGTGGGTGCCAGGATCAACGGTCAACATCATGTGAATTGGGAGACGTCAGAATATCATCAGACAGGATTGTGCAAAGTGTAAAACGAAAACAAATAAGATAACTGATACATTTTCTAAACAAGATTGTCTGACATGTTTGCGAGCAACTGTCTGCCTTATCAAAGTTGTGTGCTTATACACAAATTGTGTTTCACTGAGATAGATAATCACGAGACAACTGCCAAAATTGACAGATGATCACGTACAACGAAATAATTATAATAATCATCAAGGGAAAGGGCCGAAAACGACTACTAATTATTAAAACTGGCAATCGCAACCACAAAGTAAAATCAATCAATCTGTGAGATACAGCGTTCTCAGACATTTCTGGAAACTTGGAAACTAAGCAAAGGCATTTAAAACAAACTGAATATATCCACATAGAATTTTTCGTGTTTCTAGACTAGTAGATTACTAGTCTACCTCAAAAATAGGTCAAACAATAAACATGGTAAACGTTGTAGATACGTGGGACTAATAAAAATTTACGGCATTTGACTAACTTAAATCGATCCCTAATTCAAGTCGGCAATACGACTACACTTTGAATCGGGGACGTTGTCGGGTCCGACACCTAGTTCAACGGGTTGACTGTTTCAGATTGGGGCTGACTTGGTTGGGTAAAATTAGGGGAGACCTAGGAGTACTGTGACGATTTTTAATTTAAGGGACATATCTCGCTTAAGAAGCATTCCACAGTTATGACCTACGTGATCTGATGTAGCACCATTCTTTCCCTATCCTAAACAGTCATCAAAATTAATTAAAGTATTACGCTTTCCGAAAAAATCAACAAAAAGTAAGACAACTCCCTCTGCCACAACTCTCCTAGGTGCCGTAAATTACGACTTTGTCCCAATAATATACATGTTTTCTAAACACGATGCAAAGACAAAAGATCAATGCAAGGCCTTGAGACTTAAATAACCATACAACTTCAGAAAAAGTAACACAGCAACGCACGTGTAAAAAGACATGATATAAAGTCAACCAAAATTTTTAAGAACTTACTTTACGCGTTATTTTTCACGCAGACGTCGTAATTACGCAATCGCTTCTCGTGCGCCGCCATCGGGAACAGGGTCAAGTAGCACGTTTCTAAAGCGACAAACGAGCGTTGTTACCAGCTCGGTAACTAGTATAGGAGAAATCGTCTCTGTCACAACTCTCGTCTGTCACAAATCTCCTAGGTCTCCCCTGCTGAAATTAATTATAAACCGAAGTGATACCATCATATCATGCACGTTCCGTTTTGCTAATTTTGGTATAGGATCTCGATCTCTAATAAGCAGCTCTGCCATACGTCGTTATATTAATATGTCGCGAAAGTGGTTGAAAGCATGAAACGCGGCAAATCGCCCGGTCATGACGACCTTAGCCTTGAGCATGTACTCTTTGCAGGTGACGCGGTGTACAGTAGCCTTAGTAGACTGTTCAATTTGTGTACGCGATACGCCTATCTCCCTCCAGACATGATCCGAACCATTGTTGTCCCAATAGTCAAGAATAAAACAGGAGATCTTGCATCGTCATCCAATTACCGACCTATCTCATTAGGTACGGTAATAGGCAAGATATTTGAGCGGCTGCTACAGCCCGAGCTGCTTAAGGCCATCAGCATAGACGACGCGCAGTTTGGTTTCCGTCCCGGTCTCTCGACCGATTCGGCTATTTTAAGTCTTAAGCACTGTGTAAACCACTATGTGTCTAACGGCACCTCGGTTTACGCGTGCTTTCTCGACTTGAGCCGGGCATTTGATCTTGTGAATTATGAAATTCTGTGGGGTAAAATGCGCGGCTCGGGAGTGCCTGAAAGCCTGGTACGGGTCTTCGAGTTTTGGTACGGAAACCAAACAAACTGTGTGAAGTGGGGCGACACGACCTCTAATAATTATACATTAGAATGCGGGGTACGCCAGGGCGGGCTTACTTCTCCGGACCTCTTTAACCTTTACGTAAATGACTTGATGGGGAGGCTCAGGAGCACTGGAGTCGGTTGTCACGTAGGTGACGTCTGTGTGAACAGCCTCAGCTACGCTGATGATATGGTGCTGCTGAGCCCCTCCATCAAGGGTCTAAGAAAATTGGTATCAGTTTGTGAGAGTTATGTAAACTCGCACGGGCTGATATACAATGTAGCAAAAACAGAATTGATGGTTTTTAAGGCAGGAAGGGGTCCGGATAATGTGCCGGAGGTAAGGCTGAATGGCGGAGTGGTTCGGCTTGTGCAGCGGTTCAAATATCTAGGCCATATACTAACAAATGACCTGAGGGACGACCAGGACATGGAGCGCGAGAGAAGGGCTCTGGCGGTACGAGGGAACATGATTGCCCGAAGGTTTGCCAGGTGTAGCAGGCAAGTCAAATGCACGTTATTCAATGCATACTGTCTTTCCTTCTACACTTGTCAACTCTGGGTGAGGCACAGCAGAAAAGCGTATAGCTCCATCAGGGTTCAGTATAATAATATATTTCGGGCTCTGATGGGGCTGCCGCGCTGGTGCAGTGCTTCTGCCATGTTCGCAGAAGCCAGAGTCCCGGACTTCTTCTCGGTGATGCGCGCTCGCATCGCTTCCTTCTGGGAGGGCATGCGCCGCTCACGAAACACTATCGTGGAGAACGTGTGTCGCGACATGAACACCCCTATTTATAGGTACTGGCTATCTGTGCACCAGACCGAGAACAAGAAATAGTAGGTTGTTTACTATTTTTAAAATGACTCTTTGTTTTATTTCAGTGTTTTTAATTGCTTTTTACGAGTGTTTTTATTTTTATGTAAATTTGTGTGTTTTTGATATGGGTGTTTATGCCTGAAATAAAGCTATTATTATTATTATTATTATTATTATAATATTAGTACCTAGTTGGTTAGTAGCGTCATCCAATAATGAGAATCCCTTGATTACAATATTTTTCAATATTCATATATTTTTCTTTCATATAGTGTTATTTTTTTTGCTTAATGCTTATATATAAATAGGCCGACGACGTGGGCGCACGCACAAGAATTCTAATTGCGTGTGATTGACGTACTCTAGTAGACACTCGACACACCTCCGGTGGCGATTGGCCAGATTTTAATAGACCACGTCAAACGAGAACAAGTTTGGGTTGTTATTGTTGTTAAAATACGTTGTGTAGGTCCTACGCGAAAAAAAATCACGTTTTTATGTTTTTGCACAAGGTTGATATTGGATGAGTCTTGAGAGAATGGGTCAAGATTATATGTCTTTAGTGTAGCATAAATAAGAAGATAGCCACAAGAATAAATATTTATTTGTTACAAATTCATATGAAGAATACTTTCTTATTTATTTAAAATGAATTAGGCGTGGGTAAAATAAATGTCACACAGAGCTAAACAAGATTAGATGACATAATCCGGTAGCGAGCAAATACACGAAACGTTGGATGGTTAGAAGTTCTTTATTTATGACACGGAATTTGATTTAAAGGTTGTTGATTTAGCGGTAATATAAATTAACACACACAAATGACTAACAGTAAATGTAATCCTCCGTTAGGGATTAAAACTTCATTGCAAGCAAGTCAAACCGACAACCAGAACACAGACTACTTAGAAGATACTAAACCAGACAAAATCAACAACAATCTTCGAAAAGGACGGTTAATTCTCTTAATTGAAAAGAAGGACATCTAACGCAAAAATTGTGCAACTAAGTCATCAGTAAGGCAGCTGTAATTAAAACCTCTGTCTTGCGCGCGTACAAGCTGTACGACAACTTTCTCTTACACTCGTAAGATGGCGTCAAAAGAAGCATTTATGCAACTGGAAAAATTAAAACAAACTAAATAAAAAAACAGATCGTCACATGTTGCGATTACGCTGCAATAGGTAATGTTATCAAGATGTGTCTACATCTGATTAATAAACTGGTTAGTGTCCAGTCAATGAGACAGATCTTACCGCATTATTTTTCGGTAGATTACAATTTTTCGACATTTTACAATCTCGCTAGTTAGATTATAATTTAACGGTTTTTACAAACCTGACCGTGACGTTTCTAGGAAGTAAAATGTAGGTAACCTAACAACTTAACACCTATATCGGAAATTACATATAATTTACAAGCAAAATGCTAAATATATAATCCCAGCTGTGACCTTACCAGTCGCGGTTACGTAAGAACTAATATTGCACGGCACCGCCGTAGTATCGTTATCACAGATATTGAATTCTAACCTCAGATATCTACGAAACCATTTAAAAGCATTTTAAGATGTTAGCATTGGCCTACGCTTTTGCGTTATAGCTATTATAAAAAGTGTCTAAATATTCAATATCTGTTAAATTGTTAAGTTATTTATTTACAAATTAAGACATATATAATCTCTTACGACACCCACGGGAAGAAATGGGGAAGTGCTATTCTATCCCGGCACCACACAGGGAAAGGTGTCCTGTTACGGTCACGTTAAATGTTTATTCTATTCATTTACACTGGAAAAGAATTGTCGGAGCACGCGGTCCGTAGTCCAAGGCGGTCAATTCGCGTCGTATCGCGACAGCTGATAATGATAACGAGGTTCATTATGTCACAATGCGGAGGTTACTCGACGCGTGATATTGTGTTATTGAATGACATTCACAGGAGTTTCCGCCAAGCTACATGCATTATTTGCAACCATCATTAGCCCTATATACGTCCCACTGCTGGGCATAAGACATCCTCTCATATAGATGAGCAATCAGAGGGGCTACCTGAACTTCGTATCGTGCCGTCCGTTTCACTCATATAGTGTATAATACGAGAGTGAAAGGGATGGCACGATACTAAGTTCAGAGTACAGGGCCAGTAGCAGTATTTGCAATCGTCGAGATATATCTTAGATTTACTGGGGGTCACTCAAAACGGAAAGGCTAGATGAATTTGGCTATGATTTTAAATAAGTTATCTAAACGTCCCAATGTTGGACACCTTCATTCCTAATAGCTGACATATATTGTTCACCTCTATTGCTTTGAATTGAAATTGAAATGTCAAGATTTAGGGCCGTATCGAGCACTAGGACGTTTACTAAATAAATAAATTAAACAATAAATATTGTAAACCAACATTTTACAGCGGAATACACTGGGAACTATAAAGCGCTATGCTAAACGTTGAAATTAGTTGAGATATCATAAAAACTCGGAATGGAACCCTTGGCATCGGCTAGAAATCACATGCTTTGGTGTAAGGCACTTGTATAACCAAAACATTTGCATTATTAGTAATGATATACTAAATGCTTTATGGTGCTCATGTCAATTGAGATTTTCCGGGCAAACTAGTTATGCTATGAATTTTTGCTCACGTTTTCTTGGTAGCAACAATCGATGGGTGGGGCCCATGATGGTCGCGTGATAACAAGATAAATCATCTGTCACTTTCTGGTACCACTCGAAAGAAAGTGACAGATGCTTTATCTTGTCGTTTATCACGCTATCGCACGACCATAATACGGGGCCTGGTGGTGTTTTGTCGTGATTTGTCGTACAACTTGTATGAGTAACTTTCTTGTGACAGTGGAATCATATTAAAATTTGAACTCTGCCCAAATTTTGTTTATCTGTAGAAATGACGATAATGACAATGGCCGTATGTTTTCAGACATATATTTAAAACCGATAATCGAATTTATTTCACATCTGTAATTAAAACAAGACAACACCAATGCCACCAATTCAGTTTTGACACGTCCCGAATAGATATTAAAGAGCATTCTACTTAGCTTAGAACCCCATATCTAAACTACAGATTCTTCTGCATGAGTTTCAAAACAAACACATTTTACAGATTCGGGGTGTTCGAGCAAGCCAAGCTGTACATGGTGAACGACAACGGCACACTCAGCAACACCGGCAAACTGGCGTGCGGTCTAGCGGCCGGCGTAGCCGAGGCAGTGTTCGCGGTCACACCCATGGAAACCGTCAAGGTCAAGTTCATCAACGACATGCGCATGGAGAAGCCGAGGTTCAAGGGCTTCTTCCACGGCGTGAGGACCATTGTTAGAGAAGAGGGTGAGTTTAATAGGCCACATAACATACTTAGTATCAAGAAGCTGTGTTCGCGGTCACCCCCACATGAGACCGTCAAGGTCAAGTTTATCAACGACGAGCCCAAGTTCAAGGGCTTCCACTGCGTACGGACCATACTCGTAAATAGAGAAAAAGGTACGTTTAATGATATTTTATTGCACGATTAGTATCAACTATCTACTCGGACAGTATTCGCGGTCACTCTGATGGAAACCGAAGGTCAAGTTCATCAACGTCATACATATGGAGGAGCCCACTCCACGGCGTTCGAACCATTGTCAGATGAAGACAAGAAACGGATCTTCGAGTAACTGATGGAACTCCTCAAATATAAGCGTCACACGGTAATTAAATCGTTTCTTCTATAGCACTGATTTGAAGTAAATTAATCAATCAGCTGTGCTATCATAATAACTGTTTTGGTCCGCTTATTACCAAACCACGCGTCTCACTATACCAACAGTTATGTGTTTCGTAAACAATTTATTTTGCGTTTTATCCCAGGCTTGGGCGGAGTATACAAAGGAGTGACGGCGACGATCATGAAGCAGGGCAGCAACCAAGCAATCCGTTTCTTCGTGATGGAGTCCCTGCGGGACTGGTACAAGGGCGGCGACCGCGACAAGCACGTGCCCAAGTACATCGTCGGCCTCTTCGGCGGTATCGCCGGTAAGTTTTTACTAAAGAGAGATGTTGACACCTTCCAGTTCGAATTTTCTCGAAAAACGATCAAATTCTTAATGAAATGGCGAAAAACTAACTCAAAATATATAACAACATGTTTTAATTTTTTTAAGAGGGATCATATTCTGTCCCTTTTCCACAAAACGCACCTTTGTATTAAAACGATCATCATTTACCATGGCCCTCGAGATCAGTGACGTCATTGATATATCGCGCTCTCTCTCAAACCAGCAACATTAAAACTGTTGTAGGTTCGTTATTTTTTGAGATATTTGAATAGGATTTTCACCAGTAGGCATATTTTTTGCCATGTTTCTTCTGGAGTAGTCTTTTGAGTTAACAACCCTATTAGACTAAATATTGCTGAATGGTTAACTGGAAGAGATCCCTTAACCCTGAAACATGATTTATTGGAACATGTGACTTGTGTAGGAAAAGTATACTTTAAGTCCACTATCCCTTAATTTTCATCTCTTCTCTCATCTTACCCCACCTCAGCTGACATATAACGCGATTTTAGATAGATACGCAAGAAAATTGGGCTTCCATAAAAAGTATACTTTCTAGCAATACTTATTGTCTAACACTGTTAAACTAAAGTAAATTGTACGTGTAGGGTATAATAGTTTTATCACACCCTACATGTACCAATGTTGTATGTTGATGTTGGGTTGTTTTGTTGATTGGGACGATATATTAGCAAAAGATGTGACCAACCCGGTTGAGTATCTTTAATAATAAATAATAATAATAGCCTTGTGAATGAGTATCTTTATTGCACTAAAATAACAGTAATAAAATGTGTTAGGTAAACGATATGATGACGCACGCACGGGTGCATCGTAAGCTTAATTAATATTTAAATGTCGATCTTAATAAAGCAATGAATTGTGTTTAGAAGCAGTAAATTATGTTTTATATAGTTCACTTAGTGACTTGACTAAAATATTTATTAAGCCATTTCCTTAACTATTGGTGAATAATGCTTAGCAGTTCAGAAAATATATTCTAAACAGGTGCCAATTTTCTCTTGTTTTGAAGTAGTTTTGATTTAAATCTGTTTACGCTTTTAGATTACGATATAAATACGTAATCTAAAAGCGTAAACAGATTTAAATCATATCACCTATCCACTATCTATCTATCTATCTATACATATAAAAGAACAAGTCCTCACTGACTGACTGACTGACTCATCAACGCACAGCCGAAACTGCTAATGCTAGAGAGTTGATTTTTGCACAGTCGATTACATTTATAATATAGGCTTGGGAAAGAAAGGATTTTTCGAAATTCATCCCCTAAAGGGGGAAAACAAGCGTTGAAAGTTTGTATGAAAACACGTATTTATTGAAGTGAGAGATTTGAATCTTTGTATATAGACTCTCTGTTTAAATACATTAATGGCGTATTTCAGCGTTTTTCGATTTTGCTCCTCTAAAGTTTGTACGGAGAGCAAATCTTTTTTGAAGTGAGTAATTTAAAACTTCGTATATAGACTTCTCTTTTTAAAACAACAAACATGTTGCAGCGTTTTTCCAAATTGCGAATTTATGCGGGGAGCAAATCTTTACTTTAAAAAATTGATATGGGTGTCATCTTCGAAGTTCCTCGGAGTGCGGATTACGAAAAGAACATGCATTTTCAAATCCAAGATGGCGAACATTATTTTTCTTAAAAATCGATATGGCTGACATCTCTGTGGTTCCTCGGGGTGCCGTTTACGAAAATGACATTCATATTGAAATCAATTTTTTTTTTCTTTTGAGTAATTTTTCACAAAAGATTAAAAGCATCAGACAACTGACAGAAAAAATAGACCTGATTTATATCTTTGTTGCCATCTAAAATCTATGCGGACGAAGTCGCGGGCGGCCGCTAGTATAATATATATCTTAGAACTAAGTTGACACGCGGGCAGAGATAAAATGTCCCAAATGCTTGACTTCCATTTGCACTCGGCAAACGTAAAATAGGTAGGTAGATTATGTAATGTTCTGTTAGACAATATTTAACACGTTCGTTCACTGTCCCAATACAAAACGATCTCACAATGTCACAAGTCCAACTGACAGTTGGACTGTGCATTCAGTATGGGATTTGACTCCATAATGGAAGAATGGACTCCTGAAAAAAAGATGCATGATCCCACATTGGGGACATGGAACGTGTTCAATTCAGATTTTGTAATATTTAAAAATGGGAAGCACAAATATTTAACACATAATCTTATCGGATTTGTGATACTGATAGCAAAGTATAGAGATAATAGGCCCGCAATGCCACAATCTTCATCATAGATCGGATGAAGCCGACATTTTTTATAACATAACAGAATGGTATAAATACAAGTTTTTTTTTAAACCCGACTTGACCGAAAATGTGTATAATAATTTACGAATTTTATTATCATATTAGTACCTATAGCGTAAACTTTCCATAAATTCATCTTAGGCTAAGAACTTAAAGATTGTATGCCCGAAAAGGGTAAAAACGGTTGATACGCATAACATGTACCTGTACCTAACCTTTCTACACAGTGTTATACAATATTTTTTCTGTTTTTATTCTGTTCTCCTTACGTTACGGGACTTAGGGGCGGTATGTTCGCCTTACGATAAGCCCTTTTTATCCATAAATTGAAAAACGAAATGATTCAAACAGACAAGTTATTAACTTTCCTCAAAACTTGAGTTATATCCACGTTCTTTGTCTCATTCTTGTCACTTAGTATTAAAACAAACCTAATACGGCGTACTCGTTTATGTAGTACTAGCGACCCGCCCCGGCTTCGCACGGGTGCAATGCTGATGCATGTATTATACATATAAACCTTCCCCTTGAGTCACTCTATCTATTAAAAACCGCATCAAAATCCGTTGCGTAGTTTTAAAGATTTAAGCATACATAGGGATATAGGGACATAGGGACAGAGAAAGCGACTTTGTTTTATACTATGTAGTGATCTACCAACGCAACAAGAATGTCATTCCTGTTCTCGAAGATAAGGATATTGCAGATTAAGCCGTGGTCTCCCGGCGAAAAAAATAAACAATAGCATTCTTTTGTAATGATGATTGTTTGTTGGTTTTGATTTTGTTCTGTATTATTTCTACTACAAATATTGTCATTAATTCTACTACAAGTACTTCTGAACGCAAAAAACAAATTAAATTAGTACCAAGTCTCTGTATGATCCACTCTTACTATATTCGACTACAAAAATAGCAAACCTCATTTAGGACTAGGCTTACAGAAGAGAAGATAATGATTTATGAGTGTACGATATTTCTTTGGCACGCTCTGTATATTTTGTCTAGTAAAAAGTCATGTTAATATTTCCTATCAAAATCAGGAGCGGCATCAGTCTTCGGCAACACGCCTATAGATGTAGTGAAGACCCGCATGCAGGGCCTCGAGGCCGCCAAATACAAGAGCACATGGGACTGCTTCATCAAAACTTGGAAGGCGGAGGGCCCTCTCGCCTTCTACAAGGGCACGGTGCCTCGTCTCAGCCGCGTCGTGTTCGACGTGGCCATCACCTTCACTATATACGACAGTATCATGGACGTGTTCAATTATGTGTGGAAGTAAGTGCGTCTGACCGCGAGTATAAGTTACGGCCGATAATGCATGTCACCGTAACTTCGAGTTTATAATCTAACGAACAATATTATAAACTAACCTAAACGTCAGTTTACAGTCTCGCTAGTTAGATTATAAACTATTGAAGTTCACAATTTTTCGTTGACAGTATGTAGCGAGATGGGTAGTCGATATTGCCATGTACTTGTCGTGTAACTTATAAAAATATAACATATATGGATATGTTCCTCATAGAGAGAACGCTGAGCTTTTAACCACACAATATGTTACTTTTGCCCAAGCATTTATTTCTAATAACAGCGCCACTCAATCTTACTTTACGGTTTGTAAATGGGATTGGATGCCTTTTTGGCTTCGAAAATTCCAAATGGATAATTGTATCATTAATATTTCTTCAAATCTACGATGGAAAGTTTTTATAAAGATTAGTATGCCTAACGTGTGGTTTAGGCCTTATAAACGGGTGGTAGTAGGTTGCACTCGATTATACCAAGTCATGTTGTTAATTATAATTATTACGTGAAAGTAAGGCCTATTTGGATTTTCGACATGACAGGTATCTAATGACGTAATTATAATCACCAATTTATTAATTACGTTATAACAAATGTAGTTTGACCGACTATTATATTGCTTCATATTTATCATGAATATGTTTAACATATTGCTCAGCGGTTGTTTCTTTCAAAAAGTTAAGAGTATTTGTAGGTTAAATGTTGCACTAGTGCCTTCGGCGGTACATTAACTATCTGCCCGTTTATAAGTAGAAATGACAATTACTGTCACATGTAAAGAGGACTCGTATTCGAATATGTGTAGGAAAGAGCTAAACGCGGTAATGTAAGTTTTAACATCAACAGTTAAGATACAATATTATCAATAGTTTTATGAATATCAAGGTCAGCCACAGAATTAACCCGACATTACTATATCCACTGACATACATTATCAATCCAAAATTATCATAGGCATAGTGATTTATAAATATCAAGATTTCCTATAGCATAATATTGTATTTTTGCTGTATAATTGTGACAATGTATGAAGTGATGATATGCGTAGATGTACAAATTTTCAGAAATGTAATCACATAAGTGTTATTTTTTTGAAAAACATCGAAAGTATATTTTTGTAGATGTTTTAGGTGTAAAGTTAGTGTTGACCGTATTTATTATGAGTTTTAGCAGGGTTTCTTATTTTTTGTTATTTTTTATATAATTATGTTTTTTGTCTTATATGACGAATGGTAGTGAGGTTTATTAAGATTACAATTAAATGTATTTTTTATTTCATGAGTTATTTTTTACAAATTTTATGCTGAAACAGGATAATATACATTTTATACATGGGCTTGAATTTTTATGTATTGTGATGTTTTTAAACAACAGGGTTTTTTTTAATACATTATAAAACGGATTCCGATTTAACTGGTGATGTACAAATGATGAATTCAACGACGATGTTACAAAACGACTAGGACTATTAAGAGTTTATTAGTATGCATTTGTTTTTGTACTCCTTTTTTTCTGATCCTTTAAGACCTCTTGAGCACAAAATTCACAAAATGTCCCCTTTATTTCATACCGATTGGCTCACTCAAGACAAGAGGTTTTATTCGGACATTCCATAGATATCTTGCTTTGATTCTAGAACATTTATAAAGGAACGATTGTTTTCACGATATTGACATGTTGCTATTATTTATTTATTTTCGTTTTTATGAAATAAAATTGTGAAATAAGACAATGTGTTGTTACTTTGTAAACATTTATTGAATTTCCTGCTATGGCATCATATTAGAGATCAATCACCATATCCACAAATTGTTGTAACGCTTCAAGTTTTTCTTAGCACTGCTAGATATAATGTAAATTAAATAATACGTATATCGTGACACTGTATTTCTGCTCGTATTCGTCATTTATAGTGCAGTTTATCATTATTTATCCGTCGGGCTCTGGTCAGCGTCAGTGTACCGGCCACTTTAGAGCCAAACGGCCTTACACGTGACGACGGCAAGAGACCCGACGGGTTGACTCTCGTGCCCTGGCAACAGGGACGGCCGTTAGTCTGGGATGCCACATGCGTGGACACCCTAGCGCCGTCCCACTTGGGTACGACGTCGTTGAGGGCCGGTGGAGCGGCCGCCGTGGCTGAATCAGCAAAGCGCCGCAAATATGCAACTCTTGGCGATAGTTACATATTTGTGGCGTTTGCTGTGGAGACTCTGGGTCCGTGGGGACCGGATGCAATTAAACTTTTCAAAAGATTAAGTTATTTGCTTATCCGGTCCTCAGGTGACCGTAGGGCTGGCTCGTTCCTCGCGCAGCGAATTGGCATTGCCATTCAGCGAGGCAACGCGGCCAGCCTTATGGGAACTCTGCCCAGTGGCAGCGACTTGGGCGACCCATGCCCATTCAGTTTAGGCTTTTAGTTTAAGTTAGGTTTAGGTAGTTAGTAAGATCTTGTTTTGTTTTTATTCTATATTTTAAGATCCCTTACCTAACTATATCTATATATATGTTTATCATTTGAGGTTATTCTTACAGAATTACAAAAATATAAAATAGTACTTAAAATACTTAGGATTAGGATAACATAATTAAATTACGTATTCTTCTGTATAATCCTGTTGATATGTATTTCGCCTTATTTAACTCGCAAGAACATTCAGTAAAGTTGATTTCAGCGCTATGCTGACCGTCGGTGCCGGCAAACCAATATCCCTTAGATGCATTACAGTGTCAAGAATGATTAACCCAGTCGAGGAAGTAAAACCTCGAAATGTTGGTAACTGACGAAATTTGGTACGAATGTTCATTGATGGCCTTGTTTTCGTTTCCCAAAAGTCCCCAGGCCAGGACCTTCTAGAGCCGCCGCTATCTTGGAAAATGTACTCCATCCGGAAGATATTTGCACTTTGTGCGAAAT
This sequence comes from Epiblema foenella, assembly GCA_963556455.1. Classification (NCBI taxonomy): domain Eukaryota; kingdom Metazoa; phylum Arthropoda; class Insecta; order Lepidoptera; family Tortricidae; genus Epiblema; species Epiblema foenella. The sequence goes on from OY747100.1 coordinate 5,900,563, forward strand.
CTACGTACCCTCTTGAAATATGGCCAACGGCAACATTGAAGCTTAGTAAATTCTGCACTAACCTGTAGTACATAACTGTGACGAGAAAACATGTCTTCGTGAGATTTTCTGATAATGTCCAGGGGAGAATCTGAATTTGATGGTTGCAACAATTTCAAATCTTACATTTACACAGTAGGTATGTGCTATGTTAATATAACATTTACCCAACTACGGTTAAACCAAAAATAAGGGTTTAAATAGATCATTGAGTACTAATATTTTGCTGCCGGATGAAGTAAATTTTCCAAGATAGCGGCGGCTCTAGAAGGTCCTGGCCTGGGGACTTTTGGGAGACGAAAACAAATCAATGAACATTCGTACCAAATTTCATCATAGTTACCAACATTTTGAGGTTTTGCTTCCTTGACTGGGTTAGATACTGAATTCACTCAAATGTCAATGGAGGTTTTGAATCAGTTTTGACGAAGTCCCAAATTGATGTTGATGTCACCTTGTCCTTTCAGAAACATAATTTTTGATACTTCATGCATTGGAGGGATATTAAGCCGCGACTAAGCTAAACCGAGCCTAAACGTTCATATTGGACTGCGTCCATTTAGAAAGGATAATTGCTGTATTTAGCGAAGGCGGTGCCGGGCACGCAGCGGTGGTTGATGTTGTAAGAGTCCACGACGTCCATTTCGGCCGCGGACAGCTCGAAGTCGAACACGTTCAGATTTTCGGCGATACGGCTCTGCGAGAACGACTTGGGGATCACGGGGATACTGCGTTGGATCTGGAATACAAAAACTATTTTCACACCTGCTATTCAGAAAGGAGTCATTGTTGCCCCCGAATGAGGGATCAAAGTCGTACTTTTCTTTTCTCATTTGAGGGCAACAATGACTCTTTTCCTCTTAAAAGCTGTGAAAAGTAGTGTGTCACTGGCTACTAAAGTTATTTGTAAGAAATTTCATGTTTCTAGGAGCGGGCCTCAAAGGCGGTGCGAAAAGCAGTATGTGTCACACGACACGGTAGAAAAAATATTGCCGTCTAGTGGTGTATTCCATTGAAATAAGGTACATATGTGTGCTCTCGACTGTACAATCGTGTACAATGCCGTTGGCCTTGCAGGAGTTGACTAGCTCGTGCTGCAACTGATCCTTATGAAACTGAACCTACGTGGACTCACCAGGTATCTAAGCACGACCTGCGCTCTAGTCTTGCCGTGGCAGTCGGCCACGCGGCCCAGAGCAGCGTCGGTCTTGATGGCATCCTTCCCTGCGAACTCCGGTCGCGCTTCTGACAGGAGCCCTAGAGCCGTATACGCTACCACCACAATGCCGTTGGCCTTGCAGAACTTGACTAACTCGTGCTGCGTCAGCGTCGGGTTTACCTGAAACCATATGGCAGATATAATTTATGACACAGGGTAAGGTTCAAATTTAAACATTATTTTATTCGTCATGCAGTAAAAGGTTAAGTAGCCAGTTATTTATAGCTACATTAAAGTGCAATTAATGCATTTCAATAGAACCGGTCGATCATCATCAATTCATCAAACAACATTTTTATCAATGTCCTTCAATCACGTAAATATGCGATTGACAATCGTTTCAAGGCTTTCATCGTTGCCAGACTAAATTCAAACCAAACAAATAGTTAATGTACATTATATGACCACGACAGGACCATCTTCATCATTGGCAACTTTAGGAAAATACCAAGACTGGTCTCAATTGGCCACCTTAACAGCGGCTAGTTTGTTGACTAGCTGAGATTTTATTACAATACACACTGTTTAAAATAAAAAATAACTTATTACATTAGAGTTAAAGTTGAATATCCAATAAATGAAATAAATGAACTTTATTCTGCATTACAAGTCAAAAACTACTAGCGTTTCTCATGAGACCACTGCCGAGAAGAAACGACGAAAGAAACTCGACAGTCAGTCATTTTCTCCAAAATATGCTTATTACAATGACTTAACCTACTTAAGTAAATGTAAGTAGTAAACAACAAGAAAATTGAAAGAAAAACGAGGAAAAAATAACAATAGGTATTTACAATGTCTAGTTACACAAGAAAACAAAACGTGTCGAATCGTTTGATATGCTTTCCTGCAAGAAATGTGTCAACTAGATACAATGGAAATATTAGACTCTTTACGCTATTTAGGTATTTGGTTTGGGCCATGCATTTCTGTGTGTTAGATAATCCTCAACCCTATAATAAGAATCAATGGAATAAGAAGATCGTACCTACTGTCTACTGTACACACCTCAACCTGGTTGACGAGGGGTTTGATCTGTGCGACCCTTAACACCCGCTGCAGCTGCTCGGCATTGAAGTTGGAGACGCCGATGCCTCGCGCGAGCCCGCGCCGCGCGGCTTCTTCCATGCCGCGCCACGTCTCTGCGTAGTCTATACCCATATCTTTGCCTTCAGCCTGCAAATACAACACAAAGCCTTTATTTGACATCTCAATAAAAGAACAGAGGGCCTACCGCGAAACGAAATTACGTACTTGCATATTCCAGCAACAGCAGGCACCGATCCAGGATTTGGTCTAAGGGGGGACGCAAATGCCCCTATTGCCCAGCCTGTATCCGCGCCTGAGCAACAGAAAGGGAGGGATACTTCCTTTTCGGTTCGCGGTAGACCCTCGAGTACAAAACAAGTAGAGGCCACAAGTGTTGAGGACTTATTAGGTAATACTGTCGCGCCACAGCGACAGACGTGCGTGACTGTCCCACGAGCCGCGACCCACTAACTTACAGGTATAGACTATAGATCGTTCGATCCGTCGCATCCATCTACCCTCGGTGCACTATGTTCAAATGAAAATAGCATGTAAAGAGGTGTAGGACTTATTATCCTCTTAGATTGAATGATTTATATCTAACATTTCGCACAATGGATACGAAATATTATTGAGCTACAAAATATTTTGCCAATTTGGTTGTGTCTATATTTTTATTTCTGAAATGTGGTTTCATATTGTTGTTCATGGTGATGGCATTGCAATCACATGGTAAAGTTGAAAATGTTGAAATAAGAATACTTAACTACTATATAGTAAAGAATTTTTTAACGGATTTTTTTTAAGATCCATTGTAGAACTACACTTACTTAACTTTTTTTATGTATTCCAATTTTCTACTTACATTCACAGAGACCGGCCAGTGTACAAGGTAAAGGTCCACATAGTCTAGTCTGAGCCTCGCAAGGGACTTCTCCAGGGCCGGGATCACATCTGCTTCAGCATGACAATCATTCCACAGCTATGGAATGCCCAAAATTACTTAAAAAAAACTGAATTACAAATAATTCAGTTTAGTACATAAAATAATTGAGAAGACATGTCAGGAATACTGATACTCATATAAGATTTCAGTTAGTCTGACCTCTGTCAAGGGCATGCTTATACCACAAGATCAAGAGGAGTATGCGGTCATTGGTAATCTGTGTATTATATTCTTCCTTCTAATACCTTTTTGTAGAATCATCTTACTTATGATATTTCCAGAAAACTATAAAGAAAATGTGTTGAAATGAGGTTTGAATAGTTGTCAAACTCATTGAATGTTCTATATTCGGTATTTGCAATCGAATGCGCATGTCAAACAACTGAATGTAACAGAATGTCAGTTCAGTTTAAGTTTTCACCTTCAAATAGTAATTTGGATATGTTTGTAATATAAAGTTTATTGTAATATTTAATACCACATGTGTTATCTTCTAAATTATTAATAAATATATACTGCCAAAGCCCCTGAATAGTTTCTCAGGTTATGGGCCCAGCACGCTTCCACTGTGCTATAGTAGAAACTTGCTAGCAACTGGCTGAATAATATAATTTCTTAATTGGTACTTAATGATTTAGATCCCATGAATACCAAAAGGCAGGAGATATCTAATTCTGAAGAGTGATGGAATGACCTGAATATAATAAAATACAAACCTTAGTAGTGACAAACAAGTCTTCCCGTTTGACGAGTCCCTTGCTGATGGCATTGGCTATACCTTCTCCCACCTCCTCCTCATTATTGTAAGAGGATGCAGTGTCAATGTGCCTGTACCCAACCTCAATAGCCCACTCCACAGCTTGCCGGTACTGCCCTGGCTCTGCTTTACGCTGGAATTTTTAAGTGATTGATGAAAATAGTCATTACTTTGCTAAACTCCATGGCAAATCTAAAGAACAATATCCCTTTCTTTTCTTATAAAATATAAATGGTCCATATTACAATAAAGTTTTATTGAATTGTTAGAGAATCTGATACAAATGTAGCCTTTAAAAACCAGAAAGTTTACTTAAAAAAGGTTAGAGATAATATTACAAAAAGCTTTAATAAAACTATGCGGTTTTTTGGCATGTTTTTAATATAACAAGAAAAATGAAACTTTAAATTTAGAGTACCTAACTGTATAGAAGCAGATTCCATGGAATTCACTGTACCAGAAAACTGGATCGCGAAAAATATCCAATAAGTACAAAACTTTTTAGAACATTCAAAAAGTTAGTCACTTACCGCGTAAGTGCCTAGACCAACGACCGGCATCGTCTGTCCATTTCCTAACTGTATTTTTGGAACTTCTACAACCATGGTGATGATTATTTGGCACTTCTAAATCAACTCGATTAACTCTCCGAAGTGCCTTATTATGCACATTATTATGACGACTTATCATTACCAAGGTTAAAATATGTTTACTACAGATAATATTATCACAAAAAATATTTAACGGGTTCTGTGAACTTCGCTAAAGATGAAAACCGTTATATACTTAATTGTAATTTTATAGTTCATTTTATTCAAGTAACTCAAAGAAAAGTTTTGTTGTGGAAAAGGAAATGGGGATGGCTAATTTTTTTTTTTAATTTTTATAGGTATCACTTGTCAAAGATTTGTCTTCGAGACACGTAAAAACGCTACGCTAGTCACAAGACGTCAAGCTTAGAGAGAGAGTCAAAGAAAATATAACCACTACGTTCTAAGAGACGGGACTTCGAGTCCACAGACTTATGTCAAATGTCATTGTCAACATTCGCGTGATGATATAACCTCCCGCGAGACCGCAGATGTAATAATTCTGTCGTCTTTATAATATTTTAATACAAGTATGTCGGCGGAAGAACGATATAATGATGGCGAACAATCCATAATTAATTTCCTAAAAGCAAACGTCCCCAAGTCGGACCAAGCCAACATCGAAACAGAATTGAAAAAGGACTTTCTTTTAGCTAAAAAGAAGAGCAAAAAGCCTAAAAAGCGAGCTAATTCTAAGAAAATAAAAACTTTAACTAGACGAGAAAAAAATAAATTATGTTTCTATAATATACCAAGACATAGTGTTAAATATGAAGATGTACTTCCCATGCACAATATGTGGACGGAGTATGCGAGTCAAATGCTGGAGCTGGAAAAGCCTGTGCCAGACTGTACGAGTAAGGGATGGGAGCAGTTCACACAAACTCTCTACCGATCGGACTTCCACGGAAGCTTTCTGCACATTGTTCGTTCCAAATGCCCTAGCTACGTCGGCAAAAGCGGCATATGTATTATGGACACTAGAAATACGTTTAAAATAGTGTCAAAAGACAATGTTGTGACTACTGTGCCTAAGTTTTGTTCAGTTTTTGAAATGCACATCAAGAATGTGGCAGTGACATTGTTCGGGAAGCATTTGTGTGTACGCCCAGCGGAGAGATCCTCTAAGAAAGTAAAGAGTCAACTGCACCCTGACTTAGTATAGAATATAAGTGTTCCTGAAATCAGTGCCCCTTAACCCCATGAGCACCATAGTATTACATGTGTGATACTTTCTTTAATTGTACTGTATTGTTCTTTGGGTCAAATTCATTTGACAGGTAAAAAAGATATGTACTTGCATACAAAATAAAACAATACGAGAAGTTTGTCAGTGTCAATTTTAATGATGTTGGTTTTTGGCTAAATAATGATGTTAAGCTACTAAGAAAAACATGTACATGATGTGTACATGGTTGTCAGAGTATACTGTGGACTGGTATCTCAATTAGTATTGATTTCAGTTATACCCGCAATTTTATCTGTTATTGAAATGTTAAATTTTGGTCACAATGACAACATACAGACATACAGGGTGTTTGACACATGGAGCGTTAAAAAATCATGTCCTAAGAGTCATGGTCATGGAGGTATGATTTTATCATTCTTCTTTTTGGAAATTACCCAAAATCTGACATTTAAAACCAATTTTTTTTTTGTGTATGCTTTTAAATGCATCATTTATTTAATTGTCTTTCATGTATGTATGTGTGCTTAAAAAATACCATTGCTTGATACAAATAAGACTACAAAATGAATACATGGGCCTTTTTAATATTAATATTTCATAATTCTTTTTTTTTTAAAGTAACAGCTTTGTGTATGAAGTTTGTACACAATATACTACACACCAAAAAAATTTTTACATTGGTGATGTGAACACTCCAAATAAGGTTTTAGTCAGAAAGTCTCACTTAACTAACAAAGGATTTATTGAGATGCTCTCAAACTTCTATCTGAAAATCAATGTACCTCCAGGGCCGTGACTCTTAGGACCCAGAGTTATAGAGTGGAAAGGTAGCAAAGGACCCTACCACTACCCCTAAAAACTTTGACGATCCATATGCTGAACAGCCTGTATTTTCATCTTGGTGATTGACAGGTGGGTGAAAGTAATAAATTTTGAAATAAAACTAAATATAATTAGAATCATCTATTACCAACAACAATCATTACAATATGCATAATATACTTAAGATTATAAGACCACAATTCATGTGGGAATAAAAACTAGTTAATACTCATACATTTATTTGTAACATGCCAATTATTAATGAAAATCACATTTTTGAATATGATGTACATGCTTATTTATAATTATCATGGTGCGAACAACGGTTTGTCATTGTGTGTTTGAAGAGCGACTAAGGTTCATACAACAGCAATAGGTACACTACAACAAGCGCGATGCGGTATGTGCGAGAGCTCTAATTCTCCATCACGTACAAAGAGAAACCGGTTTCAACTCGGTCAGTTCGAGCCTACGTCTCGTGAATATTTAAATCTCGAAACGAACATTGTTAAGTCATATACATACAGTCCGCTAATTTAGTTAAATATGTGCAATTTTTTAAAATTATTTAACTGACAATGACAATATGTTTGGTGAAGACAGATTTGTGGAATCTGGGGTCCAACATATACCTATGCGGCTAAAAGTATCGGTTGTATGCAAAATTTCTTACCGTTTTTCACGTAGCGTAGAGTCAAAGCCAATAGACATATTCACAAACGATCACCAGTATTTGGTTAACAAAATATACGACTAAGCTGGTAGCTACTTAAACTATGGATTAAATATAAATGGAAAAATTCACAAGTTCTCTTCAAAGCGCGTTTTTTTTCAGTTTATTTCCGATTTTTTCGTGTCCGATTCCATGTGAACGTTTCCATTACGTAATTAAAAAAACGAATTATATTAAGGATTCGTTATTCAACTGAATGATTGAAGGTAAGTATAACAATTAAAAAAAAACCAAAAACATAAGTACAGAATCTGATTCGAAGATGAATTTCTAATCAATAAATACCAAAAAACTGATTTGTTGTGTTTATTTCGTTTTGTCCGCCATTTTTAATTGCTTTGGGGGTAACCGGGCGGGTGTGGGACTCCTGGACAGATGGCCTAGACTACCCACTAAACCCCCAACCATTGTCCGAAGACATCGCTTCCAGGGAGGGCCGAAGGTTCGCTTGACGCATTCCATTTTGACTCTCGCGACTCGTTTTGACCGGCTGCGCCAAACCTACAACTTTAGGTATCTGTAAATTTTGCGCGCTCGTTAGAACCTTACCCCATTATTCATAATCGGCTATCAAACCTATATCAGAACTAGCCGCTAAAGTTCATTTGTCCTTATTTGTCACTTCATTTACGTTTGTGAGAAAGGGACAAAGAAAATTTTAGTTAGCAGAGGTTTGTTAAGTTTTATGAATAAGGGGGTTAGTATCTGAGGGCCAACCGCGAACCGTAAACGAAGTTTTCCCTCTCTGTCACACTTGCAAGTCTGTACGTAAGTGCGACACAGTGGGAAAACTTCGTTTGTGGTTCGCGGTAGCCCTCCTGTTCAGTTTCTTTAGTCATGTGTCAGTACACAAATGACAGCAGTTTACATGCACCATTATTTAATGTAAATACTGTAACTTAGGTATACAAAGAATATAACATGATCCTATAATAAAATTACACACTACTTTGCCAATTCTAATTGCTAGTCTGTTAATATATGTTAACAACACCACCCTAACAAGCATTATTGGTCATATTTTAATACAGTCATAAAATGGGTGGTGTTGACAAATGATTCGTACATAGCATGGACGTTCTGAATAATTAAAAAAAATATAGGGTCGGAAGGTGGGTTTACGGCCACTTGGATGAGTTGATGAACTGAAACACAGACTTACCAGACGCGACATGCAAATAATAATACCACAACCAAGCGAGAGAGTCATATACATTTTTGTATAAGATCGACAGAGAGTTACATATCATTTGTTGTCCCTGTCATAGTTTCATTTTTTTTTGTCGAGCACAACCTATTTTATATGAAGGTTGTGCCCAAATACGTCAGACAAGCGATTACCCGCCCAAGTTAAGGAAGTACTTTATGATTTTAAACCAATTCTTAATTTATCTGCAAAGACCTTTTCCGTCACTCCGCGTATAGAATGTCTTTAGAAAAATACTCTAAGAACTGAAAGGATATTTTCTTGTTTTTAAATATATTCCCATTCAATAGCTACTAATTATAACGCATACGACTCACTCACATGTCTTTCGGGCATGTAAAAATGTAAATATCTTTATTTGAAAAAACTTCGTTCTTCAAGAGGCCTTAAACAGACGCAGGCCCCGTAACTGGCCTAGCGACCCTATAATGTTGAAAAATTTTGTGTGAATAATATACCTACTCTGATTTTGGTCCTGTATTTGGTTTGTATAGGCTTTTAGAAGGTATGGTTTTATTATGTTATTTAAGTTTGTTTCAAAGAATTACATTTCAAGAAGGGTAACAGGGTAACACTATGGAAAAACATAATTCAAAGCAAATAATGTATGATTAATTGCTACCAAACCAAAATCTATTTAGCAAGTAGGTACTATATAGATAGATGCAAAAAAATCGAAAATATGGCAAGTATAATCAGCATAAAAACGACAAACAGTAGGTAATATATTATTGGTATCAATACAATTGACACCTTGCAATATTACACTCTAAACTATGCCGGTGACTTAGTGAATTTCTTTGGACCCGGCCCTTTTTGCCCTGGATTTTTCTTCCAGTGCGGCTTCGGCCCTTCGCTCCTCGTCTCGGAAGTTGAAGTGTCTCTGGCCCTAGATCGGCTTCTTGGGGCACGGACCTGGTTGGGCTCCTTATCCTCATTTTCCTTATTCTGTATAACAGCTAAACGCTTAATTGTAAATCGGAATGAGAGTTTCTTGTTCTCAATGAAATGAGCCAGCATATCAAGCGGCAAGACAGCACAGTTGCTCTGCTTGATTACTTCATCTGCTTTCATTGTGTCGTTGAAGCAGTACTCGGTAAAGACGACTTTGCGCTGCGGGTCCCGTTTGCTGGTGACGTGGATCTCATAGATATGTTGTCGGGCGACCTTCTTCTGTCCGATATGCTGGATCGCCCAGTAGGCCATACGCTGGATAGTGTCCACCTTAAATATAAATTATTACCATCATTATACTATAGTACTTACACAAATCAATTGTACTACGAGGAGTATAACATGTTGCGATACAAAATAAAAATATATGATTCCAACCATTATTTTGAACCACTGTCTATGGGACAAAGTAGGTCCGCGCGTAAAAAATCAGCTATTTCATAGAAAAAGGTCTTACCAAAATGTAAAAAAAACCGGAGAAGTGCGAGTCGTAGGCGCCCACCGAAGGTTCTGTGCAAATTTGTAGGTAGGTACATACAGTTGCTTAACCTCGATGATTGATTACGTACTTTAAATAAAGACTATTTTTAGGGTTCCGTACCTCAAAAGAGAAAAACGGAACCCTTAGAAGATCACTTTGTTGTCCGTCTGTCTGTCTGTCAAGACCCTTTATCTCGGGAACGCGTAGAGGTATCGAGTTGAAATTAAAACCTTATTCTCAGGTCTACAGTCCCTTGAAGCTGTGAAAAACCGAACTTCTAAGTTAACGTAAAAGAAAGAAGAAACAAAAAAACCTATATTTTGACACTCAAGGGAATCAAAATTTATACTTCCCGTTGACCCGGAACTATGAAATTTGGCAAGTAATATCGTCATATACTACAAGTACAGGGAAAAGTCTAAAAACTATATATTTGCAATGAAATCATATAAAATATAATACTTAATATTATACACAAAAACGGCTGAACGGATTATGATGAAACGTTATATACATAGAGTTTTTAGCCTGGATTAACATGAAGGATACTTTTTATCCCTTAAATCATCCCTCAAATTGATGAATTTGGGGCTGGGAGTTGAACCTATAAACTAAACCATGGAGATAGTTACGAGACATAGGTATGATGGTTGGATTCCTTTAGTACGTTGCATAACCTACCTACAGCCTACAGATAAGTGTGCCTGTGTCTCGTCCATCGACTGACCTTGAAAGTGACGATGAAGAGGAAGTTCTGCTGCGCGGCGAGGTACACGTGTCGCGCGCATTCCTTCAGCTCGAGGTCGTTGATCTCCAGCCGCCAGCCGACCTCGGAGTCCACGCTTGGTACACAGTCAGCCGAGTGCTTCTCCTTGAAATGCTGCATCAGATTCTTTAAGTCACCTGTTGGACATATATATTTATTCAGTATCTTAGGCTTAGTTACAATTACTGTGCTGCGTGTCTCTTTTTAAGTATACTGGATACTTGTGCTAAGAGAAAACCGCTCTTCCACTTGATGTTATTTACAACTAGTTATAGAGTATAAACTTATTTTCACTACAATTTAATACATATGTAGGTCATTTGCCTATCTAGCACGATAGCTTGTACCGTCACGTTTTATGCCCATACAGTACGTATGGCGTATGGTATAAGTAGTGGTGGTACTGCACAATGTCTCTAGCTGTCAACTCAACAAGCCGTCAAGACAATAAATGGCCGGTAAGGCGATTGTTATTCTTCTGGAGTCGAAAGCGTCATAAGCTAATGTGTCTGCTTACCATCAGGCAGGCGAAAGTCTGTTTGCCACCGTCGTATAATTAAAAACATATATTACCAGTCCAAGAGCACTTGCCGAAGACCGCATGCGGGCACTCGCGCGGTCGGAAGAGGCACTCCGCGGCGTGTGCCGCGAGCGCCTCCCCAGGCAGAGAAAACACGCAGCCCTGAGCGCGGTTCGGGCATGGCGCCCTCGCCTGTAGGATACACAAAATAAAACTTAAGTTTCTGTCATCATTTGCACAGCCATATATAAAACCCATGGAAAAGATTTTGATCGATCCAGTCGTTCATTGTCGGCTCACGAGTACAGCAGTATGACATGGACATATTTATTTATTTATTTACAAATATGAGTTATCAACAGCTTACGCCATGGCGTTGATAATCTAAAAGTTATCTTAATCTATTTACATAGAGGACATACAATATAGCAAGGCACAAAATAACAAAACAGAAAATGAAGTTTCATTAGAAATAATAAATAATGAGTGAAATGAAATATTTCCTATGTATACATCCATGGTACCTATGTGTTTTTACATGTTTCTTCATTTTGCTCCTTTTACCATTACCAAGGAGCATAAGGCTTCTACAATGTACTTTATATGCAGCTGTAATCAACTGATCATTTTGGCGTCAGTCAACCCGGTAAAAGGTAGAAGGTCTCTTGGAGCGAGGCAAATGGTCTAGCACGCATTGGCTTATTTCAGTCCCACCACGAAAGCTATTGTATACCTACACCTGGAGTCCGGGATCTCTGATCTCGAGCAGGCACACAACGCTTTCGGAACGTGTTGCACAGGCTGTGCTCATGCCCCAACGCGCCCAGGAACGGGCACTCCATGATCTCCTTTCGTCATCATCATCACCTCAGCCGATAGACGTCTACTGCTCGTTAATAGGCCTTATCCGGTTCTGCGCCACCCGCATCCAGCGGACTCCCGCGAACGTCTACCACGCTGTGCCATCGGTTCTGCGTGCATTGTGCCCCACCCACTGCCACTTAAGTGTAGCGATTCGAAGGGCTAACTCGCCCCTCCACAGCCCAATCCGTACAATTGCGCATAGATCAGTATGAGGCGCCCCTCATACTGATCCGACGCGCCCGTCGTCGTGGATAAGACGCACTATACTTTATTTCTGCTACGGATGATTTCCTTTTTACCTTGTTAATAATCTCCTCGAGCGAGCGGTTCCGCATCTGAGTCATGGCCTGCCGACAGATGGGGCAAGTGGGCGGGCACAGCGCTTCAGTGCACGAGCTGCACAGACTGTGCCCCGACGCGCACAGGAAGATGGGTGCTGACATCGGATCCAGGCATACTGGACACTCCGGGATCTCCACTGACCTAAGAAACAACTAAATTAAATTTTAAATAAAACACCTGACACAACATACCTAAGAACCATCACCGAAAATTAAAAAAATACTGAATTCGGCTTATCTTTTAGGGAGATACAATGCCACAGCCCAGTACAATAACACAGTCAATGTTGGATAAAATTTGAATAAACGCAATTAGGGCACATCAATGTAATCTGTATAACAGCGATCTAAAATCTGGGTAATGATAATGATTAGTGTTCGGAGTTTCGGTGACAAATTACAGAGGTAAATGGAGTCGCCTAACATTTTTTTTCATTAAACGAATAACGATTAAATGATTAATTTTGCATAATACTCCTTATAAATTATCTTGCGAGCATTACCTACTTATACCACGATAACAAATGGCTACTAATAACACAAGTATGTAGGTAAACATTGTCTAATAAATTTATTTATTTTTACTTATTACATACGTACAAACATGTCACCTAAACAGTCGGGACAGTATAATGTTTGTACCTGTCGCCAATTATACAATCCGGTATCACAAACATCATACTCCCTATGTCCACATCTGGAGCAAACTTTGGTAAAAACCAACATTTTTTCATCTAGGTCTTTTGATGGTAATAAATAGTTTTAAGTACTTGAAATTTACAAGTACCTACCTAATTAATGTCATACTAAGTACTTCAGGTAAATGAATAATTTATTAATTCAAATCTTAAAAAGCTAATCATAAAAACGACTCCATTACCCACTGTGTGAAATTTGCCACCGATACTCCGAACACTAATAATGATGAAAGTAGAAAATCCAATGGCATACGAGACCATATCATCATCATCATCATTCAGCCGGAAGACATCCACTGCTGGATATAGGCCTCCCCCAAGGAGCGCCACAGCACACGGTCGCGAGCCATCCGCATCCAGCGACTCCCCGCTGCCTTGACCAATTCAGGACTAGTGGGAGGCCGTTCAACGCTCCGTCTTCCCGTGCGAGGCCGCCACTCGAAAACCTTTCTTCCCCAACGGTTATCGGTTCTACGAGCAATGTGGCCCGCCCACTGCCACTTCAACTTGCAGATTCTCTGAGCTATGTCGGTAACCCTCGTTCTTCAAACTCAAACTCAAACTCAAAATATTCTTTATTCAAATAGGCCTACAAGCACTTTTGAATCGTCAGTTATATATTACATAAATTGATCTAATTATTCAGAACAATTTATTGATGCATATGAAATTTAAAAAAATACATAAATAACTGTAATGTATGTCAAAAGAGAGTATAATAAATTCACAAAAAGATCGTCAATATGTAAAATAAAAACATAAAAAATTGTATAATCTAGACAGTTTCTAGAATAAAATCTGAATGTCAAGAGGAAAATTTAACGTCAACAACTAATGTCATAGTTATGAAAATAGTCATTAAGATGTAATGTCATAATTATTAAAATATAATTAGTATTTCAACCACAATTATACCCACGGTGTTATATCATTCATGTAGTCTTTTGTGCTACAATATGCTTTCGATATGAGTTTACGCTTTACATAAGTCTTGAATTTATTAATAGATAAATTAGTCACGTTTGTAGGTAGTTTATTATAAAACTTTACACAATTACACATGAATGATTTTCTTATTTTTTGGAGCCGAGTGGAGGGTACCGCAAGCTTATATTTGTTTCTAGTATTAATATTATGTATGTCACAGTTCTGTCTAAAATTTACAATATTTTTGTGTACATACACAATATTGTCATAGATGTATTGACAATGCATTGTCATTATATTAATGTCCTTGAACTTATCTCTTCTGCGGATCTCCGAGTTTCGGATCATGTCCCGCAGAGAAACTCCAAGCATAGTTCTCTCCATCGCACGCTGAGCAACTCTGAGCTTATTTAAGAGGCCCACATTCAGCGGCCACGTTTCAGTACCATAAGTCATCACTGGCAACACGCACTGGTCGAAGACTTTCGACTTCAGGGACTGTGGAACCATATGTCGTGTCGTGTGTCATGAGACCATATGTCGTACATTTAAAAGTAATTTACCCGGATCGTAAGAAAATTTAACAAAGTATTAAAAATTGAATGCCAAGTTAGAGCATAATGTTAGGCCATAATTAAAGTAGATAAGTTAAAGTAACTCGTGTTACATTTTGCGACAAAAAAAATTAACATGAGCTACCAACCATTTTAATAATGGTATAAAATCACAAACAACAGTGCTATTATAAATCCATCCCTCATTTCAAAATGATCCTTACCATCATTCAGGAGTAACTTAATAATTTCATTCTTCTTTTCTATTAGTAAGATTGTAACACATGTAAAAATGTAACATGACATGAGTTGCCACGGAAACACCTTCTCCTTTACTACCTATAATTGGTACCTAATCAAAAACAACCTGACAAATTTGGTACAAAATCAATACTGAATAATGAGATTCAACACCAGAAGTAAGAGAAGTAGCAGCATCAGAATAGATTAATCCTCCCCACATCGAAGGAAGTCAACCCTAAATGGAGGTGACTACTTACAACTAACTATATAACTATGCAGTATTATTTACACTCACTGTTTCTTTCCTTTGGCAGCCATTTAGAAGTCTGTAAAATACATACATGGAAATTTAACACTCCAACAATATTACCATGCAAAATAGGTTGTATGCCATTTGAGTGTATAGACAGGTATAGCATTTAAATAGGTAGGTATTGTGGATTACTTAAAGGGAAGACATGTTATATTCTGAAATGTAACCACTGCGTGGCTATTAATGTCGCTGTTTAGTTAAATCAAAACCAAATCACAATTCACACTCGGTCATCAAATACCTACTATAAATAGTGTACCTCACGCAGGCAGTTACTATAATTACCTGCAAATTTAGTGTGTTGTTCTAATGAATATATGTTTTACTAGAGTACGACTTATTTTGTTCACGTTGCATCGCTTATCAACGTTTAACAAAGCGACGGACAAAATGTTAGTATTAAGTACACGAAAATATAAGTGGATTAATGTTTATTTTTCATGAAATAAGTATTACATAGTCACTTACTTATTCAAAATGCCGTTTAAACCAAAACTACACTTGATTATGACAAAGCGGGAGCCTCAGACTACGGGAGCTGTGTGGTATCACGTTACATTTATTATCGCAGCACTTATCGCAGTACTCTACTGATATGTATGCGTCACACTCACACTGTTACACTCCAATGTAAGTTGCAAGCATGATACAATAATTTATACTTCACGGACCATACTTGAAACGTGGCTATTACAACTTATAGCTGCGTTTAATATGAACTCTATTCCAGGGCATTAGAGTTGATTATTGTACTTTTAAACGTTATAAGAAATACTGTTGAGGGTATTCCCAGAAATTGTTATGTTGGCACAAGTGTGTAAAGGCCATAGACAAGCTAGAGCAAAGAAAGAAGCTGTTCAAGGCACATGTTTTATCGATTGTTTTGTAAATGTTCTGTGAAAGTTGTTTTGTTCTTACAAATGCAGAAAATATAGACAAATGTGCATTAATTAACTACTTACTAATTATTTTATTTTTAATTAGGAATGAGTAGGTGTAGTAGGTAAAGACAGGTGTAATGCCGGCACCACACTTCGCCGTATTTGCATAATATCGCAAAAGAAAGTGTTGCCGGGGTAAGACAAACGTCCGCCTTCATCAAATATCTGTAGAGGTTATGCTTTTATTATTACAGTGCCTTTTAATCTAAGAAATAAAATCTGAGGGCCTATTGCGAACTTCGTATCGTGCCATGCCGCTTACTTATATAATGTATAACACGAGAGTAAAGGGTACGGCACTATACAAAGTTGGAGTAGGCCCTCAGATTTTATTTCTTATCTAAGACAAGAACAAGATTATTCAAACGATTTTGACACTACCTCAAATTAAGTTCTTTTCTTTAGTGAAACCTTACCTATCCTACTATTTTGGGGATCGCTGGGCCAATCTAGTGGGGGACATCCATAAATTACGTTACACGAAATTCATGCGTTTGTGACCCCACCCCGGGTGGCCCAGGGGGTTGCATTATCATGATGATATTCTTCGAATTGAATCTATATTAAAACCAATTAGGTCAAAAAATAGTATTTACTCAAAATTGGTTATAAACATGGTATACATTATATAAATTTGCAATACATAGCGTCAACAACATCATGCACAATGGTTTCGTATTAGGACACTTGTTGGAATTTGGAACTTGTATAAAAATTTAATAATTATTACATTGACGACCGCTTTAGCCTAGTTGGTAGTGACCCTGCCTTCGAAGCTGGAGGTCCCGGGTTCGAATCCTGGTCAGGGCATTTATTTGTGTGATGAACACGAATATTTGTTCCTGAGTCTTGGATGTTTTCTATGTATTTAAGTATATATTTATCAATATAAGTATGTATATCGTCGCCTAGTACTCATAGTACAAGCTTTGCGTAGTTTGGGACCAGTGGGGCTAGCACAACTTGCTGACAAATCGTATCTCGCGCGACTCAGCGATTCCTGTCTCGCTCGAACTGTGCGGGTTAGAATGAGGAGGGTAGATTTTTCTCTACTCGCGTCGCGTCGCAGCGGTAGTTGTGCTAGCCCCCCAGGTTGATATGTTGATTTGTGTAAGATTGTCTACAAAAAAAAAATATAGAACACAACATAATGTTATACACAACAACAGCTTACCTAATGTTTATTAATAAGTAAAGGATAACCCTTTAATAAACGTTTTAACATGCGTAAGGAGCGTATAGCCTAAGGACTAAATGATTCACATGCTTATGAAAAATCATAATCTCTCTGAGCAGAGAGCCTACTCCGCACTTCGTATCGTGTCGTCCCTTTCACTCTCGTTTTATATACTATATGAGTGAAAGAGACGGCAGGATACGAAGTTCGGAGTAGACCCTCAGATTACAGAGTTCCTTAGCTTATGGAAGAAGAAAGATTGCGGTATACGGTATACCTAACCTAAGTTAACAGCTTGGACCTATTCCTAATAAATGTATAGTAAAGTTGACGTTTATCTCCTCTAATACTTTTAAAACAAAAGAATTCGCACAACATTACTCAAACACCACGCGGAAAATAAAAGGTACCCATTTCCGTTTTCGATACAGGGGCGCTACCGCGAACTGAAAACGAACGAAGTTCGAATATCTCCCTCTCTGTCGCACTTGCTAATTCGTGCGGCAGAGAGGGAGATATTCGAACTTCGTTCGTTTTCAGTCGCGGTAGCCCCTCAGGTTGTAACAAAAGTAGTTTATGAAGCACATCAGGTAATAATCGGTATAGGATTGCGATTCCGAAAATTTTACTTCCTTTTTTTAGACAACTTAAAAAGTTTGTGTTTTTTTAAAGTCGTGCTAATAAAAAAAGGAAGTGATTGTCGAAATCGCCTATCGATCCAGAGGGCCTACTCCGAACTTCGTATCGTGCCGTCCCTTTCACTCTCGTATTATGCACTATATGAGTGAAAAGGACGGCACGATACAAAGTTCGGAGGAGGCCCCCTGATTATGGACTTAAGGCGCTTCATATACCATTTTTATTAAATTCCGTTTTAAGGTAGAATACTTAGAAACTTTTTATTAGAAACCCCGTTATATTCTATTAGCGAATACATGGAAATAAAATATAGTTGACATTGTTTCATTTAATTTAATATTATTGATTTAATTTAATTCCTGTTTTAATATTTACTTTGACGACCATTACGAAATATTGATATTTAATTTCCTTGTTATCCGTGTTTAGAGTACCAAAAATATTAATATTCATGACGATCCTCTCAGGTGAATTTTATCATACTCATTGTATTATTTAACTGCTATTTTATTCATTGATTTTAATTTATTTTGTTTTATTTAATGTTACTGACGATCACAATAGAGATTCCTGTAAATTGACATTGTAATTTATATTGTAATCTTATATTGTGAATAAATGAATCTGAATCTGAATCTGAATAAAAAATAAAATGTCGACGATTTCCCGCCCTCATTATCATTTCACAAAGGTGATATCTTTTTAATAACTATCTTAAACGTAATCTTGTTGTCCGTCACATAATGCGCCAGCGTCTTCAGCAGCATGCTCGCGCATTTTCCGTCCCTGATGACGTCCTGTGGCTCCACGACGTCATTAACACAGTGCTCCACCAGCACCGCCCGCCTCCTCACATCCTGCTTGCTAGTAACGTGTATCTCGTACGTGTATAGACGCGCGTTCTTCTTACTGCCTATATGCTGCACCGCCCAGGAGACGGTGCCAGCGGTGGTCTTGTCGACCTTCATGGTTATGATGAAGTGCATGTTTCCTGTGGCCGTCAGGTAGACCTTGACCAAGTCCTCGTCGGTTCTGAGATCCAGGTCAGTGTCCACGCCAGATACTATGTTGCAGCTAGACGGGTGGACCTGCTTAAAGTGGTCCATCATGTTTTTTAGTTTACCTGAATAAAAAAAATACGAGATATGTGGAAACAGGACAAAATGTACTATAAATGCATATTTTTTATATTAAGGATCCCCGTCTGCTTTGAAATACTAAGTGCCTAAATGGTAAATTACAGGGAAAAAATTAAGTTGGTGCAAATCCAGCCCGAAGCAATGAATGCTTGATGTTTTCTCTTAAATATTTGCAGTTGTTCTGTTTCGGATACACCTCTAGCCGCGGACGTCTGACTCTAGCACCTCAAAAGCAAGCCGCGTCTATTTCTATCCCTTTCTTACCCATTCCGAAGCAATTCGACAAGGATCCACCGAATGGACATAAAGTGTACTATTTTGTGCGTCTCTCTCTTCAGTTTGCCTGAATGAACGAGAAAAAAACTACATCTTTGTGTCTGTCCCTTTCTTACCTATCCAAAAGCAGTTACTAAAGACCGCTCCTAGTGGACACAGCATGTCCCGGAAAATGCATTCGCTGGCGTGCTCATCCAGTTCGCGCGCCTTAGCTTGGCTGAACGAGAAACCGCAGCCCGCGTCTTTGTGCGGGCACAGCAGCTTCGACGACGGCGCTGTTGGCGTCGGCGGGGCCGGCGTGTTCATCTGCACCATGCATAAACCGAAATTATGATTACTACATGTGTATAACGAAGGTAGCGGATCCCGGGCATCCTTTAGAATGCACGTGTACTGGGATAACTCTAGGATGATGATGATGTTGTGTACGTAACGAATGTGCTACATATATTCCGAAATTTTCAAGTAGTGCGGCTGTGCCGAGGTAAATTTACCTTATTCACTGATCAATCTGGGTTAAGTTGGGTTTACAACATGGTCCACCGAAGCCATATCACAGACATGCACAGACCACAGTTACAGTTCAACTAGTGCAAGTGTGCCTACAGCTTGAGGGATCGTGTTTTTGACGGTGTAGGATGCCGCAGAAAAAACTAGTTGTTTGATTTTGCACCTCCTATCTCCAACTCGCCTAATCTAACCTTGGCGATGATATCCTCGAATGCCCAGTTCCTCATGTCCGTCATGGGTGAACGACAGATAGGGCACTGCGTGAGCCCGCGGCTAGTACAACGGCTGCACAGACTATGCCCACGCTGGCATTGTAGTATCGGCGGAGCCATCGTCTCCAGACAAACTGGGCATTCCATTGCCCGCTCGGACATCCTGAAACACGAATAGAGTTTTTAACTCTCCTCATTATTCGAAAATTTTACATTATATGTATGTAAGCACTTTAGTGTACAATAACAGGTTAAAACATACATATGTCATAATAGATTAAGCCGTGGTCTCCCGGCGAAAAAAATAAACAATAGCATTCTTTTGTACTGAGCCCGGGGATCCCCGGCACTGGTAGACGACGAGTTGTACAAAGACGAGGCATTATAATGCTGTAATACATACCAAATTGTCATCTTGTAGTAAAAGTTTTATATCGTTTTGTGGAGATATCGCAGAGAAAGGAGTTTAGGGGTTCCCCTAAAGTTGTCGCGATTATAAACCTTATCGCGAGATATGTTTGAATAAATCGCCCTGCCGTAATTGAGGTACTTATACACATAACACCAACTAGAGGTACCACCCGGTCATAGTTACTGTGTGTATACAGGCACTTTCGCACACAATTATATGAACATTTAAAAGTATATTGTAACAAATAGCTTCTGCTTTCTATTCGATGACATTAGTCAATCTGTCGTGTAATGTGATAATACCTTTATCATGGCCATCATGGGTCTTTAAAGTAAACGACTAAGCATTCCCATAATCGAAACACGATAACATTGTGTACGGTTAGATGTATAATGGGCGGCGCGTGTCAACAGGAGCGAATGATAAAAAGTACTTCATTCACTACATAGTATAAAACAAAGTCGCTTTCTCTGTCCCTATGTCCCTATATCCCTATGTATGCTTAAATCTTTAAAACTACACAACGGATTTTGATGCGGTTATTTTTAATAAATAGAGTGACTCAAGGGGAAGTTTATATGTATAATACATGTATCAGCATTGCACCCGTGCGAAGCCGGGGCGGGTCGCTAGTAATGAATAAATATAGTATGTATGTATTAGTGCCCATAAAGTTTGTTAGTTCTCATTGAGTCATAGTCATAGCACCTAATGCATTTGTTACACCTTTCGTAACGAAAGTTTCATAATTTAAAGTTACTTGTAACTATTTTTTTCTCTTTCATTACTTGAACCTCTGAAAGCAATAAATGACTGAATAACTGAATAAGAAAGCGCAATCCAGACGGACGCCGACAAGTCCCGTAGGACGGAGCGATCTTGGTCCGCAAAGATTTTCAAAGGAAATCATGCTGGAAACAACTCCCGTGCCTTTACCATGAGTTTGCATGACCGTACTCCCTAGCGATTGCGTAAACGATTTAGTATGCCGATTCTTAGTTCTATTGCGTAACCGCCAGAGGCGCTGTCCTTTTGCCAATACAATTTTTTACGCAGACGCTAGCGAGTACGGTCATGTAAACTCATGGTAAAGGCACAGTATGATTTCCGACGTTCCGTGCGGACCAAGGTTCGACCGTCCGGCACGGCTTTAGTGACACAAAGTCGAAAATTAGAGTGAGATGGTCAGCCCATCTCTGTCTCTCACTCAAAATTATTACATTATAAGTAGTCGTCTCGTCAGTGACTATCGCTTCGATACGAATATGCAAGCGGTGAGGTGATACATTGGCAAACATAATAATTATATTTATTTTTGAGAGAACTAAATATAAAACCTACGAGTATGATAGGTAGAGTAGATCCCAATAGATTCTAATTTTATATGTAATCCATTCACTGTGTATAAGTAGGTCTTTAATAAATAAAGCTACGAATATAATAATAGACAGATGAAAAATCTATAATTATAGTAACTATAAGAGCAAATAAATATAAATTGAACAAACCATTTACATAGCATAAAAAAATACATCAAGAGCTTGAAAAAAATACAAATTAAAAACCGGCCAAGTGCGTGTCGGATCACGCACGATGAAGGGTTCCGTACCAACATCTATTACTTCACATTTAAAACCGCTATCCAGTACATTGGAACAATATGGTGACTATTTTGCAATACCTGAGCTTGATTATGGCAAAGATGAGTCACTGGTCAATGACTAGCTGTCAGTATTGTCTTGCGGAAACTTTTGTCCTCCTTTTTTTCCGAACAAAACGGGACTGCGCTACAATACGGGGATGTTTGATATTTTTATGGTACGGTTTTAAGGTATTAAATACGATTTAAATGTAAACTTCGTTCTCATGCCCATAATGACCAATAAGAGTTTATGACAGCTGGACCTTACTCGACAGTGGCGCCAACTGGTGAGCACAAAAACGGTAGCCCTCGTTCAGGAAACTCATAACTGCTTGATGTAGACATTGAAAGCCATGGGTACAGCGCCATCTATCGGCGCAGTTTGTTACTAATTTGAGCGATTGAAAAAAAAATTGAAGCAAGGTACTCTCAGCATAATTTCGTAGGATTTTACGAAACAAAAATATATGCAAAGGTAATTAAATTACAAACTTAGTATAAAAAATGTTTTTTGATGAGTAAAAATAGTAACCCTATTAGAGATTTAGTTACATTTTTTCTGTAATATTCATATTGATATTATTTATGTGCAATATGTAGTGGTGAGTACAGTTGGAATTGACATTTAGCACTATGCAATGTAATATTGTCACTATGCAAAGTAATTTTTTTATTGTTTTTAAATAATCATAAATTCTGTAGTAACACTTATCTAAACAAAATGTACTTAATTTGTATTTAAATTCGGGCATTTCAGGGTTCCTTATTTCTACGGCTAAATGGTTAAATATTTTTATAATCATACATAACATACCCAACTTACTATTACATTACCTATAAGGAGGGCTCCCATATAGCTAAAGGTAGTGTAAAAAAAATTGACCTACCCCATCGAGTGGGGTATCGTTGATTAGAACTTGTTGAGTGCATAAATAATGAATTTTAGTTTTTAAAAATATTGAGAAACAAAGGACCACTTATAATTTCTTAGAATTAATCCTATTCATCCTAGTGAAGAAGTTTGTAGAACTTTTTTAATAGAGAATGTTATGTAAATTACTTATGTCTTTTACGATAAACCGAAAAATAGGACCTTTATATATACATATATTTAAAATAATCATTTACATAACCATTCAAAATTTCAGATTGATAGCAAAAGTTTTACTAGGCTCTACTAAATAATGTCCCGCCATGTATACTCCTGTTTATTTTGATAAGTACGTATAGTGTCAAAAAACAACAAGTATTGACCTATTGAACCAAACGTTAACTTACGTGATAATAGATCTCGTTGCCATTCTTGCAATAGTGTGTCGTTAAAAATTATAAGCACAATGGCACCACCTTTTCGTTAAGTCCAAGTCACAGAATAAGTAATAGTACTATATTAGCACCAACTGACTAACGTAGCATTGCGATTACAAACTTTGTAAAACTACGTAAAATATAAAATAAATTCTACATGTTCTACAGGACATGAAAACAATGAACATCACGAACTAAATAAATTAATTAACATCTGACAAATTAACAAGACTTGATGAAATATGTTGAAGGTTGTGAAGTACTTCTGGGAATAGGATCCCCCTGAATGTTGGCATTCTTGACTTGCCATAGACATTTTAAATAAACTGTACTATTTGAGCGTCTTTTTAACACTCCCAATATACATACACTTGACAATGACATTACTATATTTCTGTCAATTTCAGTTCATTAATATAAACGTCGAACTTTGTGTTCGTCGAATCGTGTGTTTTTATACGATTTGTACCAATCGGAAACAATTTATCTCCTTGCAAGTATTGTTACTTATTTCACACACCATGTCTAATTCAAAGGACCGTGAAGAGCCCGTTGTACTCGCCCACCAGTGTTATATTAATAAGGATTACTCAGCTTCTCTCAAACACCTAGACGAATTGGAAACTCTCGCTGGTAGCAACAATAAAAGGATTCAGCATAATAAAGCTGTCGTAGAGTTCATGGCCAGTGACATGAGGAAAGTGGACAAATTCAAGAAGGCCATTACTCAACTGACTGGTGTTTCTTTCCCGGAAGTTGACACGAAAGAGACGAATTCTCCTTTCGCCTTGTACAATTATGCTGTCGTTTTGTATCATTCCCGCTACTATTATCAATGTGCTGTAGTTTTGGAGCGGTTGCTTAATTCCAAAAACGTTAAAGATACTAAATTGCATCAACAGATTGTACTGTTAATGATGGAAGCTACACTCTGCCGTCGAACTTTCAACAAAACATTGGATGTGGCTAACAATCATACTGAATTAATGAAGTCTGACAATGACATCAATAACATGTTTGAGCGGCTAGTTAGTAGAGCCAAACTTCTGCTTGGCCAAAAAGTAAAGCTAAATTTAGCAGCGGACTCCATTGAAAATATTTTCGTAATAGCCCAGCAGCATTATATCAATGGTGACATGAAAGAAGCAGCAAATACTTTGGGTCAATACAAGGCACTCAAATATAATTATGACTTAAAGACCCAGGGAGAGGACATTTGGGCAGCTATTAACAACAATCTTGGTGTTATTTACATGTCAGTCAAAAAACCCTATTTGGCTTCAAAGTATTTCCAACATGCTGTAAAAGAGCATTTTAGAGCTATGGAAAGTGAAGACAGTGAGCGTCTTATAGCTTGCAAGGACAGGCCATTGTATGTATACAATTTGGGACTAGCATTGTTGGCAGCAAACAACTCTGAAGGAGCCTTTGAATGCCTAGTGGAGACAGCCCGCCACTACCCTAACAACCCTCGGATTTGGCTTCACTTAGCTGAATGCTGCATCAAAAAATGTTGCAGTGACGAAGCCCAACAATTCACCATTAAAAAGCTTGGTAGTGGCCCACATACTAGAATACTGTTCACTAAAGATGCTAAAGATAAATATTCAACTAGTGGAGAGTCATTTGCTATACCAACATTGTCTCTAGAATTTGCAGCATTGTGTTTAAGAAATGCTATCACATTATTGCCAGAGCAGGAACCCACTATAGATGCAACACTGCCAGTGGTGCAGGCTCCTCCAGGGCCCCCTATCAGCTGGAAGCAGTGTTGTGAAGTGAAGAACTCTGTGCTGGTTCTGCAGAGCTATGTTTTATTACATATGCAGGATCCTCTATCAGCTTTAGTGAGTGCGACCGAACTACTGAACCAACCGGATGTCTCCAACAGCCATAAAGCCTGGGCTCACATTTATGCAGCTGAAGCTCTGATCAATTTAGACAGAATAACAGATGCTGTGGAGCATCTGAACCCACAAATGATCCACGAGTTAGTGTCTGTTCTTCCATACCAGATGAGGGATATGATAGCCGTTTCCGTGTGGGCCAAAGCTGCCGTATGTCACATTCTGAGAGGAGATCTTGTTACTGCAAGAAAGATTTTGTTGCAAATCAACTCCCCTAGAGTTTTACCACTTCAAATGTACTTAGAAATATGTACTGGTAATATAGAAAATTGCCATACAACTTTGAGGAAGTTGAGAAGTTTATCACAATGATTAACTTCAATAAATATTTATGAAGTGAAATAAATAAAGTTTTAATTTAGCATTAAGACAATCTTATGAATGTTGATAAATAGCACTGAATGCATTTATGGAAAGTATTATTAACATTTAATAACTTGTGAAAATGGCAAATTTAAATTGTATTACTGCAGTTATTACACTCCTGAATTTAACATCTTTAGAGAGAACGTAGCTTAGCAGCGTAGCTATACTTCCACTCGACCTTATCTATTTATGACGCACAATAAAGTGTAAATAAAGTGTAAATCTCGGACTGCTGCCATCCCGAGGGGCTACCGCGAACTGAAAACGAACGAAGTTCGAATATCTCCCTCTCTGCCGCACGAATTAGCAAGTGCGACAGAGAGGGAGATATTCTAACTTCGTTCGTTTTCGGTTCGCGGTAGCCCCTCTGAATCCCCTGCCAACGTATGCTACGCAGCAGAGCTAGGAGGGCCTCCTAGCTCTGCCAGCCCGGAGAACCTATCACGAACCGAATACAAAGTATTACGTTCTCTTACGCTCATATCAAAGAGAATATAATCACTACCTTTTGCTCATATAATATGCAAGTGTGAGTGCGACAAGAAGGCAGAGATTTCGGTTCGTGGTAGGCCATTGGATTTTGGCTTGCTGACTGCTGGTAGTTAATGGGATAAGACGAAACGAAATAAATGGTTTTAATAATTAATAAAATTGGCCTTAATTTGATATGTCTTAATATTTATTTTTAACTTCCACTTATGCCTCCACGAGTGTTGGGCTACCGAATTACGATTTAATACGACTGGTAACACCAGAAAAGTGTTAGTGTTGTTCTGTCAAAAATGACAAGTTGTGAACAGTGGTGACAACTTAGGGGTTTTACCCCTAAATTTAGGGGGAGAGAATGAAAACAGGGGCAATTCTAGGGGTAAAAATTGTTTAGGGGTATTTTTAGGGGTCCTGACAATACCTGCAATTAAATAGAACAAAGCCTGCGTAATCTGGAACGCACGAAACGAAACGAACATAAACAAATATCACGCAAGTATAGCAAAGCCATTTGTTCAAACTTCACATCGTACGGTTCGTCCGTCCCTCTCACTCAAATAGTGAATAACAGGACAGTAAGAGAGATGGCACGATACGTTAGACTGTTCGGCGCCGGTATTCTAAAATCCTTACTAACGAAAATTTTGTATCTGCATCTCTTTCGCTCGAATTAGCAAGTGCGATAGAAACAGGGATACGAAATTTTCGTTAGTTTAGTTCAGTTCGGCGTTCAGAATATCGGCGCTGTCATGGCGTCGTCAGCGTCTCAGCGCAGCGTCGTCTTGTCTTCTTTTGGTTGTGTCCATTACTTGTTTAGAAATTATTCCGTTTAAAAAAATATATAAGAAAAGAAGTGATTAGTGTTGACGATGCCGAAAGAAAATGATAAAAAGTATCAGCAGAAATATACAAAATTATGGGAGGCAGATCCCGCATTAAGAGGTTAGTATATTGTATTTAATTTCTGTTTTCATAGTTACATTTTTATCCGCAGCTAATTTTATTAAAATTATCTACACAGGATCAGGATGTCGGATATCGATGTCCTGGCAAGTGCTCAATCAGCTCAAATGCATACCCAATGTAACGATGATAACTTTAAAGCGAAAGCGATACGGATCATACGAAATATACGGATGTTTTTTTCCAATTTCCGCCATAAAATAAAGTACGTATCAACTATGATAACTGGACTGTGAATCAAGGTATGGTGTTATTGGTGTTGTGTTGGCGTGTTTCGTTCGTGTCGGGTGATAAAATTTATATGTATATTATGGTGGTTGGTCGCACTGTCTGTTTTTGTTCTTGTTGCATAAAATATATAATGTTTGAATTTTTGAGCATAGATAACCTAATACATTGCATGTAATTATAACCTTGCAACAAGTCCTACTCTGTTACTAATTGCCAGATTTATACTAAAATGGCAGTTTGATTGTGAATGGCAGTATTATCATAATCTAACTGAGGATCTAACGGGAACCATTGGATTGCATCAAACTGTCATTCTCGTATCCGGGGATTAAAAATACATAACCCGGCCAAGTAAAGTGAGGCTGATTCAGAAGAAAAGCTACTACACTTTTTTTTGCCTATTTGGTTTGGTCGGTTTATTGGTGTTGCCACTACTAAATAAAGGTTACTATAATGGGGTGTCTGTGTGTACTAAATGAGTTGATGTACGTGTATTATTTATTCATGTGTTTAATAACTTTACTGCACAATAAAATTGCGGACTGAATGCCGAAAGCACTGCTAGATAATAGCAGTCAACCACTGGGCTAAAAAGAAACATTTATTGTGTGATATATCGGCCGAGTAAGCAGTCAAGCTATTAATATGTATGAAAGAAACGATAAATTTTGCACAGCTTAGTCGACGAATACGATAAAAAATGCATAATTTCTAATTTTGTATTTTTTTTTTTTCAGATTGGCTTACACCTGACCCAACTAGCGATATTTATGCTACCTGTAAATACTGTCGTGTAACTTTAAAAGCGCATAAAAAAGCTCTTTTAGATCATGGAAAAACCGGTAAACATTTAAAATCGGTAGTATTGAGTCAGACAGCAAAATCATGCCAAAAAATAACAACTGTTATTAAGCCAATCTTATCGGAAGCAACAAAAGTAGCTGAATTAAAAATTGCCGCCTTCATCGCAGAACATACATCACTATTAACTGTTGATCATTTGATGTTAGTTGTTCCTCAGTTAGATCCTGAGTCAGATATATTGAAGAGTTTAAAACTTCATCGCACCAAGTGTTCCATGTTAATTAAGAATGTGCTAGGCCCATGTATGCTTAATGATTTACTTCAAGAGATTGGCGCTACTCCATTTTCGTTGATAATAGATGAGAGTACTGATTTATCAACACAGAAGATATTATGTGTTATGATTCGATTTTTTTCTATCAAGAAAAAACAAGTTGTATCAACTTTTTACAGACTAATACAATTAGTGAATTGTGACGCAATAAGTGTTTACAACGCAATTAAGGCTCAACTAAAAGAAGATGGTTTAGATTATAAAAATATGGTTGGGATTGGCGCTGACGGCGCAAGTGTAATGGTCGGCAAACACAATTCGGTCACTGCATTGTTTAAAAGAGATTTAGGAGATTTAATTGTAGTGAAGTGTGTGTGTCACTCTTTACATTTGTGCGCGGAGAAAGCTGCAGAGGAACTACCTCGTCAATTGGAGTTCCTAGTTCGAGAAACACACAATTGGTTTTCCTACAGCACCAAACGCTTGGAACAATATAGAGACTTGTATGAAAGTATAAACGAAGGAAATCGAAACCCAAATAAAATTCAAGGGCTAAGCGGCACTCGGTGGCTTGCGCGTTATGCGGCTATTGACACTATTTTAAAACAGTGGGATGAATTGCAATTGCTTTTTTCTTTAGCGCAAACCCAAGATAAATGTTTTATGGCTGAGCAATTGTATGACATAATGAGACGACCTGCGTTTAAGGCATACTTGATTTTTTTGAGAGACGAATTAAAACATGTTACTCAAATAAACATGCTCTTTCAAAGCGAGCACTGCGAACCAACTAAATTATTAGAAGACTTGTTTCTGTTATACAAGAAAATACTGCAAAAACTGGTTGTACCATCTCAGATGCAGAAAATACATGAAAGTGAATTAGCTGAATTCAATTTTCAGTCTTACTTAATGCATACAGCATCTTTAAATCTAGGATATGACTTTGAAGAAGTCGGCAAAAATCTGGTAGAAAAAGATTTGTTAGATGTAAAGGAGAGGTGCAAAAAATTTCTGTGCACTTTGGCTATGGAGATGCAAAAAAGATTGCCAGAAAATTTGTCTATCCTGAAAATGATTACTGTTCTCAAACCCGAAGTTGCAACATCACAAGTAAAACCTAGTTTAAGTAATATTTTACAGAGATTCCACCGAAGTTCTGTATACGGGAATAAAAATGACATTGAAGCAGAATGGAACCAACTACAAAACAAACTATGGACAAACGCGTCTGGGTCATCTGCTGAATTTTATGCTGAAGTATACAATGACTGCGACGCGGGGAATTGCAAACGCTTTGAAAATATTTCTAAATTTGCAATGGCGTTATTGACGCTGCCTGTATCCAACGCATCAGTAGAACGTGCTTTCTCCACTTACGCAATTATAAAAAATAAGCTGCGAAACCGGTTATCACTAAAAATGTGTCAAAACATCATGATGGTCCGATTTTCCCTGCAGCGAGAATATAAATCATGTGTAAATTTCTCACCAACGAGCAACATGATAAAAAACTTCAACGTGCGAATGTACGAATACAACAAAAAATCGTCAAATGACGAAGACGATCACGATGACGATACAGTGCTCGAAATAATTAACAATATTGTATGTTAATTATTTCAAGCACTGTTACTCAAACCTAACACTTTCGTTCCGGTTGATTTATTTTTAATAAAATTGCAATTTCAATATGTATGTTATTTTATGAGTTTATTATTTTACGAAAAATCAATTACGACAGAAACGAAACGCCAGAATAGGTTAAAAAGACCTTTATCTACAACCATATAGTAAATCCTCTTTAATGACTTCGAGAACCATAGGTTACGACCCACTTTACTCTACAGTCTCATAATATTTATCGAAAACGATATCATTATGAAATTTCATACAAAATAATAACACCGCTCGCACTCCTGCCGCCCCCATGGCCGCCGCCAGCGCGTGGGCGGCGGCGGCGCGCGCGGCCCCGGGGGAGATGCATGTACAAATTGTACATGAAAGAGCATTTAATATATGGATGTAGATAAAGTAGTGTATGTAACTGCACATAATTAGGCATTAAAACACTCGTGTGATCCTATTTTGAAACTCGTTTCGCTCGTTTCAAAAACACACTCGAGTTTTAATGCCCTTCATTATGTATAGTCACATAAACTACTATTATAACCTTCCCCCTTTACCGTACTAGTTTTATGACGAACTCTTTTACTGCTGAAGCAGTTCGGCTTTGGAATGCCCTACCGCTTCCCATCAGGCAAGCACAAAGCAAACTCTCATTCAAGCACATGTTGCGCAAGCATTTCTCCGATCAGCTATGTGATTAACCATCAGCATAATGTTTCACACATGGTACAAATTGTAGTATAAGTATGTATATTGTATATATAATATTTGTGTATGTCTATGCATATGTATATATTTATATTGTATATCATTTCGTCTGTATAATAACTTGTCTCATATATTAATAGATTTTATAAAAGGCCCTGCACCACACACCAACGTTTCTGTTTAGTCCTCTGGTTGACTGGTAGAGAATGCCTCATGGCATTAAGTCCGCCATTTGTACTTTTACTTCTGTATTTTGTTCAATAAAGTTTAAATAAATAAACCTTTCATAGCTGCGTGCGTCTCTGTAGGCCTTGGGCACTACAATACTTTAAAAGTAGTAGTAGTAGTAGTAATATTCTTTATTGCACCAGTAATAAAGGCAGTAAAAATTAGAAACTTAATTTTAACTTCATAAAAAAGGAAATTAGGAAAAAAATATTTACTTAGGGGTTTTTAGGGGGATTTGAAAAAATACTTAGGGGTAAAATTGGGCATGGGTTGGCAACACTGGTTGTGAATCTGCGCGAAAACAAATCAAATCAAATCGATGGGTAAAAACGCAACCTGCGACACCGTCGGTTTATTTCGCCAAAAAATATGGAATCTCTAACATAAACGGAACAAATCCATGACCGTCAATTGACGACAAGGTTCTATAATATTGTAAGCAATCATGTGACGTAATGTATGTTATTTTTATTAACAAACATTTCGCAAGTGGGTAGTCAACTAGTCATGTCTCGACGCTCCTTGTTTCTGCTCGCGGCGACGCTAATGCTCCTACATTTTACAATTATCGTGTTCATGCTGAGTCCTTTACACGGAGCTCGGCGGACGTACTATGCGAGTGGCTACCACCGGTACTCGCTACACGGGGGGCCTAGCGTGGCTTGGTGCAAGGATCTGCGCTTCAAGCCTCTTGGCCCCGTTGTGGCCCTGGTTTCTCATCCCGGCAGCGGTAACACATGGCTACGCTATCTATTACAGCAGGTTACAGGTAAATTTATCTATTTAAGAACTAAACTGAATATTGTTGTGATTCATAATCATAATAGTTGTCTAACAGACAGAAATGCATGATCCAAACCTTAATAGCGTAAAGATTCATGTATAATATTTTCATTGTATCTAGTTAACACAGTTCTTACAGGAAAGCATATAAAGAAAATTTATTTAATGTCTAGGTGAAATATTTTCCATTATTATTATTTTCCTTATCTCCTATTTGGTAATACCATGTAGGTACGTATACAGTTTCGACATGTTTACTTTTTTTCAATTCTTTTTTGTTGTTTTCCACTCAGATTTACTTAAGTAGTATTGTTGTGATAAGGAAAAAATGACTGACTTGCCGAGTTTTTTTCGGCATTTCTTATCGGCAGTTGTCTCTTGAGAAAAGCTAGTAATTTTTGCCATTGTGGCCTACTTGTAGAATAAAGTTCATTTATTTCATTTAAATGAAACATTGTTTATTAACAAGAACTCTCGAATATAATTTTTTAAAAAAAAGAACATGTTTGAAATAAGACTCGACAATGAATCTAGGAAAAGTTGCATGAGTTTAAAATATTTATTTTCTTGTCAATCCTATAATAAAGTGAAATTTACCAAAGTAGCTTGCCTTTATCCTGTAATTAACCTTTCGCAATTCATATTATAAACAACACAATTTTCGACACTGTTTTTCAATATATTTGTTGCATACATTTTTATTTGCTGTAGAAGTCCTAATGGTCCTTGAAGTCATGAGATGTTTAGTAAAGGATTACTACCTTTTACATAAACTGTTATTTATTTATCATACCTAATTTATAGGTATCATGACTGGTTCCATTTACATGGACTACGGTCTCAGAACACATGGGTTCCCGGCGGAGAATGTAACGGATGGCACAGTTCTGGTTGTAAAGACACATGAAGCACCTCCCCTGGCTACCGACAAATTCCAGGCAGCTGTACTCTTGATTAGACACCCAAAAGATGCTATTTTGGTAAGGAATTCCATAGTTAAGCTGTATATTATATGGCACCAGTTTTTGGCCACAACTTCATGTGTACCTATGTTGTAACTTATGTTTTTATTACATGATTTAGAAACAAGAGATACTGTTAGTGTGCATTAGGGGTCCATCCAGAAACTAGGTTTATAAGCCGAAAACTTTTCTTAAGTGTAAACAAAATTTCGTATGACCCGATTAGGTACTGTTATCACAAAGGAACAAGACTGTCATCACAAAGTGAACAAGACTGTCTATTGTTTACGTAACCAAAAATTAATTGACAACCATAATGCTGGTTACTGTTTACAATGACCATTAAAAATTATATTGACGGTTTTTTTAGAAGGAATTTAGATGATAGTGACAGTAATATAAATATATGCATATAGCTATTCTGTTAGTATATATAGTTCACAATGCATAAGCCACAGTTTTGGCTCACTTTCATACTACTATTCTGTTAGTTTGTTATTTATTTTTAATTATACTCACCACTATTTGTTTTTTGTTTGTTTGTTTTGCTTCAGTGCTTGGTAAGCTGTTGAGTGTTGACATCTTGCTCATAACAATCTACTTGCTTCATATTACATGTTTGTCTGCTGTATATTGTGATGGTAAATATTTCTTATGTTGTACATTTCTTTATAATACAAGGCATTCAGCTGCTAGGAGATTTAGAGCTACGGAGATGAATACTATGGACATTTTCTCACTGTACACCACACGAAGTTATACAACAGTGGGTATAGGTACAAATTGCACTGCGCCTTTGCAAAGCAGTACAAAGTTCTAAAACTTTCGATATATCGCCCAATGCCGCAGAGTACGGTGTTGTGTATTATTCTTTCTTTGACCGTATTTCTATGAATATGTTATTAGATTTTGGACCTTATTGTATGACCGGTAAAATAGCTTTTTAAACGAATTAAACGTTTAATCAAATGATTTCCAGTATAAAAACCTACCTTACTGATAGCTTCTCACGAAAACTTTGCACTATAACTCTATTATCAAATGTCTGTCTTTAAAAACTTAGCCATTTTCGATTTTCAGGCAGAATACAATAGATTACACAAAGGTCATATTGGAACTGCCCCAAAATCAGCGTTCAAAAAAAAAACACACGAACACAGGACAACGGGTAAGATTTTCTGGTCATTATTAGTCTGTAACATTTGATTTACCCACAACTTGTGTGTACCAACAGGTAAATCTATAATAGGTATTTAATGGTTGGTATAGGTACTAACAAAATTAAGCACCTCACTTAAATAACGGTTTTTTGAGACTTGATCATGTCGTTCAGACAGGGCTAACCTATTTTTTTTTTAACATGACTGTGGCTTTGTAGGCCGGGCTCAATAAAGCGATAGGAGTGCGCGGTCGGAGCGTAGCCTGGGGAAAATCCAGGGCAAAACATCCGACACGACCACGCGTGTGGTTTGGAATGGGCTAGCCTAGCTTGCACTCTTGTAGTTACGGAGACATTGGGCTGTCTCCAGATATATGACTACTTTGAGTGGTCATAACTGAACGATACAATGGAAAATTTCGAAGAATATTACGTTAAGTTAAATTATTGACAGATTATATTCGTGTTTAGTTCTAGATGAGTTAAAGCCCTGGCACCTTCTGGGATTCGAGTTGCGCACAGTCATTTAACAAACCCAGAACGAGATGGTAGTCGCTACTGTAGAAACTGGCTCACTAAATCTGTATTCACACCAACACCGGTCTTTAGGTCGGGTGAAGTAAGGATTCTGGATACTTTCTGTCCAAACCTTTACCTTTAGCCAACATAATGATGATAATAAAAGTCTAGGAGCATGAAGATGATGACGGTTTTTCGCAGACTGGGTGAAGTTCGTTTCATACCAGTTGACGGCTTGGGAGTCGCTGCACGAGTTGTGGTTGACGCGCTTCCCGGGCCGCACGCTGGTTGTGCTCTATGAGACCCTGGTACGAGACACCAGGCCGACACTGCAGGGGATACTGGATTTCCTCAACTATACCATCACTAAGGCGAGTTCTTTGACATTTATGACTACTTAGGGCTTGCAATTCTTCCAATGTTACGAGTAGTGAACACTTGAGAATTCACAGCGGTCTAATGTACAATACCTACCTTCGTATTGGAATATAATAAACGGGTCACGCACGTCTTCAAGGTCGAGTATAGCTCGACATATTTCGGACCAATATGTGGCCCTTAATCAGTGCGAGACGCGCGGCCTGCGCGGCTAGTTCTCATGATTAAGGGCCACGCATTGGTCCGAAACATGTCGAGCTATACTAGACCTTGAAGACTTGAGTGACCCATTTATTATATTTCAATATGTTTGAAACTCGCGGGAGTCCCATATTTAAAATACCTACCTTCATTATTATACATTCTTTGCAATGGCTGATATTACAACAGAAGCTGTTTTTGATGGAATATAGGTATGAGTTATGTTAACGGTTTTGTAAAATTTTTATTCTCGTTACTAGGACGACATGAGTTGCGCGCTGGCCAACCGCGAAGGCATCTACCGGCGCCGGAAGAAACTGCACGACTTCGACCCATTTACCGCAGATATGTACCTCGCACTAGATAAGGCGCGGGACCGCGTCCACGACATGATCACCGACTACAACCGCCGACACAATCTGACAAGTCAATCCAGCCTGGAGAACGTTGCGAGAAGAGTAATAATGTAGCTGTAAGAGGAACAAAGAACATTTGATGATTAAATTCGTCGCAAATTATCGGACTCGGTATGGATGGATCTGTTTAATTGGTCATAATTCCTTGTTATTGTCGGCGTTTGTGAAGATGAGGGTGAGCATCCACCAGAAATGTGCTCAGCAGTGTGTCAAGCATGGGAAAACACAGCATAGCACATTTCTTCTGGACACTCACTCTGTGCGCGTTACGGGCTGTAAGGTCTTATAATTAATTATACATATGTGTTGCGAGTCAACTATTTGAAGAAACTATGACAGGGCTAACAGAAAGTCGATAAATAAAATATGAATGTTTGGCTAGCTAGAGCCTTGATTCTTTACGGGTAAATAACTTCTGTTAATACGCATAATACTTCCGTTTTACTTAATTAAGCCTAATGAAGGCTACCGCGTATTAATTCGCCGCTAGAGGCGCTATTGTGATGTCAGTCCTCCGAAATGTCAAATCTCATAGTTTGTGGGTGCGCTACACAGGTTAATAACTAATTAGAATAATATTGTGACTACTTTGCGAAACCTGAGATAGGTTATGGCTAATATGAGTTACGTTACGGATTAACGAATCTCAGTCCTTTGAGACAATTTTATCGTTCGTAAACTTATGTTATGTCTTACTTTTTACCGAATAAAACGGGACTGCGCTACGATACGGGATGTTCGATATTTTTACGGTAGGTACGGTTTTAATTATGTATTAAATACGATTACATCGTAAACTTTGACTTCACGCGCATAATAACCAATAAGAAACTTTGAGAGCTGGACTTGGCGCGCAGTGGCGCCAACTGATGAGCACAAAAACGGTAGCCCTCATTCTGGTTTTGCTAGTCATTTTAACCAAAGTAAATTTATTAATAGGTGTTATTATTAATTCTATTGTCCAAGCGTTAGCTATGGTGGCACCCATAGTTCTGCTTCCATGACAGACTTCCTAGTTTTTATAGTTTTATAATTTTCGCACAACTTTACTAGATTTTCTCGTATGTATACATGTACTAAGTAATTTAAGATGAAAAAGTATTCGTAAACGAATTATGTGTTTTTAAAACATTGTTTAATGCAATGGGCTTTCTATTTGACGCCACTTGCTTGCTAGAAAGTGCTTTATTCGTATCTATCATGTGGTCACATTTGTCATGTTTTAAACAACATGTCACCTGATAGATGTCATGACGTATTTATAGGCGTTGTGGATTTGAAATTTCGACCCAAGACACGACCCCTGTGATCGCTAGTCGCACACCTAACTACTGGGCCATCACTGTGTATTTGTTATTTATTTAATTAACAACGTGTCTTTGTAAACACATTACAATAAAACTAATTAGTAATAGGGTCCCATTTTACCCTTTGGGTACGGAACCCTAAAAACTACCTATAAATAAAAAACATCTTCTAAATCAGTGCCGATGGGCAGTGTGCCCAGAAGGCTGGCCGCATTGCCACGTTGTATAGCGACACTAATACGTTGTGCAAAATATTGGTCACCTGTGGTTTCGATCAGGCGTGCCGCTAAATCTTTGTAAATGCAGCGCGCGCTGGTCCCCACGGCCCCAGTCTCGACTCCAAATGCCTCAAATATGTGGGTGACGTATTTACGACGTTCGAGGTAGTTTAGTTTCGTTTTTTTACCACTGTGTAGTTATATTTATATTATAACTTTGTAATACACATTTATATCAATATTTACTTGTTTTATAGCCACATAGTTATACTTCATCCTTATTATTTTTTTATTATTTTGACATAAAGATTTGTTTAACATGACTCTTCCATTTACAGGTTTAAGTACTTAAATAGATCAAATCACATCTTAGAATATTTTTATTCACTATACTAATGTACTTTTTACATAATTTTGTATTAAGCAGCACCGCTGCTAGTAAGTTTTTTTTATTTCTAAATTTGTACCTTTTATTTATTAATAGTCGTTAAATTAAGCTGATTGTTGTGAATTCAATGTGCTGTTTTCCTTTTAGCTATATGTAAGTCAATTGAACATCAACGAATCTTGTCGAAAGTTCAAATTTTGGGCCCAAAACCTAAAGCCGCATCCACACGTTCTTCCATGACCACGACAGTCATGCGAACTCTATGCAGAGCTCGGAAAGGGTGTGTTATTAATATGGATAATTCCCTCCTTAAATAAATATGATAACAAAACCAATACATTCCGTAGATTCTAATTCACTTGTGTTCGTTTTTTTGACGACGTAAAGCTCGTAGTAGGAAGGCACCCTAAACAAAGTCATTCCATTAGTAATTAAACTACACGTTGAGGAACTACCATTCAATGGCAGAGTATGTCCATGTTATGCAAACTCTTGAAACAAGTGGCTGTGCCTTTCCGAGCTCTGGCTGTAGGACAGTGCGAAATCGAGAGGTAGACGAGGTTTTTTCTCTACTCTATAGTTTAAAAGACTACCCCATTACCTACCACACAAGACCGTGCGGATGTGGCTTACCTAAACAACGCTACAGCTAAGAGCGACTGAAATTATTTGAACCAGATACACCATTACTCATTCTGAATGTGTGTACAATTTGTTAACTTACATTCGGGTTTGAGGTATAAATAAACGATGACTAGAAAATTGCCTATACGTCTGAATTACGAAGGGCTTTGTGTCTTAAAGCTTGAGTTAAAATCGATTTGTTCATACCAATCGGAATCCATTTCGAACTAATTGTGTTCCGTGTGATTTAGACGTATCCGCCTGACTTCATGCCAATTTGAACATTAATCGCTCGCTCGTCGCTCTTAGCTCTACCTTTTACTTTACTGCACTTGGTTATGACATGCACGGTTATGTTAGATTTAAGTGTAGTCTTTAATGCATTATGAGCGCCTAGTCAACAATTCAACACTTCATAGTAAACTTCCTTAGAAACAATGTTGCAAGATTGTTTTGCAACAATGTTGTCTTAAGGGAGCAAAATTATAGGCTTATATTTACGGCGAGGGCGATACCTATGTTGAATCCTGCGTGAAACGAAAGACTACTCTGCAATACCCTGCGTAGCGAGAGGTTCTAAAGTAGACTCTTAGAGCGTAACGAGGGATTCAAGTATTTACGCCCAAGACTTAAATAATTATGGTACCGAGTGGCACATACTGCTTTTCACACATGCTACTCATATTCAGAAAAGAGAGAGGGAATAAAGGTACAATTCTGATTGCTCATTTTTGGGCTACAATGACTTCTGAATAGCAGATGTGAAAACTATTTTAATGTTGACAGTACTTATGTGTGCAACTCATATTTATTAAATCCACATTGTTATTTACAAAAGTTTAATATTATTATGCGAATGGCTTAAAAATAACTTGTATTAATACCAGTATTGAATGTAAACTGAAAAGAGACAAAGACTACGTTGGCGATAAATCAATGGGTTTTGTAGGTGGAGACAATTAAGTATTATAGGGTATGAGTATTCTTTTCTTATACTCGTGTCTAATAATTATTATTTTGCCTATAGCCAGTATAGTTTAATGACAATAATTTATTTTCAAATGCCAAAGTTTTAAAAGCAATTAGTCAATTTTGTGTTAACTAATAAGTATTATCCTAACGAATTATTGTTGTTGTGTAAATATCTGGGGTATAATATGTATAAAATAGTTATAGTATGAATTATTTGAGGTGCAATTTTTAACCCATATCCTGCCATAGTACGATCATCGACCACATACGTGTCAATATAATTTTAATAGTTCTCCGATTTACGGTTCAAATAAATGAATTAATTAAAATTAGATAGCATTTTTAAAAAGGGGCTGGACTTGAATGGCGATTTCTAGTCCAGCCCTTTTATAAGAAATTTTGCGCCTACGCCCAGGAAATAGTGAAAAGTATATTTTGAATACATATTTTGTCATCTTTTATAATCTAAAGTAGCGACACCGTTATATTCACACTTGCCGATTGATTATTGTTAAATTATTATTATTCTGTTTTTATATTATTTTGATATTTACATTTGTATTCTGACATTTTGTCGTTACTTATATTATTAATTTGCTTTGATATTTGACATTAGCTTAGAATACTCAAGTTTTTTGCCAATACTATGTACTTATTTATTTGACAAGGATAACGGAGATTGGACCACCTCATCTCAAAAAATAAAATGTGCAGAGCCATGAAACCATGAAAATTGAAGTTCTGATCACTGCGTCTCAAACGCACTTATAATACTCGAACGAAAAAGAAGCAGACAACGCACTTTGATATTTGAATTTCGTGGAAAGTCCCGACGTTAGCGGTCAATTTGAGATATAAAATTCGTATTAAATAAATTGCATCTCACATAATTTTCACTATATCTTCATGAATTGGTTAAATCATTGTAATGCTGCAAACGGATCGATATTAGTAAACTGCTCCAGGACTTTTACGTCCATGAAACGAAGTTGTAATCAAAAACCCCTTTACGCATGTGAAAGCATAATGCATTTTATTTACCGTTACATAGTTTTAAGATGCAAATGTTTGTTCCTCTACAATAAATCCCTTTTTATGTATTATTCGAGTTTTTTTTAAAATATGCACTATAAGCGTACGGCCTACTGCGATATAAATCTAGAACACCAGGGGAAGAGGTGTTGTGGGCTGTTTAATTTTATAATTGGGTAACCATTTCAATACCATGTCAAATACAAAAGCTGTTACATGCCATGTCAAACGCGAAGGTGTACTTTATAGGTTCATGTAGGTTGATATCGCACTGCATGCCGTGACGGATATATCTGCCGTTGGCGTTAGGAAGGTCAAACCAGCCTGACATTTAAAAAAAATAGTATTTTACTGATGAACATCAGCAACTTCTTATGAAACGTCAAAAGCTTTCGGTTGATATGTTTGAAGTAGTTTGTAGGGAAATATGACTTAATGACGTGAAAATTCTCTATAGTCGAACTGCGTCCTTTTTTAGGGTTCCGTAACTGTTTAACTTCACAGCAAAA
The DNA here is from genome assembly GCA_963556455.1 of Epiblema foenella. Classification (NCBI taxonomy): domain Eukaryota; kingdom Metazoa; phylum Arthropoda; class Insecta; order Lepidoptera; family Tortricidae; genus Epiblema; species Epiblema foenella. The sequence continues at coordinate 5,941,078 of OY747100.1, forward strand.
GGTAAAGGTTTTACTTTTAAATGTGTGTATGTGTAGTAGGCACGGAACCCTTCATCGTGCGTGGTCCGACGCGGACTTGGCCGGTTTTATCATCTTGTATTTAAAAATCTTTGAAATAACTAAGTAAATAGATTGAAATTTGATGTTTTCCAAGTATTTTTGTTTATTAGTAAATGTAAAAATAATATTTTATTACTGTTGTTTAATACTGTATTACTTACAGTAAGCAAATAATGGACAAGCGTCTAACCACGATAGAGCACCTGAGGCTGGTCCAGAAAATGGGCTTTCAGGTTTAGTAGAAGTCCCTTGGTTTTCGAGATAATCGAACTTTTCCATTTTCTTAATAATTGCTACCTTTTTTCACTTTAACGACCGGCCGGCCGTCGAGGCCATAAATGAAGAGATATTCTCGTTCTGTTTGTTGCTAAATATTGTATAATAGTTATGATAACAGACAAATATTAGAACTATAGGGTATCCAGGACTCATTATAAATAATAGGCTTTCATGAATAACTCTACATTTGGCTCTACAATTTTCAACAGGTTTGATCGCCCGTGAACAAAAATTGTATGGAAACTATGGCGATCAACTTTTTAAGACATAGTTCATCTAATACTGATTCTAAAATGCTAATTACATCTTTGTATATGAAGATATTGCTATTAATATTCATTAAGAGGGAAATTTAACCAAAAAATCATACCATTGACAATTAACTTGGTATATAATTAGATTACTTGGAACTACACGTTCCAAAACATGTCTCTTATTAAAAATAACACCTAATTACTACAAAGAAATGGGTTGCTGACTATTGATTTGCTACTATCTGAGTCAACGAAAAAAGTTGATAATGAAAAACCGAGATAACTTTATGTAGGACCTTGTCTCTTCTAGCTGTCAACACAACCATCATCAATTCAATAAGGATAGGCGGCAACGGGCTTGGAAATCCTCTGGAGTAGCAAGCGTCCATAGGCTACGGTGTTTGCTTACCATCAGGCAGGCTGTAAGCTTGTTTACCACCGTCGTTGTATTTTTTATTAAAAGAATGTATGTTGAGGTAAAGTTCGATTATCACGAAAACCAGGGACTTTTACTAAACCTGAAAGTCTATTTTCTGGACCTGCCTCAGGTGCTCTATCGGTGGTTAGAAGCTTGTCCATTATTTACTGGACACCCTGTATAAATACATACACACAATATTGGGTATATCAAAAAAATTCCGTCGTATACATATAGTTAAATAAGTAAAAAACTGTGTAAAACTAAATAATGCTTTATTTCACATTGTGTCAATATTCATTGGTCACAAACAAGTTTTGCACTTCGACATTGGAACTTATACTCCGATTTCGCGTTACAATAATTATAAAATATATGCAGTTAACAACAAAACCCGCCCAGCGGCGGGGACCCGCGAGTCTCTTGGCAGCTGGCCTGTTTATAACAGACTCCAAATAGTACATTACACACCTAGGGCGGCAAATATATTATAAGCCCATAAACTTCATTTCACATGTATGCTCTTCATAACCGCCCGGAGTGTGCGCCTAATATTACATCCCTAGGCCAAAAAGCGGTCTTGCCCGGGTAGCGGGCGGTAAATTCTACTTACGGCACAGGTAGCGTAAATACAGTAACACTGAATGTAAGTTGCAATTAAGTAGGACTTCATTAGTTAATTTCATTGTTTAATTCATGGATTATTTGATTCGGGACCAAGAGGCTCGGCGGGGAAGGAGTGTGTTACACCCAAAGCAATATAATTTGCATTATGATTATTATATACATGGATATTTCGCGTTCAGTGTACGAAAAGGTCTACACAGTCGATGGGGAGAATACTATACAGTCAGAAGGATTTCTAAGATACCTGGCATACTGCATTCGTTGAAAGTCTATCTTTCATAGTTACATGAGTTTTGTATGAAAGACACACGTGACTTTTGTAAAAATTGCTACAGATTAGAATAATAATTGTATTTATCAATAAAATTGTACTGAAAGCCTTATAATAACATTCAGAATCGATGAGCCATTAAATTAAAATATTTATACGTAAATGCGAAGACCCGTTCGCAACTGTCGCAAAAATCAACGATCACGCACCGCAAGGGTTACAATAATCACCAGTAGAATTTATCCTCTAACAACATGTATAAACTCTTAATCATTATACAAAATTATCATAAATATCACAAATAAAATACAAAGCTAATGATCGATGGAGGAGAGCTATCAGCAACAGTTTGTTAAAGTTTCGTACAGATTGGGGTATGAAGTGCCTGGTCGCGCGGCTCTGGCCGATTGTGGACTTCATTACATTTACAACAAGGGTTCTTTCCGGCGAACCGCGCTCATATGGGTTACATATTGCAGGCAAACTATAAACATCGATACGTAGTCTAGACGCGAAACGCGCGCCGAGCAAACTGACATCTGTCTTGTTTTATACAACGCGATTTTCTTATTCTATCTCAGTCAGCTACCAGTTGGCACGGTCGCGAGCCGACTGTGAAACAAAACCTTACTATATAAATAATATTTATAAAACAAATTGAAACGCTATATTACAAAATAAAAGAACAAAAACAGTTATTTATACAAAACAATAATGTCGCTCTTCTGCTCTGGCTAGATGGATGCTTGTTAGTAGACTGCCTTAACCAATCGGACCGATTATCTAATGGAGTCTTTTACAATAAATATGATAGTAGAAAAAAAAACGTAAAACATCGTACAAAATCAGCCTTCGCGTATTCATTCCTTCACTATACCATTTTCTAACTATCCTACTCGCACCCCACGCTCGGCAGACTAGATGTAGCTCTGACAACTGTTCCGGAATCGGACGCTGAACGCTGTTATTGCAACGCAATAGAGTTCAGATAAAATCGCACTCATCGTTATAACATGACATGTCATGGCGATAATGATGTAGTACAAAATTCTTTACACAAATTCAATAAATGAAATAGTATTAGAGTTGGAGTTACCATCGAAGCGGACTGACTAGTATACAGGAGTTTAACTGTTTAGATGCTGCGGCCTGCATATATTTGAACATATATGAATCTCATTTAGGTAGGTGTCGGACTGTGGAACTATGAGGAACAGTTTAAACAGCCTTTGACCAACATTCGAACCACTAAAATATCGCGTCACACGACACCGCTAATGTAATCGCATTTCTAATTCACATTTAACAAGACAGTATATTATATTTTCACTAATTTGTAGCATTTCGTAACCAGCATGGGATCTTCTTACACATTTCTTGAGCCACACGATTCAACCTCGATTAGAATTCCGCTAGAATAGTCCATGAGCAGTTAAAACAATCTTCATAGGTATAGTATTTTCATTTCCCTCGCTCCTACACTATCTTTTGTTAAAATGAGAGATTTCACCCTAACTAGAAGACTGTTCTAAGAACTCAGGGACAATGTCCAAATCAATGTTCAAGTTATCAATCAAAATGTTCGAGATCTTTTCCCAGTTCAAAAACGTCCATTAAATCTAATGCAATTTTATCTCATAATAGATATAGCAAGAGTCTTGATTACATTATGGTTAAATAAAGTTTTCGGATCCGATATTCACAATCTCAGAAAGCAAGAATACCAGGAGGCCATAAACGTGAGAGATCGATTACAATAGCGGTTCGTTTAGGAACAGACGGGGAAGTGTGGGGGCGGGGCGGCGGTCACCACAACGCGCGGCAGCGCCGGCACACGTGCCGTGGGTTATTTCCCTTTCTCTCGCTCCAACACGTTTTATGTCAAAATGAGAGATTTCACCCGAACCAGACGACTGTTCTAAGAACTCACGGACAATGTTCAAGTCATCAATCAAAATGTTTGAGATATTTTCCCAGTTCATATACGTCCACTAAATCTAATGCCATTTTATATCATTATAATAGATTCAAGCGTCTTGATGATACATTATGGTTAATGAACGTTTCAGAATCCGACATCCATAATTTCATAAAGCACGAGTACCAGGAGGGCATAAACGTGTGAGAATCGATTACAATAGCGGTTCGTTCAGGGGCGGACGGGGAGGTGTGGGGGGCGGGGCGGCGGTCACCGCAGCGCGCGGCAGCGCCGGCACACGCGGACCGCGCCACAGGCGCCCCACGGCGACATCTCCGAGCACGAGCCGCAGAATATGCCGCCGCATCTTCTGCAAAAATAACACAATTTCAGAATACGATACTTTAGAAATGTCTGTAGGTCTCAGATTGGTAATGTTGTACATACCTGCAGTGGTGCCGTCTCCTCGCCAGCCAGAAGTGGTTCCGGCAATACTGGCAGCGCGGCGCAGCGCTATCAGGCAGCCATACGACGCCGCGCGCCTCCTCGCCGACCTCGACCTCGCTGGCGCTGCCGCTGCTGCTCCCGCTCGCGCTCCCGCGCCCGCTGCCGCTGCTCGTCATCTGTGCAACCGAAACACGAGTTGCAATAGCGTTCTGTCTAAACATAGCCTAGTTGCGAACGAACGTCACTAACCACCTCGTTTGTTTTGTACAAACATTTCTATGAAGTTACACGTAAAAGTCCCATTAGAATGAGGGTTTTCGGAACATTACCATATACCTGGATCTTACCGTCTGTACTGATATCTAAATCGAAATTCCTCATTTTTATCGCTCGATTGATGCAAGAATTTCAAGAGAAATACAAGTGAAGTGGTCGTTATTTCGATATTTGAACAGGGATGTTTTCCCTAGATTTGACTTAGTGCACGTCATTTTATTCACGATCTTATATTACTATGATTAGTTTGCTAGCATTAGCATTCAAACATGTATTTCAAAATGAGATTACAGGACGATGTTTCCATTTTCTGAGTGTGAGTTGATGATGTTTTTGTATGCGAAAGCTAAACTCGACTATGGCTACGAAAATGGCATCTATTCCAGCGACACCAGGACATCATAAACGGATAGTGACCTGCACGAGTGGAGCGCAGGCCCGCGCTCTGAGCGCGGCCGCGTTCGTCCTGTTCATTTATTCTATTGCGGTACCAGGGCAGCATGAACAAGCAGAGACCTGCGTGGGCGAGGGCGCGGAGGGCGAGGGCCGGGCAGGCGCGGCGGGCGGCGGGGACGCACGCCGCAGCGCCTCCCGCGCCTCGCGCAGTTGGCCCGTCAGTTCTTCTACCACTTTCTGGAAAGAAGAATTTGCTTTTAAACTAGTCAAACCTGTTTACTGGTAGGTAGTATGTCCAGCTTAATAAAACTCGCGGTGTTATAACCAGCTAGGACGTTTCACTCACCTTCTGGTAGAGTATGATTTGGTGGAGGCGGGCCTGCAGCGGGTCGGACACGGGCGGCAGACCATCAAGCGGATCAGCGGCGGGTGCCCCGCCCGCGCCGCAAACGCAACGCACACGCGACGCGCCTATCTCGCCGCCGCACACGCCGCACCAGCACTCCGAGCTCGCGCCGGACGAGCCGGACGTTTCGATGCCACCTGCCAAAGACAGTTGATTTGTGAGCGCTCTTTCATGGTTATGTTACCCTAGTATTTAATAGAAGTAAAAGGCGCCGATGCCAACTGTCAAAGACAGTTAGTTGGTTATTCGTGAGCTCTCTTTCATGGTTGTGTTACCCTAGTATTTAACAGAAGTAAAACTGTACATCCTTATTTTTCGTTAAATACTTCGAGCTCGCGCCGGACGAGCTGGACGTCTCGATGCCACCTATTAAAAACGGATAGCTGGTTACTCGTGAACGGTCTTTTATTTTAGTCATGTTGTCCTAGCTAGTACTTATAGTGATCGAGGCGCCGGATAAACTAATTAGCAATAATTGGTTGTTTCCCTTGGTATTTAACGAAAGCATTATGGATAACGAGTATCAGTATCAGATCGTCAGACGTCCTGATGCCGTTTCTCGGAGGAGATATCAAATAGTTAAGTAGATGTAAATAAATAAAAAAGTGAAATTTTTTTAAAAATAATTTCTACAAGTGGGATTTGAACCCACCTCTAGAATCCGTCTATTGCTCTTAACCAACTGAGCTACCGTGGGTATCCCTTATGGTGACGAATCTTTCAATCATTACACTCTTAGAAATTACACCTTAGGGAGGCTCGTAGCGACAAATACTGCGAAGTTATGTGAATAACTGGTTATGTGTTAGTTAGTTATGTAAATAATGTTAGATCGTGTTCAAACCAAGAAGAAGCATCACTCTTCTATATGAACCAAACAAAAATTAGTATGAAATAACGAGAAGACGCTTCCTCGTGGAGCGAACTATGGACGTGGCAGTTACGAAGAGGTTAGAGTGAATCTGGACACAGGAAAAACGTTATGATGGGTTTTCACGACAGGTGAAGTCACAAGTAATGCGCCAAGGGAACGAGTTGGTTCGGCGCGGTTCGGCTCGGCTCATGCGCGTCCGTGCTGTCAGTTAAGCCTTATTTAAACACGTAAGAGACTCGCATGCGAGTTTCGTTACACTGCGGCTCACGGAGTTATAACGAGTTCCATCGCTCTCTACAACCGCGCAATGTAGTTAGATTCGCATGCGAGTCTCGTACGTGTGTATTAAGCGCTTTATAAGTGCGGCAAAATATGGAGAGGTGGGAGAATGATGACGCAACAAAGGCGATGTATCGGTACTGACTGGTGGTGCTGGTGCAGTGGCAGCAGCGGCGGCGCGGCGAGGCAGGGCACAGCGTGAGCTGCGAGGCCACGCGCGGCCGCGGCCGCGCCTCGCCCTCGCTCTCTGAGCTCGTGCTCGACGCGCCTCCTGCCAAAACCGCGCCATCACTCACCACTCATGCGACCCTGGTACCGTAACTAGTTAACCTAGTGCCAAACATGGCCGATACCACTATATGGGTGTCAACTTGCGCAAATTATCCATCTGACACTATACAGTAGCTTAACACACTAATCCTTTTCTCTTTCTTTCCCTAGCGTCTAACATTCCAAAAAAGGGAGTAATTCTGGTCCCAGCTTCTCCGATACTGCTGGCCGTGTCGGTTACGCGAAACAAGACACATAAAAAGGAATTAGATATAAGATGATTGAGGTGATCCAGTTAGTAGTTTAGTTTGACGAGCACAAGAGTACGATAATATATGGAATTAATATTGATTCACCATTAGTGCCAGGAAGGCCATCACCAGTGTTTACATGAAGATATTTTTAATCCACATAACATCGGGACTTTTTGCATCTGTTTTCAATCGCTTCCTAAGAACAGACTTGTATTATGTTGATGATCAGATTAAATGGAATGTGTCGTCAGCAAACGTGAGTACTGTTTGGGAAGTCAAAATGACAGATAGACACGTTTCTCTATCGTCAACATAGCAAAACTAAATATATAGTACAGTCCGTGAGAACTCAACTCTAACACGTTATTATTAACGTCCTTAATTCGAACTGTTGTGAGAGTTCACGAACTGTACTTTTAATATAGAGAACAGCCGTTATTCCTGTAAAGTATATCTCACTACATTTCACCCACCATTCAAGTCGATTTCCAAGAACTTGGGCTCGATATCATCGGTCCCATTCAATCCATTTGCCAGGCCATTCCCCTGTGGCCTAATGTGGTTCAGTAGTTCGGCAGTGACGGGAGAGCGCTCGTGTGAGGCGGGCGATCGAGCTTCGTGAGGCTCGGGGAGATCAAAGCCGGTGGATGATTGGTTCGAGGACTCGGAGATGGACCGCCATGTGATGCTTATGTGCCGGACGCGGCTGCCGTTTTGCGGGGCCTGCTGAATAGACAAAGTATGTGAAACTGACGTGAATTTTACAGGTAATACAAGATTTCAGCACTAGGATCTGCCTTGTACAGATAATTTAATAAGAATCTTTCGGTTTAAAGATGTTAATTTCTCATTAAAAACAATTTGTTACTTACATGAGAAACTTAATTTTAAAGGTTTACAACTTGTGTATTCTAACATAAAGTTATTACTTTGACAAACTACTTGTACTCACAGTTAAGGGATACAATACAATGTAAGTAGGTTCTTAATTTTAGTTGATAAAGGTAGCAAGTAGAGTGTTACAAATTAAGTAGTGAAACATGGATATATTATCATAAAACTCGGTCGCTCACGAACTGTTTTATGATTTTAAAGCACGTATATAATTACTGTAAGTATTACGAAAATGCACGCGTCTGTCGTTGTTTCCGTTCTAAAGCTCGTTAGAGTGCCCACGTTGTTTTAATGTGATGCGATGAATGCTTGAAGTTCTGCGAGAAGATGGACGCACGACCTTCCTCTGTGTAGTTATTATTATTACTTTGTTACTATGCTATTTCTGATTTCATTTCACAGTGCTTTGGTTAATTATACTGTAAAGCGGTGAAATTTAATTGATTGTGTAAATTAAAATAAATAAACACATTCTATCGGGCTCGTCTATTTATATGAACGATACCAATGTCGGCCAGCTTTACATACTTCTTCACTAGCAGGCTCGATCAACTTTAGTTTATTATTTTTAAGGCAACAAATAGTTACTACCAAAGGCTCCCAGAGGCGCTGTCGCGTTGCTATACAAATTGAGCCTGAACGCAAACGCCTTCTTTTGTGTTTATGTCTCGAAATAAAATATACTAGAGGTAGGTCGGCGTCGTATAATATAATACTGAATACTGACCTCAGGCAGTCCTCCGTCGAACGCCCGCACGAACACCGCCGGCTCCTCCGGAGTGGTCCCCTCCGCCTCCACCGGCGGCCTCGTGTCAGGCTCGTCTACATGATCTATGACTCTGTCAGCCAGCTCTACGTCTTCACTAGCCGGTTCTGTGTGGTCGGATTCTACGGCGCCAACGAGTTCCCGTTCGAGAGATGAGGAGCCGCTGGCGAGGTCACGCGGTAACCGCGTTGAATTTTCGAAGTGATCCGGATGGAGGCCGTCCACCTGGAAACGACAAAGATGAATATTTATTTATTTATTTAAATATGAAACAAACGGTAATGTAATAATTTTTAATTTTATAAGTTTCTAATATGTTATAAATTAAAGTTCTAAAATGTTTTGATTTCAAATTATGACAAAAGTATTATCAATAATAACAATAAAGTATGTATGTATGTAAACACTTTGTTGTACAAAAACAAATTAACAAACGGTCATACAAAAAATATTATTATAGTTTTTTCTCTTAATATAGACCTATAGTTTCCATTTTTATTAAACATATATCTAAAACAATATAGCACGAAGAAGGTACCTATCTAGGTTAAGCAAAATACGGAATTTAGTGACTACACATAATTTGCGAAATCAAATTTACGTAAAATACCTACTGTGAAAAGCATGGTCTGATCTAAATTTTAACAATACTGAAGACTTGCAAACGTGAAACATACTAATACATTTTTAAGCGCTAAGTTTTTACTCATTCCATATGGTACAATTAAATATGTTTACATTTTTTACTCTGTCATTATCATTATAGAGTGCACATGCACGCTTAATAAACATATTTTTGGAATAGTTTGTTCTACTACGTGGGATGGAGAATAAATGTTTGTATCTGAGACGACATCGGCGTTCTTTATTACCTGGAACTCTTATATAGATCTCTTTTAACAAGCTGGGGGCGTCAATATGACAATTTATTGTTTTAAATAACAAAACATAATCAACGCAGTCTCTCTGACACTCAAGGGACTGTATTTTATCACGGTTTAAAGATTCCACATACTCTAAGCTTTGTAATCAATACCGCACTTGAAATCAAGGGATTTTAGGAACTTTTTTTCCTGTCCGCATATGATTCTCGCGATACATACGTCACAACAAAAATAAAGGTAAGTATTCATAGCGCTTAGTTCCGTCCATATGTTGCGACACGTGTCAGAGTCTGGTGAGCACTTATTTGTAACTTGATCCGCTATGCAAAGGTGAGTGTCCAACTTCAATTGATAAATTGGACCTTGTAGCGTGCAAATAAGTGTGTTGCCGATACAACGTTTTATTATAACGTCATTCATTATTATTTATTGCTGACGCGTGAAATGTGCGCCGCTTGGATCGTGCAAAAACCGTACCGTACTCGACCATTTCGGTTCTAAGGTGTGAGGATGAATGCCCTGCCGACGCGGAATGATCCCGCTCAAATATTTGTGTGATTCGATCGTAGAATGATGTACCAGGGGAACAGAACTGACCTGGTCGGCCCGGGGCTCGGGCAGCTCCACGCAGCTGTCGGTGAGCGCCGCGCGGGACTCGCGTCGCTCGCACTCGGCGGCCATGATGCTCGACAGTTTCCTGCACCAGGGGAACAGACTAATTAGAATACCAGTTAAATTCTTGTGATGAATGAACAGCGTACTAGTAATACGATATTACTATTACATTCGTATTATACTTACATGACATCGGGTGCTATACTGGGGTCGCTACACCGCCGTTGTGTTGTCTTTTTCTCTCCTTCACTTAGAAGATTGTCACAAGATCTCGTTTTAGTCATTAAACCTGAAAATGAATAATTAGGTTATTATTGGTTCTCTTACATACATACACACATTTACGCCCGCATTCTTAGATATAGGCAGGGGTAGGCATGGATAGAAATAGGACCCTATCCCGTAGTCGAATCTTACGACAACGTATTGGTTCTCCTGGTAATAAATAATTATGAAAGTCGTCAGCCATAAGGCCGACAGCGAAGCGAGGGGCGTCAAATGCGGTCCACGATATGTACGCGCACAGTACACTAATGTATGTCACCGTCCAGCGGCCTACATAAAAACGTGGCGCATTGATGGCAATGATACGCAAGCGCGTATCATTGCCATTTCACACTTGTGATTCAGAAGAGTCATTGTTCATCGAATGAAAAATCAAAGTACTTTTCTTCTCTCATTTGAGGGCAACAATACTTTTTTCCTCATAGAAGGTGTGAAAAGTAGTATGTCGCTTCAGGTCCTTCAGAATCGTTTTCTCCGTAGGGCGACTGGTGCCCCGTGGTACCAATCGAACCTCAGTCAGCACCACGACATGGCGATTAGCAACATCTATGGATTCTATAAGGAGACTGGCAGAAGTTATTTTGACAACGCCCCTCATCATAGGAACCCGTTAGTTAGGAAGGCTGTTGACTACGTTGCCATCCCTCCTCCCTCTGTCGTAACTCGGCGATCACTGATTAGGGGCCGCACGGTCCGACGTCCTAGGCACACACTCACGGCCCGGACGACGCAATCACAGCGTCCATCGAAAGATGGAACGCTGCGCTTACGACGTTTAACTCAGACACGACGCGTACACTTAGGCATTCCCGCCGACGGGGACGTCCACCGAGCGATCGCGATAACACTGACACACATAGTCTCTATTCGTCCCGGTACCGCCGCACACCGGGTAGAGCCGGTCTGACCCAGGTCGGGCCTAGCCGATTTTCTTGCTGGACTCTCCTCAGCTAGGCTAGGTTTAGTGAACCAGCGACAAAACTCTCAGTAGCTCGATTCTACTCGCACCTCAGATTCGGTTGAAACCGCTAAACTAATCTCACTGGAGCGCAAACTCTTATAGTATTCCAGTGATCCAAACCACACGCGTGGTCGTGTCGGAGGTTTTCCCTTGGATTGTCCAACCGCGCACTCCTATCGCTTTATTGGGCCCGGCCTAAAAAGCCACAGTCTGTTTAAAAAAAAAGGAGTATGTGTCACTCAGTAGCAAAATTATTTGTAAGACATTTCTTGTTTTTAGCAGCATGCCTCATAGGCGGTCAGAGTATGTGTCACACTGTAGCAAAAGTTATTTGTTATGCAAGGGTGCAAGTTGTATTTTAACCGCGTGTGGATTTGAAACACTAACTAGCGAATGGATTCTAGGGTTGAATTACGAGCTAGCGAATGGATTCTATGGTTGAATATTTCGCTTCACACAGGATTCAATATACCGCTCTCGCCGTAAATATATCATTTTGCTCCCTTTCTAAACATTACAAACATGAGATAAGATATGTGCGTTCGGCGCGCTATGCATGTCGCCGGTTAGCAATCAGAACTTTTGTGGAGTATCGAAGGCGCCCCTCAATATGTACGCGCAATGCAAAGAAATTAAATTGGTATGTAAACAGAAAATTTTACCGTTAGCAGGCGGATGCGGCTGCGGTAACGCTTCAGTCTCCGGCTGGTCGTCGTCGGGCTCCTCCCGCTCCCCGCAATACATGCCCCACCAGAGCTGCATCGACCGAACACCGTATTCGGGCCATAGGACCTGGAAAATTACATTCTATTATATTTTAAATATGGCTTGTTATCTCGCTATCTTTATGCATACTCGATTGTGTTTTAAAAATGGCTAGATCACAGGACCTTGAAGAATTTTTTGCATTGAGTATAGATTTTTGTAGATTAGGACCATATAATTGGGTGAGTAGTACCGTAGCCCCCGCGGATGCTTTTGAATGTGTACCGATGTGTGGCTAGCTCTGCGGGAGTGGTGCGGCGAGCAGGGGTGGTTCCTGTTGTTGGACAGGAGCAGTCGCCACACGTGCGCCGTGGTCTCGGGCATGCACGCGTCGCTCCCTTGTCGGCTCGTGGTGCACGGGCACGTGGCTCACGCACGTGGCTACACTGTGACGTACCTGCTCGGAGCGCGAGTGGTGCGGCGAGTAGAGGTGGTTCCTGTAGTTGGGAGCGCAGAGCAGCTGCCACACTTGCGCCGTGCTCTCGGGCACGCGCGCCTCGCTCCGCTCGCGGCTCGTGTTACACAGGAACGTGCCGAACATGCACGAGTGCACGTGCGTCGCTAGCTTGATCTGTGGACAAGTATTTGCAAAGTAGAGACCTCCAAGCAATGAGGGCTCACACCTCAGATTCGGTTGAAACCGCTCAACCAATCGCACTGGACCTCAAACTCTTAGAGTATTCCAGTGTTCAAAACCACTTACGTGGTCGTGTCGGAGGTTTTTCCCTGGATTTTCCCCAGGCAACTCTCCAACCGCGTCACCGCGTCTCAAATCGCTTTATTGGGCCCGGCCTATAAAGCCACAGTCAGGTCATAAAAAAAACTCATATTTGCCATTAATAATTAGAAATAAACCCGCGAATCCTTAGGTGGGAACTATGAAATTTGACATTTCCACACTAGCGCCTCTAACGGCGAATCCATGCGCGGTAGCCCTCATTCGGCGACCTTTAAAATGACGGCTTATTCCCACATAGCGAGATGAGAAGATGTAATAGTAATGGGCGAACTAAATGTCGGTTTCCCGTTGGATCATTGGCTCATCAATGGATCACTTCTGGTTTAAATAAAAAAGTCCTTCACGAACGAACAGAACATTTTAAAAGTAATGTAATGTAACATTCCTGGGGATGTCCCGCTTAATCAGAATTTAGGGTTTCCGGTTTCATGCCAGCATAACAATGCTTTTTAATCAGCCATTCCTCATTAACCATTGCTATAACGCGCATATGCCACCCTTAGAGTAGTGTCCATGGACTTCGGTGACTGCTTATGAAAGAGCGCTTACCATTTAAAAATACTTGATAGTTTTGTGAATAGTATGGTATCAGGATCACATAACTCACCAGGTAGGCTTCATTGAACTCGAAGCTGCATGGATACTGCCGCATCAGTTGGTACACGACGTCCAGCCATTGCAGGAATATCGGAGATCGCTCGTTCGGCTCTTCAGGGCCGAATTGGTGGCCGCATCGATCGGCGAACTTGTGGCCGAAGTCTAGCCATTCGCGTTCCACTAGTACTCGGAAACCCTGCGAACAGATGGAGTCAGCTTTGAGTAACAAAGCCTCCGATTCAGACTAACTATAAAACTGCAGTTTGTATTAAGCTCCAAATGGTCATGTCAGCGCTCGCATGTAAGTCGCTCCAAATTTGGTTCTCCAATCGTTTTGTGTGAGTAGCCTTATACCTATTACCCGTCGTCTACTGAGCCCGGTAATTTCGGGCAACATATTTTATTGATGAAAAATGACCGCGGTAGATGACGGCTAGGGTCAGCAATGGGCAAAGACACCTCTGATGTTGAAAGCGTCCATTAGTGACGGTCACTAACCGTTTACTCTTGGGCGTAATGAATGCTTGTTTCCCACCATAATATAGGAGCGCATAAGTTTGCTGGAGTTATCCTCGAGCGTCCGATAGTGCACGTCGAGGATGAGCAGCGCGGTGACTACCATCGGCTCTCGGGCGTAACTCATGCTTGTTTCCTACCATCAAATTACCCGGAGCGCATAAGTATGCTGGAGCTAACCTCGAGCGTCCGATAGCGCAGGTGGAGTAAGCGCGTGGCGGCTACGATCGGCTCTCGGGCGTAACTCATGCTTGTTTCCTACCATCAAATTACCCGGAGCGCATAAGTATGCTGGAGCTAACCTTGAGCGTCCGATAGCGCAGGTGGAGTGAGCGCGCGGCGGCTACGATCGGCTCTCGGGCGTGACACATGTTTGTTTCCTACCATCAAATTACCCAGAGCGCATAAGAATGCTGGAGTTAACCTCGAGCGTCCGAGAGCGCAGGTGGAGTAAGCCGCGCGGCGGCTACGATCGGCTCTCAGGCGTAATGGGTTGTTTGATTATTGCGCTCCTGGTAATTTGATGGTCCCACCATATAAGTGCAGCGTATAAGTGTGCTACAGCTAACCTCTAGCGTCCGATAGTGCACGTCGAGGATGAGCTGCGCGGCGGCTACGATCTGCGGCGTGCGGTCCCAGCCGTCGGAGCAGTGCACCAACACGGGCCGTCCTGCAAGTACCGCGCGGGCAACCACACTGGCCGCCCGCGCTACGCCTGACACGTATTGTAGCCAGAGGGTACGTTCCAGGTTGCTGTGCCAACTGTCGACAAAAACGTAGAAAAACATTTACTCAAAAATGGCCCGCAAAGTGAACATTACTCGCTACATATTGGAATGTATTGGAAGGTAAGTATAGTTAAAAATTGCAGGCCGCCTGGAATGTTACATATAATAGTACATTACTTACCAAGGGCGGTAAAACAAAGAATGTCTCAGATCGCAGGTATTTGACGCCCGAGCCGAAGGCAAGGGCGATAATTATGCGATCTGAGGCATTCTTAATTACCGCCCGAGGTAAGTACAAAATTTTATGTCACTCCCTGGCCAGGAAGTGGGATTTTCCGCGCGCGGAGCGTGCGGTAATTGCCACTTTATGGCCAGGTGTGACACAAATTCCTTTATTTGTCGAGTTCCAAACTTTTGAAAGTAGAAACAAGCATATAAAAGACGGCACAGGTCTTATTCATCCACATCAACTATTTTTCTGTTGGAAACGCGACGTTATTGTATGTCTCAAATATTTTGCGTTTTTCGGTGACAAAAATACACTTGTGATGAAAAAAAACAAACGTCGGGAAAGCATGAGGTTTTTGACGTTTTAAGGTTATGTTCATGTAAATTTTAATTCAAATTTCGTCTTATTTCCCCCATTTTCGAGAAACGCACTATATTAGCCTCAGCCGGAATGGCAATTGCAAGCTTCGTATTATAATTAGACAAATACTCAGCCTGTAATTGCCTCCTTTCCGACCACGGCAATAATGATAGGTAAATTCTAAATACATAAATAAGTGCAACCAACGCCAAAGAGATTATTTTTTAACAAGCCACATCGAAGATTTTTCAGTGAAACTTGTAGTCCTGAACACGTATGAGTTTTCAGTGTTTTGTCAATTGCCGAATTTAAAATCGAAAACGAAATTGAGTAAACTGACGAGTTTACGAGTAGCGAGAGTACCAGGACATCATGAGACAGCAACACGTGGACTCACTTGGCCTGGTCGCTGGGCTCGGCGGCGAGCGCGCGTAGCTGCTGGAAGGAGCGGCGCACGTGGTGGATGTTGGGGAGGCACATGAACTGTATATCCGCGTGCGGGTAGTACTGCTGGCACTCGCAGCCTCCGCCACGGGCGCGGTTAGTAACTGCTGACGCGTAGGAACGCGCGTCCACTATTAGCAGCTTCGTTTGTTGCTGAAAATATTAATTGTGGGAAATTATAAGAATACTAATAATAATATACGTAAGTATGATTAACGCAAAGGTGTATGTAGGCATTTTACATGCGTATTGTTAAGAGAAGATCGACTAAAGTAAAACAATACGAGATAATACAGTATGTAGTAAATAAATAGTTCGGAATACGATTAGGCACGATGTGTCAACCAGTGAACGGAAATACATGGAAGCATTCTGTTCGCTAAATTATGGCGCAACAAAATCAGTACCGCGGTGGGCGGTCCTTAAAATAAGCACCAGATACGACTTCAATTCGATCGGAATGACAGTGAGTGGCGGATGTCTGAACTAACTTACCAAAACATGGATTTTTATAACTTAAAATATAGATCATTACAAGGACAGAAATCATTTTCCACGTGTAAGTAAACCGATAACTTCAGTGAAACCCAAAAAACATATTTCCTATGGGGATGATATTATGTAAAACTGTTCGGCTGCAGTAGTTTGGTTTGTGTTCATCATATATAATCTATTGTAGTTAATGATGGTTATTTGAACATGCCGCCACTACATAAAAAGGGATTAAATTAAGTTTTTTTACCAATAATCTATTTTATTTTAGTACAATAATTTGTCATCCTTAAACGTGCCAAAAAATAATATATACAGTGGATTCCGGATAAAGCGACAGTCAAGGGACCGGTGATATTACGTCGCACTAACAGAACGTCGCACAAAACGGACTGATTTACTTTGAAAATGTTTGGTATGAAATTTAATGCGTGGTGATTTCGAAGTCGTTAAAAGCGGTAAAATGTTATATGCAAAGTCGTTATTAAGCTAATTCTACTGTACATTAATTATTTGACTGTCTCTTAAATTTACGGCATAAACTTATCCATGACGTCTATCAAATATGATTCACGAACGGTCCGCTGCTAGTGCTTGCAGTAAGAAGCACATTGGTGGATTGCATTACTCATTGGTAGTTATGGTCAATATGTCCATTTCACCTACGCGCAAATGTTTACAATAGTGTAAAAGAGATGACTATTATTTTGTTATTCATTTTCGGTTAAAGACTGTATACATAACGTCTTACTTAAATGTAAGTGTAAGGGTGGGTTGCACCAAACCGTCTGTAATCGTAAGCGGTGTTCGTTAAAATCTGATTGTATAGAAAGTTTGACAAGTTTCTATGGGATGACAGCTGCCGGCGCCATATTTGACTATGACCGGCCTGTGATCGTGTGTTGGTGCAACCGACGCTAAGTGTCCCGATAATTTGAACGGCAAAGTTCTCAGAGGCGGCTTCCATGTATATTCGTTCACTGGTGTCAACTAATTAATATATTAATAAATGTCCATTCATATGAAACCTTATTAGACAATGTCAAATGCCAGAATGAAAACTGGTAGTATTTTGACATCTGACATTTACTGATGAAGACCAGGTTCATTTTAATGGGCATGACATTCCGAGTTTTTCCCGAAGGAAAAACAGTTTTCAGTACATCTGTACTTCCCCTTGTCATTATCCCCTTGTCGTTCCTTGTCGTCTGGTTGGCCTTAGTTTGTGCATTTTTTAAAAATCTTATTTTTATTTTTAACGAGCCTTATAATTACGATTTGAAACGGGATATTTACCATGTATATTTGTATTTCTAAATCGTAATTCTAATGTAAATGACCATGTAAGCTTGAAATTTTAACGAGCCTGTTGAGTAAAAATATTCCATTGCGAGCTACCAGGACAGCATACCTTGTTGGTGTTAGCCGGCTGCACACCCCTATCTGCGTTGCAGGCGGTGACGAAGGCTGCTAGCAACCGCTCGTCCTCGCTCGACCGCCAGCCAAGCCAGCCTACTTCAGGTTGCGACGAGCGCGCTATCACAGCGCCGTTGCCGCGGTGTCGCCACACAACAGCGGGTACTCGACGCATGGCACGAAACCTGAAGATATAAACTCAACATTGTTGAAATTGATCTACTAGTTAGGCGAAGGTTATTTATTCACATCCCTTAGTTTAATTGAACGAATCAGTTTTGGATATCGGGTATTTTACCGAGCAACGGAGTCGAGATCTTCATCACCGATGGATGCAGGCACGACTAGGAGAGGAGGATACGATGGGCATAGCTTGTAATCAGCGTTGGCGGCAGTGACTCGCCACGCGCCCTTCGTCGTGAAACCAAGCCGTTCCACCTGAAAATAATAGGCAGAGTTTATGAAAACGAATGAATAAGAAAAATTGTAAAGTGTAATGACACTACAATTTTTCTTAGTCGTTCATAATACTTACAGTTAAATAATGTAAAGTATGTCTATTAAAACTATTGAATGTACATATGTTGTAGGTAGTGTACTGTTATAGTAGTTTTTCTACTCGTCGACTTCAATGTTTCAATTAAGATATCGTAGACGAAACTAAAATCCATACATTTCTCTATTGGTCCCCTTCAAGTGAACTCTTATGAAATTGACCAATCACATAATAAATCAACGAGCGCCCGACCCGTGCCTAATCTTCATTTCGACAGGGCGCATAATAGTAGTTTATGCAATCGTTATATAATGTATGCTTTTTTAGTCGCGAACCGCGTTTAGACCACGAGGCTTGCCGAGTAGTCTAAGTAAGGTTCGAGACTAAAAAGCTAACTATATAACTATTGCATACACTATTTTCTCTACGAGTCAACGGAAATTACAAGACTAGTCCTGCGGAAATGAATGTTAGGCACATGGGGTTAGGTAAAAGTACTTATTTACACTGTGCCTCAAAAATAAGACCATACATGCATGGACACATATTTTTATTTTGCAAAGGCGGTTCGCTTGACGTCCCGTCCTTATATAAGCATCAGGGTATTATAATCGCGTAGCGCACTCACTTCAGGACCGAACCAATTTCTGTGAGGGGCGTTTGATGCCCGCATCAGCGCTCTATGGACGGAGGCGGGCGGCTGTTCTTTGGCCCATGCCGCGTACGCCGCAGCAAAGGTTTCTTGAACGGAACCCATGGGCGAGAGAGCGGTGCTCAGGCGACGCCACCATTCCAGGCATTGGTCACCGGTGTTGAATGTACATCTGCAAATACAATTACATGATATCACCTTGAAATTGAATGTGAACTCAAACCATCCCTTTAAGATTGAAAATTAAATTTCTAAATGCTTTATGGGCTGAATGAAATCAACAAGTAAGTCACGTTCGGTACATTTCAAAATTAGAGAAATCCGTGACTGTGCGCATTTAGAATGGATTGTGCGTCGTTGGCATGGGCACCCGTGCGAGTGCAAAGAAGGCAATAAAGCCACTGCGGCACGGGATGCGTTTAGATTTGTTAAGCATAGACCTGGCTTATAACAGTTATAACATTTTAAGTATGTAGACCTGGCTTACCAACTCCAAACGCATCTCTCGCCTTGCTACTTTACACCTGACTGTAATAAAGCAACCACACACAAAAAGCCTTATTCCTAAATGTTTATCAAACTTATTTTGTCTTTATTTGTTACGTTAACATTGGTGTTTGTGAGAAAGGGACAAAACACATTTTAGTAGGCAGAGGTTTGTTCATTTTTATGAATATGGTTGGTTTTTATGAATATAAATTGTATGGGGTTTATGCGTTTTCCACAACTATTCCGTTGCATTTCAATGCCAAACTTTCAATGATAAGCAGGTTTCAAGATTTTAATAAGTTTGATGATAAAAGAAATGACCACTCGGCTCGCTTACGCAAAGTCAGTGGAAAAACCCCTTAAATGTGTTTGTTCTAGTTGCTATGAATATACGATATCAAATCGTCTTATCGAAGAAATTAGCTCAACAGCACAAAGAGTTACTTAACACACTTTCTTGGTATTGAGCTAACCTTATCTGCGGCCAGTGATAATTGAACATAATAAACTGTAATAAAAATGTACTCATGAAGTGTGAAATACAAATTCAAAACGCTTAGCACCTTACAAATAAATATTATTACAATAAAACAAGCGTTTACATACTTAAACACTATTAACCTTGAAGTTAACTTGAGAAACTATTTTGCAAATGGTATTAAAATTGTGGCGTGTATAATTTCTTTGATGCCTATAAGGGAAAAGAGGCCACAGGCAGACCAGGCGAGCATAAAGGGGTGGTAGTACTTACTTGAGTTGTCGGCCGTGTTTGCATAGTACGACGAGACACAGCAGATCTCTGATTTCGACGGCGTCGATGAGCCGGAGCGGCACGGAGGCGCCGGGCCCGCTGCGCCGCCGCGGCTGCGCGTGCAACCGGTAGTTGGACATGGCGATAGTCCCTCCATCCGCCGTGCGGCCGACCCACTGCGAAGAAACTCTTTCTTAGTTATGCCATTCTGGTAGTACAGTCGAGATCTTCTAGGATGGAAAATTAAGTCTCTATTCTCTAGTTGAGATCTTCTAGCACGGAAAATTAAGCCTCTACTCGGATAACTCAAATGATAAGTATACATGGAAGCTAAAGATTAGGTTAAATTCGAATTAGAAACCACGTTCATTGACCTAAGTATCGTATTGATTAGAAGGGGTATTATCAAAACGTAATAGCGTTCATTCAACCCGGTGCATTCGACCCGTTGACCTCACAGTACATTGGTATCTATTAATTTGCATATGATAACGATAAGTAGGAAAGATACTAACACTTGCATTCATGATGCCCGTACTTATTCTATATGCAAATCATTATAAATATTTAAACGGTAGGTATATTATGAATCCAAGCGAGCATGTTCAGCGTAGTCTTTGACCATTTATTTGCCTTTAACAGTTGTATCTAATTAGCAGTTTCTGTGTCCACACGAGCGGTTCGACTGTAAACATGGAGTCTAGAGAGCGGAATAAATTTCGAAACACATTTCCACTAAAAGCAGGCAGGCACCTGGAGTAGGAAACGTGAGAGTTAACTTAGATTATATTGCCCAGGCACGATTTCACGCGGTGCGATATCCGAAGAATGTTTAATTAGATGAAAATAAAATAGAAGCCGTTTTCTAATTTATTCAAGTTTTGGTAAGTTCATATCATGGTTGTTAAATCGGATTTTAATAGATTTACAATAAGATATTTAAACAAAATTCAATATGATTGATATGTACATGTTACGGACATAAGACATCTAATAAGAAAACTCATCTTCAAGTAGGTATTATGTTTCCGATTAGAATGGTTAAAGATGTTATCCCATAAAAAACATTCCATGTAATAACCAGGGCGTCTCGAAACTCTTTCACTGTAAAAAGTTGTGTTACATACGGCTTTTGCTCGACTTGGCGGGGGCGCTGCTGGCATGCCCATTGCCCCCAAATTGGTTTACTGCATTTTCACGATTAATAAGGGTCTAATAAGAAGCCTCTTTCCAGGCAACTGTCGCAGCTTTTTTGTACAAATGTTCACGGAATTTTTTATTGATGTGTTTTGACTTTGCGACATTTAAAGTGAGCTCCAGTGCTCCTAGTCGCCTTGCTTGTCAACAATAGTATAGTCGTTTATGCAATCGTTATATAATGTATGCTTTTTTAGTCGAGAACCGCGTTTAGACCACGAGGCTTCACTTGAAAGGAGCTCCATAGAGAAAAGTATGTGATTTTAGTTTCGTCTACGACATCTTAATTCAGACATTGAAGTCGACGAGTAGAAAAATATACCAGGAGTATATAAGCAGCAGAGGGTCTCACCTGAACGAACTCTCCGCATATCGGCGTGAACGGCACGTCGAGGCCGGGCTCGTCGCAGTGGGTCCGCAGCCGGGGGTAGAGGTCGGCGGCCCGCACGCGGTGTGGCGGCGGCTCGGGCTGCGGCGGGGCGCCCCAGCGCTCCCTGTCGCGCTCCCGGTCGCGCTCGCTCATCGTGCGAGTCGACGACGGTGACACCTGCCGGCAACAACAAATAAACTGTTAATTTAATTTTCTCAGAAACGGCCGAGACTTAGGTATAGTACTTCACTAGCTAGCAGGCCTAGCAGCTAGTGAAGCTAGCTAGTAGCTTTCTGCATTTTATTAGGGTAGCTGCCATACAGTGCATACTCGTAAACTAAACGATAATATCTTGGGATGCTCCAAAAATAGTACTGGGGTACTCAGAAATAAAATATAATATATGGACGACTGCAAAAGTCGGCTACCTACAATGATTTTAGTCTTATAATAATCTGAATAATTGAATACTTAATTTTGTATGTATATCTTAATAAGTCAAAGACAATATTTACACTCCATCCGCATAGTACCTCAAGCAGACCGGTGAACTGTACACAATATGTTTTTGACACAGACACATACATTCCCAAGTGAAAACTTCCGTCGATTTATAAACATCAGTTGATTGTATAATACGTTTGCCGGGGGAAAGGTCTAAAGTTGAACTGAGTGCATTACTAGGACGTAGATAAAGCCTATCTATTCAATATTATTTATACACAAATATAAGATAGTTCCTTACTGCATCAGCATGGTTTACACTCAAGCACGCGTAGGAAAATTGGGAGAGTTGTTTCCCATTGGAAAACAGGAACTGATCATCTTCAGAGTTGTGATAGACTAAGCAAAGTTTTAGTTTTCAGTATAGGTAGCAGTGGCGGAGCGTCCATAAAACTCGATTCCCACCGGCTTGCCTAATTTTCACCCAATCCAATTCTTTTACTAAGGCTCATGAAGATAAATATAGGCAAATTATTTCCGGCTTCCCTAAGAATATTTGAAACGCGCCGCCACTGATAGGTAGCATATAGCACCCTTGTTGATGTTTGGGTTTGTTTTAAAATTGAGGCCAATCGTTCACTATTTATTGGTGACAGAAATAATACTAATTGAAACCTAAATCTGCGTCTGAGCCATAGACAACTGAGAAGGAGAGCGAAAATATCCGAGTGAAATAATAACCCTTTTGTTTTGAAGTTACTGTTTCAAAAACCTATTAAGTTAACTTGTGCTCCGTCTCTAAAATATCAGATAAACTCACCGAAAACGGTCAACCAGCAGCCATGTGCTAAGGAATGAGAAACATTGACTATGGCCAGAAAAGGTCTACAACACAAAAGGTGATCACAAAAGAAATAGATAAAGTAAAGTACGCTCGCCAGCCTGGTGGACCAGCATGAGATATCGACCGACCAAGCGACACAGAACAGACCCAGGCGCTGAAAAATTAGGAGTGTCGTCCCCACTCCCCTCTGAAGAACCCCTCTGCAGAAGAACTGTGCAATAACCCACATTATGACGTATTCTATGTGACAGCTAACGCCACCTTGCCTTTGTCATTAACATACTGTGTATATATTACTATTTACGTGCATATATATGTATATACTGTTACGTATATGTATATGATATCTATAGGTAAGTACTATGTTGATATCAGAGTTCACATTCCAAAAGGTACTTTCGCTTGGACAGCATCTAATTAATTAATTATGAATCACAAGGATGTTTATTGTAGTAATTTATGATATAGTACCTAAAATATGTATAAATATACAGACATTCTCTTTCGTAGTGAAATATCACAAATGCGTAGTTGGTTATTATCAATATCTTCCGAGTAGTAATAAAAGTATAAATAGACTTAATTTTCTCATTATGCTAATGTTATGTTAAAACATATCAGTAAAGAAAAGAAAACAACTGTTATGTAACTCTATTATCTGCCATTTCAACATCTATTATAAAACGTTAACGAAACTTGCTATAATGGCATTTCAACATTGCCAGAATTCAATATAATTCTGCATTATTACTTAAATATCTGTACTTATCGAGACCTGGCAAACACACGCAAGATGTGGTTTTAAGCATATGCAACCAAGCTATTAACGGAATGTACAAGCATTTCAGTTTACTTAAGAGGACTTGACAAAGATTTTGTAATAGATTTTTTCATCACACTTGCACGTAAGGTGGTCTTATTGTACGCAGTCATAATGTAGGAAAATGACCTAAAATCAATTCCTCTGGAATAAGTGTTCCCAAGGGAGTAATAGATTTTGCTTGAAAATATTTAAATCAAACATATTTTTTATATGTACAAACAGCAATTACAATGTTTTAAGCGACATTTAACTGCATTATTTCTGTATTTTAAAACTGTTTCTGTGTAGGTGCTTTACAATTATTTCATCCAGGTTCTAAGCGCATTTTTTATCATTGTCTGAGGAAGTACCGGAAGACTCCATGGAAAAAGTTGACACTATTTAATCTACGAGTATTATTGCCGTTTATTATACATAGTTAACTGCCTGTTTTATGCATTTATTTCCTCGCAAGTGATATTTTCCTTTAATGAATTGAGTTAGTAATCCCCTAGACTTTCGTTATTGATCCCAATCTTACCACCTTTTAACACATTCAATGCCAGGAACCCGATTAGCTTGTAGACGTTTGCCGATAGCCGATACCATGCGTTTATTCGTACGTAAAGGAAATTGGGTAGCGCTACGAACGCTTGGCAGTGAAAGTGTTAATGCACAATGTACTATTTACACTTGCTCAATGCTCAACAAGATGCAGTCAAGGTCCGACATTTTTGGCCGGAATTTTTGGCTGCGTGCAGCAGTGTACTCCGGGCTTTTAAGTCAGTGGGGAATTATTATTACACATATTACTTTAAATGTGTAGTAGAGTACATATTTTTTCGTTAGTACTAGTAGCATAAAGCTATTTCTAAAGTATTTATATTGTATAGGTCGTAAGATACAAACAGACACGCTGTAAAACGAAGGCAATAAACTTCTCCAGTATACTCTTCAATTAGTACGGCATTCCTGAGTAATGATGTAACACGCTCGCAGCGGTTCTCGTGTAACGATTATAGAGCCTCCACTTAGAAGACTATGAATCACTCGTGAATGCTTATTACAACTACTAGGATAACATCGGTTTGGTGGAGCTATCCTGTCACGGGGATGGGGATTGGGAATGCTGCGATTGCGATACGATATATAAATATGCATGGTTTAATAATGAACGCAAAATGATAATAAAGTCGACAACCTAAACTGCCAAGCAAAAAACAACCTAACTAAATCGTATTAGCCATTGAAATAGAAAATTGGTGAAATGAAAGCTAAGTAGATTAATTCGTTATAATTTTTTCCTTAAGGTGACTGTCGATGATTAACTGGATGAAACGCAGACAAAAGACAGTCTGCTTTTAATAGAAGTTATTTAAGCTGTCCTGACTGTCCGAAAACTAAACAAAAGTTAGTTTAATGAAAATGTTATTTATATAAAATGTTAGTTTAATGAAGCCAAGACAATGTCAATATTAAAAATTAGTAATTAATTAGGCGCGGAGGCGATGAGCTCGCCTCGCCCACAGTATTTGGCGCATTCACCCTGCTAAGGCCAATGAACAGCCGAAAAAGGAGACAACATGTAAGATTAAACTTTTTATTACAAGCAAAAAAATAGATTGAAATAGGAGCAAGTTTTTGTACAAAACATAATGCCATGAGAATTCTCCGGGGACAAAAAATTTATCAGCATCACCTGTTTATTTGGACAATGGATAGAGATTTAGCTCGGAGAAATCGGCGTCTCAATAGCTACAATATTTTTGTCGAGTGTCAGAAGGGTTAGTGGAGTGACGAAACTGTGGAATTATTTAAGAATAGGCAAGGCTGGAGATGCACTGGAGTAATTAAAACGGTCATGAAAACAGTGCGGGTGGGCGCTTCCAAGCATGCACTGCCTATAAACCGACTACGTCGGAAACTGTGGCGGGCTCAAACTCCGCCGAACATGCTTACTCACAGTTTACATTGGAAGGCTATTAGATTGGAGTGCGGTCGTTCACCTCCTAGAGATGAATTTGTACTTAGCCTGGCCTGTTTGGTTACAAAAAATACAGTGCACTCTCTTAAGCCGACAGATGTTAGTACCAAGCACACATCAATTTATCTACACGGCCCGTAATCAATTATAGACTGTAATCTTACGGTAATAAAGACGAAAATATTTGGGATTCAAGATCAGGATAATGAGCTTGTCAATAGAAGTATTAGTTCCCTTTGAAAGTTTGTTGACTATTTAAATGAGCTTTCGCCATTAGGTAAAGCTTCGGTTTTGATGGAGTGGGTACAGCAACGAACGAGTAAATAATAAAAGGGTAAATATTCAAATCGACGAAGAATCGAAAACTTAATAAATCGGAAAACATAAATCATGTACATCAAATTACAACAACAGCAATCAACTAGTCGAACCATCAAAGTACTCGATTCTAATTCATACTACGGCCATTCAGCTGACACATAATGCACTTATGAATGGAGATATCTATTCCACGAGCGTTATCATCACAACCTACGGCATTATTTAGCGGAAACGTAGTAGGGCGAGCCCTCGGCCGGTACCACATGACTAATGCATTGTAGGTAGGAGGTATTGGGGCCACCATGTGGGCAACATCCGCGTTCGTGTTGTAATACTTAATGTAGTCGACGTAATCTAGGTACGTGACTTCATGATTCAAAACACTTATTAATCGGCAGGTGACCAAATTGGAGACGAGTTAACGAACTGTCTATGAGTGAATGGGTGTGAATGAAATATTCATTCTTCATTCGCGCCGTTGTCATTTGAGTCATTCAACCAGCACGGGGCCTGTAGCGACAGTTGAAAGGCCCATTCAAGGCTGAGTAGAAACATTTCGTCGCCGTTCCTACTGCACGCGGGTTAGAAAGAGAACAACTACAAATCAAAGCCTCTGCACTACTTCTCCGGTTTCCGGTCCTCGTACGATTACTCTGTTAAAGACAACAATGGGATGTAAAACTTCCGGTCTAAATGAACGACGCATCTGATCAGACGAGCCGATATCATCTATGAAAGACGCTGCTAACTACATAATGGGTTCTGGAAACCTAGCACATGTTCTCAATTTGTATGGAATGTTTTCTTAGGTGATCAGGAAATTAATAGTTGTTACATTCCCTGTTCACCTAAAAAAACATTCGAAACGAGTAAATGTTCACTCTGGTTCAGAACTAAGGATGTATCAAAGTAAATAGTTATTTTACCAAACATGCAATGAAATATTGACGTTATGTTCGTCATAACAGGCTTCAAAGTATCACGTTTCGGGCGGAACAACTCGAGAGAACTGTAAAGGAATTTCATATAAAATGAAGGCCTAGGCCGGGAGGTAATTTTTTTTTTTAATTTTAATGTGAACATGCCGTCTGTGTTCATGAACAAGGCTTTGACCGCGAAAGCACTATCGTATTTTTTCTCCCTGTCGCTCAAATGACATTTGTCATTGGAGCGATAGAGAGAGAAAATACGATGGTGCTTTCGCGGTAGCGCCCCAGGCTAAACAGCTGAATTATATTTTTTATTTATTTCTAGTGGCTGAAAGGTTATTGGACCAAAAATATCCGCGTTAATGCCTATTACACACGAACTGATATTAACAATACAAATCTGTATTATTCAGTGTGATGATGAATAAATTTTAAAATATTGTCTGTACGCAAGTCACCGGAGACCATAGACAATATTTGAAATCCTATGCATTTATTTTATTTATTACAGATATTAAGATTCTTATTATCAGGTAGTGTATAATGGCTCTAGTAGGGTCTATTCGAACACTACGACGACGACTTCCGTAAAAAAAAATCATTATGGAGGGATTGGAGGGAAAACTAAACTTTGTTTATTGAGAGACGTATTTTTTTTATTTCATTGCATATGTTTGAGAAAAGCACTATACATGCCTAATAGCCGTGAAAAGGGCTTGCCGGCTTCGTATCATTATCCGGCCTCCCTACGGTCGGCCGTCTATACCTACTCACCCGGCAAGCCCTCTTTTCGCGGCGTCTGTAGTAATGTACTATTACGATACAAGTTCGGAAAGTTAGCAATTTCCAAAAAGTGGTGGTGAACAAAAACACGAGCATTCATCGAGTGGTTTTTACCGACACGAGTTGGGAATTGCGTTTCCGAACACGTATCGTACAACGTTTTATAATCCATTGTGCGAGGAAATGAAAAATTGAATCGAAAAGTAATAATTTACATTGCTCGATACGTCAACGTCTTTACTAACTGCGCATGTGCAAAATGATAAAGCGGGAAGGCACAGGCTGAATCTGCCAAGCATGTTAGTGAATATTTACAATTTATTTATAGATAAAAATTTAAATCTAAAATGATTAATAATACGTATAATGAAGTATTCATAATTATAAGAATTTAAAAATATAATTGACAAATTTCTAAAAATTTTCTCAAATAACAAATTCTCTTTGCGTTGGGCTGACGACGGAGATAAAATTAAAAAAAAATGAAAAGTAAAAAGCACTAGTGCGGAAAAGTGGTACTTGCCGCACAGTTTGGCTGCTCAGACAACGCACTTTTCGAGCACATCCATTATAGAATAGAAGAAGCATATTAAGACTATAAACTCAAAGAAAGTGGCGAGGTAAAATTAAGATTCTCAGTTTTATATTATTACTAATCCATAGATGAAGTTGATACATATTCTACGAGCAACACAATAGCTTCGTGGAATAACTATTAATTTATGGGTCACGTTTTATAGAGCTATATACAGCGGGCGTTCTCATTTGTGTAGAATCTCGGCATGAGGGTACATTATACTAGCCAATATTCATAAAGCAATTGCATGTCCCATTATTGGACATTGTTGGCATGAGTGGGCACAATAAAGCGGCGCCATCACTTGGTTATTCGTTTCATAACATAGCATGAATAAGAAAGAAACCACTAATTGCATAATGATTTCTGGAAACCTAGTATGTTACCTCTTGGTAACATATCTGAGAGGCGCATCATATCATAAGAACATTTCAAACACTAAGAAATCTTAGGAAATAAAATTTTCTGAATTCGGTGGTCGCATCATCGACAATGTGGTTTTATGTACTTAATCTTTTGAGACATTTTCTGAAATTTTTGTTACACTATTACCGAAAACAAAAACCTCATCAATAAAGCGGCCACCAAATCATGATCGGATGAAACCGAGAAAGGCTGATTTGTATGAATGGACATTCTAAATTTCCCAAGTTGACAGACACGTATTAATGGATTAATTTAGAAATCCTTTATGTTATAAACGGGTCACGATTGCCGTTTCTAATTATGAGGGTGTCCCATCGTCAGTCAATGTTCATAAAGCGATTGCTTGTCCATTATTTGGTATTTAATTTAATCTTTATTTCGGACTTACAATCCATATATTGTTAATAATTTCTTAACCTAGGCATGTTAGTATATACATTATTTCAATAAATTACTTTTTGAATTAATTACATTGGAACATAATTTATATAATCAAAAATACATTCAATTAATTTCTTTTTTTTTTTGGGTAAGCTAATTTGCATCAAAACAAGTACGAGTAGGTACCGATACTTATTTTAGTATTGAAGTCATGAGAGCGTTCAGTAATGCCGTACCATGCCTGGCTACTCGATTCAGTAGGTCACATCATAGGGATTTGTTACTCGATTGAAGAGGGATGACGGTCGGATATTCAATGTCATTGTGGATCGCACCTGTTCCGATACTTTAGTGACTTACGTGGGATTAAATCAATATTTGCGCAAATTGAAGTTGGTTAGTCAAAATGATGGTGGTTTGTGAGCACCGGAATAGGAACCACACAGATTTGAAGTCAGAAGCAAAGAAATTAAAACTCTCTTACTTCAATGTATCAGCTAATCATATAATGTTTAGGGAATCAGGATGATCACTGATAGAGGAGGGCCCACTGAGAAAGTAATATAATGCTTCTAGCTAAAGTTAACTATAACTAGTAAGTCAGACTTTCCTCAAACTGTAAGCAAAGCTAATTAGATTCTACCCCGATAACGGCGAACACAGGGTGCGATCAAAAGAAAAATGCTGCGGCACGGCACCTTAGAGAATATTTAATTTGCTGCAGCTAGGCTAATCTTAATATCATACTATCTATGATTTAATTAAAAGCGATACACAGCCAAGCGCAGTGAATAGAACTGATTTATGTGCAGATAGATATAAAATCAGAGAAATGATGTTAAAGACCGGGTAGAGCAAATAACGCGAACATGTTTATGCCATACAGTTCTTAGAACCCCAGGTCATGTTGTTGTATGAATATAGTTCTTAAGACAAGGTCGTAAGTTACACGATGTTGTCGTGTGCTCAACATTCTCGTTCTGAGCTCGTGTAAACATATAAAGCCAACAAAAACTAGAAGTTTGTTTATTTTCAAGTTTCATATGGGATTGTCTAATTGAATTATCCTTACGAATGGCACCCGTGACATTTGAGAGCACGTTATTGCAGCTTCGATGGTCTTACTCTTAATACCGATGTAATGCTACCACGTCTAGGTGACAATAATAATTAACGCACGTAGAATTTGGAATCTGTTGACTCTGTGATTGTGTTCCAACTTTTCAAATATACTTAGGCACAAATAATAGAGTAGAAAAGTGGTAGACCACTTTTTAGTTGACTAGGTATACCTAAACAAACTGTTTTCTACGACAAGAATACAATGTTAATAATAAAAGTGTCAGGCAAAGGGCATGCTTTTTCAGTTTACAAAAGGCGCAATTGGCATAAGTATTAAACAAGAAAAACCTCATTATTGATTACCACGATAAGTAGGCCTGATCCAAACTGGGATTAGGAGTTAAGGCGGATCCCGGAGTCCTTTTAAGACACAACCGGAAAAACGCTAGGAGGATGACGTAATGTTAGGTTACCTGAGACTGAGACGAGGAGTATTCTGGCGAGGGCGGGCGCGGGTACTTGCTGGCCATACGCGCGCCGGCACCGCACCCCTGCGCACCCGCAGCCTCATCCTCCGGATAGTACAAATGCACGAAATCCTCCGTGTCCAAAAATGTATTGATCAGCATCACTATCACTCCACAGTACAAAACTAACTAATAAATAACTTAACGCAGTCTAACATCAGACTTTGGGATCACTATGCACTATATAACATTAGATCACTTTTGTAGGAAGCACACCATCGAAATGCTTTCGATTTGTTACGTTCCATTGTTGGTCCTTAACTAATATAATTTTATAATAATAAATAAGTTAATACACTAATTGTATAAAATCACATTTGCACCGCAAACCGTTCGCACTGATATAATTTATCTCCTGAAAGAGAGAGACAGTTATAGGGGACTTTCTAGACGGCAGTTGTCTGAGCGGCAACAGTTGAAGTATTTTGAAAGACAATACAAATCAGAAGATGTTTTGAAACGCTATGATTGAAAAGATAAACTGTACTCAAGGCCAGGATAAACATTGGGAGATTATCAATGATAGCCTTCAGTAAAGCTGAATCACCGAATCCTATTGACATCAGCCATAACAATATGGCGGTGGCAAGTGTTTGAGCAACTGGCGGCATTGTTCACCTGTCTGCAGACTGTAAAGCGAGAGGATTCTTTTCAATGGAGTAACTGAGACACATCCGTAGTGTTGAGGACACCTGTCAAAATCGCGTAGGCATGACACGCGATACATCTTGTCAATGACGTTTGTTTTGTTGATGTCCCGTTGTCTGTTTCTACGATTGTACTCGTATTGTTCAATTCCTTTGGTGATATTTATAGTTAACTTTGATTTCCATCGCCCCGAATATTATTATTTTAAAATATTCTTTTAATATATTACATTGTAACTGACTACATTCCCAACCATTATACGATTACGATAGTTATATAAACATTGCGATTATAAACCAAAACGTTTTTTTTCATAATTATGAGGAAGTAGTGACATTTTATATACAATTCAATTAACCATAATCATAACTCAGACTAAGTTTAATAGTTTATTAGTGAGTTAGTGCAGTCACTCGACGGTAATAATCTTATAGCTCATATCCAATACACAATTCAAAGTGCTGAAGTTCGATGATAGATACCTAGAATTCAAACATGCACTCAAGTTGTTTCGTAACAAACGTAATATGTAGTATCATGCCTTTCCGTTGCAGTCAATAGAATGCAAAACCAGACTTATCAGAGCGCGTTTTACAAACTGTCAGATAGTGACAGTTCTGAATCGACTAAAAACAGAAATGCTTTAGTGTAGCAGGATAATACGGAAGACGAAAATAAAAAGTATTTTCATGTGTTTTGCACTATACAAATGTCAAAACTCAGAAACCCTTTTAACTGGCGAGAATAATAAAATATTAACTCAGTTTAATGTCAAAAGGAGGCCATTGTTAAATAACGCTTGTTAAATAAGAAAAATTGATTCCTCTTTATTGATAAATTGATGCGCGTGATTACTGCATTACTCATTGTTTGAGAAGATCAAATGCATGTCATGTTGTCAGTAAACAAAGAAACAGGGTACCTATCAGATAAATAAAACGTTTATCAGACCCACAGCATTTGTATACGAAACAAAACGACAAAACCGTAATAAGGTGAACTTTATACTTCTAGTCATTTGGTTATGTGCAAGATATTCTACAACGGCAATGTACCTATTTTTAGTTATCACGGCCCACGTACTTAATACTTGCGAACATTGTTGTTGGAATTTTATTTATATTTGTACGTTTATGTAACTAGGCTCATAAATATGCAGCACTGGAAATGTTTATTAAAACAATGCATGCATTCCAAGTCATTGTTTCATTGCACTGCATGGTCTGCATGCAATGACTTGACAAATCTCTTTATGAACGGATGCATGATGGCCGTCGCTCTCTCCCACGATAAATGTGTCTACGGCTTTTAGACGTAATTAACAGAACTAGAAAGCCCTGTAAGTACTAGGCATAAATGAATTATCGATAGATATCACGATTATCATTTAAAACTTGGAGAGGAGCGGCGGACGTGCGCTCTACTTTGCACATTGCCGACTAGAAAAGAATGCGGTCAGCGGCGCCTACTCACTGCAATAACTACATAGTCATAGGCGTTCATTTACCTACTCCCAGTTTCACGAAAAAACATTTGAGATGCATTTTCTGTTGTTTGATTTCGTCGTCTAGTACCCATAACACAAGCCTTCTTGAGCTTACTGTGGGGCTAGTTCGATTTGTGTAAGATTGTCCTCTAATATTTATTTATTTATTTATTGGAATAAACATCTTTCTTTAGAAACATTCATTGTTTTATCGATGTGTTCTATAAGGGGACACATCGATAAAACAAAGATTCATAACAATGAATTCACCCTACAAATTAAAACATAGGCATATTGCGTGCGCCTATCGATTTAACAAGTAAGCTTCTTTAATTATCGAACATTATAAAACGTCTAATAAGGTTATAAAAACCAATGTTTCCCTGGACTGCACTGGACTATGAAGTATGAGGCTTACATAAACATGAACTAGTCATTTGAGACAGCACAAATAGCTAGTTTGCGAGACGAACTGTAAGTACAAAACATGTAATCAATAGAAAGACGCGAGCAAAACCGACGTATCACATTCCGAGACCGCAAATGCGTTCAGTTGTCGCCCGTTCGACGTCATTCTCAAGTTACCGGCGGCAAACTTGTTTTTACGTCCCTCGAAATAAGTTTAAAGGAAAACTCACTCTAAGTTCTTTAAAATACAGTATTTGAATATGTAAGATTAAGTTTGGCGAGCCAACACAGACGCCCGAGTGTAACGTAAACCTAACTTCCATTCACTGGATTGAGTCTCATACTTTTGCGAAACTGCACATTTGCCCCGCATTCATTTAACTCGAGTTCTGGGAAGGTATTGTATTACTTTTTTGTACACTAAGGACGAAGGAAAAATGTGATTTATTTTATAATGTCAATGTGTGTTAAGTAATTTAACTTGGGTGAGACAGGCGTCCAATCCGACCATGATTGAGAACAAAGACGTGAGAAATAATAAATATTAAATAGGTATTGTAAAAAAACATAGTGACAAAATATACCGTGAAAGTGATGTTACAGTAACATAGACGGTTCTAGAGAATTGGCTTCGTAATTAATAGCCACCACTAGGCCAAGGTCCTTCATACGGTGCGTGCCGAATATCACGAACGCACAACTATTCCCGACGCGACGCGAGCTCTAACATCGATGGAATGTTTTCCAATATTAGACAACGGCACTCACCAGTATTAATGTAGTAGTGGCATTCCATGAGAATGTCGCATAGGAACGCTGGTGCGCTGCCCTCATAAATGTAGAAAGATAGTTCAAATCAATCCATGAATTACCTATTATCAGATCACATATCAGCTTTCTACATTCGCAAGCATCAAAAGAAAAGCGCCACGTAAGAGACATTCGTGGAATGCTACAGTCGTGTCCGAAGTGAGCTTGGAAGTCGCGTGTTGGATTGGGAACTGACCTTCAAGGCTTCGCCGGCGAACCGTTGATTGATAAACAAATTGATTGGACCTTTTATACTGTTAAAGCGGTAATCGCCGTCGTGAGGATTCACACGAAGCATACAGGTGTGTGGAAATCGTTGCATGGTAAAGGTGGATTTTCGATTCAACTTTGAATAAGTAATATACGGTTTTGTTAATTGGATGTGAAGGATCTATTAAAAGTAAAACGAAGGCTAATTTCTTCATGTATCATTGAAATTTTAAACTTGAGTAAAATAACTTCTAAGACGCAGAATCTATAAATGCGATACAGGGAGAGACAAGTTATAAAAATAAAATTGAAATTAACACACATTTGTACAGGTATGCACTACATATGTCATAGTTAAATTAGCGTATGGAGAACGATATAGTCCAGCTGACTCACAACTATTATTCTATAAAGCGATAGCGTTACGCAATCGGGATTTCCGAGAGCAAGGCCTGAAGTTCAAGAGCCAGACAAACATTGATTTTTACCAAGCCTTGAGTTGTTTATGCATGTTCCCAACATGTGCACCGATAAAGGATAATTATTTATACGACACGGCAACTCCATTATCATTATCTCAAATTACGACTTAATAATCTTATTTAATAGTCTATCAATAACATAGTTGTAAATGCGTGCAGACGAGAGCATAACATGAGTTCAATTTAGTGCTGGTTACGTTAACTTATTTATAACAGATTTTATACCTCCTAAAAGATTACAAACAATCTGATAAAGTAGCTCTTACCAACATAAAACCAGCTATACCAAGACGAGTATCATAAGCGATATGTCCCTATAAAAAACAGTTGTCTTTTATACTGATGTTCTCAAGGATCAAAGGTAGACACGTCTGGATTGCCGCGTCAACCACGCAGAGAAATTCCTAAACTGTATGACATTACACCGCGATCATGGCACAAAGGGAAACTGTAGTTTCACTCGAGATTCCAATGCGACAAGGTATACATCTTTAATAATGCTCCATAACTTCAAGTACCTTTCTCTAGCGCACCGCGAGAAATCTTGCCAGTAGGGCGCTGCCATTTTTATGTAAATTTACGACATTAATAGAAGATAGATGAATTTTATTACCGTTATTAACCACTATAATAATTTGTTTACCAGTAAAGTATTGGTAGTGGAAATTGTTACTTTGCTTGCCCAAGTGCCCACGAATCAATTCGACTATTCATTATTATCTGCAGAACCTATAATTTCATTTTAAATTCAATTTACAGAATTCTCGAAGGAAATACACTCCTTAACCTTTAATAATCCCAAGAGAGTTTACACTTAGGAGTGATAGATGAAATTCGTATTATCTCACGTCAGGCTATTAAATGAAAAGTAAGCTGTCTTCCATAAATCATATATAATTAGCCCATGAGAGCTACATCCTTGTGGCTGCGGCGGCGTGACATAAGGTGTTGCGTGACTTTAAATAGTAAATCTCGTTTATTTATAATAAACACGGAGTCAAAGATTTTCTCTTTTAGATCATCATCATATAATTATACAGGTTTTCTACATTTAATTATACTACCAACGTTTATGTTGAAAATTATCTCAGTCTGAAGTGTTTCTATTGATAACCAAACTGTATAGAACGCAATGGAGCATTCCTAGGCTATTGCGAAAATTAGAGCAATATGGAGTTAGAAAATATAGAACACAAAACATCATGAAGAAATCTACATACATTCGCGAAGAAATTCAAAGTTGTATATGAAGTCCCCAATCCGCTCTGGGCCAGCGTGGGGACTACTACCCAATCCCCCTCATCTATGAGAGGAGGCCTGTGCCCAGCAGTGGGACGTATATAGGCTGATAATAATGATGATGGAGTTAGAGGAGTCGCTTTCAATTTATTAAGTCATATTTGACAAACAGAGTGTAGCGTACAGAAATCACGAATATATGTAAGTAATCAAACAAAACAAAAATTGGTTTACTCTACTTCACTAAAACCAATATTGTGTGCAGTTCCACAGGGAAGCATTTCAGGACCTTTGCTATTCCTGGTGTACATCAACGACCTTTCCGAACATGTTGAACAGTATACTCTTTCTTAACAACATTGTCTTGCCAGTTACGTAACTTTATTTCCTACAAAAGAGCCTAAGAAAATTAAATATGTCAATGTTTCAAAACAAACTAATAATAAAACTTTCAGAGAGAGATTGTAGCATTGTAGAGTATTTTTTAGATAGAAGTTTCATAAATATGTAGTAACTTAGTATGTAATTGTAGGGTACCTACTATTCTTTGAAATAACTATTAATGATAATTGAAATAACTATAATGACTTAGTAATTTTGGCAAATGTTTAAGCATAGTGCATGTTCATACGGATTTCGTAAGAAATAAGTAGTTTTTTTAAGATTGAATATTTGTACACCTTCTAGGAATAAATCACAGCGCAATGTACTGTATATTTGACGGAGACAAACAAAGGTCTATGCTTCAGATACGACAAAAATGCTTTCGTATGTACTTCTACAGGTCGTATTTCTCAACCGATTCTCGTGAAATTTTGTGAGCAAGTCCGGTAATTGTATAGATTTTTTTGAACAGTTACTGTATAGAAATGATGATTCAAAAAATTCACCTTGGAGGTCTACACCTCACAGAGCCGCTAGTTTATTCTACTGTCATCTATAATGTTACCTATGTATCACAAATAAATACTTACTTACAACCAGCGATAAATAAGTGACCATGACAACACTCCTGAAGGCATTATTAGTGACGAAAACAATCAAGGATATTACAAAAGTCAATGGCAATGTGAATCCGCAAAGTTTGACAAGATAATGGCGGTTAGATAAATCGGCCGTTAGTGGAGCGAGGCCGGTCTTCCGGGCAGCTATAGGTATGTGGCCTCGCGGCAAAAACACTCGATCTCTGAGAATTTGACAGAGCATAATAGGTTCCGGACGTTAAGTTAAAAGAACAGTTACGCCACTTTCTTTAATACCAAAATGAAAGATGCTTTAAACTGGATTAACTGCACAAATAGGAATTTAGACAGCGCCATTGTAAAATACGTAGACACTTACTTTTCCGGAACTATAAGGATCTGATTTCCTGGAAGTATGAAAGAAGTTTAACAGGAAAAACCTACGCGTAACACAAATAAATGTCTAAGTGAAAGCTGGATTAAATTGGGATTATCCAGAAAACTCCACAGCTGACATTATTTTGGCGTGTAAACATCTGAAAATGGAGTTAATTAATCTGTTTAATTAGCCTTAATGACTTGGAGCAGTGTGATGCCACTGTAACTGAAAGATATACGTTATATAAAACGTTATAGGACTTTTTTGCACTTAAGCTGTTTGATTTTCGTTTCATAAGAATAATATTATGCAGCTTTATTTGAATGCCACAACAGTGTGGCATATGAAGTAAGGGGCAACCAATCAGGAACGCGCACGTTATACGAGCGGGCGTACACATAAACAAGTCATGTGAGTACTCGCCAGGCGCCGTAGGATCGACCATGACCTTCGCGCGGCATAAACATAAATGAAATTGCAAGACATGCAACTATTTCCGACCCATACAAAACATTCAAAGAACAACGAAAGGCTATAAGAACGTTGAAGTGCATTTCAATCACAAAGAGAAACAAGACGCTAAAACAGCATCAAAACAATGTCCCGTCACACAAAGTAATGAAAAGACCAGGCAATCATCTCTGACAAAGAGATAAAAATGACATTACGGCACTACTTTATTACGCTGTAAAGGTTTCATGTACTGGCATGGATTACAGTAAGCATGTGAAAATATCGCTGTTCTGCCCAGACGAGGAAACAATAAGGATTGATTTTCAGATATATAATTCTTGACTAATATAACTGTTTCTGACAATAGCCGAAATATGTTTGCTTAAACTTTTCTTGATAGAAATAAACCAAAATTGAGTCTTTATTTTTCTTTTTATACTCAGCCTACTAAAACAACGCATTATTAAACGACACAATTAAGTTAAAATTATGGTATTTTATCTCATCTAAACTCTGTCAAGCGGAAATTTAATAAAACTGCACACATTCAAATATTTATCGAAATTTGTCTAAAAAAGCCATTCCCAAAGAGTGTTGCATCTCGCTTTGTCGTGCGCGAAAGATGTAAGCGTATCTCTTTCACATGGCTGACCGAATCAAGGCATCCTCTTAAAAGAACAGCAGCACGTGAGTATCATAACATGTAACTTGGAGATGTCGTGAACTTAAGTTACGGAAGGGTTAGGAAACCACGCATAAGCCATTATCACGAAGAGTTCCGCGATAGCGTTAAGTAATCAATCGCTTCCTGGTTATGCTAGTCTAGTATAGGTCACAAGTGAACCAGATGTGAAAGTAGTATGCACATACATAATCCTACTAAATGCCACTAAACGCTATTTATCTGGTCTGTTAATGACGCGGACGTGGTACTGACATTCACAACTACGAAGGTCGTCAACATACAAAAGACAAATGTGACTTTTCTACACTGAGTATCATACCATATTATTACGATCATTTATATTACAAAGACTGAAGTGTAATTCATAAATCACAGATAAATTTATTCATTACCAAGATGAAAGAAATGAAGTTGTATATCACAAAATCACAGTTCGCGTTTAAACTAGCACCGTTAGTCCTCGTCCCGTTGCCTACGCGCATGGCCACAATTGATTTATTTTAAGGGCGGGAAAGATTTATTGGAATCGAACGAATGTATCGCCAGAGAAAGTAGACTTGGCATGAACTGGATATCACGAGGAAAAGGCATTTAAACATGATATATGGACTGAACTAGAATAAGTCACGTGAAAGGTGATAGAGCTGATCCCTGTGCGACTTGGCATCGTTATTGCGATTCAGTGATATAATCTTATACATAATTATATAACATGTAGTGCTGTTACGCATAATTAAATATGACTTTATGATGAGTTGTTAATCAATAAATCATTAATTTAAGACAATACAGCTCCAAGGTTTTTCTTCATTTAAATTCTTGATAATCTCAGGATGGTAATAAGTGAAGAAGTGAATGAAAAAGAAAGAGGTTTAGTCACAGGCTAGTAATCAAGCACGCGGGTACCTCGTGACGACCGCGACCTAAAACATAATGAATGATAAAGCAATGGATCTCAGTAATTCATTCCATTGCAAGGCATGAAAGCTGTCGTGACTGTCGATATTTTTCAGTAAAATTAGGCATCGTTTCAATTCAACAAGATCTCCTAATCAGAAAGGATTTTGTAATAAAAACAGTAGTTGTTTTTGGTTTGTTAGTTGTTAATGAATCTGGGACATGTAATGGGCTTGGCTGATAAGCTTATGATTAAAATATAAATATTAAATTATCTAATCGACTGCGTTACCAAATAAATTTGATATAGCTATTTGTAATATACAGAAAGCCTCGTATGCCATGCCATTAGTACCTACTTCTTTATTCGTACCCTATTGACCCAAAAATTCTACGTTTGAGTTTCAGATAAGAATTCAATTTGTCATAAAGGCTTTCTCAGTGTTAATCGATGTGGATTGCCACATTCGTAAATTAGAGAGGTTGGGTTACAAGACAGCGCCTTATTTGAGTTTATCTTTAAATTTTTATTATCTGCTAGCATTAAACACGATTAGTTCTTCTCTGAAGCGTGCTTGCTTATTACGAGTGAACACAACTGTGTTTGAGGCAAGGCCATAGTTATCCAGACGTCTAAAGCCACGTGACGTGAAAATGGGTGCGTTGGCTGTCGGTAACGATTTTCTCACATCTCAGCTGTCGACGTGTGGACCTGCGCAATGGGCGCAAGAAACACGTGGCATTTTCCGTGAACAAGTTTTGATCTAATTAGTGACAACTTTGCAATCAAATTGATCAGTTGTGAGCATAGGCTCCTCCAAAATTGGCTAAGCATCATCCATCATGTACCGAGTTTCTGATTATTAGATTAAATTAAATGAGTACATAATTAGATTCTCCAGAGTCGTTAAGTCCTTCAGGAGCTAGACATAATTTATATTCCAATTGAAATCGATTTCAGTGACTTGCGAATTTCTTAGTCAGCTTTTAAGATACAGTCGTATGCATAGATTTGATGAATGCACATGCGCAAAAGAGTCGGCTTTGCCACGTGGCAGGCTCCCGTTGCATAACCTGACTTTCTCGGCAGACATTAAAATGAACCAACCACACTGCCACAATTGACCGGCGTAGAGGATTTACAAGAAGCGTTGATTTATCTTTCATGCGCTTTGTGTCCCCTTTAATCCCATTAAACATGTAACTTTACTTAATATTCTGATAAGAGCTATTAACACATTTAAATTCTAATGCGCTATTAGGTACCTATATTGAACTATTATCATACTCATTGCTAAACATACATGTGTGTCATATACAAATATTCTAATTTAGTTAATTACAATGCTTCGCGTGTCCTCAGCAGGGAATTACGATTAGTGAGGGTAAATGAACCTCTTGTTTCGTTTTAACGTGTCCAATAATATGGTTCGATGCAACGTTTACACATGCATCAATTGTTTGAGCGTCTTGGTGTGTTACGCATTCCTCGAAACAAGGTTATCAATTATCATCTTTTCGAAACTACATTTGATTCGTATTTCGTAAAGAAAATCAACGTTGGACTCCATTTCTTTTACTCTGCAGTATCAGGAAGTCAGCAATGAGAGAATGTCTCCGGCCACGCCTACGGAGCCCTACTATGGCATGCCGGAGCCACGTTGCACTATGAGACGCTCCGCACACATGCATGCATTATACTGAACACAGCCATAGCAGCGAAGTAGAATGGCAGCTAAATTCGCCCGCCATTTTCCTTCGCTTCAATTCTTCACATTTATTTCTTCAAAATATGATATTTACGAAGTTTTTCAGACACTTGAGGAGAATATTATAGATATTGTTAAGTGATTCCATTGACAATTCGTGCCAAAATTATTGGATGCCGCTTAAAAAACGCCGGTGGGTATTTGGAATCGAGACATTAGCATTGAAGTCTGAGTAAAGCAATTCAATGATTACCCAACGTTTTGCCGAGCCGGTGACCTCGGTCAAATTGTACTTTGAACAAAGCGGCCAGCGTTGTCTACTGACGGGGAATTCAAAACACTGGTTGGGAAATGACTCTCAGTTTTCATAACATGTAATGGTCATTATCAAAACATTTTTTGTAAGCAGTTATTGGACACAATGTTTATAAACATTAACATACCTATGCTCTTTATATCTGTATCAATGGTTTAGGATCGACCGAGGATCTCAGATTATGCGAGTACTCGATTGCTTTAGCTATGCCACTTCAGAAATGGGAAAACCCGCGACAATGTGTAAGGTCGACGTGGACGCCACGTTTCATACCAGTCGATAATTTGGTATATTTTCTAGAACTTATTACACTGAAACTTCCGTCAAAACACATATTTTTCACTCTCGCTTTACCCCAGACAGGATATTGGTACATTTCGAGGTAATGTCCGCCACCGCCGTATTATTATGAAGCCATGTGCCGAGCACGTCGGCCCACGGCGACTGCCATACTAGAAATTCCAATGCGGACTTTTACAAAACTACTGTTTTCTTTGACACTTTACAATATAATCCATTTATATTTATCGGCAACTTCGCAAAACCACAAAAACGAGAAATGGATGTTGATAAGAGCGCGGATGTGCTGTATATCCATATTATGGTAAAGGAAGAACGGAGTCGCATGGAATATGCGACAGACGCGCGCGGCAGCTGCGAAGCAACTGGGTGGCGCGCGAGGGGCGAGGCGGGGGCGCGGGGCGGGCGGGGCGGGGGGCCGGCGTCTGAACCGCGTCTCTGCTTCACCGTCGTCGCTACTAGGGGCCCGCCGTGAATCGTATTGTGCAACGTCAGCAAGCGCGTGCGTACTCGCGTTTACCTCATCTGGCGCCGGCACCGACACCGCGGGACAAAAAACGCCACCAACTCACCGCATCGGTTACGAGCGATGGTTTCCCCACAACCACTTTGCGTTCTAGATAAACACTCAATTATATCTCGCTTGCGAGACTTAGCCATACACATATCTACACTTTTTTGACGGACGAATATAATTTTTCACGCACCTTTTAAAGCCTTGATGTCCTTGATGATTAGTAGTTTACTTATAA
Source organism: Epiblema foenella (assembly GCA_963556455.1). Classification (NCBI taxonomy): domain Eukaryota; kingdom Metazoa; phylum Arthropoda; class Insecta; order Lepidoptera; family Tortricidae; genus Epiblema; species Epiblema foenella. Next base: position 5,983,569 of record OY747100.1, read on the forward strand.
CTTTTTACAGGAGACCACGCTTCATTGATGTTAAGTATGTGACAGGGACAGGGATGCGAGTGAAACAAACGGCGGTCGTTTACACACTCCTTTATTAGTGTCAAGCATTAGCTTATGTAGGGGTCGCGGCACCGTATACCGCTACAACTATGCATACACATATACAACATCTCCCCCTTCTAGTTTGACAATACTAAAGATAACTAATCAATTACTAAACTACATAATACAAAAAAAAGGTTTATAATTAACCCTAGGGACAGGACGCAGCAACTTTTCTCCAGCAGTCCTACTTGGGCTAGAGAACTCATCTTCAGTGTCTGACTGTTGCGCACTTTCTGTGTTGGTCCTCTGTTCTCGTGCTTCAAAGAACTCGTCTTGGTCCCCTTCTTCGGCCGGCACGGCATGCATGGCCGCCGGCGCCGGCGACATGACCGCCGTAGTCGATGTAGACGTGCCCGCCGTAGTGGATGCGGACGTGCCCGTCAGAGTCGATGTTAAAGCTGGAAGGTCTGAATCAGGTTCCTCGCTGGATAGCAGAGATGAAGAAGGGCCCAACTCATCACTCAGCGTCTCCTCGGCAGCTATGTCTGTATCTGCCGTGCCATTATAATTGTTGCTTATCTCTGTCCCTCTACACGCTACGAGTTGATTTTTATGCTTTTTTATTTTTATATGATTTTGCTTGTCTTGCACCAAATAAACAGTTCTGCCTAATCTCTTTAATATTACACCGATTCTCCACTTGAATTTATTATTACTTAAGTTTTTCTTATACATAACTTTATCCCCGGGTACAAAACATTGTTTATTTGAGCCACCATATGCTCTAGTCTGCAAACACTGTTTATGACTTACAACCTTAGCGAGAGTGTCAGGCGAGGACGGCGACGCGGCGGTGGCGGCGGCGGCGGCGGCGGGCACAAGCAAATCTAGACGCGAGCGAAGTTTTCGACCAAATACCAGCTGGGCAGGCGAAACGCCCGTAGTGGAGTGAACTGAGTTCCTATAGTCAAACAAATATTTTGACAAATGTTCATCAACTTGCTTGTTGCTATTAGTACACAACAAACAAGCCCGAATACCATTCTTCACCACTTTCACGAAAGCTTCCGCCTGTCCATTGCTGGCTGGGTGATAAGCGGGAGACGTCATGTGAACGATCCCGTTTACCTCACAAAATCGCGCAAACTCGCTCGAAACAAAACAGGTGCCGTTATCACTAACCAACGTGTGCATAAGGCCATATCGTGACATGAAATCATACAGCTTAGCTATGACTACGCGCGACGTCGTATTATTCATCAAATAAACTTCAACCCATTTAGAATAGGCATCTACAATGACCAAATATGATTTATTATTTACTGGGCCAAGAATATCGAGGTGTACCCTATAGAACACTTGTTGTGGATACGGCCATACGGCTAACGGTGCCCGGGGGGGAGTCGGTCGTAGTTGCGCACAAACAAAACAATTCCCTACAGTTTTTTCTATTTCTTTATCTATGCCAGGAAACCATAATCTACTTCTTGCCTCTGCTTTGCACTTTACAATTCCTAAATGTGATTTATGTAGTTCGGCTAATATTCTAGGCTGTAGTCTCGAAGGTATCACAATCTTATGACCCCGCATCAGACAACCATTTTCAACAGATAGTTGATATCTACATAAGAAATAAGGTTTAATGTCTGAATCGGACACTTTTCTAGGCCATCCGTCTTGAATATATTTTATCACCCTACGTAATGTTGCATCCCTAACACATTCCTTACGCAACTCATCACATGTAACGGGTAAGGTATCATCGATCACAAAGTTGACGTATGAAGCTCGATCGTCAACAAACTCCCTGTTAGCCCCGACTCCGTGGAGCGAATGCGCGGCGCATGAGTCACCCGGCTCGGGCAGGCTCGCGCGCGATAGGTAGTCAGCGCTATTATCAATACTACGTATGTATTCTATTGTATAGTTATACGCGCTTAGAAACATTGCATAACGCTGCAACCTGTTTGCTGACACCTCTGGAACTCCCCGATATGGACCGAATATTGATACAAGAGGTTTATGATCAGTGCGCAATACAAAAGGAATCGATCGGCCGTACAAGTATTGGTGGAATCGTCGGACTCCAAATATGATCGCGGTCGCTTCCTTTTGTATTTGAGAATAACGTTTCTCGGCAGAGTTTAAAGTACGGGATGCAAATGACACCGGGCGTTCTACGCCATCAGCGTCGATCTGTGATAATATGGCGCCAAGCCCGTGCGGGGACGCGTCCACTGTCAAAATTAACTTCGCGTGTGGATTAAAATGGGCTAACATCTGATCCGAACTCAGATGAGTTTTTATGGCAGTAAACACGTTATTATGCTCAGACGTCCAATTCCATTTAGTTCCTTTTTGCAATAATTGATACAGGGGACTAAGTAGGGACGAAGCAGCCGGTACAAAACTTCTATAGTAATTTACTAAGCCCAAAAAAGATTGCAAACTAGCTACGTCTGTAGGAGTAGGGGCACGCAAAATAGCTTCGACCTTTTTAGGTGATTTTTTCAGACCGTGTTTGTTAATGGTGTACCCTAAATATTCTAATTCGTCTTTGAAAAAATCACACTTAGCCTTTTGTAGCGTAAGACCCGCATCTTGAAGTCTTTGAAGTACCGCCCGTAACCTCGTCAAATGTTCTGCCCTGTCCGATCCTGTTACTAACACGTCATCCAGCATGCATAGAACTCCTTCCATACCTGCTAACACACCCTCCATAACGCGCTGAAAAATTGCAGGTGCGCTGGAAATGCCATATGCCAATCTAGTATATAGAAATAGCCCTTTGTGTGTGTTGATGCAAGTGAGTTTTTGCGATTCATCATCTAAAACGCACTGCGCGTACGCCTGAGATAAATCTAATTTACTGAATTGCTGGCCGCCGTGTAATCTAGTAAATAATTCTTGCGCGGTGGGTAAGGGGTACTGTTCAACCAACAGCTGTTTGTTAATTGTCACAGAATAATCCGCGCAGAGCCGTATGGAGCCATCGCGCTTCAACACCGGCACTACCGGTGACGCGTACTCCGAGTACTCGACAGGTTTCAAAATACCTACACGTACTAATCGCTCCAATTCACTATCTACCTTTCCACGCAAAGCAAATGCCATAGGGCGCGCCTTAAAAAATATGGGTTTGGAGTCATCTTTTAAGAACAGCTTTATCTTATATTTATTAAAAGTTCCTAATTCGTCTGAAAACACCGCAGGATATTGATTTTGCAATTTATCTATGAAGTTATCTGACGGTTCACAAAAGTTGACGGGTGCTATCTCCAATTTGTATTGCGCAATAAAATCTCTTCCTAAAATGGGTGGTCCTCCGTTACGAATTATGTACACATTAATTATATGACTTTCACCTAAATAGGAAAAAATTAAACGTGCCACGCCCATGCAACATATATGATCACCAGTATACGTTAACAAACGTTTATTAGCCTTTGACAACGATACATGTTTAAAATGTTGTAAATACAACTGTTCTGAGAAAGCAGTGACCGCCGAGCCGCTATCTATTTGGAACCTTATATTAATGCCCTGAACGTCAACATTTTCAGTCATGGGTTCTCCGTGAATAGTACGAATGTTATTCAACTCACCGTCATCGCCGTTCTCACCGACACTCTCGTTTTCCATAAAATTGACCTTTTTGCACATTCTATTTAGATGACCTTTTTTGTTACACTTCCGGCAAGTGTAATTAGTGAACCGACACTGCTCTGTGGTATGATTTTTAAAACCACACACCGCGCACTTCACTTTAGCACTAACTTTCGTAGCGATCTTGAACAACTGTTCGGATTGCGATGAGGCCTGGGACACGCCTGCTCCTGCGCGCGCGCTCCGCGCGCTCTCAGCCAGGTCCACTGCTTTCGCCAAGGTTAGCTTGCTTGGTTCCATCGCGAACAGCTTCTCGCGTTCTGTCCCAGGAAGCATCCCCATTATAAAACGGTCCCTTAATGCCTCCTCGACATTAGAAAACGCACAATGTTCCGTTAGTCCACGCAACCTAGCCGCCCATTCAGTGTAACTCTCACCCTCCTTTTGCACCGCAGAATAGAAGTGAAATCTTTCACCAAATACACAACGTTTCGGAGAAAAATGTGCATCCAAAAGCCCGAGAATGTCGTCGTACGGCACCGTTGTTAATAACTTAGGTAAGGCCAAGTCTGCCGCCAACTTGTAGGTAGCCTCGCCGAGTGCACTCAATAAAATCGCTCGCCGCTTAGTTCCCGTCGTGTCCTTATTTTCGGTTATGTCGTTTGCAATAAACCATTGCGTTAACCGATCTTTGTACACCTGCCACGTTCCCGTATTATGATCAAAACTTGTTAATAAACCGAAGTGAGCCATTATGGAATTAATTATTTCCGAACGCGGGTAGATTCGTCGCCACTGTTAAGTATGTGACAGGGACAGGGATGCGAGTGAAACAAACGGCGGTCGTTTACACACTCCTTTATTAGTGTCAAGCATTAGCTTATGTAGGGGTCGCGGCACCGTATACCGCTACAACTATGCATACACATATACAACAATTGATTTGCAAAAACTAGAATTGGCAATACCGAGTTACCGACGGATACACGAAATTAGTGAATTGCAGGATGTTGTTGCAAACGTCGAAGATTTAAAAGCAGACATAATAAAAACATTAGCTACTAAAAATGTCATGCATGCCAGAAAAACCCAAATGAACCAATAAGTTTAGTCGAATACAAGAGATTAGAAGAAGACGTAATATGGACAAGGATATGATGAGATTCATGAGAACACAATTGGTTCAAGTGTTGGGATTCGCGAAGTGTGTTTTATTAATATGACAAGATGACAGCATTGATGACGACATATGTGTCGAGGCTAAACGTTAAACATAGACATCTAACTATATACAAGTTGCATGTAAGTAATTATAGCATCAATCATATAGGCATTGGCGAGCTAATTAGGAGATAGAGTGGGGGTAGTGGGATTGCATGTATGCAGATATGCTGAAATTTTGCTGACAATCAGGTATTAAGTTGAAAAGTGCAAAAAGTATTAAGAATGGTAAGCAAAATATGCATTATACTTCTAAATTCTCCGATGATGACACCAAAAAAATAATTATACAAAGTTACAAACTGAAATATTAATAAGGATTGCGGGAAACTCTCTAAAAGAGAAGCAAACACTCATACAATTCTAAAAACGTCGGAGAAGAGTGGGCAGAAGGCAAGAAATAAAGTAATGAAGACCAATATAATACAGCACAAGAGGAGATAACGGCCCCGTAGTTATGGCGAGCCCGTAAACAAACGTTGATTAGCAAAACAATAGCCACCGTCCTTCCTTCCTTACTTTTTTACACAGAGACTGAACCTTTCTTTGTCTGCAATTAGCATCAGCGCTGTTACGGATAACAAATAAAAACAAAAGATACGCCATTAGGATAAATGACTGAAGCATTCAGCTCCTAATCCTTTAACGCAAACCTTAGCCTCGGTTTCAAACTTATGCAGTGAAAACTACAAGTCTAGGATAAAATTTGGCAAATTGAGCTAAGTACGTTGTTGCTGAAGACAGTTTGTAATGTAATGTAATCAAGTTTTTATGTAGTTGATGTTGTCTATGCTAAGACAACTGTTGCTTTTCCCGAACTTCTGTAGAGATATGACGAAAAAGTAACTCATATTAAATCGTAGATAGTTTCTTTGTTGACATAGTGCCGAAACCAGTTAATGATTGTATCCAATAAGTCGTCAGATGTTTACAAAAGTAAAAAGAAATAATTATACAACTATGTCTCTAATAGCGTAGCATGCAACTCTCACTTTTTATTTATTTTAGTTTTAATACAAACTATCTGTTTTTTAGGGTTCCGTACCTCAAAGGGAAAAAAACGGAACCCGTATAGGATCACTTTGTTGTCCATCTGTCTGTCTGTCTGTCTGTCACGACCCTTTATCTCGAGAAGACCTGGAGGTATCGAGTTAAAATTAAAACCTAATATTAAGATGTACAGTATAAGATTTTAATTACAGTCCCTTGAAGCTGTGAAAAAAAAACAAACTTCTAAGTTAAAGTAAAATAAAGATACGACCGTTATTGTCGCAAAATAACGTATATTTCGACACTCTCAAGGAAATCAAAATTTATAGTGTATTTCCCGTTGACCTAAAACTATGAAATTTGGCAAGTAATTTCGTACCACAAGTACAGGGAAAAATCTAAAAACTACATTTGTAATGAAATCATATAAAATATCCTACTTAATATTATACATACGAAAGTTAGGATGTTTGAATATTTGGATGTTTGTTACTCAGTCACGCAAAAACGGCTGAACGGATTATGATGACATTTTGTATACATAGACTTTTTAGCCTGGATTTTGATGAATTTGGGGGTGGGAGTTAAACTTATGAACCAGACCAGAGTCATGTAGATATTTACAGTGCCTGCTGACGTACGGAAAATTCGATTCAAAAGAACCAGTATAAGGCTGACCTCCGAATATGCACATATTTGTCACGAATCTTAGGGTCAAGATATAATAAGGAGGTATGGTGAGGCGACTCTATAGACAGTTGTCAATATCACGACATTTGACAACGTCATTGGCATAGACGTATCATTTTATACCGATGACATTAGGTGAAGTTGAAGCTAATATTTAATGAACATATTTTACACAATTGAATTGAACATAATTTTACACTTTAGAGTCATATTGTGGCTAAGATAAAGCCACAATATGACTCTAAATTTATTTATTCATTTTTTAGTTTTTATTTTTATAATCCTAGTTGCTAATAGAGTATTACGCTTCTACTTGATTATGATGAGCTATTATTTTGACAGATTTAGTTCGTATATATGGGACTGATATTACAAGAGCTAAATGATATCCAAACTAAAACGACTTATATCAATTAAAATCAACGCATTTCAGCCCCTAAAGTTCTAGCAATTACATGCATAATCGCATGAAAAACAATAGATTACAGTTACTTAATACACTGACCCATAGCCTCTAAAGCGCTTGTGCTATAAATATAAGCCAAAACATGCTGACCTATCGAGCCGTAATAATTTTAATATATAATATAGGATATTAAATAGATTGCGCTTTGATATCTGCCTACCGTAGTTTTTAGGAACCTATGGGTCAACTAAAATTTATGGAGTTCTTAGTGCTTGGTTTAAAGTCACAACAATGACTTGTGACGCTGTAGCCACGGCGTTCAATTTGTATTTTGTACATCGCGCTATTAAGACATTTCCTGAATTAAATGGGGTCGGGACGGCTACACGACCTGCGTTCGGAACCCTCGGTGCGCGAGTCAGACTCGCACTTGACCGGTTTTTTTATATAGAAATTCCTTCAAAACGATTCTTTAATATTTATTATGATTTATGATATGAATTTGTACTAGTATATGAGGAAAGTTCCATGTGTAAATAACGAAAGGGAAAAACATGATAACTATGATAAGAGTGCAATTAATATTAAAGGACACAACCATACAGGTTTGCAAGTAGGTACGTTTGCCTAGCTGAATTTGTGGTATAAGGCTAAACAGATGGCCGCATAAGCTGATTGATTGTATATTATAAGTAGGTATGTGCATACTGTAGTTCCAACTTTAAGGTGGCCTTTTTTAATCATATTAAATCAACCATTTGCTTAAAGCCATTACCTTGATAAGCTGCATTTCCTAGTAACAACAGCAATTTCAATTTTTTACTGTGTTGCGTTGGAACGCGGTCCTAATTCGTTTGGCACTGAAGCGTAGTAAAGTGTGGAATGTTATCAGCTATCGAAGGCTGCTGGCTTTGCACGTGGCCAGTCGCTATGGCGACCGTTGGCCGCTGATATTGCAGCAACAATCGCCAACACTTGACAGGTTTTAATTATTCTTTGCGTACCGACAGCGAACTCTTCTTCAAGTTGTTTTCATAACTGCGCGAACAACTTGGCGGTTTCCTGGTTTCCGACGAAGTTTCTCCTCATGATATAATTAGTTAAGTTTGGAAACTAAAAACAAGGTAAAAATGTTGCGGTTTGTCAGTAGTATTATTCGGAATAGCAATATAAAGTCTTGCCTTTTAAACAGACCTTGCACTGATGCAAGAAAAAATAAACAGCACTGGACAAACCGGGATACTGAGCACGCAAAAATAAAACAATAGTGCCGTAAACCTCAACAATAATGGAGCAACAATATTTTCAGTGTCGCGCGAAATACACTTTCATCGTTTACGCCGGTGGGGCTTTTGGAAATCTAGGTTTTAATTAAAGAATGCGTGCTGGATTGGTATCGGATATTGAAAGGTGAGACGATAAGGAGCGTTGGTGGGGATATGCATTGCGACTGCAGCTGGCTGACGATCTGATACGGGCATTGCAGACGGTGGTGGGCGTTGGCGCGTTTGTCCACCTACACGCACCCACTGCTTGCCCTGAAATATGTCGCCCGTTTGTCGGATTTTGCATTGCAATTTACATTGTTACTAACCGCCCTTCATCGTTATGAAGGGCGGGAATTACCGTTGTAAGTAGGACTTCTTACTGCATAAAGCCGCACTAGTCGACATAAATCTCAGCCCTTTCATCCAGCACGGCAAAGTACGCGAGTGTAAGTTTACAGTAAGTACCAAAACTAGAACAACATTGAGTAGAGAGAGGACGTTGGCTGGCAGCAATTTAGCCCAAGCCCAAGTCTAGGCGAACTGAGAATTAGGCCAGGAAAATCGATAGAAGGCCGGAACCCATCGCGAGACGCCCACACCGAAATCGTAAAACGAACGAAAACACGCCACGTAGAAATAGAAAGCAAGACACACGAACAAGTCTCGTGTACCAGGAGGATAAGAAGTTTCTAAAGTTTGACGTTAGGAACTTTAGGTACGGTTTGAAAAGTACAGATTTACGAACGATTAACTATACTCATGATATTACAACTGTTTTGTTGTAGTGTGGGGAATTCAATATAGTAGGTATCAAGAGCCGTGCCGTGTTAAAACCACATTTCTAGCAATTAATTGATTGTCAAAATGCAGACGGAGATCTTTCCACTCACCCTTTGTGCGGATGTAAATCTAATATTATGTAAGAGTTTTCAGGTCGCAGCCTAGAAACGTCTAAAGTTAACTGGGTCAAGTGTACCTAGAGACCGCTCCTCACACAATAATAGAGCTTTTTTCACATATTCGTGCAAAAGCAATTCCCTATCCGCCCGTAATCGATATATTATCTGCGATGCAGATGGTTCTGCAGTAAGCGAGTGTCCTAACATACATTCTGCATCCTCGATACTGTATATATTTAAGTACAATTGTACATGTTGAGGTCAGCTATTGCAGTGGTCTCAGTTGCTGTCTATAAATTTTTAGCGCATTTATTTCTCAGCTTAAATCCTGTTTGGTGAAGCCGAACCTCTTACTCGCATGTAGCCATCTGCATTTAGAATTCAAAAAAGTAATAGTCGCTTAATTTTGCTTGCACTGATGATCAGCGATGATGATATTGAAGACAGTCATATAAACGCGGACCCTATGCATCCTCCTTGGTTATAGTTGGTTATTAGTATCCTCAAAAATAATTGATATTTTTCATACATTACTTCTTTCTTTCATTCATTCAAACACTGTACAACTGTTCCTTCATCACCAGTCATTGCAACGATAATAGCAACTCAAGTATTCTCATTCGCATCAAGTAATATCCCGATACTTCTAGATACATCTGGATCCATGGTAAAGTGCACGAGTTCGAAGGATGTGCACACGGTACTCTCATGTAGGTCCGGACTTCAGACCATCATTGGATTAACAGCGTGACTAAGACGGCAGCGGCCTTAAAAGGTCGGCTCAGCTGCGCTCGAGTCGCGATCACAGTCATTTCCGCCCACACTTCCGTAAACACCGTAATCGTGTGTGCTGATCGGAAAAAACACACGCTCAGGAAAGGACATAGCCAAATGTCATGAGGAAAAAATTCGCAGGTCACCTCGATCGTGAATTCAAATTAGAAGAACAATAGTCTTTGTTGCGAAGATAACATGTCGTCTGCGTTCACATAAAATGTAGCATTTGCTTTCTAACTGCTTTTTCTGGTTCTGTACCCAAAGGGTGCCCACGAAATCTTATTACTAAGCCGCCGCTGTTCTTTTTGGTAGCAATGGCAAGGTGTATCTAATGAACCATTAAAGGCACACTGTTGATATTTTTATAGATTATGTATCACTGTTGCCGCTATACCAACAAATAATACAAATAAAATAAAAGTGAGACTCATACTAGGTGATTAGGTACGTGCTTAAACCGTTTCAAGAGTACCAGAACTCTTATCCTCCATATCCGTCCTATTGCACTTGGCTGGTTTTTTTTTTCTTGTTTGGGACAAATCAATTTGGTCTGTCTTCCTGCTTGTATTTTCTCGTGTTACTCATTTAATTTTCAACTTGTAAATGTCAATGCTTCGCATGATTTCATTAGACGTTCAAAGTAGTTTAATATTCATATTGCCTAATTCATGTTTAAATATTACACAAACATCCGAGTTTGCCTTTGTTGAATTCACGCTCAAAGGGTCGGCAACGCGTACGTGACTCCTTTGGAGTTGCGGGCGTCTATAGGCTGCGGTGGCCGTTTACCATCAGGTAGACCGTAAGCTTGTTTGCCACCGGCGTTGTATAAAAAAAATCAGGCTTTATGAATTTTAATTTAGGCTGAACAACCGGTCCAAATTAAAATATGATACTTCGCTATTGTGTTAAATTCTAATGCTAATTCATGTGTCGACTACGTTCCCATCCCTCCCCCCTTTGTCGTAAGTCTACGATCACTGACTAGGGGCCGCACGGTCCGGCGTCCTAGGCACACACCACCTATCGCTTTATTGGGCCTGGTCTATGAAGCTATAGTCACGTTAAAAAAAAATTAGACATTGTTGTTTACAAAGTGTGTGTTTTTGCGCTCAAGATTCACGCAGGATTCAATATACGGCCCTCCTCGTAAATTCATCATTTTGCTCCCTAGAGGCACAATCTACAACCCACCCACACCACTCGCCTTTTTAAACCCTTCTTATACACCAGTTGCATAATATACTATAGTGTTTTTTTTCGAATCGGTTTTCTCAATGTTTTTTAGTCTGGCATTCTTTTATTTTAATTATTTATCATTGCTTTATTATTATTATTTTCACTCATTTATATCGACATGAATATAATAATAATTACATCATTGACATGCATATTGAGAGTCAAACTATTGTACGACAAATTCTGGTCGATTCTGATATAACCAAGTTACTAACCCTACCACCATTTATAACCACTCGCATTCAAACAATAAAATCACTTGTATTATTTTGTATTTTGATTAGTCGATTGAAGACCATTTCCTATGAAACAGCAGTTGTTTTTTTCGCCCGTACAAGGTTTGTCCCGTAAAAAAATCACGGATTGCATCATATTTTTATTTTTTGTATCATGACTTATGTGCAACCTTGTATAAACATTCCGCCTCGTTAGATTATAGAGACCAGGGGTTGCTCCCACTTGAGCTTAAGGTTCCGGGATTTTCCGGAACTTGTAGACCAGTAAAGAACCGGGACTGCAAAATTCAAATCCTTTTAATGCTCCATATTTAGTTAAATTACACGAAACAGCCGTTAAATATTAAAGAAAAAAGTGCAGTTCAAAGAAAACTATGAATTCCTCACAACTGAAGCCAGTTCTGGACATTGTCTACTCATTGTGTTTTTGTACTGTATTGTATTGTTGATTACTGCCTATGCGCTGCCTATACATATATGGTGATCGGGAAGTATTCTATGGAATACCGACTTTGTAAAAGTAAGAAACACAGGGATAAAATATTAACTTAATTTACCTTTAAAAATGTACTTTAAGGCCGGGTTTTATAAAGATCCGTTAGACCAAATGTCAGATCAAATTTCAGTAACTCAGTATATTTTTTGACATAACAAACCGACATAAGGTCTAACGGATCTTTATAAACCCATCATGATACAAAATATAAAACCGAGCCTAAGTATAGTGAAGAAACTTATTGTATAGGCCATGTGAATTTCAAACTTATGGACGTTTATGAATAAGGGGGTTTTTATCTTTAGTAAGTAACTGTAGGTAGGAATTGACATCCCTACAGTTGTTTTCTTTTGAAAGCCTAAGTTTAGTCATAACTAATGCCTTTCCCGGTTTGTTTACCAATTATATGTAACTTTTTAGTGCAGTCCCGAAAGTACTGAAAGTACCGGGAAATCCCGGTTCCATTTTTAGCTGGTACCGAAAATACCGGTTCTTGAAAACAGTACCGGTTCTGCAATCCCTATTAGAGACTAGAGATTTACAGACCTAACATAATATTTACAAATTTTTAAATTAACATCATTACTAAATGACAAAGAGCTCTTAATTCAAAACAAAAGTACATTCTAGAATTTAGGACATTAAAGACAAACAAAATACCTAGTTAATAGATAGGACAGGATATTCCATGGTAATGCATTATAGATTTATTGACGGCAATATTAGCTAATAATAATGTTAAAGCGTTTTTTTGTAGATAAGATGGCAATATGTCATTGACATACCAGTCTTTATAAATGTCAATTCTTGTATTGGCCCAAGTTTATTTAATGACATCATGAAATATTCTTCAAACGGAATATAATAAAATATAGTTACTTTATATAAATGTGAAATTCACAGTTGCTTACTTATAATTGAACACAATTTAGCTCCTAATTAAGTATTTTTTTTACGCTTCAACTTCGGCTCTTAACTTTCATTTCCCACGCATTCCAGGCTTAAAGTAAAGACTCAATAAACTACTTAAAACGCACGTCACTCTACCTGTCATTTCTAGGGAGGTGTAGTACTTACGATTAATTTTACGTTCCTCATTAGAGTTTAGCGCTTGTGAGTACGGGACAAGAATGTTGAGACTATTTATGCTGTTAAAAGTTGCGTTGGTGGGCGTTGCACATTCCCAGTCCCACGATACGTTTTGCATAAAATCATTGTTCAAAGAGGAAATACATACACTTATACAAGTTATATGCAATTTGTTTTTTTTTTACACTTGGAAAGGCGACAGTGACCGTTCAAGGTCTAAGTGGGTGATTAATTTATTAATTAGCGTTCTGCGGTAGAGTTCAAGAAATAATTATTATCTTTGTTTGTGTAGAGTTTTTTTAAGATGAATATTTAAAGGATGGGCAACAGTGACGGTTATCAACGAGTATGTCAAGGTAAATTCTTCAAGGATAGCCTTTAAAGATAAGAAACTAAGCGGCATAATCATCAGGTAAGTACTAACTAATAAAAGTGGCAACATGAACGGTAAATCATTCGTTAAATTTGAGAGTTTGTATGGCATACGAAATTATGACAAAAGTATTGATAATACCAATAAAGTGATTAAAGGATACCATGACTTTAAAAGTTCTAGATAGTGACAGCCATTTCTTGATTTTATTGTACGTAGTAGAATTTAGGCGGAAAAAAACCGTTTTTAGTTTAAAAATGGTCGTTTTGGAGTGATGTTTAAAACGATATTGCTTAATGAAAAATCAGAAAAACACATTTAAAATTTATGACATTTGGTCGCAATAGTCCTATTCTAGATAGTAAGACTGAGAAAATGTCAAGATACGTTTAAATTCTAACAGAAAATGACCTAAATAGATGAGCATTTTTTTTAACTCGTAAGGGCTCTTAAAACTATAAACGATCGAAGTGTATTGGAAATATTGACACCACATTGGAACATAAACGAAGACAGAGAGAACTTGTTAGACTTTGTGTTAGGCAATGTATTTGAAGACAAGTACCGATTTGAGTACTTTGAGACAAAATATTTGCTTTAACCGTCTGAAGTAACACTTAAATAAAAAACTCATTCGCAAATACAAACGCTGCACTTCAGTTTCTCTTTGCACAACTGCTTCAAAACTCTGCCACACCAATGTGCACAGTATAAAGCAGGCAATAAAAGCGATAGTAACAGTTAATGTAATTAACACCATTGAATTGTAACAAACAAGTGATTGCCTTACGTAGTCAAACATAGTAAACAGCTGATTGACCCAAATAAACAAGACGGCGAGACAGGCGCGCGGCTTGGGAGAAAGGGACGTCACTAAATAGGAGTCGGGACGCGGCGTACGTCACGTAGGCACGTACAAATTTAGATAAGAATCGAAATTTCCAGAGGCGTTGCGTTGGAAAAAATTGATTGTGACGTAACGGTTGTCTAATACCTGTCGTACGAGATCGTGCCGGTACGGCCGGCACGTGGTTCTCATGGGTATGTTGTATTTGGACGCATAGAAGATAGATAGTGTACGTTATCGGGGAGTTTAATTGGGTCATACACAGAGAAAAAACAAAAGCATGTAGTCAATAGTTAACGGTTTATGGTCATGTAAGTTATGGTTTTATTACATGGACTTGTAGAAACAAAGACACTGTTTATGCGGATTACTAGCACTTGAAAAGACGATTTAAATATATATATATATAATGTATGTATTTAAAACATGATTTTAGGGCATAAGATACTATAAAATGAGAATCAAAAATTTCGAAGGAACCACTACCTACAATACCAAAATATTAGGTCCCCCGACTGCGACAACAAAATAGATTTCCTTAAGTTCTTTATTTTGAATAAACTTATTTTTATATTTTTGTTAACTTTTATCCTGTGTAGTCGTGTTTTTCATTTTTTTTTAACAATCTTCAACAACTCGTTAAAACCAAAGTTCCAATGAGCCCAAACACGACGGGTTTATCTTGTTTAGTTCGAGATTTGCTATGGCCACCTTCTGATTCCATCATCTGCTCAGCTCGGCGGTACCATAATATTGCATTGTCACCAACTTACGTAAGTACGTCAAATTCCAGCTCAATCCGTAGGATAACTGCTTTGAAATTCAATTGCAAGATTTGACCGGAACAGACAAGATACAAACATTGCAAGATTTGCAACTTAAATGAAAGCAAGTAATAATAATTTATTTTTAGTTTAAATAAGCAAAAGGAAAATTGGCCGGATAACTGCAGTAACCAAACAAATATGAGGACATTTAAATGAGGAATGTGTATGTTATAAATAATACTATTGCTAAAACGGAACGCACCGTTTGTATTTGGCTATGTCAGTCTAGGATGTCGATGGGCAGAAGATAATAAACACTTGAGTTGGTACAGCCGGACTTTTATTAATATCATTATGCAACAGTGTATACCTCAGTCGTATATATTACAAAAGAGCTGCAATATGCTCTGCTTTCCGCTAATGGAGTAGGGGTCAATTCAGGGCGTTTATATCCCTCTGGTACATTCAGTTACATCCTATACAGAAATCCTGATTTCTGTGTTTTCATATACCTACAGATAATTTAGATCGGCATAATTACACGACTATGTGGACTACTGCCCCGCCCCGTCTGATCTACGAAAGAAGGCACTTACGCAGCATTGGGACGCACACAGATGAATGTCCCAGTCCCAGGGTATGTGATAGACCACAGATCGTAATCATTTAATTTTATTTGTACTTACAGACAGCTAACACGTCACAGTTTAAGGCAGGTTAGGGCTTACTAGCCGCTGTGGGGCTTCTATGATTCGCTCATGTTCATTCAAGCGATTTACCCGCACGCCAGACTGTTTCTGATCAACAGTATAGCTAAGAATATCCAGTGTTTGTTTAGAAAACAGGTTTTAATTTTGTGTCGTTTGTAGTGAAAATACATTTTGTAAGGTGACAGGTTGGCGATAGATAGTACACATACAGATAACAAAAACCCTGTCTTTATTAAACCTGGCCTGTGCACAAGAGTTTAGTAGTAGAGAAGTTTATGTATGTATGTATGTATGTAAGCACTTTATTGTACACAATAACAGGTTAAAACAATATACATGTCACATAAGATTAGAGTACAAAGGCGAATTTATCCAGCTAACCTTTGAGGGATTGAGTGGAGAGTGGGAGAATGAGAGTTTATTCACCGACTTTTGAATAATTCAGTAAAAAGTACTAGTTTCTACAAAGGTGGCTTGAGAAAACACAAGTTTTGTATATATTTCAGAACTTTAACTTAATTTTTAGGTCTCGCTAACGCCCAAGGAAAACCATGGAAAAAAAATTTGAAAAAAAAAAACAGTTATTTTCGTTTTTAAAAAAAAACGTGCAGTAGTAATCGCTCCAAATAACTTCGGTGATAACAATTCTGGGTTTTTAAGCTAAACTAAACTTCGCACCTGAATATCATGTGCGTCCCCGGCGTGTCAAAAGGTTACGCCTACTACCTTCACGTCTCTGCATTTAAAAATGGGAATAACGACATTATGTATTCAACAGTGAACCAGACATCACATTTTATAACTGAAATACAGGCCTTGTTAGTTATCTTCCGTAGGCTTCGATTTATTCGATATTCAGGGGAAAGGTCAAACTGACATTTTAAGAACATGCTAAAAACGTAAAAATAACGGTGTTAGTCCATGTAATGGTATAAAGTAGCAATAGCAATGCCAAGCTAACAGAAGCATTGTGTAAATCGGTCAACGGTGCAGCACCCGTTAAATCTAGATACACGTATAAACGTATTAGAGACCAGATGTTAATGCGGTTGACATGGGTGTTACATGTTACCTCTTTTAGCACTATGTTGTCCCAGTAACTTTGTACGTTTGAATTATCAGTGTGTCGATAAATCACAGGGGTAAAACTAGAAAATTTTAGGCAACGTAAAATATAATGCTAGCACAGCGTGTAGACATATTTTATTGACGATCGTCCCACAAAATTGTATAGTCACCAGAATTAATATGACAGATATGAATGCTTGTGACTATACGTTTTTATAGGACATAAAAAGATGGGTAAAAATTAGTACATATTATCATATCATGTACGTCCTAATAACGGCTACAGAAAAAAATTGTTATTGCAGCATATAGAGATACAGCTCCATTGGCATCAAGTGTTTTCAGAAACTAGGTTATTTTTATTACTCAGCCAGACGCTGGATAAACTGACGTAGAATGTGCGTCGTCGCCCCTGGACAAAATGGCCGACGGCTAACCTTGAACCGCAGGGGATGGGGGAACGAGTGCCGTCTGGACAGTGTCCTATACGTAAATGTGTATGAATATGCTCACAAGGTTCATTATCCATACTTCCATTCTAGCTGCGTAGTAGTACCTGGAAGGCTAGAATCGTATAACTTTACCCGCTTTTTACAAACATTTAATTTTCTTTCGATGATTTCTTCACAACACATAAAAGTTTATATGATTTTGTTTGTACATGTTAGCAGTGCAAGTACTGCGTATAGACAGTTATTTATTATAGAATAAATTACTCTATAAAGTCCCGGCCAAAAAAAAAGCTACAGGTGTTCCCAGTTCTAGATGATTTTTCGGTATCAACTTTATGGATGTGTCTTAAAGACTATAATCTAGAATAGTTATGGCAGAGGCTGTATCCGATTATAAGCCCTATGAACATAACGGTAAGTGTACTAATACAAGTGGGCAAAGTCAAAAAATATTTTCTGAAGTCACAAAAGTCTGACAGTGCTAGGGTTATCAAAATTATTTATTATCCGACTTTACAAAACTTAAATGTAGAAAAATGTGTTTCATGCCCCCACTTTTGTCGGGTTACGATAAACCAAGTAAATGGATTAGTTATTGCATCTGGTTTGGTGAATCATCAAATTTACTTTACGCTGAGTGCTCTCCGTTACACACTGACAGGTGTGCAATAAAGAATATGTGTACCTATTGTATTGTGTCATGGGATCATTTTGCAGGAAGACGTTTGCAAATGAGATCCCGCAGATCTCCATCCTCGTAATAATACAATGCTCTTTTTTTGCTAGTAGACAACATTTATTATTAGCCAAGTGTAAATAATAGGCCAGTCCGTAGACGCTCAAAGCCGAGGGCTACGTTGCAAAAGGTGATGTAGAAGATTTTATTTTTTTATATTGTGTAAATATCAGAAATGGTAGCACGAGATATCTTGGGACCACTTTTGACTGCTACAAAACCTCGAAGTATTCAACCTTTTTTCGGTTTCTCGCTCATATATTATATACGATGCATCCTAGCTTAAAGTTACTTACTAGCAAGTTAAAGAACATGAAATTCTGCGTCTAATGAGTACAAAATATAATAATTCGGTCAAACAATATAGTAGAAAACCTTCGTCAAAAAACAAAGTTTCCCCAACTTGGAAAAAACTACAATATAGTGGTTTTTAAGCAGCTGCGTTAATTTCATGCTCTTTAATTTGTTAGTAAGTAACTTTACGCTAGGATGCATCATATAGAATATAGAAGCGAGAAACCGAAAACAGTCCTAAAATTTAGAGGTTTTGTAGCTGGCAAAATTTGTCCCGAGATATCTCGTGGTACCATGTTTGATATTTACTCAGTTGTATCCATATACACAATTAAAAAACAATCTTCTAGGTACACCAACCACCTTTTGCAACATAGAAATATTCTACGGACTGGCGTATAACAGTAAACTACATATAAATAAAAACGTGTGACATTGAAACCAGAACATTGTACTTAATGTAATTCTAAAAATAGTATGAATGAAACCAACCAAGTTCAGAAATGTAAATTGATGCTTCATAATAAATCTACAATATAGAGTAGGTAGCTAAAATAATGCCGAAGAGTTAAAAAAAGCAGTTTTACTCCGTATGAGATCAATTCGACAAAAGAATTTACTAAGGACCGGTGCGATCTTTCTCGACTTGGCGAAAGCCTTTAACAAGGTCTGGCATAACTCTGATATACAAGTTATAACATCTCGGTATGCCTGACAGACTCGTACTCACCATACGAGATTATCTCAGGGATCGAAGATTTCGATACAAACTAGAGGGAACGTACTCGGACCCATACCCCATCCGGGCCAGAGTCCCGCAAGGCTCCGTGCTCTTTCCCACTCTTTATTCGTTATTTACGAACGGAATTGCCAGGCACCCTAAAGTGTAACTGGGTTTGTTCGCGGACGATACCGCGCTCTTTGCGACTCATTGTAAGTACACTTTTATCGGGCGATACTCCAGGAGGCAATCACTGACCTAGGTCGATGGTTTAAACTTTGGCATATCGAAGTCAATCCGGAAAAAAGCACTGCGATAGTCTTCCACCCGTCTGACCGCGTTAGCATGGGTGGCTCCGATCCAGATGTTTGACCGGCCCATTCCCTGGGCCAACGAAGTCAAATATCTTGGAGTGACCCTCCACATAAAACTGACTTTTCGTAGCCACATCAGTAAGGTACGCAACCGTGCGATGTTCGTGCTAGAAAGGCTTGGGCCGATGATTAACAAGTTTAGTAAAATGTCACTTAGAAACAAGTTGACCAAAACTCGTGTTTATCCAATCATGTCTTATGCAAGTGTAGCTTTTGTTCAAGTGCCTATGACATCGCTCAAGCCGCTTCAGGTCATTCTGAATCGTTTTTTCCGTAGAGCGACTGGTGCCCCGTGGTACCAGTCGAACCTTAGTCTGCACCACGACATGGGGATCATCACCATGTATGGTTTCTTTAAGCAGACTGCCAAACGTTATTTTGACAACGCTCCCCATCATAAGAATCCGTTAGTTAGGAAGGCTGTCGACTACGTTCCCATCCCTCCTCCCTCTGTCGTAACACGGCGATCACTGATTAGGGGCCCCACGGTTCGGCGTCCTAGGCACACACTCACGAACCCGGACGACTTAATCACAGCATCCATCGAAAGATGGAACGCTGCGCTTACGGCGTCCAACTCAGACACGACCGCGTACACTTAGGCATTCTCGCCAGCGGGGACGTCCACCGCGCGATCGCGACAACACTGACACATATAGTCCCTATTCGTTCCGGTACCGCCGCACACTGGGTAGAGTCAGTCTGACCCATGTCGGGCCTAGCTGAGTTTCCTGCTGGACTCTTCTCAGCTAGGCTAGGTTTAGTGAACCAGCGACAAAGCTCCCAGTAGCTCGATTCCACTCGAGCGCAAACTCTTAAAGTATTCCAGTGTTCCAAACCACACGCGTGGTCGTGTCGAAGGTTTTCCCCTGGATTTTCCCCAGGCTACTCTCGCCCGGCCTCGCAGCAAAGTCACAGTTAGGTTAAAAAAAATTAATTCAAGATAAATGCAATGCAGCCGAATAATAAACTAAATATAACAACGTGTATCTTTTTGTAATGCTTGAAGTGGTAAACGGGACTGCTATTTGCTGTATACGTGAGTTCCAGAGTCATGCATTTACTTTTTCCAGTCTAGCGCAAACATGTGCTTAGGAAAAAAGTGTCCATTGGGAAGGATACGTGCTATAATGACCATATAGACAGAAATGTATTACCCTGGGGTTCTGTGATGGTCACGTTTATCGCGTGATAGACAAAGCATCTGTCACTTCATGATACTACTCGATAGTAAGTGCCAGATGCTTTATCTCGTCGTTTATCACACGATAACTGCGACCATAATACGTGTCATGAACCATAAAAATGACATGAAGCAGTTAGGCATCTGTATGACAACCGTCATAAATGACAAAATCATATCAACAGGGCTGACAAGAAACAGGGATGAAGCTAAAGAGCTTGATGATGACGTGCGATAGCCTTAACAGCTAAGTAATTAATTCTACTATATAATATAGAAAGTCCATTGTCATATATTTTTGTACTCTATAACAAACGGAGTCAATTATCATGCCCCTGTCGTGTAGGAGGTTTCCTCTGGATTTTCCCCAGGCCACTCTTTAAGCGCGCACTCCTATCCTATCGCTTTATTGGGCCCGGCCTATAAAGCCACATCACGCCACCGTACGGTTAAATAAAAATAAAAAAACCGCCTCCAAAAAACACTAAAAAGTAAAAAAGAATTGCCTTACTTCTAAAATGAGACTACGCTTCTTATTGAACAATGTAGACGTACCTATTATAATTTTTGAAGCCGGTGCCCAGCAAAGAAATTGTCTAAAATTGACGAAAGGCACCGACTAAACTTGAAACCATAATTAGATTCCAAAAAAATCTACCAAGATGGCCGAACGTCAGAGTGACACATGTCATTGTCATTGTAACGTTCCAGATGTAATCAACCTATACATAATAATAATAAAATATTATTTGCTATTTACTTAAATGTGATGAATTGATGATCATCGCCTAACACTTTTCGGTTGTATTCTATAATGTTTGTGTTGCACACAGACAGTTTATAATCTGGATAGTTTATAAACTATCTGTGCGCCAAATTGTATCGTATCTAAAAAAGAGCCGTTTTTGTGTGTTTTCTTTTAAGAATCTGGGAATGGGGAGTTGGGTGTTATTAGCTCTGTATTAATAATACAAAAACAACAATAACAAAACTTTTAAAATGGCAGAAGTGAAGCAATTATTCGAAGAAGGTCTGCAGAAATCCTGTATTGATCATGTTATAAAAGTTGAGGATAAAATGTGTCAGTTAGATAATTTAATTGATGATGTGGTAGAACCTTTTATAATCAATACCGCCGAGGACGAACTAAGCGGTTCGGAAATTGAGGAATAAATATTTATATTAAAATTGTTGTTTTTGTATTATTAATACAGAGCTAATAACACCCAACACCCCATTCCCAAATTCTTAAAAGAAATCACACAAAAACGGCTCTTTTGTAGATACGATACAATTTGGCGCACAGATAGTTTATAAACTATCCAGATTATAAACTGTCTGTGTGCAACACAAACATTATAGAATACAACCGAAAAGTGTTAGGCGATGATCATCAATTCATCACATTTAAGTAACTAGCATATAATATTTTATTATTATTATGTATAGGTTGATTACATCTGGAACGTTACAATGACAATGACATGTGTCACTCTGACATTCGGCCATCTTGGTAGATTTTTTGGAATCTAATTATGGTTTCAAGTTTACTAAAATTACAGTAAGTACGTCTACATTGTTCAATAAGAAGCGTAAAGTCTCATGTTAGAAGTAAGGCAATTATTTTTTTCCTTTTTAGTGTTTTTGGAGGCGGCTTTATTCTTTGATAAAAAAAATATTTCACACTTTTTAGTGAATCATTACCAGAGTGCATCTCATAACGACTCCAATAAGCTCAAATACGGATAAGCTACACTGTTTTATTACGGAGTTCCGTTGCCTACCTTCCGGCTTCAATTACCAGATCAGTTTGATGGCGACATTACATCAGGACCATTTAAATTGACTTCGTCATAGTCACTTCCGTATGAACACACCCATGAAACACTAAGAGTTTTGGTTGACCATCCGTGGTCTTCTTCATCAATTCTGATTCACCAAATGCTACTTTCTGAATGCCTTGAATTTATGAGGAATTCAATCAATTACTCATGGATCCCATCATCAGAACTAGATTATGGTAACAACGGGACCAACCTTGACGCATATGCTTTCAAAGAAAAAAAAACACACATTAAAAATAATAATAAAAAAAGAACATACAACCGAATTGAGAATTTCCTCCTTTTTTGAAGTTGGTTAAAAAAACATACCCAAGTGAGTTTACTAACTGTCGGCACATGCAAGATACCTCAGAAATGCTGGAAACTTGTAATGGAAGCAGAACTCACCTGGGAAATTCTCGTCTCCAACGTAAGTTGTGAACTTGCGAACAAATTTTGTGAGTTTTCGCCGTCGGTCTGGCTTCTTAAAGATCTAACTTATAGGGCTGCATGTTACGCTGACTTACCTGTGGAAATATTGGTCGAAATTAATGACAAGAAGCGACAGACGAATACTTATAAGCTAGACATTCCTTTGACACCTTTAGTATTTATTGACAATACTGGAATGAAATAAAGTGTTTTAGATGGATCGTGTGGTAGCACATTCGTGCAGCGCAGCGAGTTCCACAACTTATTCCCTTTCACCCATAATAGGAGGTTTACCCGGTAGTGGAACTTATAGTATAGGTATAAACAGATTAATAAAATGAGATACAGTGTCAATATTTCTAACGTAACCTCAAAAATACCACATAAAACGAGACAACATCCGTACAATATAATCGAAGATTTACATGCCTCGTAGTGCAAAGTTTAACCTCCTTATTCATAAACGTCTATCAAACCTATATTAGTTAACTAGCCGTTCGTTTGTCCTTCTCTGTCAATTGGACATATGTGCTTGTGGGACAGTGACAACAGACATTTTAGTTAGCAAAGGTTTGTTAAGTTTTATGAATACGGTGATAAAGATATAACGAGAAACGACGTAGTAAATAAAAACAATGCTATCAGCGGCCAAAACTTTGGCGCCTCTTTTCAGATAACGACATGATACGGCGTTATCAAAATACTACCGTTATCACGTGGCAGGTGGAGTGGAGCCAGATATACGATCACCTACAACTGAAAGAATGGCAGAAAAGAAAAACCTTGTCTTAACAATAAATTAAACTTGTTAAGCCGAGGTAAGTTTCAGGGCGATTTCAGAGTTATACAGACAAAAATCAATACGTCTTGTCATGTCGTGTCTTTCCTTAGGACCATACTTTTTAGGGCTCACATATAAAATGTTCTTATCTCAGTATATATACTATCTCGTATATAAGAAAATACGTATGCAGATTTAAATCCTAACCAAACATTACATGCTTCATATTTACCTATAGCCCATAATTTTGGCAATGTCTACAGGAAAAATGCGCACCTAAATCAGTGTATTTCCGATTTTCCGATTCGTTTTCCAATTTTATGCCATCTATTACATATAAAAGAAGAAGTCCTCACTGACTGACTGACTTCATACGCACACAGTCGAAACTGCTAACGCTAGAGCTAGATTAAATTTATAACGTAGGCTAGGGACAAGAAAGCATTTTTGGAAATTCATCTCCTAAGGGGGTAAAACAAAGGACGAAAGTTTGTATGAAAACAAATGTATGATACCTACGTATTTATTGAAGTGAGACATTTGAAACTTCGTAAATATAGACTCTTGTTTAAATACAACAAAAAAAGTTTCAGCGTTTTTCGAAACTGCTCCCCTAAAGGGATGAAAATGGGGTTCCAAGTTTGTACGGGGAGCCAATCATTTTTTGAAATGAGAGATTTGAAACTTCGTAAATAGACTCTCTGTTCAAATACAACAAAACGAATTCAGGGTTTTTTGAAATTGCTTTTATAAAGGGGTGAAAAGGAGGTTCCAAGTTTGTGCGGGGAGCAAATCTTTACTTATCTTAAAAATCGATATGGGTGCCATCTTCCAGGTTTCTCGGGGTGCCGATTACGAAAATAACATCCATTATCAAATCCAAGATGGCGGACATTTATTTTTCTTAAAAGTCGATATGGGTGTCAACTTCGAGGTTCCTCGGGGTGCCAATTACGAAAATGACAAAATCCAAGATGGTGGACATATTTTTTAAAAACCGATACGGGTGTCATCGTCCAGGTTTCTCGTGGTGCCGATCCAAATTGCTGTGAAATCTGTGCAGATTTTCATCACGTATGTGAATCACACATACATAGATTGCACTTGAGGCACCGCACCGATAACATCGAAATGCTCAGAAAACTGTTGACTGATATCAGTGAATAGTCAATTATAAATACTGTCAATGTCAACAGTTTCGCTATAGTTATATTTAGAACTAACTTTTGCCTGCTAGTTCGTCCGCGTGGAAGTCGTTTATATCGTACTTCCATACAAACTTTCGTCCCATTTAACAACTTAGGTGATGATTTCCGGGATAAAAACTATCCTATGTCCTTCCACGGGATACAAAAACTATCTCCATGCCAAATTTCATCTATTATCCGTATAGTTGGTTTAAGCGTGAAGGTGTAAAAGGCAGACAAGAGTTACTTTCGCATTTAAAATATTAAGTATGGAATGCGCTGAGACCTACAACTTCATCTAATGAAAAGGCGATCTTTATAATAATAGTTCTGCTGATAACAAAAAGGTATATTCTATCAAGAAACCCGACGGCGCAGGAGGGCGGTGCCCGGTGGTAAAGATATCTTTACTATCTAAAAATTAATCTATCTTCATTATCTAAATAATATGCCAAAATTGTGCGTTAGTCTTGTCTTAGATATAATCCAGCAAAAACATAAATGTTAAAAAAAACAACGCTAATTTAACTAACGTTAGGTATGTACTATGCTATTATGAACTAAACTTAAACATTAAACATGACAATGCCTAAACATTCAACTGTAATATTTTCTAAGTTTTTATAACAATAAACATTACAAACCTATAACAATTTAAACAGTTTTTGTGCAAGCATTACAATTAGAAGACGATATTATAAGACTCGCCAAATTGCAAGTGTGTGTAGGTCAAATATACTTAAAGTTATTAGGTGGTCAAAAGTGGCCCGTTATAGTTGTGTCTATACATAGATTTTCTTTAATTAGTAGAGTTAGTCCGTGAGCTCATAAAATGACATTCGGCTTTCGGGTAAAATCGGACATAATCGTACATCTACATCTTTCCTTTATAATGTATATATTCAAGGTATTAACTGCAGTTTGTTTTAGTATAGCTGAGCGGTATGTAGATTGACAATTAATTAAGGTCAAATTTCATCAAATCATCACACACCGATAAAACATAACAAACGAAATGCCAGTGGAAGCTATTGTATTTATTCGACTATTCGATAACGACTGACTTCTTTGAGTGCATATGACTTCGCACCATATTCAATTAGATAGAATAATACCGGCTTGCTTTGTATCACAAACAAAGTTACATAAAAGAGTGTGGCAAACACAAGCGACGCGAGTGTGCGAGAACAGTACTCGTCTCGTAAAGGGTTTCATAAATCCTCCTTAAGGCATGTTTATTCATTTTATTTATTTATTATTTTTTTCCTCTTAATCCATTCGCGCGTCATGACTACTGAGGGTCGCGAGTCGCGACAGCAATCGCCGGTAACTTCTTTCACCAAAACTCTCCATCTCGTTCTATCTTTCGCTTTTCGGATAGATGCCTGATCGTTTTTTTGCTCTTGTTTATTTATTTTTTATTTTCTGAACTGAATGCTATAATCAAGTGCAAAAATATGTATCAATTTTATCTTCTCATAAAATATGTATCGAAACCTCAATTCGCCGACATAAGACCCATGCCACGGGGCATATTTTTGAGTGAATTGTATGCACTCTACACTTGACTGTACCAATAGTATTCAGTTACACATATTTTTTTTAATGCTTTTTTTAATAATAGTAAGCATACATTTTTGTTGCAAAAGCAACAAAGCAATGTGCAAATATGGCGATTTTTCTCCCGCTGAGAATGGCCGATGAACCGTGGCATGAGATAAACCGAGCTGTATTCATAAGTTATGAATCATAACACAACCAACGTCTCGCTACTACCACCGGTATATATCTGATCTCCGATTACTCAAAGCTGTTACGCATGTCAATGTCATCTTATAGTGGGCATGAGTGTTGAGGCGAGTGGAAGAAGGTTGTGGATCACAGCAATACTGAATTAGCCAAGGTTGCTTGAAGCTGCAAATAATATGACATTCGTGAGAGCCTTGACACTTGGTTGGCGAATCGGATTCAGCGGAGTGGGTGCGAATTGTTCTCGATTTGGACGCAATGGTATAAATACATAACAGAAGTGGTTCAGGGTCCTGCGTTGTGCCATCAAGCGTATAGCGTATAGTCAGTCTTCTCTTCAAATTTAATCATTCTCATTTGCCAAAACTTTTGCATCATCATAGGCAGATCTACTCTTGTCTTACGCTTACCTCACTCTATTGTTAATAAAATAAATAAAGTTCCAACAATGGGTATGTCTAGACTCGTTACGTGTACCAAAAGAAAGATTTAGTCAAGATTACATAAATAAATCGATAAGATTGATCACATCATCGCGCACGACAGAATCGGTATCGGTAGTATTGTGATTACATACCTATATTTAAATATAATCCATTTATCATGAAAATCCCTTCGCAAATTTTAGTCGATCATTGTTTTGTTTTGCTTGAGTACCTACAAGGCGTCTATTTGACATGATGGCATGTGCTCATGCCCTTATTACTAATACGGGCGGTCCTATTAGAAGAACGTAATAAGATGAAAACAAGCTAGAATAATCAGCACATATCCCTAACAGTAACATTTTTAAGGGATTAAAATAAGAGTAGGTATCAGTGGCGGCGCGTGAGAATTATCGCCGGGCAACCCCGAGCAAAAAGAACCTACCTTAACATTTATTCTCTATAGTGGTATAGTGAAGCGTGCGCTATGTGTCCTTCGGCAAAACCCCTCGCAGTTAGTGTATACCACCTTTGTCATATAATCCGCTGTGAAAGTGTTTAAAGAAACCATCCCTCCGCTTGTAATCAATTTTTATCTCTGGGCGAGCACGACACGCACATCAAACTTCTTATTTTCAAACGATAGCTTCTTCTTATTAACAAGACGACTCATTTAGTAAATAATCAACGACACAACAATCGAAATTAACTAAAGCAGCTATAACGCCATTAGTAAAAGAAAGTATAGGTACTTTCTTTTACTCAAAACACTGACGAACACAACGAACTGACCTTCAAATACTCGCAACAAAACTACAATCCACTCCCCAAATGAATTATTCATGCACAAGATACTAGTAAATCTGAATTTCACGGGTTAACTTGATTTTCTAATCTATATTTATGCACAAAATTAACTAAACTCACATAAGAATTACAATAATAAATATTTTCACACTGTTCGTACCGCAACCGGGCAAATGACTGTGTTGCCATTACATTCAATTTTTTACCAACGAATCTAAAAGCAAAGAAACTTTCTTTGCGCACTTGTAGGTAAATAAATTACCGAGCTTCAATCTACGTTCGATTTTCGTGTTTTGTGATACGATTTATGTCTTTTTTTAAAGCTTGTGCATAATTTAATTATAAAGAATCGAAATTGATAATATAATTTTGCGCAATTTATTCCACGCAGTATTATATAACAGAAGTATGGCAATGTTTCGAAATGGCCAAGCAGTGCATTCTAATATAAACCTTATTGGCTCATGTTTAAGGTTTAAATTCAAATTCGATCATCTTCCAAAAACTCGATATTTTGCGGGTTATTGGCGACCTGCGTCTACGACAGAATTTGTGAGTGTGTGCGTGCAATTTCGATGGTCGTGTGCCATTTTTATGAATGAGAAACATACCCAAGGCAGGCTAATTTACGTCGGGTTTTTTTTACCGTTTCAAGCGCAATGCGTAATGCGGATACGTAGTGAATGTTGTGACTTGTGATTAGATGTCTGGCTGAAATCTATTGTGTGAAGCTATAGTCAATCGCATTACTAAGTGCTGTATTTTTATTGATGATTTATGAGTTTGATATACGTAAGCCAAAAAGTTTAGGGCAAGCCGGTGGGAATCGGGTTGTAGGGGGCCGCCGCCACTGGTAGGTATATACTGGTATATACCTACTTGCTTATTCGCTTGGCGCGCTGCGCTCGTGCTACAAAGTCCCGTGCTCTAAAAAGCTGTTTAAAATGTAAAAGACAAGTGTAATGTAACTTGGTTTCCCTCTTCTCTCTCATGGGTTCTAATACTTTTGCCATCGACTACAGATAATTGGTATTGCAACAATATAAGATATACCAGTAGTTAACGATATAAGATATACCATAAGCCAAAACGCTAAAGAATCATTTTTAAACTGAGTATGGTCTACTTCTTCATCAATATGTAATACAATAAATATCAAAAAGCATATTTGTTTCGCGTTACAAAATACATTTGTGACAAGCTACAAAAATGTATCTACCATGCCTGGTCTTGACTGACTGCGGGGTCACGGTAATTTTATTATGTTGAACAAAACAATGTTTTTCTAACTAGTGAAGTTTTCAACATATAACTGATATAACGGTTATGTTATATGTATTTCATGTAAAACAGATAACTAACGTATTTAAATAATGCCCTTGAAGCGAGCACCCGCTAAGGTCAAGCATGTTTAATAACTACTAAGTAAAACATGATAAGTATACCTATCTTATCTATTTGTGTACAATTACAAAGATAACATTTCACATTGTAGCTCTATTTTGTACACATAGTAATAAGAGTAAGTTCTTTATCTAGCAATTTTGTAACGCAGGCTTGATCAATGGGTGGATTCTTCAAGTGCAACGTGTTACAGCAAGATGATGCGATCTCGTTGCACCTCCTGATTTCTTATGATTGCCTGGTACGTTAGTTATCTCGCGGTAAGATCTTTTATATCTATTACAATGTCAATAAATCTCGTATCCTAGTGTTCCTCGAATATCGTGTTAACCTGCTCAACATTAATTATATACCTTATGTTAGCAATAGATATGTAATGACATTTTACCACTTTACTACCAATCGCCCATTAGACCTAAAAGAGAATAAAGAACAACACAATACAAAATACTCTTTATTGCACACCTCAATAAATAAAACTAATACAGGATACAATACAATACAATACAAATACTCTTTATTGCACACCTCAATCAAAGGATACAGTACAGTACAAAAACACAATGAGAAGAGGCAAACAACAGGCGGTCTTATCGCTAAAGAGCGATTTCTCCCAAACAACCTTAAGGTAGCGGAAATGACATCTAATCAGAACGATTCACAGCAGGTGGTGCAGAGTTAATACATATGAAGCCTACTAATAATTACAACAATAACATTTAATTAAGGATAATAAACATAGATAAATATAGTATAAAAAATATACGTACATAAACATATACAAATATATAGTCAGCCACATAGCCTAAAGGAGCTAAGTCTTAAGTGTGTCATGAGAGAGACAAATAGTGATCTTTAAGCTGTTTTTTGAAGACAGCAAGAGATACAGCACGCCTCAAATCAGAAGATAAAGAATTCCAAAGCCGAATAGCTCGGAAAGTGAAAGAAGAATTATAAATTTTGATGAGGAAGATGGAACAGTGAGAAGCAAGCATAAAACATATAAAAGTAATAAGGATATAAAAGTTTAAAACTAGAAGTAGAGAAAGAACATGAAATAGTTCCAGATAAATTGAAATGCAACTACATAATGTCAGTTCGAACCAGTTAGAAGAGAAAGACATCCAAAAGAAGAGAAAGACCCAGAAAGAAATCTAGTCATCACAAGCTGGTACGAGCGCAAATAGGAACCAGTCTTACTTGGATAGGAATGCAGTTAAGTCAGCTCGGTTGATTAACGCGTATTTTTACGCGTCGCATCTCAGAGCACACCCGTTCAAATGCAAAATACGTACATGATAACTACTGTTGACTTAAAGCATTTCGGTTTTGGTTGGGAGCTTTCGTGTGCAGCTGTTTATAAATAGACAGCGCATTCGCATACAAAACGGCCTTTTTAAATGACTGCAGTGCGTCGGTCAGTATCAGTTGCAAAACGATTCCGGTGTGTTGACATAGTTTTAAAATACAATTTTTGATAACACACGCCATCGAGTTGTAATTTTATTTTGTCACATGCCTCCTACAAGACACTACAATAATTATAAAGAAGTTGTACTAATTAAGTAATTAATGACTTAAAATATGTGAAGATAGACCCAAGTACTCTGTACGGTAATAAAATGCTGAATGCCTTCCAGTCACACTGTTAATAATTAAGCTTTGTTTCACAATCTCCTCATAGCAACTACCAGGAGACCAGAAAACAAAGGAGTAAATTTTTGTTATTCGTATATTGCGAGTGCTGTGCCATGACGCAGAGCCACGCACATGCTTTGATGTCAGGCGCTTCTACACCAGAGGACTTTAATTATAGTCAGTATTTTTGGACGCCATGCATTACGTGCCCCGCTGCACGTGACAAAGAAACTGTTTTGTTATAACTCGTATTTAAAATTGGAAAGGAAATAATTAATCACTCGCTTGATTGTGTCCGAGGGACCACATTTCTGTCAACTGCCACAATACCGTGTTATGTTTGGATGTTTACTCAGTTTACAGTCAAAATGGTGAGCAGAATAGTACTTGTATCCATATCCAAAAGGGAAGGAAAACAAACCAAAAATAGTACATTTTGATGCGGTAGGTAAGTATGTCATTTTGCACGAGTCTCGAGTTATCTTAGCCGAGCCGAGGGGCGCGGGACAAGACCCGGGACGAGTGAAAATGACACTTCCGCACGTATATCAAAGGACGTTTTAGGGTTCTGTATCCAAAGGGTAAAACGGGACCCTAATACTAAGAGTTCGCTGTCCGTCCGTTCGTCTGTCACTAGGATGTATCCCATGAACCGTGACAGACAGTTGAAATTTATATATATTAACTTTCCGCCTTCAAAATCTCATTAAATATTGATCCCAGCGAAAAAGTGTACCTAGAACTTTGTGAACGAGTAGTAGAACTAAGTGTACTAGAACCTTTTTTGTAGAGAATTTTATTTAAATTACTTATGTCTAATATTTTTTTTGTTTATGAAATAATAATATATGAAATAAGTTTTCATGTCAAAAACACGAATCATTAAGGGCACATAGTTTCAATTGTATGCAATATTAAAAAAAAATCAAAACCTATAAACCTAGTACTTGATGATATCTACAACATTTCTATACAACAATAAATCTGCTACACAATCCTCTTAACCATAAACCTTATATCACTAACCAAAGGTCAAATAAAGCTTAATTCGCGGATATTTTCGTGTTTCGGTTACACGAGCGCATGCGTCAAGAGCGTGAGCGCATCATCTGTTGCACGCCCGAGGCCAATTTGTAAACAAAACATCATTATCCTCCTATCGTTTTTCCGCTTGTATTCTAAGATTCCGGGGCATTTAGCACCTAATCTGAGGATTTGACTGTCATCTGACCTTCTAACTCAGGGAGACCAGTAGACCCTTTTTGGGATAAAAACGATTTGCTCACGATGTTGTCTTTCACTGAAAATCTAGGACTATTAAATATCAAATGGTATATTGCACATAAGTTTTTTTTACCCAGAGTTCGAACCCACGACCTTCACATCCAAGGTCACGTCGTTGTCACGTGGCTTTACTCAGCTACTTGTAAACAAATAGCGGCTTGTAAACAAAATAACATGTCAATTAGCCGAATTGCTCGAGTGCATCCAAATTGTATTATTGCAATAAAATCGTTCGGAAACCTATTTTTCAAAACGTAAAATTATGTGGGGTTTCCCACAGAGTAATCTGTGAAGCAAATAATAATAATAATAATAATATTTATTGCACCACTAATACAGGAGTACATTTATAGACTAAATAATTCGGCTCGGCTAGGTCTGTTTTGTTTGAAATATCCTCATATCGTATACGGACACTAGACTACAAAAATATGTATCCATATTTACCTTATTACAATACTCCTACCATACATTATATAAAATTTGGTTGGATGGGCACCCCTCGTGGAACTTTCTTAGAACCAATCGAAGAAATTTTAAATCAACTCAAGAGTACCCTAAAACAACGACCATATGAGGATAATTTCATAAAGTTTTCCAACAGGAAAAATACAAAAAATACGTAACAATTAACACGCATTCATACTCTGTCATGCATATCAATACCGAATCATTAGTTATAAATATATATATATAAGGTGAAATACCAATACTTGACACGGTAATTGGCTTAATCGAGCGCGAAATTGTTGCAATTTCCAATGGATAATAATCGAAATCGACATTGCATAGTGAACTAATCAGGCCTTCATTCGACATGTGCATATTATTCAAATCAACATTAGTGCTCGCTACCGCACCTTGAATGAATGATTCTATTTATTACTTACTAGTTTTTGCCCGCGACCGCGTACGTTTAGTATTTGTTATCGCCTTAGAGAAATAATTGCTGTGAATTTATAAAACTAAACAAAAACCTGTACACTCCTTTCTTGAAGAACTCCATACGTATTCCCTCAGGAGAACCGCGATTTTTATTTATTTTTATTTCAAATTGATATAAAGCAGCAAAGATTGTGCATGTGCATTACACACTCGTAAGTATAGGTTGTATCAGAGACAAGTAAATTGTATAGACTGCCAATATTTATACGTCGTGGAGTGCCTGCAAAATAATGAGCCTGCTGTAGTTAGTTTCACTATGGAGAGGTCCCTTTACCATTAATTTCGTTTGACACTTCGACCTCTGCTTAACACAATAGCGCCGTCTATAAATATAACAAGAAATCTCTTAATAGATGGCGCAAATGTGCTAAGCAGAGGTCTATGTGTCACACGAAATGATTGATAGAGCCACCTCTTTATAGTGACATCAGCTACAGCAGGCTAATTATTTTAAAGATACGCCACAACGTATAGATATTGGCAGTCTATATAATTTACTTGTCTCTGGTATTTGGAGTAGAAAAATATAGAGCAACAACTACGAGTAAATTATTTTCAAAGTCATATCCTATTCATAAATAAAAAAGAGTGATGTACTTAACAATATAAATAAAAAAACATTCCAACGGGGAATCTAATATTAAAATAAGATAATATTACTTACTTACTTTATACATTTTGATTTAGTGTCAAAACTTACATAAGTTTTTTTGCGGCATAAACGGCCGCATCTTTTTAACCGACTTCAATAAAGGAGGAGGTTCTCAATTCGGTTGTACGTTCTTTTTTTTATGTGTTACCTCAGAACTTTGTCGTTTTTGAACCGATTTGAAAAAAATATTTCTTTGTTTGAAAGCATATGCTTCAAGGTTGGTCCCGTTGTTACCAGACTCTAGTCCTGATCATGCGATCCATGAGGAATTGAGGGAACTCCTCAAAAATTCAAGGGAAACATATAGTGATTTTAGAAGTTTCGGTAATAAATCATTCAATTTGCATTTAGAACGTAGCATTCGGTGAACGAGAACTGATGAAGGAGACCACGGTTGGTCATCCAAAACTCCTAGTGTTTCATGGGTAGTATTAAGATATTTCGATCAAGATACGGAAGCGACTATGCCGAAGTTAATTTAAATGGTCCTGATGTAATGTCACCAACCTGATCTGGTAGTTGAAGCCGGAAGGTATGCAACGGAACTCCATAATAAAACAGTGTAGCTTATCCGTGTTTGAGTTACACTACATAGTATAAATAAAACAAAGTCGCTTTCCGCTGTCTGTCCCTTTGTATGCTTAAATCTTTAAA
Organism: Epiblema foenella; assembly: GCA_963556455.1. NCBI lineage: Eukaryota > Metazoa > Arthropoda > Insecta > Lepidoptera > Tortricidae > Epiblema > Epiblema foenella. The sequence goes on from OY747100.1 coordinate 6,017,837, forward strand.
ACTACGCAACGAATTTTGATGCAGTTTGTTTTTAATAGATAGAGGGATTCAAAAGGAAGGTTTATACGTATAAAATATGCATAATATAGTATAGAAACACTGATAATTTTAGAGGTTTCTAATGTGATGTCTTAAATAAACACATTTTTTGCGCTTACATTGCAAACGCTGGCTGAACCCTACAAGATAGATCAAAATAATGTACTAAAATATTATACACCTTAAAAAGTTCTACAAAAAAGTTCGCGTTGGTATACGTCTATCTCTTAGGGGTAACCTACAATAACTATTTTTAATCCTTTACTTTTTACGAGAAATAATGGCTTATTTACGAAGCGATTTTAAGATATATAGCATTAATCTTTATTCAATTAAGTACCTTAATACATTGTGCCTTTAATATAGATCAATATGGCCATATACAGCATGTAATTTAAATGAATATTTTCGAAGATATTACAGACCTAAAATGCAGGGACATAGCAGTTGCGGCGGTACCGGCCAGGGGGCCGGTACATTTTTCACATGGCCAATTATATTTATTTATTTATTTATTTATATTAGGAGAACCAACAGCAGTACAAACAATGTAACAACATGCATATTAACAGCAGAGCCAATTACAGGATCTCACAGATAGCGCTAGAGTGTATATTATACAGAACTAAAGTGCGCACTCGTACACAATTACAAACGTTATTGGAACAAGAATGTTAAAATAGAAAAAAGAAAAAAAAAAACAAAAACAAGCAATCCAAGCCCACTCTAAACTAATGTATGTAATGTGTATATGTCACTCTTTCAAGAGTAATCTCTAAAGAAAACATGTTTGTGTTGTTTAATGACAAAAAACGTTGTATGTAACGTGCGAAGCCAGGGCGGGTCGCTAGTCCAATATATTTTGCATCAGGTTTTTCCCTGCGACGCTCGCTGGCGCCGACCGCCGAGCATGCACGTGACGGCAATATTATGCAAACATGTAAATATACGCCGAGATCGTGACAGCTCGATAAAATCATGCGTCCATACACACCATAACCAATATTACTTCAAACAAAGGTTGATCAGCTGCTTTGGATGTCACAACGATATAAACGACCCGTTTCCAGCGCCCTAGATGCGTCCCGCAAAGGATGCGTGCGGATCGCCGATTGTCCCATTTCCAGGTCTCGTCAGAATTGTAAGAACTCGAGTGAATATTTTGTTTTATTGGAGTTCGATGAATGGAAATAGTTTGTATCCCGGAAGACTGTACTCGTACCAGGATTTTTATTTCGGAAATCATCCACTAAGAAGGTATATTTCGCGGGCAGAAATAATGTACCCTATATCACAATTTCCTAAACGTTAAGAAATGTTGACACCTGTAGAGCGAGTGAGTCCTGAATTTATTTAGCCAGGTCCGGCGATTCTACAGTCCTGGCAACCCTAAGTTGCAGCGCACCGTCTGTAATCGTAAGCTGTATTCGTTAAAATCTGACTGTATGGAAATTTTGACAAGTTTCTATGAGATGACAGCTGCCGGCGTGATATTTAAAGTTGATCGGTCTCTAGCCGTAAGTTGGTGCAACCCCTAACTAGAGCCGTTTTTCGCCTGGACTAAGTTTTATTTTTGGGTTGGTACTTCAGAGTGAAATAGAAAAATCGTCGTAATCGATAGCAAAAGATCATACAACAAATTGTATAACCATGAGATATTTTGAAAATACATTGAAACATCCCGTATTGTTTGTAAACGTTGCACAAGTTTTCACAAGGAACAATGCTTTTTAATTATTTGCCTCCTGGGGTAATTTCCCAGGAGGCATCTGATCTGATCTTACAACCCAAACGGAAACTAGACGATTGGAAGTAGGGTTGTCAAGTGAGTGGGCAACTTGACTGTTAGAAGTTCTCAAGCCGCTCGAAGGCATCTAACATGGCTTAACGACTGCCACCATTAGTATATACGAAATCTCTACTGATGATATTTGATTATCAATAACATTGGCACTTCCTAGATCGATACATAGGGGCCCACTATCTGACCTTGGATAGTGAATAATAAATAGATTAAGGATTCTAAAGTTGCGTTAGGTTACTAAACGGTCGGCATCGGCAATATCATATTTATTTACTTATTTAAACTTTATTGCACAAACAATATAAGTACAAAGGACGGACTTAATGCCATGAGGCATTCACATCCAGGCAGGTGGTTACGTGATATTACAGAGGATCCTCGGGAACTCTCTGAGTGCAAAAAGAAGCCCCCATCCTTGGGAGGAACATCTTTTTAACACTAGTAAGCCAACTTATTCAAACTGCAACAATCAATTTATTTCTCTTTGTATTGCCAATACAAAGTATATTGGTAACATTTTGGGTTCAGTGATCGCTTAGCACGTCTTTAGACTTTCATATCTCCGACGCACTACGGTAAAATATTCAAGTTGTCAAATCGCCAATTGTTATTTGTGAATGTAAATGTACTCTTGCTGTCTCGACGCTCTCGACTCGAATTCATTTGATTCGTTTAAAATGGGAGAAATTACAACGTTTACAGTCCCAAATACTTGAATTAATACAAGTGCGTGTCGGACTTCACACTATAGGGTTCCAAACCAACCGCGTAAGTTGGTTTATTAGCAAAAATAAGGAAATTTCCAAGAAAAAAAATGTTTTATCAATATACCTATTAGTATTTTTTGGTAAAATATACGTAATAATACATTGTCACCAAATTACAGGTTCATAGCCTTCATTGGTTAATGGGAGGTTAAACAATTGTTATTTTTTCAGAAATGACATCTTTTACTGATAACTAATGCCTGGGAAAAATTGAACGGTCAATATTATTTCACCCTGTATAAACGGATACATCTTCTCATAAACAAAAAAAAACAATCAAATAATTTATTCATGGGGGTGGAGCCGCGGGCACATATTATCTAGTTGGATATAACGAAAATGACAACAGGCGCCGGGATCGAATCTAAACTTGTAGAGAATTTTTTTGGCAGAAGAAGTCACCGCAAATAAGTTAAAGTTACGCTTTTGGAATGAAATACTCGCCTACAAGTAAAGAAAACAGAAACTTTATGTCATCATAATCTCCTAGTAAATTCATCAATTAGGGTTGTTCAGTATGCTTTTGGCTCAATTTGGATTTCATACAATCCGAGGACAAGAGTTTGAAAAGTCCAACAGCAGCATAACCATGTATACAGTTTTTGAACTTATGTCCAAACAAAACAATAAAGTGCTAGAATGTATATATGTTTATGACGCCGATTGAACACCAGCAGTTGTATCCTGCCGATAACTTCGAAGATATGTTGTGGGCTTAACGCCGTTCGCAAGACCGGTAACTTCGACTCGTTCGCGGACTTCGCGACATGGCGATATTTATGTTATGCATAAACCCCGAGGCCGACATAGATAGGGATAAATTCAATAAAATCCTCAACTTGTTCATAGAGTTAGAAATAGACTTACGAGGTTAATGACCTCGGTAACTGGCGTATTCCGTGCGTAGCTGCGACTCTACAGGATTTATAGACGTGACTGTACAGGATTTCCATGACGTTACTTGGAAACTTGACAAAGCGAAAACAAAACATTAAACGGTTTCTTAACGTTTTTATTTAACTTAATTCATTCGCGTGTCGGAGTCGTGTCTGGCACAACTCAACATAAATTAAGCTAACTTATTTTCAAATCTAACTTAACTGCGTTTAGGAGCAAAAACGTCTTACTAGAGTTATGAATAGATAAATATAACAATGGTTGCCCAAATTTGTGAGTCTGGGAATCCCAAACGGGCACATTTTTAAGGGCATGTGCTAATGTAAACTTCCGAAGATTGTTTGTACAATGATTTAAACTATCATCCATTGCGAATAAAAGTGGATGGATTTCTCCGGGATCGGTAGGTCAATGGTTTCTCATGTAGAACAGAGGTGTGCGCCGATATAAAAATCTCCGCACATTTTTGGCAAGTTACTTTTAAAGGATACAACATATCGATTGAATTTTTATAGAGGCGACTGAACACATAAACTAGTGGCTCTGTGAGCTGTAGACCTCGTGAGTGAGTTTTTATCATTTCCAAAATCTGACATAAAAAAGATCAATTATGAATATCGAACCTGCTAACAAAATTTCACGAAAAGCGGTTGAAAAATGCGACCTGTAGACGAGAACAAACGGAAATCCGGACATACGAAAATTTTTGTCGAAGCAGAAGCAGAGACTTTCGTTTCACTCGGTCAAAAACTGAATTAAAATATAAAGTTAAATAATACACCACTAACGTAATTAAACTAACTAAACCGATACCTTACTACATTGTTTTAAATTTGAATTCAGGAAATATGGTCAACTAATTTTTTAGGGTTCCGTACCGAAATGTTAAAAAAGGAACCATTTCACAGACTGTCTGTCACATCGCTAAATATCTCTCGAAATACTTATGCTATCGATTTGAAATTTGGAACAGTTATAAAGAAGGGTAACCTAGATGGATAGAACATGTTTTTTTAAATAGTATTTCATATTATTTTTTTTGAAAAATTACAGATTATCTGTAAGTTGGTTAAAAATTTGAGTCTGTCAAGTGGGGTATCGAATGAAAGGGCTTGAGTTGCACATTCTGAAACAATTTTTTTACATTGGATCATTTTCGATTTATGAGAGACAATGTAAAAAAAAATACCGTGTCCCCCTTTATCTCCGAAGTTTACCAAAGAAAATATATGAAATTATTACATAAAATTGATATTCATGTATATTTTACACGATAAATATAACTATAGCTCTATTTAGTTTTCCTTTTTTTAACATCTAAAAACCTTTCTGTAAGTACTAAGTTTGTAATTTTATCACCTTTGCATGTATTTTTGTCAAACAGTACCTTCTGTCAAATAAAGAAAAAAAAATGAAATCGGATCACGTGATAAAGAATTATCCTTGAAAAACCAACATACATACTAAATTATTCAGTCGCTCAAATTTGTAACAAAATTCGTCGATAGATGGCGCTGTACCCATGGCGTTCAATTTTTAGACCATGTCGTTGAAATTTTCCTGAATTAATTGGGTCGGGACCGGTACACATCTGTGTACGGAACCCTCGGTGCGCGAGTCGGACTCGCACTTAACCGGTTTTATTATTTTATTTTTTAATTTACCTTGCACGCTGTGTATTGTACTAATCTGAGCGCCTGGTCGTTTTTAGTGACCCATATGTGGGGCATGGGTACGGACTTGTGGAGCTAGTTCGTCGTGACCCAAGCACAAGGCACTGGACTGTGAAGGTGCTATGCATTACAACTTTATCTTACACGATCAATCTATATATAATATTATAAATTATGATCTCTTTCTCAGGCTTCGGTGCTTTAGTTTAGTCTAATGCCAGTGAAATTAGTTCCTTAAGCTCTGGTGGAAAATCAGAACAAAACAAGTTCAACACAAATAATTACTTTAGGCATCGTTAAATTTTAGTTACTCGGACAAGAACATTGAATGTCGAAACTGTGGACAAGTCCCACACTGACATAGTAGAATAACTTCAGTCAGCTCAGGAGCTCTGACGACCTAACCACCAGGAACACAGCACCACAAAGGTATACCAACAGAGCAAACAGGTCGTGTGGTTTCACTCGCGCCGCACTTAATAAAAAGAGAGCGTGATTGCGGCCACAAATGTTTGCTGTTATCAGTATCAACTATCAATCAATACCATGAATGTCAGCCGACGCGATAAAACTACATAAACAGTGGAAAAATTGCACTTAGCAACCAGGGCGTCATAAAACGCCGATGGTGACTGTACTCGTCTATATAAATAATGATTAATGAGTGATAAGGACAACCACTTCATTATGAGGTAAAAAGAGGTCGCACCAGACAGAGAGGGTTGATGGTTTAAGGGCGTGAGTTAAAAATAACTTTACAGGCCGCTGCCCTACCTTGACACGGCTAACGATTGTGATAACCTGGTGGTAAATTATGTACTTTTCCTGTGTGACAAGGAGAATTACTTTGAATATAAATAATATAAATTAAAAAAAAAACAAAAGGATGACAGATGATGCTAGATTTACTTACATTTCACGAGTAATGACGTAGGTTTTCAACCAACGAGAGGCAGAGTGGCGAGAAATATGACTATACTGTCAGCGATTACCACCGAGAACTATTCCACGCATCGCCTCACCTCTCCTCGTCAGTGGACAAACTACTTTATCGGCATATCACAAACAAAATTGTTTACGCTGCCACTAGTTTAATAATGCCTGGTGTCTAAAGAGTAAACACAAATAAGTTCATGTACGAGTATTATTAGCAAATGTTCAATGTTCATCCATTATCAAATATTCTAAAAGCGATTAAATCACCAGTACCCACTACCTAAGAATTTCACGATACGATCCAGTCTGGATTGATGTCTATCAACTTCACACGGGTTTGCTAATAAGCCACAGACATAAGTATATATGCAAGAAGTGACTAATAATACTAAACAATAAATACGTATACTCGTATTATGTTATTAAACAATCGTTTCTAGATACCAAGTTACCGGTACCTAGAACTTCCGTGAGCAGTTACAATTGGTCGCACAGATTATTTTTTCAGTGACTTTTTTCATTGCTAATGACGAATCCTTTATTTATACGAGCATCCCCCCCCCCCCTTATATATATATATATATATATGTATATATATATATATATCTCTCCCCTATACATCAGGAAGACAGAGCACAGCCAAATGTCATCTCGATCATTAGGAGCAACACAACAGAGATTCATTGTTTTTTTATACAACGCCGGTGGCAAACAAGCTGACGGTCCACCTGATGGTAAGCCGCCACCGCAGCCTATAGACGCCCGCAACTCCAAAGAAGTCACGTACGCGTTGCCGACCCTTTATAAAATTTGAGGATGCACTGTGTTGACAACAGAAGGGACAAATTTACGTCCCTCGCTCTCAACACAGTGCATCCTCGGGAGCTCTGGCAACCTTGCTCACCTCCAGGAACACAACACTACATACTTGTATAGTAGATAATGTTTTAATGTTATTATGGCTGTGGTCTTCTGCAAGGCGGAGGTACTTCCCCAGTTGGGCTGCTCCAAACTTGAGCAAGATGACATTTTGCTGTGCCCTACCTCTCTGAAATGTGTTTTGGAGTGCAGTAAAAAAAACTACATAAAAACTCGTGGTCCTAGCGATGGCGAGGCGAGGAGCATGTGTCTCAACAATCAACACAGCGAATTCTCGCATGTGTCTTTAAGGGACACAAGTTGTGTGAATGTGACACTTCTGAATTTGCAAGTGTTTATATGTCGCGGGGAAATGGTCAAAACCGAGATTTGATCAAATCCCTTAGATTTTTCTCTACTCGCGTCGCAGCATCAGTGTGCTAGCCCCGCGGAAATATTCGGGAGTTTTGTCCTCATATTTTGTTGCATGTCACATCCAGCAACTTCTATAACATATAATACGAGTCTGATAAAAGCCCGCGCTGCTTCTCTTTATATCTCTAATAATAGTATATGCTGTATCGCAATCAGCAGCTTAATCATGGTCTTCCTGTCTAGGGTTAAACACCTCGTAACCGCTTCACTTGTTTTATGGCCTGCATGGAGCAGGCTTTGATACCCACATGTTTCTTCAATCTCAATTTGATTGCAAATCGTTAAATGCGATTGTAAGTCCTTGGTAGATCATTAAAGTAACCCCTAGTGTTGCTTAGCCCATCCTACATGAATTGCCAGTGTAATTTGGTATATATTTAGTTACTTAGTTAGGTACAGTAAATGCTAAACATTCCCGCCTGTAGTCTACCACAGTATATAATGAATTATCCAGGTTAATCTTTGTTAAGGACGGCTACGTGAATCATTGTAAATAAGACGATAATTAAGTGCGATATGGACGCAAAGACAGCATTAAGTAGTCATAATTGTACATTATAAATTAAAAAGATCTCGAATTAGATTATTGTAAATAACTGGTTAACATCTGCGTATAGAAATGGGGAAAATTTAGGTAGAGCGTCCAGAACGAGCAGCGCCGGGCACTAACTGAAACTGAACTGGCGAGGTCGAGCGCTAATGATATTTATGCAGGTGTTAGAGCGAGACAGGACATCCACCCATGAGGAGTAAAGGATTGTTTAGGAAATTTCGAGCAAAGTTGGAAAGAAATAAATCGTTCTGTACTTGTCTACATCCCGCTCCTTTTTTAATTCTCTCGAAATTTCGTGAATATTTTATGTAGGTACATACTATATACTCGTAAGCGAGCGAGATCGCGCGCCCAGAAAGTATACTCGTAGTATCGGAATAAGCGATACAGTAAACGTGAAAAGAAGCAAAATAAAGGAAATATAAGTAGTAAAGTGTTCAAAAGCGCTCAGTGTAAATAGTAATGCCTATAGTTTAATGCTTAGTTACAGTGCCTAGTGTTAATAGCTTAGATGATAGTGCTTAGTGTGTATGGTTAATTCGTGTAAATAAAGTGAGTGGTTTATTTACAGGATTCTCGGTCCTGAGAGTAGTAGTCTGTGGGTGAGAGCGTTGTCGGCAGTTCCTCGGCGGGACGCAGAACCTGGTTAGACGCGACCGCGTTGCCGCGAGACGTGTCGACGGATCCTTACACTCGTGAGCTATCCAAGTGGTACTTACCTACTGTGGGCCCGCGTAGTCCAGTCTTGTATGTATGTATGTAAGCACTTTATTGTACATAATAACAGGTTAAAACAATATACATGTCACATAAGATTAGAGTACAAAGGCGAACTTATCCCTATGAGTCCAGTCTTCATGTTATTGTTTTTCTTGGTGACCAATAAAATTTATTTGTAATGTATATCGTATTTCTTTCCTCCTTCTTTCTTGATGCTACCAAAGGCGAAGGTTTGTGATGCTTGTCACCTCTCAAGTGACGACCACGACCGCTATGTCAAGAGTGTGACGACTAGGAAGAAGTCAATCATATCCGAAGGCAATTCGGAGCGAAATTGGTTCATGAATAGCAGAAGAATATGGCGCCCAATTTGTCATAAAATGGCCAGCCGGTGGGAATCGAGTTCTCTTATCTTATCTTAGCAGAGGTATTACGCTAACAATGACTTTTTAACACATCATAATTCAAGTTTAGACATACGTGTAGGTAAAATACGATTCAGATTATGTGGGAGAATCATGAATATCTATAATTTAATAAATAGATTAACGAGAAAATGGCACTGAAAGATGGCATCCCATTAAAAAATGTCGAGATTCACCTACTTTCGGTGCGGTACAAAACCTTATCCACAAGCCGTCAGAAAAAACGTTGAAAAGGAAAATTCGTTTTAACTGTAGGTACTGGATTTTAAGGTAAACTCTACATTAGATATCATTTCGAAATCGGAACCACCTACTGCGGTTCTGAATAAAGTTACTATAAACATATAATCTATAATAACGGTTACGTACGCTAAAACGGGTACCTACTTAATTGAACGTTATTCATTATTCGCCTCAGGTTGCATAATGGTACCCACTTTACAGAAGCGCTTCCCCCCAGGACTAGGTAGGGAGGCATCAAGGCAAAGTCATTCAGGACAGACGTTCCTGAGGGTGTCCTTGCCCTTGCGAGGTCACAGTACGACGCAGAAGTCTTTGTTTGAGCTAGACTATTTGTGACTTAGGACGCGGAATTATGTACGTAGTTAGGTACTAGAAAAACATACAATGGAGTTACTCTTTTGTGAACGTGTTCTCTTGGAGAAACTATAAATCTTCTTAAATTTCATGAAGTTTGGCTAGAAAAAGCTTATTAGATATGACCAAACCTAACGACGTTGAGTGAGTGAGGTTGTGTCGGGGGATAAGGTAGCTATATGAACACAACTATGGTTACGTAAAAGTGCTGAGAATGAGCTATGGGTCCTCTGAGATAATCTAGAAAAAGATGAGGTACGCTATGAAGAAGTTTTATATGAAAAAACCGTATTGTATAAAAGTATATCGTCCTATTACGGCAAATACCTGTTAAGTCCAAAAAAGTCATTTCGAGAAAAAAATATTGTAAAGTTTGAATGATTGTTCTTTCATGGAATCGAAAGATAGTTCGTGTTGCATTCATATGATTATAAAATTTTAAATATATTGTTTAAGGCTTAATAGTGCAAAAAATGCTGGTTTCATTAAATTGAAGATAAAAATACAATTGATATAATGGAGTCAAGCAATTTACGAGATTTAAAAGGTCTTACCTGTAAACATGTGACAAAATAATGTGGCAATGCGGCCAGCATTTCGGGAACGTTACCTACTGGTAGCGGTTTATTAGATTAGGGTTTTTGATAAGTATATTTAGGTTCGTTTTAGATTAGTTTTAGTTTTATTTTAATTTCTTTGTTTATTTGTAATTTAAATAAAAAAAATCTGTCAGACAAAATAATAGAATACAAGCTCAGTGGCCTGAGTTTTTTTGATATAACTGAAACGATAATAGATTTTTCCTGTACAAATTATTGAAATATTAAGGAATTATTTTTTGTAAGTTGTTGACGTCACTGATTTCTGCACTAAAGTAACAGGCTATTCGGTTTTAAGAATTTTGGTATGCAGTTTGTTAGAGTTTTATGCGTTTTAATATGATTTCTGACTTAAAAACACGAACTGACGTACAGTAACGGTCTCAAAGATAATTTTGAACAAAATCTTTTTATGGTTTCTGATGCTATAGTATCCGAAATATAATTCACGGAAGCTACTATTTTCCTAGTTTGCAGAAAAACAATTAACATCGGTTTCAATCCTCTATTTCAAACACACTGTGTTAATAATCCTACGCTGGTTTAATACATTACACGAGATGACTTTCGCTTTTCTGGGCGACTAGAAGACCACTGTCGTGACTGATATGAAAGACTTATTTAGATTGTACAATTTCATGGCCGATTTCAATCATTCAGAGGTAAGTTATATTGCTAGCCATGTTTACTGTTTGACTGCAGCTACAGACATAATCGGTTTTACCTGTACACATTATTGGGGTTTTGAGAGTGATATCCGGTATAAGTAAGTGACCTTACAACTTGAATTCAGAGCTGATATGAGCGCTTAATTGGTGTTAGCTGTACTACGTTGGGTGAATAATGAGATAAATGTGTACATACAAAACCAATAAAGTCATCTTAACTTCTTGTGGTAGTATGATTTAGCACAACTGTGAGTCCGAAGGTCCTTTGCAAAAAGACACTAAGTATATACCACATATCATGTTTTACTTGGAGATCAATTCTTAAAATCATGTACGATATTATCCTACACTTTGCAGGTTCTTCCTGTACATTATGCAAGAAAATGATCATTAAGCTACCTCAATCGCCGCCGACCTATCTTTGCAACGGTAAGTCATATCTAAAAATGGGTTTTACCAGATTTTAGAGCTCGAAAAGTAGATTCCGAGTATGTAATAAACAAATTTTTGACATAAGGCCACTTAACAGGTATTTGTACCAATAGGACGATATTTTAATTTTATGAAATAAAAGTAGGTATACTAGTAGGTACATATACTTTAATTTTATGTGTAGAAGACGTAGACATTATTACTTTTACTTTTTAAGCTTAGGTTAGTTTAAATTGTTACTATTGCTACACCCTAGAAGGGTCCGATCGCACTGGTTAGATTTAAGAACATCTTGTAAATACCATGGTTGCAAAGAAAAAATTATCATGATCCGTGATTACATACCCCTTACTTACTATAACTTCGCCATCTGAGCAGTAGGGGTCTATGAGTCTATGACTGCTCCCTGGCCTTGTGAGTCGTATGAATCAATATTAATGTTATAAATACGAAAATAATTGTCAGTCTAACACTTGTCTTTTCACGCCTAAAGTAATAAACCAATTTTAATGAAATTTTGGCAAATGTAAACAGCCTAAGCCCTTGAGATGGACATTGGTTGCTTTATTTGGTGGAATAAACGCCTTTCTATAGAGGAATAGTAAAAAAAATCTCTTCTCCGAAACCTTGGCATAGTCCCTGCCAAGAAGATAACTTTTGTATTGATGATGATGTCTTCCTGATCGATTTCGGCCACAGCGCCTGCATGATCTGGTTCAGGTCATTATTATTATTTGGAGTCCGTTCTCTGGGGGTCTATGATGGTCGCGTGATAGATAACGTGATAAGGCTGGATCAACTATTCTTTGTTGCTCGTTACCATGGTTACGTCCCCTGAGTTACTCTTTAAAACTGTGATTTTATAGGGTTTAAATTTACCAAACATGAGTTTTAGCGATGAGCACAAATCCATTTGGACATGAGCCATCTCTTGAGCATGCTTGAAGTCCTTATAATTGTCATTTTTCTAAGAAACTCGGTTACTGTTGTCTCCTCGCTGACGGGACAGAATAACAACAAGAAAAAGTTGATTGACCCATAAACGACAAGACAAAGCATCTGTCAGTTTCTATCGAGTGGAATAATATCGTGGTGCAAGCTGGGTGCAAGTACTATAGTTCAATGTTACAACGTTACTACTAGCGCCACCTGTCGACAGGCGCGCAAACTATCGCCCATCTTGTTTTTCTCTCGTCAAGGTCACCGTATACAACCGTTTACAGCATCACTGCACTGTCTATCATGTGTCCCACATCAATTATGCCGACTTTTAACATGATAACTAGAAGTATTGTGATACAAATATGAAAAAATGCACATAATTACTATCTATGTAGCAACACATTTTTTTCCCCAATGAGAACATTTTAACAATTATTTTATACACTCATACCTATGTTTATTCTCACCTCCATAATAATTAATATTGTTCTAGATATCAAGGTGATTCATAATCATAACTAATTCCTTTATAAAGAGCAAGTACCTAATGTAAATTAAATTATTAGGTTAATACTAAAATCCGATCTGAAATGGGGTCCTTCAAACAATTGAACCTTAGAATACAAACAGTTTATTGTTACTTAGTGAAAATAAGCACATAGCTACATAGGGTTTACTTAAACAATTTTATTAATTTGTGTGATTGTCAGTTGTCAGGACAATATAGAAAGGTAGGTAAATAAAAATTATTTTTTAATGCAATGTAACATGTCACTGTGGTATAATAAGAATAGAATTGATCATTAAATTGGTGTATCATGCCTATGTCTACTTTTATCACAACACTTGGCTCTTGATAACAAATTGATTGGCGACATATACAACCAAATAGGGTAGTGATTAGTGACCACCACAAATTGTGGTTATGGTCAAAAATATGCTTACCTACTTGAAATCAAAATCAAAATCAAACATTTATTCTGCAAATAGGCCACAAGGGCACTTTTACATGTCAAAATATTAATTTACAATTTAAGAAAGTCTGACTATAATAAGTAATACATTTTTCATGTCAAAATATTAATTTACTTTTATTAAAAAATATTGTTACAGATTTTTATCTTAATGTAGACCTATAGTTTCCATTTTTATTAAACATATATCTCAAACAATATAGCACGAAGAAAGTACCTATCTAGGTTAAGCTAAATACGGAATTTAGTGACTACACATAATTTGCGAAATCAAGTTTACGAAAAATACCTACCTACTGTGAAAGGCAAGGTTTGATCTAAATTTTAACAATACTGATGACTTACAAACGTGAAACATAGTAATACATCTTTAAGCGCCAAGATTTTACTCATTCCAAGTTTTGAATACATTTTTTAACGAGCATATGGTACAGTTAAATATGTCTACATTTTTTACTTTGTCATTATCATTATAGAGTGCACATGCACGCTTAATAAACATATTTTTGGAATAGTTTGTTCTACTACGTGGGATGGAGAATAAATGTTTGTATCCGAGACGACATCGGCGTTCTTTATTACCTGGAACTCTTATACAGATCTCTTTTAACAAGCTGGGGGCGTCAATATGACAATTTATTATTTTAAATAACAGAACAGAATCAACACAGTCTCTCCGACACTCAAGGGACTGCATTTTATGACGGTTTAAAGATTCCACATAGTCTTTGTATTCAATACCGCACTTGAAATCAAGGGACTTTAGGAACTTTTTTTGCAATTTCTCTATCCTGTCAATATGAATGCTGTAATGGGGTTTCCAAACCGCGCATGCAAACTCAAGCTGACTTCGTACATAACTATTATAAAGAATTTTAAGAGTTAAGGTGTTCCTGAAAGGTTTACCAATTCGCAATATCATACCTAATTGTTTAAAAGACTTAGATAAGATGGAATCGATTTACAGTTCAAGAAGGAATAATAATTTCGATTTTACAATTATTATAACAAAATTAATGTCATACAGTGAAGATAAACTTGCAAAGTTATACTTACTTGTCTATCTATCTATAATTGTTTCAATATGTTTCCAATATAAGGAATATTTTGTTATTATTGTTTGATATTGCATTTCTACATTGATGGGAATGACTGTATTTTATGTGACAACACCAAACATGGTATTTTTATTGTATGGTAGATTAAGCCATCCGAAGTGCATTTTTAAAATTGAAAAATTTGCAGAAATGCATGGATTTCAAAAAAATAATTTGAGTTTCCATACTTGATTCACTACTCGTCAATATTGAACAGATGAACAGTGCATTCTTGTCATTTGAAGGCAATTTGATCATAAATTATTACATGGGGGGATGGGGGTCGATTGTTCCCTAACAGGTCTTTCTGGGCTTTATTGTGTGTGGTTAATATGAATCGGCATGTTTAAACTTAAAACAAAACTACAAAAACATAGAAATAATTTTGTAATCATTAGACGCAAAAACTCCACAAACAAAATAAATATGTCAATATGTGAAAATGAAGGCAGACTAACTTCGACAGGAGCCATGAAATAGTAAATTATGAATCAAAAGTTGGAAACATAAACAATTCTTTTCCCAGAAACTATGGCTTTCTGCAATCTATGATTTGGTGGGGAGACTCCTTATGTCAATATACAATCATTCAAAAAATGTGAGCCCTGGTCCCTATTTCACCAAAGCTGACAGGCGCGACAATTGTCACAAAACATTACAATTGCAGTTGGTGAAACAGTTTTTACATGAAAATTGTCGATTTGTCAGCCTACATATGTCAAATACATACATATGTCAACTTGGTGAAATAGGGGCCTGAACTTGATGGGACAAAATCTACAGTCAATCAATATTCAGGTCACTCGCCAGAATGAAAATTAACAAACAGCAAAAATACTTAGACACATCTTATTATGTAAACACCCTTGTTTGAATCTATTCAAAATATTATTTCTTAAAATATCACTGCTTAGTAATCGATAACACCATGACATAACATTAACACAGTATAATAACCACAATTGGATTCAGTTATAAATAATGATTATGCAGGTATAAAACTGCATTGACAATGTGAGCTCTATCAAAACTATTGTATTTACTTAAACCTAAATCAATTTGCAACTAGAAAAGCTGGTGGGAATCATGGGAAACCAAAAGAAATGGAAATTGTTTAATTTTCTTTGGTGGGTAGCTAAATAATAGCTGTAGGTGTTGGTAGTTTGTGAAAGTTGTAAGCCATATCAGGTCTTAATAGTCATAAACTTCGTTTCTAACATGTAAAAGAGAGCAAATAGTCGACAAAAATGAAACAAAGAAAATAAAATCTACTTTGATTGATACCCTATTTCATTCCAATAGCTCAAGGTTGTCAAAAAGATGTATAGTGTCACTTGGTAAAATTCAATGCGTAGTAGCTGCTTACCTGCTTATTTTAGCTCCGTCCCACGATGTAGCACACTAATCCAAATCTTGGGGTACACAAAAACGAAACACAGGGTGAAACAAGAAAGAAGCGAAATTTTCTTAACTTTATCAAAATGAAGACCATCGCACGGACGGAACAATAAGCGAAAACACGAGAGAGTGAGATGGAAACATAACAAGTTGAGAGGAAAAGAGACACAACACAAACCATAATAAACAGATGCGACTATAGACTACCAATCAGCTGTTGATTTTTTTTATTAATTGAAATGAAAAAAAATATAGTTTTAAATATTTATATTCATTATTAATAGGTATGTATTAATAGACATTATTTATTTTGATATTAATCGGTTCTAACACAATGGCTGAATTACCGTACAAAAGTCCACAGCCAAAGTCGAATAGCGTTTAAAATATTTAAAAATTGGAGCATTTACAAGGATAGCTTTTCAGTATCACTGCGCGTTCATATTTGTATTCTTTTGTAATAGATAATTAAAACACCTGTTTAAAAATATAATTAGCTATAAACAATTTTTGTCCTTTTAAAACAATTTAAATAATGACCGCATAAGATAGTTTTTGTCAAAAAAGTGAATGACTTTTATCGTGTATTAGCTGGCTTCTAAACGCAGAATTTTGTTCTTATCTTCCAGGCAGTAGTTTAATGCATCATAGTTAATTTTACGAATTAATTAGTAGAATATACAATCATATTTACTGATTTCGTGTCGATTTTACCCTTACTTAATTTCTAATGAATTTAATATCACATAATTGCTATTAGTCTTATGTAACCAGTATAACTTATTCTAAGTTTTTGTGATTGCTGTCAGCTGCTCACAATAACCTTTCGTCATTGCGGACTAGTTAACTACGCCTAATTAGTAGATAAAAAGTACAACAGCAACAGTGAATAGCATGGCGAAGGAAGAAGACGACGATTTGCCCGACAAGGATGCGGCGAAGGAGTTCTACGCAAAATACGAACCCAAGGAGATCATAGGCAGGTGAGATCTATATTTGGTACGGCAAGTGTCAATCACCAGGAACGTGATTTCTTTTGAGTTGTGAGGCTGCCAAGAGCGGAAAGCGAAAGAGAAGAGCGGACAAACGCTCGATGTTGTTATACAAAAACAAGACATTACTCATTTGTCAAGTTTTCTGTTTGACCTTGAGGATGAAACCTAACATTGCCGTGGTCCGACATCGATTTTAGAGTTAAACCGACTACAATCCGTTATTACCTGCTTTCAAGCGCACCTCGTTGATTTCAATTTGTTTGACACTTAGATTGTTGAACATGATTTGAAAAGGTAACAAATTTAATAATCATAGGGTGAGGGAGTATTTCTGGCTCTTTTTATAAATTTACATACTCTTCAAATATGTCTGTTTAGATGACTTCATCAACTTTCCCATGATGTTCTAAGTTATTGACCAACTAAGGTTTATTTATTTATTTACTACAAACTATATTTTTGATTGCAATAACATAGCAAATGGTTGGTCCATTACATGGTCATATGATACAAATTATAGTACCTACCTCAAATTATGTAACATATTAGATATTAGTACGAAGTAAAACGCCAAGTGCGAGTCAGACTCGCGCATGAAGGGTTTTGTACCATTATCTATAAAATCACATTTATTGTATGCGAGCCTCCCTTAAGTATTTATTTGTTTCTGTTTTTTAGTATTTCTTGTTATAGCGGCTACAGAAATACATCATCTGTGAAAATTTCCACTGTCTATCATGGTTCATGAGATTACAGCCTGGTAACAGACATACGAACAGACAGTGAAGTCTTAGTACCTAATAGGGTCCCGTTTTACCCTTTGGGTACGGAACCCTAAAAATATATAAAACTGGATTTATAATAGTCTCCAAAACTGATGTTCAATGGATTTCTAGCCTATAATATTTTGGAGAGTGACCAAAACAATGATAACCTTAAAGGTGATTAGCTCGAACTTTCAGTCATATATTCATTTATTTTTATGCTCCATTCAGGGGTATCAGTTCAACTGTCCGAAGGTGCATAGAGAAGGAGACGGGACGCGAGTATGCCGCCAAGATCATTGACCTCAGTCAGGAGTCCATGGACGGAGTGGACACACACACAATGCGAGATGCCACAAAGCAGGAGATACAGATCCTGAGGATGGTGGCGGGGCATCCTTATATTAGTGAGTGAGTTGTTGTAGCGTACAATCGATATTAACATACACTTTCTGGCAAAAAAATCGATCCCATACAAAAGCACCCTGCTAAAAGCTGTAAGTGGAGTTAACACCAGAAAGGCTAAGTTATGAAGAACCAGACATTTCTCAAAATCAGCGTAATCTGTATCAGTAGATTACCTAAAAGTCAGTGATACATTCCCATTTGTACCCTACATATGTACAAAATGACTTACTTTTTAAAAAATTTTGAAACACAGGTTTAAAGTACTGACTTTATTTGATCTAAAACATAAGATTTAAAAAAAAGTAATAGGTACTTATATTTTTTTTTGACAATCTCTGATTTCAACCCTTATATGACTTAGATTTCAGGTAATAGGGATAAATTGCAGATTTCCTCACCATGTTTTCCTTTGAAAAGTTTATAATGTAAAACTGATAAAAGTCTAGATATTTGTCAATAAGACGCAATTTAACCTCTCATTACATCACTACTAAAATGCGGGCTTGATGATCCGATGAGGATCTTGGCCTCTAGCACAAGAGAATGCCACTCTTCTCTGTTCTGCGCTACCTCACGTCAGTTGGGTACCCCGGGGTTGGCTAGGTCTTTGAGGACTTCATCACTTCCAGCAGTATCTGGGTTGATTAACCGGATATTTTCCTTTGGGCCGCCCCACATACGCCTTCTTCACTGCACGATCGTCTCCCATCCTCTCCAAGTGACCAATTATGTTCGGTTTTATAGACACGCATCTTGGTAGGTCTGCTGATCTGCTTTGACACTAGTGTTCTATGGAGCGCTCTTTGGCTTCATTACATCAAATGTGTAAAAGATACATTAAAAAACATCAACATAGATAATTCACCGCTTGACAAATCAAAGAAGGTAGGTGTGTCCAGACAATAACGTCTGATAAAGAGAGTTGACAATAGGGTGTTGCTTATATGGCAAAAAAAAAAACTGAAATCCTGTAGACTCATCCCCCATTTTGTTCTACTACCCCTACTTACAGTACTAGTCTTTTGTGGGCACCTAGCGCGCTGTTACTTTTTTCATACCCAAAGGGTCATGTTCATGTATAATACTATAGATGCTCCCTATCAAAATCTTAACTTCTTCAGCTATAAAATGAACAGGAACACTGCGACCCGTTTAAGTAAATTTCTAAATTTTTGTTATCATTTGATCGGTTACTGCTGAAGTTAGGCACTCCAAGCCTGGGTCGTCATTAGTACAAGTTCTCCCTCTCTTAACGTCGCCTACCACCTCGCAATCGTAGAATAAGCAGGTGCACGAACCCCTAATGTTACTTGCATATCTAAACGAACCTGTTCTGTGGTAAAAATTTTCAAGCGGAGCAATTAAAATACAGCTTGAACGTGAATTTTCTCCAGTTTTGACAATTCGCTCCAACAGAACAAAACAAATGTATTCATTAAAAAAAAGCAAAAGACTGTCACACATTTGTTTACTTATTTACTGTGTCAATAATATTAGCAATACGGGCCAATATTTTTTACATTTTCTCACTAAAGAGTTTCATTCTCTTTACTTATTGAAGACCCCTCGTATTCCTGGCCTAATTAAGCGATACGAGTAGGAGTGCGCGGTTGGATAGTAGCCTGGGGAAAATTCAGGGGAAACCTCTGAAACGACCACGCGGGACTGTCAGTCCTCTGCCATGTTCTCTGTCTGCATTAAAGAAATAAGCTACAATAAAATTTAAACTCGGATACTTCTGACAACACCTACGAGCACAGGTAGGTGTATCGTTGCATCAAAACGTAATTCTTGCTGTAGCTCATTTCTTCAATATTTAGAACTAGGGGTTAACGGCGGTTGCTATGTGGCGGCGAGTATTTTACTAATTCTTTTTTTTTCGTTTTTATGATAATTTAATATAGGTTAAAATTATATGTAAACAAAACCTGGTGTAAATAAAAACTTACGTCTCCTAACACTTCACAGCATAGTTTAACTTCACCAACATCTTTTGCATCTAAAATACTGGACACGCCGCGCATACTTAGGCATTGCCGCTGGCGGGGACGTCCACCGCGTGATTGCGACAACACAGACACATATAATAGTCCCTATTCGTCCCGGTAGCACCGCATACCGGGTAGAGTCAGTCCGACCCAGGTCGGGTCTAGCTGAGTTTATTGTTGGACTCTTCTCAGCTAGGTTAGGTTTAGTGAACTAGCGATAAAACTCCCAGTAGCTCGATTCCACTCACACCTCAAATTCGGTTGAAATGAAACCGCTCAACCAATCTCACTGGAGCGCAAACTCTTAGAGTATTCGAGTGTTAAAAATCACCCGCATGATCGTGTCGCAGCTTTCCCCTGGATTTCTCCCAGACTACTCTTCAACGGCGCATTCCTATCGCTTTATTGAGCCCGGCCTATAAAGCCACAGTCTGGTTAAAAAAAAACATCTAAAATAGTTATCTTTACCCACGATTTTATTTTTTTGTTTCAGTTGAATTACAAGATGTCTTTGAATCAGAGACATTCATATTCTTAGTTTTTGAATTGTGTAAGAACGGCGAACTGTTTGACTACTTGACTTCTGTGGTCACACTCTCCGAAAAGAAGACTAGATATATCATGAGGTAATTATTTTCTTATTATTTTTAAATGTAACTAGAACTTTATAGCATGGTCTATAAGAAATAGACATACATATATTTAATTAAATGTGTGTAAGTAAGCTTATAAGTATAATGAGCACTCGAGTGCTGCGTAGTGACATGATAAACGACAGGATTTACGTACAATATACGCTCTCGTTTGACCCAGTCGCAAGCTAACTCTCGCGCCGCTCTGTGCTCCTAGTACTTCAGTATAACAATTTGCAAGTTTATATCAAAGTTTCAACTAGTTTATATAACTATTATGGCTTTGAGTGTGTATAAACAGGATGTTCAAGAGAAGACGACGTCACGTAAGCAAACGGTGGAGTGTGTTCACTTTATGACTTGTTGCAATGTAGTTGTAGATGTTATGATAAAATATTATTTAAGGTGAGTCATGATAAATCGGTAATCAAATGTTGACTTCATTTTGATAATTCATTATCATCATCAGCCTTATTACAGCTGGACTCGGGCTTCTTCCTAAGAACGAGAGGAAAAGTTTCCAGTACCCATTGTGGTCCAGTGACCACATACATACATATACTTTTACGAATTGTTACCCTGTTGTTTTGTTTTTCTTAAGGAAACATTCATTTCCTAATCCTAATATGTTCAGTCCACTACAAAAATATGTACCTTTAATTTTTTCTCATATTACAATACAATAAGGTAGCGTAAGTCCTGTTTTTCGAGTAGGACATATCACATTCAAATGTAAGAGAGTAAAACATTCTTTTCACACAATGTCTAAGTTTTCCAGCATCGCAAGACTCTTCATTATGGTCATTTGAGACGGCTTATGTCCTTGAACTTAGTTTATCCGTAAACAATAATAGTTAATGAAACCTTCTTGTTCCAGACAAGTACTAGAAGGACTGCGTTACGTGCACAGTAAGAGCATCGTACACCGGGACCTGAAGCCAGAAAACATCTTACTGGACGACCAGCTCAACGTCAAGATTACGGATTTCGGCTTCGCTAAGGTCTTGAAAGAGGGAGAGAAATTGTTTGGTGAGTTGAATTCATGACAAAAATTTAATAAGTTATACTACGAGGTGGGATAAGAAGAACACCGGGGAAAAACGAAAATTAAAGAGATATCCCCTCATAATGTTCATACATTCAACGCCAATAATCAGTGATGCCGTTGACGTGGTTGGTGGCCAGGCTTTATTTAAAAACTAGTGTCCATTTTCAGGTCCATAATCTTAACCAGTCATTTTTGAATGCACTATTACTCGTATCTTTAATGTAAAATAACTCTTTTGTTGACAACAGGGTTAAAGTTTCATTTTACTTCTCAGACAGATCACACTCCGATTAAGGCTTGGGTATATCTCAGATAACATCAGGTTCATACAATAGTCGCAGTCTATTGTTTCAATGGGATGCAGACTAGTGAATAGGGTACATGTAACGAAAGTCCGTGTAACACAGTGTGCGCGACGCAAGCGGGACGCCGCGCAACGCGGCCGTCCGTGTGATAACGTCCCGCTCGCGTCGCGCAGCCTGTGTGGCATCGCTAACGTGTTACCGTACGTTCCGGTGCGCAGCGGTAGCGTTGCGCCTATGTTGCGTTACCAAGACTTTCGGAGAGATCGGAGACGCGTTTATTTTAGGATAGTTTTCTCTCTAGATAGGCTCCTGAATGCTACCGATTTTGTGTCAATACTTATTCTCTAGTACCCACTGCGCAGTATTATCAGCACATGTCAAGGTTTGTTGAATCGGCTTGTCTAAATATTGGCGTTGCGCTAACATTATGAGATTATGACCCGGACACACCTCCTATATTCAATGATGCGATTGGCTATTCATAGTATGCATCGATAGTATCGGTACGTTGATGTTACGCAGTTTAATATGCATAAACAAAACGAGTTTATTATTAGATTTTAATTAGAAAAGTAATTTAGTTTTGCTGCGACGCTACTTAAAAGCTGTATAAAAGTAGCCTGTAGTAAAGTAACGTAACTATAACGGCATAATAATAATAACTTGCGGTAATAGAATAGAACTGTATAAGATCTACTGTAAATACTATGGTTGCAATAAATAAATTATTCAAGTAAAAACAGCAGAGCTGATATATATAGATAATGGTGTTTTGACGTAGGTATAGTGATAATGCACGATAATCTCAAAATGAAACGTTTTTATGTTAGAGAATATGAAGCTCCATAAATAAGCTGTTGTACGTCTCACTCACACCTAAGATTCGGTTGAAGCCGCTCAACCACTTTCACAGGAGCGTAACCTCTTAGAGTAGGTAGGTATCCCAGTGTTTAAAGAGCCCGCGTGGTAGGTACTGTCGAAGGTTTCCCTTTAGATGTTCCCCAGGCTACTCTCCAACCGCGCACTTCCGTCGTTTTATAGGCCGGTCTATAAAGCCACAGTCAGGTGCAAAAAAAGCTGTACGTCTATAGGCTTACCGGTTAACTCAGACGGTGCGGTGGGAAATGGGGATTAGGGGCCTGTCTATATGGAGCACTCGCAACCGCGATGACACCCTTTTTTACGACAGGCGGGGAAGACCGTAGTCCTATTTTTGTCCGTGTCTTCAGGTGTCTATAACTACATTCTGTTTTCGCTGGATTAGAACTGGTTTCTCTCTGCCTATCTATTCAGCCCGTATCCCACTGCTGAGTATAAGCCTCTCTATTACGCCATTCTCCTCGGTGCTGTGCCAATCTTACCCACCAGCTATAACTTGCCTGCTACGACTGTCTAGTGCCTGCTAAAACTTGTTTAGGTACCTACTGTGTTAAAGGACCGTGCAGATAGCTTGACGGGACTTTGCCCGGAAAGATGACGACATTCCATCTTTGTTTGTTTGTCTATTTAAGAGCTGTGCGGCACGCCGGGCTACCTGGCGCCGGAGACCCTGAAGGCGAACATGTTTGACGACGCGCCCGGCTACGGGATGGAGGTCGACATGTGAGTCCTATAGTTTTTTGTATAGTCACTTTTTCAAGTAGTATTGCCAGAAAAATAAACAAATTACCACTAGTAAACTCTGTTTTTATAATTATGAAGTACTGCTCATAGTAAAATATATAGCACGTTCAACTTGTTGACCGAGTGAAAAGAAGGTCTCCGCTTCAGCTTCGACAAAAATGCTTTCGTATGTTCTCTTCAGATCGCATTTCTCAACCGATTCTCGTGAATTTTCGTCAATCAGCAGGTTTCATAATGATATAGTTTTTTGTCGAGACAGTTATTGGAAAATTAAAAAAAAACACTCGCGATGTGTACACCTCAGAGTGCCAAATGAATCAGTGAATTTGAATTATTTCCAACGTAAACCCCTCCCATCCTCGCAGTGCTACCAGTTTTTGGTTAATTTCGTAATTTTCAAACAAGCGTTTCGACTAATCAACTGTTATTATCCCTTACAAAAATTACATTCAAATCTACCTGGTATACGGTCAATTAACTTGATTTCTGGGTCCCTTCGTACCTTGTCACAGTGACATAAATATGAGATTTCTAGCGGTTTGCATATTGATTTTCACTGTGACAGTGGCCCGGCTGTACGTACAAAAAGTTACGTGATCGACCTGACAATACACACAGGAATCACCAAACCGCGCAATACGCAATTTTTCGACAAGTTGTGCCCACTCCTAAACTAATCCTGTATGTTTAGAAATTTGCGCTTATCAACACACGGAATTTTCTCTGAAACATTACTCGTTATTTTAATTTAGTTAAGTAAGTATCTGCGTTGCATAACCTCTATTATCGCTTACAGATAATAGATGTTATGCAACGCTGCTGACGCGTTACTTTCGGTGGTTCAATTCCTCATGGCGGACCTTTTGAACTGAGATACCGATTTAATGAACAAATGTTTGATTACAATGTGTATTGATTATAAACTCAAACTCAAACTCAAAATATTCTTTATTGAAATAGGCCTAGCAACAAGCACTTTTGAATCGTCAGTTATATATTACATAAATTGAATCTAATTTTCAGAGCAATTTATTGATGCATATGTAATTTAAAAAAAAGACATGAATTACTGTAATGTATGTCAAAAGAGTGTATAATAAATTCACAAAAAGATCTTCAATATGTAAAATAAAAACATAAAAAATAGTATAATCTAGACAGTTTCTAGAATAAAATCTGAATGTCAAGAGGAAAATTTAACGTCAACGTCTAATGTCATAGTTATGAAAATAGTCATTAAGATGTAATGTCATAATTATTAAAATATAATTAGTATTTCAACCACAATTATACCCACGGTGTTTTATCATTCATGTAGTTTTTTGTGCTATAATATGCTTTCGATATGAGATGAGAGAGTATAATGTGTAATACCTACATAAAGTATGTATGTGGAATGTGCTGAAAGTAGCGGGGGTGTGTTCTAAAGAGCTTAGGCTCAAAAACCCCACTTACCCGAAATGTGTACTTACTCTAAAAGTGCACTTTCCGTAAAATGTTCGCTCTTAAAATGTACACCTGTGCATTTAGGGCACTTTCCCCGCAAATGTATGTTCCCAAAAAGTTCACCTTTCCATAATGTAGGATTTTGCAAAACACACTCCCAAAATGCACATTTTCTCAAAATGCACACTTTCCCAAAATGTAAATTTAATCAAAACGTACACTTTCTCAAAAAGTACATTTTCTCACAGATATAATATAATATGAAACTTTAGGGAATAAGGCTATTTAATATCCTAGTTTTCTAATTTAGATGACGGATTTGAAATGGCTATTTTGGAAAAATGGACCGTCTGAGAAAGTGCACCTTCTGAGATAATATACCATTTGAGAATGTGCTCTTATCTGAGAAAGTGTATTGTTTCACCATACGAAAGAATAGTGTAAATGATTTTCTCCTGTTACAATGCGGTTTTATAGAAGTATATTGTCCTTAGCCAGGAAATAGTTCATTATTTACCAAGGGCGGTAAAACAAAGAATGTCTCAGATCGTAGGTATTTGACGCCCGAGCCGAAGGCAAGGGCTATAAATATGCGATCTGAGGCTTTCTTTATTTCCACCCGTGGTAAGTTCAAAATTTTATGACACCCCCTGGCCAGGAAGTGGGATTTTCTGCGCGCGGAGCGTGCGGTAATTGCCACTTTATGGTCAGGTGTGACATAAAAAACTTATGTATTTTTGTACATTACAGTTGGGCGTGCGGAGTCATAATGTTCACATTGTAAGTATACAAAGAATTTTATGGTGCTACTTCATATAGGCGAACTTTCGCTAAATTTTTATTTATCATACCTACCTAAGTTTTATTTTTTCAAATAAGGAAACCGTTAACTTATCAATACTAAAAAAAAAACATCGAATAGAGCGTATTAGGTTAGGTTACGATTTACAGCCATTGTGTAAGAAATACGGTTCAGAAATGACTAGATATGGGAAATAACCCTTATTATTAACACTTAAGCACAAATCATTATCGAAAAAAAGTTATGATTATGACAAACGTTGGTGACCGTTTCGCTGTAGATACTCGTATGACCTTATGTTTCATTATTAACTTGCATTAAAACTTAATTAGACTACGTTCATAATTAAGTGAATCAGAAAATGATAATTATAATATAACGGCGGATTACGTAACTTCGGGTTATCAAGATGAAGTTAGTCATAATATGGGTAATAATGAGCCGTAAAATACTTAGTTTTGCACGTACATACGACAGCTGACTTTTTGACGAACACATGTCTAGAACTAGTAAACAACTAAGATTACATCTAAAGCCAGGGCCCTATTTCACCAAAGCTGACAGGCGCGACAATTGTCAAAAAACATTACAATTGTAGTTGGTGAAACAGTTTTCACATGGAAATTGCCGATTTGTTAGCCTACATATGTCAAATACATACATATGTCAACTTGGTGAAATAGGGGCCAGGTCTTTTGCGCATTTCCGAGATTGATCGATATTAGAACGACGCAAAATATTGGCATAGAGGATTTGCCGTAACTAATAAATATACTTGTTTATCTCTCAAGATGCCTTGTGTAAATTTGTCAATAGATACTCCCTCATTGAAATTCAATGATTTAATCAAGAATTAAAATATTTATTTCATTGAAATATTTCTTTATCTCGTCGGTGGCAAACGTATAGATAGGCTGCCTGATGGTAGTGTAAACTAATTGCGGTGTGCATCGTTAACGATACAATACAAATACTCTTTATTGCACACCTCAATAAAAATACAATGTAGGGGGGCTAGCACAACTGCCGCTGTCACGCGACGCGAGTAGACAAAAATCTACCGTCCTCTTTCTTATTCGCACAGTTCGAGTGAGACAGGAATCACTGAGTCGCGCGAGATATGACTTGCCCGCAAGTTGTGCTAGCCCACCAGGTCAGAAACAACATAGCGAGATATAAGCAGAGGTAGACAACAGGCAACGATTATGGTGATTCAAGTTAACTTGATAATAATGATTATTATTAGGTTAGTGGGCTGCCCGCCGTTCTGGCATCGGAAGCAGATGGTGATGTTGCGGAACATCATGGAGGGGAAATACTCCTTCACGAGCCCCGAGTGGGCCGATATATCAGGTACCCAATCATACGTACGGAAAAGAGAAATGTGGACCAGGATATCCACATTTCTCTTTTCCATGTAGAGCAATAGGATGTTGACACCAAAAATAAGAAAATCGATAAGTTTGAATTCGAATTTACTCAAAAAGGTAAAAAGTATTTACATAGTTAATAAGTCTTCAAAGTTTTGAGAGTGGCATATTCTGTCCCTTTTCCGCAAAACGCACCTTTGTAGTGGAACGATTGGATCGTCATTCATTATGGCGCTCGAAGTCCGTGACGACACAGATCTGTAGCGCTTTCTGCCTCTAACCGGCAACATTAAAACGGTTATGGCTTCGATATTTTTTGAGTTATTTGAATAGGATTTTCGACATTAGGCATATTTTTTCGCCTTGTTTCTTTTGGAGTAGTCAAATTTTGAGTCAACAGCCCTATTCTATAAAATGCGCACTCTGTGGTTCAGACCACTGACATCTGTCAATGTAACTTTTAATTTTCGTTTTCTATCGCCATTGTGTCGTACACTGCTATATTAATAAAACAATAATAAGTAATCCAAATACTTTTATTGTCTGACCAATCAAAGAATAACATATGGTAACTCATGGTAAACAATTTAATACGGATGTTGACTCAAAATTTATTAGTATCCAAATTATTATTCAAAAGAAAGACGACATAAAACTATGCCAAATGGTGAAATTCCCATTAAAATATCTCAAAAAATGACGAAGCTACAACAGTTAGAACGTTTTTAATTAGAGAGAGAAAGCGCTACAAATCAGTGACGTCACCGACCTAAAGCGCCATAGTAAATGACAATCGTTCAATACAGAGGTGCATGCGTTTTACGAAAAATGTTTACAACATGCCTCCACTAAAAACTTTCAAGACTTCTAATTATACATTTTTTTTTCTTTTGAGTTGCTTTTCTCGCTATACGATTGAGAATTTGATCCTTTTCCGAGAAAATTTGAAATTATTGATTTTCTTAATTGGTGTCCCTATTATTAAGTAAGCTCTGAATTAGATGTTAAAGATCGTTCTCAAATAAGAAAAAGACATATAATAGCTGTTTACTGTATTGCGTACGTTTGGTTGTGATTTTCTTTCATTAAAATAGTCGGTACCTGACTCGTGTCACAAACCGCCGCCGAATTTAACATGAGATACCAACTATTTCTTCATAATGATTTATTAAATCTATTCCGGACTAACTTAGCAAACGAATTCTTCGGGTAATTGACGATTTTAAACATTTCCTCGAAACTTACTCGTACAAAAAATATTGTCATGACACTGATGAGTGGTGACATGTTTTAAATAAGATTATTATAATTTTTTGTTAGGTATGTGACCCTGGTTTATATAGACCGTAGGTGGTTTTCATTTTACTTTTAATACCGTGAATAGCTTTTAGTTCACAATTTCTTTTTATTCTTTATTTTCATTTACAATTTCCAGATGACCCTAAGGACCTTATAAGGAGGTTGTTAGTAGTAGAGCCCAGTCAGAGGTTGCCCATCGAAGACGCTCTCAGCCATTCATTCTTCAATACGGTGGTAAGATGTCCTATTTCCTCATGTTACTCTAGTACCATAATACATATCTTTGAAGTTCCAAAATTCTGTAAAAATCCTAATTTTAAACTAGAAATTCGATTGCTTTGCAATAACTTTTGTTTCTTATTAATACTCTTAAATTTTACACTGATTGCATCCAAGTAATTTAATTTATTTTCTTTTCGCTCACCTAAACTGATCTACTTACACTTCTTACTGTGTACGCAGCACAACTATGCTTATCGCTGCACCTATTTCGTTTTTTGATTTGCGTTGTGCGTTTCTATTTCTGTTATATTTTCAATTACATATAATGCTTAGAATGCCGACTACGTAACTTCGTGCATGTATTTCTGGGAATATCTCAAGATATCCACGGATGGTAACGATACTGGGAGTAAAGGCCTATTTACATGGTGCAAGAACTTGCATGCGAACTCATCGTACTAGTACCTCTGTAGCCGGCTGCCCCGCCATGTAATGAAAAACTCATGCAAGTTCTTGCATCATGTAAATGGGCCTTTATTTATGTTCGTGAATATTGTGAATTACATACAGACAATATTAACACATTAAGTTTACAATACTCAAAGACTAGGAACGCATAATTCAAAAGCATAAAACTCTACATGTTAATTGCACTACATGGATGTTCTTCGGCCCTGGTAGCTATGGGACCAGGACATGACGCCGCTGAAGAAGTCGCTGTCGAGCACCAGCCGCCGGATGTCCCGCATCGAACTCATCGCTATGGTAAACACTTGTGTGGTTTGCATTCTGACACTACATCACCTAAATTGTTCTACGAATTCATTAAAGCTGGGAAAATAAATCTTAGCTCTGGATGAAGCACAGTTGAAATGGTATTTGTATTGATTAGAAGACTACGACGGATTATGCACGACCGTTGCGCAGTAGTGCGTAAAGTATTGTATTACGCACTGATGGTGAATCAAGCCACCTTTACACAAAAGCAACTAACATTTTTATTGCAGCGTTGCCCGCAAAGTGCAGTCGACTTCCAAAAACATTTCCATTTTTCACCCGATTACGATGGATTACGGTAAAAACGTGGATATATTTTTATAGACGGCGGTACACAAACCCAAATGTTTGTGGTAATATTGAGAATATATCACAACTAAAGTCAAATCGATACAAATGCCTTTTAACACTCCGTTTTATACTATTTACTAGCATTTGATTTTGATTTTTACACTAAAATGGAATAGGTATGTGAAACTCCTACACACACATGAAGTCTCACCTCACCGTTACATTCATTAGTAGCCACAATTTTAGACTAACACATTATACACCACTCTCAGAAGGTAAGGTCTATAACATCTCTATAGATTGAAGTGTGAACACTTCAAGATAACACAAATATCACGCTTTCTCCGCTTCTATAAATAAATTGCATGCATGCATGTTTGCGTTGAGCATGGTAGTATTAAATTGACCCTTCAAATTTTGTTGACATTTAAAGCAAAGGGTAAGTAACAGATAAATATAAAGACGTCTTATATTGGTTGTATAACAAAACGCCGAATAATTGTAGTCAATTACGATGATAACGAGTTTAGTGTCATTTGTTTTCAAAATGTATAATTTCAGGGTTCCGTAGCCAATATGGCGCATACGGAACCCTTATAGTTTCGTCATGTCTGTCCGTCCGTATGTCAAAGCCGATTTACGTCCAACCATTATAAAATTTGGTAGTAAGGTGTATTCTATGAACCGCTACATAAATATGATGTGAAATTAAGAAGAAAATATTAAATTTTGGGGCGGGCACTCCATATATGTAACCGGGGGGCGAAAAAAAGAATTTAATGCACATAGGCGTTTGGGGTATATAGATACCATACAGACAGACTATAGGGATATTAGGCCTCTAAAAATAATATAGAGGTTTCTAAAAAACTTTTCCATTTAATCAATATTGATGTTACTTTTTGTATTTTGCTACAAACGTCATATTAACAGTAGGTAACAGAGCGTTTTTGAGTTTGAATACAAATGTGTAGGTACTGACATGGACGGGTACCTCATCGATCGATGCCAACAACTTACACGGGTTACAAAGGAATTGCAATGATTCTGAAACTAAGTTATCAGATTCTTGCAATTCCTTAGAGTTGCAATTCCAAAACGCCTGTCTTTATCAATTATAGGCGAAAAAGCAAGGTAGCTTCAACGCACGCGCGAAGTTGCGCGTTGCGATGGTAGCGGTCCGTGCCGCGGTGCGCCTGCGCCGGTTGCCGCACACCGCCGCGCGCGCCGTGTCGCTGCACGCCGCGCTCGGCGACCCCTACACCATGCGTGTGCTGAGAAAGGTACTAGGGCTGCAGGACTGTGGAGGAGGAAGGAAGATATACTCATTCACATCCCACTCTGTTTATTTAATTTTCTCAGAAATGACTCGCAAAGTAAACATTAAATGCTACATATTTTGAAATTTGATCTCACCTTAAACTATATATACACTTTAAGGTCAGATCAAAACTAAAACATTAAAAATTTCTTTATTTACCGAGTTCCAAAAATGAAAAAGAAATAGAAACAGGCATATAAAAGACGGCATAGGTCGAGCCAATTTAACTCATATTTTTCAGTTTGGAAACGCGACGTTTTTGTAGTGTCTCAAATAATTTGGGTTTTTCCGTGGAAAAATACATCTTTCATTTATCAAATCTTAATTCAAATTTCGTCTTATATCCCCCATTTTTAAGAAAAGTACTATTCTTCGTATTAGAATTAAACGGACTCGCAAACTATTGTTCAAATTAAAATGCATAAACAAGAGTACCTTCGTGAATCTTGTAGCTGTCTTTAAAGCTGGCCTGTGTTCAGTTTTTCAACACAACTCGCATTTATTTCTACGTCTTAATCGTCTTACATATTAGGTGCAGTAAAACCAGCGGGTTGTATCGGATATATAACCGTAACTTATTCGTGAATACTTTATTTTCGTCCCTAAATCGCTGTAAATAATTATGTACTTAATCCTAAATTAGATCCAGATAGTCGTATTATTGGGCTCTACCTACCCAACGGAGGCCGAGCGGGCTCAGATGAAATGAAAGATGTATCCCACGTCGAAACTGTTTCTAAACCACCTCTCACTGTGTTCCAGGTCATAGACGGCTGTGCCTTCCGAGTTTACGGGCACTGGGTGAAGAAGGGCGAGGGTCAGAATCGCGCCGCTCTCTTCGAGAACATGCCCAAGACCGAGCTCAAGAGCCTATATGTTAGCAATCTGAGCCGATAGCCGCCTCGAATCGGCCGCTTCGCCACTTTTGAGCTGATTATCGGGTTAGCGTTTAAGACATTATATAAATCAGTCATTCCATCGTTCAGTAATTACATCACGTAACCTCCCCACACACTTGTTATTGCCATTTCACTCACTACAATATCAGTAGTAATGGCATTACTACCGCGTAGTGTATAACTACTTTAAGGGTTGCTTAATTTGTAGACGTAGGCATCGTGTTTGTGGCTAACGGCATCGGTTTGTCAGTAGTAAATAAGGCACTATTGGTGGAATTATACAGTCCCACTGAATGTTTGTAAATCCCATCATAATCAACAGAAGTCTAACACCTAGTGTCTAGTGTAGTCTAGTGGATTTAATGTATTGCAAAATTTGGTTACCCTACATTCAATTTTTGCTATAGTTAAAATACTACATTAGAATAAAATTGTAACCTAGTTGCATTTTTTTCAGGTTATGTAAACATACCAGGGTAAAAAGAAAAAGCCTGTGGGTCCGCACCAGACTTCGACCGGGCAAGTGTCACGACCGACGTAGATAGGCGTAGATTCGATCGCACGTAGTAGGTATGCCACCAACACCATGCTACCCTAGTTCAATTTTAAACGCGTATTTTTTATGCATAAACTTATTCTTAATACGGTTTTATCGATTGTTATACTCAAAATCATTTAGTTTTCGAGCGTGCAATGTTTCGTAGTTTCAGTTAAAAATGTGTCCCCAGTAATAATTTCGGTATCTAAGATGATCAAAGATTTAGCTTAGGTGTAGGTTAAAGTTGTTTCTCATTACACATAAGGTCCACAAATACATGTACCTAACTATGTAGTAATAATGTTAGTATTATCGTATAATCGATGTTTTGTTTCTTATTAGTAATTAAGACTTATTTAATTTTTAGTTTGCGTGTATTTTTTTGTAATTATGACCGAGATATCGGGCTTTTGAAATTCCTAGATTTTATCGATCTTGCTATTGGCATGTAAGTTATATAATTGTTAGGTATCTGAGATTACCTAATTATAAGTTCGTGTAGAAAAGACAATGGCAAAAAGCCAGTCGCAATTTTAAAATACATTTGTGAAAAATGTATTTGGCAACTAATATAATTCTCCGGCGAAAAAAGCTAGTGTTGTATTAGTATTGGGTGAGTTCTAGCTCTAGGTGCCTTACTAATCAGTTGGTGCATCGACCATTTTCCTAGGAAGGGACATGACGTTATCAAATGATAAGTTATACAATATCATCGAATGATTTTAATAGTTTTGGCGTATATAAAGTTAGGTTATGATATAACATTCACAAAAGAACAAAAAAGTGAAGTTTAAAAAAAACTTTTTAAATGGGAATATATTTAAGACGCTTATCAAAAAATACTGACCGCGCATCAATAAATATTTAATTTCGTAACCAAATTATTAATTGCACATCAAAACCGCGTTGTGCAAATTCAGCAAGTTTTTTGATGTGCCTTTAAATACTAGCTTTTTAAATGTGCGGTTCTTTATCAATACTTTATGAAACAAATTAAAGTACATGGAAAGTGTGCTTGTACATATTTTCAACTGTACGGAGTGTTTAATGTACACTATATTTATTGTATGTCAACTGACAAAGCAATACTTTCATGGATATTACACAAGAAACAAAAGACAATTGTTTTGTATTTATTTATTTCAATCCTAATACTGAATATACCACCTGTTCATCATACGAGTATTATTCTGTCTGCTATTATAATATAAATTCACTGACACAAAACAATTTACTGCTCATGATCTTGTATAATTATAGTAATATTGTACTAACATGTGTCTTATTATAGACTCATGCGAATAAATTCACGTCTAGTGCGAAACTATTTTATTTTTAACAAAATTCGTCACAATAGACCTTATCCGTTTATCATCAGGCGGGCCACACACTTGTTAGCCACCGACGTGGTATAAAAAAAACGCTCCAACGAGTGCTAGTGGGTGATATGAAACCTAAGCCTTGTCACGGCGGAATGTATGATGTGGTCCCGCTCCTGTCGCGCAGCCTGTGTGACGTCGTTAACCTGTCACCGTACGTTCCGGTGCGCAGCGCGAGCGCACTCAACACGCCGCGCATGATGTTTCACCACAGGTTACACTTTGTTTTGCGAAAGATGTTTCATAGAATGTATTGTTTCGAAGTATTTTCATGTCATAGACTCTTTTTTTTTCAAAATGGCCGCAGTTACTGTTATACTTATTTGACCTGATGTCTCTAATGCAGTCCGACTTCTGTACGTACCTCTAGTACACTATATTTGGGTGAGGACTAAATTTTGGCACAATAACTAGACATTTAATTCGCCTACATTTTAATTGATTCTGTTTGCGTCGCGAAAATTTTTCATACAAGTTATATGGATAACTTTGGAGTTGCATCGGAATCAATTAAAATCTAGGTGAATTAAATGCCTTTACTGTGTGCCAAAAATTTGGTCCTCACCCATTTATTTTCGAAACATGAACACTCAAACTGAATTTCTATATGGCAACGTGAACGGCGCCTCTGGTGGCCTTCACGTTGCCATACAAATTGACCCTCGGTGACGTCGACAAATATGAATCCGGCTTAGTAGACGGTTACTTTGACATCGCTCACTTGGCCGAATGAACAGTTAAGTAATGTAATTTCTGGGCCACTTCGTACCTTGTCACAGTAACATTGATATGGGATCTCTAGCGGCTCCCAGATTGATTTTCATTATGACTAGGTACGAAGTGGGCCTGAAATCAAATTGGTTGACTGACATATGCGTTTTCATATAAAACATCAATCACTTATTGGTTATTACTATTGTTATCGTCGGCCTCATAAGTTGGTGGACACATTATTATTTTGTCGAGTTCACCCGATGTATATTCAATATAACAGTTTAAACATGACGTTAAAGCGACAGGGCACAAAGGTTAAGCCCCATGAGTCCGACCGTACCAGTAGAATATCTAATAGAGTTTTGAACTCCACTAGAGTTTACTAACATCAGTCTTGGATTTAGGGGTATGCTATTAGTCGTTTTTGGACTTATGGCGCTGCCTATAGGTAAAAAAATCGTGACACATAATTACTAATAAATATTCGTCACGAAGTTCGTGACACGTACTCGTTGAAAGGTTAAATTTGCCGATTTATCGTGATAAGGATCTATCTTTGGATATTGGTTCATCAAAGAGCCTAATTCGTCCTTTAGACCAGTGTTTACCTTTTCATGGCTCGACCCGAGTAGGAAAATGTTTCCCAACCCCTAAGGGTCGTGCTTGACCCATTGGAGAAAAAACTTACTTTAGTTAGGCTAATTTGTCTTTCACGAATGAGTGAATTTGTTTAAAATATATAGATATCTTCGTATAGTAAGTACACGATCGAACTGTGATCACCTACGAGGAACGTAGGCAATAAGGATAAGTAATACATTATAAATTTACACACCTGCCAATGATGTCACAGATGCTTCTAAATTAATAAATTATCTATTATATTTTATAACGTATTTTTATTCATGTCAACCTGCTCTCTGGAGCATTTCAAAAGTAATTGTCGATTAAAAAATTGTAAAGCATTCATTCGCCTTTCTCATGGGAAATTTACTCCCATTCCCGTGAGAATTTTGTTATCCTATATAAATCTCCATTTCTAGTTTCCTATCAACAGGTTAGGTGTACACATTCCCATATCTATATAAAATGGCAAAGCTCGAAGTAATTTTGACACTTTTTGCTGTGAGAGTAATAAACTATACTTACGTTAAAAAAGGTTTTAAAAATACTATGTGCAGCTTTCATAAGATTTTCAAAATTAATTTTGTATTAAGCAGTACCGCTG
Source organism: Epiblema foenella (assembly GCA_963556455.1). NCBI lineage: Eukaryota > Metazoa > Arthropoda > Insecta > Lepidoptera > Tortricidae > Epiblema > Epiblema foenella. The sequence continues at coordinate 6,053,700 of OY747100.1, forward strand.
CTAACGCAAATTACAATTCAATTTTTCCTTTATTTCTAAATTTGAAGATTTCCTAAGTTGCAAATTTGGATTTACACTATGTACCCTAACTGGTCCATACAACATACCAATAAATCAGAACATTCAACATCATGCTTTGCGATTTTAACCTTTTTTGTATCGGATTTTCTACTGTCCCATCCCATTTCTAGATTCCAAGTTCTACAGATTACAATTCCTAAAAAAACCGTTTTAAGCCCGTCACAGACAGAGTTGTAATATACAGTAGGATACCGTACCGTATCTTACGATATATTTTGGCTACTAAAAGGCAGAATCCACACAGCTGATAATATATATTTTGGTATATTAATATATCTTATATATTACGATACCTCGGTATATTACGATATCTTTTGGTATATTTTGGGCATACAGAGGATATTCCTTTTCTGATGTGAGTCGTAACCAATATTACTTCGTTTCTCTCACAATATAGGAAAGTGTTAAGGTGCGGTTAATATACCGTAATATATATTATTGTATAGCTCAAAATACCAAAAAATATTTTTTTGCCGTCATTAAACTCGTTGCTGTCCAAGCGAGCGGATGCTTTCTATACTTAAAGGGCAAAAACAGGATGTTGTAAAAGTGAAAGATGATAAAAAACTATAATAGAATTAGATTTAATCGAAAGTTCTCCAGACGAAGATATTGATGCCGAATACAATCTACGTATTGCATCAGCAGCGAAACCAAGATCCATGTGGATACAAAAACACCTTCAAAAGAAAAACAACGTGGTGAATTTAATTTATATTCTACAATTTATATTATACTCAGTAAATTCGAGCAGTATTTTAGGAGGTTGATATCATATTACACTGCAGTGACGGATATATCCATCGTTGGCGTCCAAAAGGTTAATATATATTATATAGCTCTGTATGTGACGGTCTTTACAAATTCCCCAATCCACATTCAAATTCGTTATTATCATCAAAAATAATATACATACATATATCGAGATGTTACTAACAGGTGCTCAAAGCCTAGCGGCGCACAATCGATCATTGTCAACGATCTAACGAGCTAGGTAGGAGTAATAGCAGCAATATTATTATGTCTTCTTTTTATTTTTTTGTCTTTGGCTGCGTGCGAGATTACGGTTATGGGTAAGGCCGCGAATTTTGACCAATGTGACATGGAACAAACATAAAAAAAATACGTGACGTTACTATAAAACGAAACGTAAGTTGCTGTAAAGCTTAGATCATACTGGTGAATATTCTTATTAATTTTCAGGCAGGTAAAAAAAAACTAAATTTTTTAAGTGTAAAATGAAGTTTTATTGAGAAATCTTTCCAAATAAACATACGTTTCGAATTCAAGAATTGTCAGTTGCATTAACTAAAACTGTACTTGCATTTTTTATCATGTAGCAAAACTACTTTAATAATAAAAACAGCTGTTAGAATGAATGAATCCGAGTGTGGTGCAAGGGCAAAAAGATTTAATAAAAAAAGAATGTACGGTTGTTAGCTCACCAAGATTTTATTATTAGGTTGCTCTTTAATTATTTTACAGTAGTTTTGTTATTCTTTGTATGGTCAACCAATTTGATTTCTGGATCACTTCGTACCATGTCACAATGAAAATGTATATGAAAGCCGCTAGAAATCTTATATTAATGTTACTGTAACAAGGTACGAAATGGCCCAGAAATCAAATTAGTTGACTGTATATTTCTACTATACAAATCTTCTACACAGGCATGTAGAGTACACATTTCTTACGATGCAACTGTAAATAACAATATTTAGTATATTAATTATCCATATTATTACTTTTTTATTCGTTATGCCGATGCCAGTGCATACCTACAATTTGAAATTTATTTAACTTAAAAATACCCACTTAAGTAACTTATTGTGTTTTATCATTGCATAAATCTCTGCTTAAGTTAGTATATTTATCTGTGTGCACTTCGCTTTACCACATTTTTTCGTTGCGTGACACAAAAAATACGTTGCAATCAGTAAAATTGTAACGAAAGTGTAACGTATTTTCGAAAAAAACTTGGATATAATGGTGAAATAACGACATTTTAATGCAATAATGTATGTTTCTTGCGTGAAAAAAATTACACTGTCGTATGAAAAAACAGCCAATTAAAAATAATCACTACTTACTTACCTTTAAAACCACACATCACTTCACACGAAAATTTTGTAAACTTTGGCAGCGTCATCTTTGGTCACCTTTATTCAAAAAACTGACGCCATTTGCTATTTTGCTTTTCTCGCCGGTGTCGCCCTACTAGAATTGAGTTGCCAGTGTACAAGAACACATTTATTTCTACCTAGATTAAAAATTAGCGTTACCAAGCGTCACGAAAGTATTCGTAACGAAAACTTTGAATTTTTGGTCAATAAAATAAAGTAAGATAAAATTATATGACTATCATAATCCCGCAGACGCTAGGACTATCGTTACATCATATAATTTGTTTCAACAAAAGCATGACCATGAGTAAGTCAAATATCATGAAAATAAGAGGGCTTTTTTTAGTACACGTGGTCGAAAAATTTTTACAAATTTCGTAACGTATTCGATACAAATATATATATATATTTGAAAGGTATAATTGAATTATCTCGTTTGCGCCCTTGAGAACTTTTATCGCGTAATGTAATAAAAAGGTTCTTAACCCTCTAAGTGTTACCAGTTTTTTTTTTATCAGCAAGGGATATTTGCACGATATTTGAAACGCCCAGATTGGTTAGAATTCGCGGCCTTACCCTTATTTTTTTCTTTGTAGGTAAGTACATATTTGTTCTGTTCTATGGCAAATAATGATATTGCTGTATGTTCGGAAGTGTCATCAAGTTCCATGCCAATTGTCTCTAGAAGAGAAGTCTAGAGAGAGACCATACTTAATAGCTAGTACCTACGATTTAGTTTTAATGTATATTTCAAGAGATAGGTAGAGTCCGATCAGAAATATGTGACCCTTGTCAAGAGGGCGCTATAATTCTGATTTATATGGCAACAGACTAAATGTAATTTTGACTTTGTTTAATTTGTTTACTTGTCAGCTCTGATGTCTATTTTGAAATGTTTAACAGCGAAATAGCTTCATTTCACGAGCGGTTTCTTTTCAGCACTTTATTAAATTAATACATTATTAATAAGGTTTCGCTCTAGACTATTGAATGGTTTTGCGCATCTTTTGTGAACTATCATTTGATTTTCAAAACTTTACTGTTATTGAAATAAACCGCAACTGGTCAGTCTGACACCTATCAATATGCCAGTATAAGTAATTACTTAGTTCCAAAGAAATTCCGCAACATCGCGCATATTCTGGTCAGGCCTTACCTACTACAAGTTATCACGTCAGTTATATCTTACATCAATCGCATCGCATCTTACATCAGAGTTCAGACGTTACGGAAAGTCGCCGTGAAGTCCCGACTGAACATTTGTTCCCAACTCTAAAACTTCGTAAAGATGGGCTCTCAATTTTACAAAATGAACCTTACGGATTCTCATTAAGCTTCATTTTCATACGGCCGCCGGGCAACGACCTTGCGTAAATTCCACGCCTAAAAACTGCGGGAAGTCCTATGGATCCAACTCGATTTTTTTTACCTACTTACACCAAACTTCACCGCGTAATCAACGTCTACGTCTACGAATCGTCACCTTTTGTTCATTATGTAGAATGTCTATTGCCTACCTGACTGATTAATATTTAAAACCTACCTACCTGTTTTCCTACTTACTCATGTTCGGTTCGTTAGGTATTCCTTTACCAAAATACCTAAATACTTGTATGACTAATTGAACATTAAAGTTATGTTAGGTGTGTATTTGAGCATCTGATTCTCGAGCTATTTCCCCGAACAAAATTTTTGAAGTGAAAATTGTACCGTGCAACTTGTTAGATGGCGACGAGCGCGGAAGTGAAAGTCAGGCCGAGTCAGCACGTGCTCGCCCGGCGCCGCCTCCAGCGTGACCCAACCATTAAACTCTGCAGCTTACTGAAAACTCAATAGTTAAGTTAATTCAACTTAAATTGTACAGTGGGATGAAGTCCGAAATAAACGTAAAGTATTAGATAAACAAAGCTAGAGCGTGCCGCGTCACCGGCGGCGCGCGGGGGCGCGTGCATTCGATCGCTGCAATGACATCGATCGCGCACGTACTGTAGCGAGCACGGCCGCGACTGGCGGACCTCGCGGGTCACGTGACACGCGCGCCGCGCCGCCATTGGCCCGTAGTAGTGGCGGCCACGTGAGCGGCGCGCCGCGCGCGTGGCCAGTCGCGGCGTGACAGCGGGCGCGCCTGTACCGCGCGGCGCGTTGCCGTGCCGTGTGCGTCATGAGCCTCCTGGACACCCTGCTCGAGGCGGCGCGCTTCATCGAGCTCCAGGAGCGGCGCCTCCAGGCGGGTAAGTCCGCCGGCTGCTTGTTTACGCGCGCGGGCCGCGGCGGCCGCTGGGCGTGCGCGCGGATTCGCGAGCGTCCAGTCGCCGGTGCGCCGGTGCAGCGAGCCGACGCCCGACGCTCTTGACCTTGAACAGCACGCAGCCGCGCCGCGCCGTCGCGCCCCGCGCCGGCCTCGCCCCACGTAAACAAAGGAAACCTGAAATTCGCCGATTATGAACGCTACACGGCGCACGTAATTCATAATCAATCCACCGCACTCGCCAGCCGCGGTTACCTTTTGACTAATGCAATTTGCAACGTACGATACGAAAGTGGCATTCATAGATTGACATGATTCATAGATTGCCTCGCACTCGACAGGAACGTGTTGTTCACTACGTCGTAACTCGTTACGCTAACGCTACATGACATTCCAACTGCTCTTTCCACGTATTTGTTTTCTGTCAATCAAAATTAAACTCTATTATTATGATCCGTATGGAGAAGGCAACAAGGAACACATCACAATGTTCGAATCACGGAATAGTTGTTTACTAGTTGTGTTTTTGAAAAACTTATCTATGTCGCTAGTTGTATAGTGCAAACTCTTATAAGAAGCGAAATCTCCGCGTTGCCTACGCAAATAAACACTCGCAAAACGCTGCTGACACTAGTGCCACGAATCTAAATTTCCTTCTATGCGTTTGCGTTGATCTAGTTAGTGGGCGACAGTGGCAAGGCAAGTGGGTACTGGGTATGCGGGGAAGGAGTCAGTGAAGTACCAGGGGAGCAGGGGGCGCGAGGGAGCCGAGGCGGTCAGCTGATCGCGGCGCGTGTCGGAGGGGACGGAGCACCGAGCGCACGCATCGAGTCGAGGCACCGCGACCGACGCATTTAAATGTCTGAACAGCCTTTTCAGATTTTAAATCAGTAAAACTTTCTTAAGGCATTACGGCTACGCTCGCTACTACACTCGGCTAGTCGATGAACTCATTGTCTTATTGTGTGCACTATCAGACGCGTAGGCGAATGCCTACGTGGTAGCTCCTCGTGCTGAGCATTTAGTCACAACACGAGTCATACGAATGAATGTAGTACCTGTGGTTGTTATTGCAAAAGGCAAAATGTAGTCGCACTATATCGTACTAGTACGTACCTATTTGTAGATTATATATATATATATATACCTCTTGTAGTTCCTGCTACCCGTGTCGCTTCGAAGCGAACGAATTTCAAAACGTAGGTACGGAGCGTAGGGCGATAATGTCGGGACCATTTGAGTTCATTTGTTCGGAATAGGTAGGTATGCAAAATTGGATGAGATATTTTCGTGGTAATGGGTGAATCAACTTTTTAGTGCCACTCGTTGCCGTGGTTACGTCCAGTTGTCCAGGGGACAAAATTCGAATAAAATCGTGATTTTATGCTATTTAAGTTTATCAAACATATGTATGTTTGTGGTGCTTATAAGCTATTTCCATAATGGTCCATCTACTAAGCACGTTAGTAGAACTTAATACAACATTTTTTTGAACAAACTGCGCCACTAGTGTCCTTTGGACAACGGGTCAAGATAACAACACAAAAAAAGTTGATCCACCCTAATAACGTCATTATTTCAGTGTAGTACTAGGTAAATCTGCAACATGTAACAACTGCCTGTATTTTCTGGTCATAAAGGTGTTTAAAATTTGAATGGATCGCAATATTTTTTCTAAGCGAGGGACTTGACATTACTTCTATCTCATAGACTCTCTGTTTCAAAATTAAAAGATAAGATTCAAATTATTTGTCTTAAAACCGATAATTAATAAAAAAGCTGGCAACAGTTTTGAATTCTATAGTCTCCTATCAATAAACATATAATATGGACCACTCCAAAAATTCAAGGTTCCCAATTATGAACTTTATGCTGTAAATATGAAGAAATCTTAAGATTTATTAAATATTGTAATATGACAAATTGCGCGCATACGTTTTAAATTGAGAACTTGAGAGTCTTTCAATGTTCTCAGCAAGCACCTAGGGGTATCCAATAAATTGGGCCAACAGATCGGGTAGCCTAGTAAGACCTTAAATACCTAGTATCAATATGAACAGCTCTGGCCAAACTGTGGCAATAACTACAACATGTGCATTTTGACTCGTCAAACAAGGATGCCTAAATTGCCTAATGAAATGAAATGAAATGAAATAATTTTATTCCAGACAAATGTCCATAAATTAATAACTTTTAAATTGTAAATTGCATAAATTAAATTAAATTCAAATAGCATACGAGTACAACAATAAAATATTAAAACTAAGCATAAGTCCATGTCTAATATCGCGGATTCCCCGATCCCGCGACGACAGGCCTGTGATATTGCCTAATGGACTTCATTTTAATACGAACTGAACCTTTTACTGGATAATCTGAAATGTCCGATACTTTACCCCGAAATCGACCTTGTTCATGCTCCTGTAATGTAGGCAGAAGACGGTCGCACAGACCATAAATTTAATTAAACGTGATTTAGTAAGCACATCAATTTGTATGAGAATAAACCGTGTCTATTTTTTCGTATCCACTATGACTATATGACGTCACACGATCTCTTTAGTGATGTAAAACACTATCACCGCGTTAAATCGATTCAAAAGTGCTGCGCTGTCGATGTACGATATTGGCGAATCGATTATTACGTATATATAGATTTAATAGACAGAATAATGAAAATATCATAAAATTGTAGGCCATTATATTGAAAATCATAATTATTTGTAGTCATAAGAATTGCAATGCATAAATTATGTCATAAAAATGATTTATTCGTAAACACAGGTAATAGTGTTGGTACAGAAATAATGAACGCTGTTTCGTCGATAGGCATACGAATTAAAAATTAAAGTCAGATCAATTATATATTGTTCAGTAATATTTCATACATTAATATCATAACAATTCAAGTTATAATAATGTCAACAAATTAAATTTATAATTACAGTCAGCAACTAAAATACGTAGAGCTAGAATACACATTAAGTTATCTACAAGGAAGTCGGACAGGGTATAGGTAGTAACACTTATAGCAATTAACAATTTTCTTAGATCATTTTTAAACACATGCAGTGGTTACGCGGTTATAAATATAGGTATTTTGTTGTATATTTTAACATTTGTATGTTTGCTTCAGGCTATACATTGCTCTGATGCATCTTTTTGTGCCTTAAATATATATATTCCTTGTTGGTTGAATATCCCCAATAAATGAGACCATAGCGGAGGGCGGATCCAACATAGCCATGATAGGCTGCCACGACCACCTCAGTGCAGCTACTTGTATTGATAATTTGGAAATCGCGTATGCACATTTGCTAAGTTTTTTAGCATTTCGAAAGTGCATTATTTTAGTTTTTTCGACATTTAATATTAGATTATTATTATTAAGCCGTTTATTTATAGTATCATTAATTTCCATTTCATAATTATTAACATAACTACATTCGATTATAACTGTACCGTCGTCCACATACAACACCATAGGGTATTAGGCATGTTTAGGAAGATCGTTGATCTATAGTACAAATATTAGTGGGCCTAAAACGCTACTTTGAGGCACACCGTACTTTAGTATACGCGCGTCCGACTTGAATGATCTTTCCTCTTTTGAGTTCAATCAAATTTGGGTTAATTCTGTCGTTTGCTCCCTGTTAATCAGATATGACTTCAAAAGATGCAGAACATTTCCGCGGATACCATAAGCGAAGCGTTTAGCTTTAGAAGTATCGAATGGTTGACATAGTCGAATGCTTTGGTAAAATCAATGAAAATGAGGCATATGTATTGTCTCTTTTATCCATTTTCGAGATAACAGGGTAAACTAGGTCATATATAGCCATATTAATAGTTTTTTTTGTGAAAGCCCCTTTGTTCAGTAGCCAGTAGGTTAAACTTTCCCAGATAGTAGTTGCATGGAGCTTCGTATACCACCTTCTCCAATATTTCCGAAAACAACGTGACTAAGGCAATCGGCCTGTAGTTCGATATATTATGCTTGTTTCCTTTCTTGAGCAGTGGCTTAACAATCACAGGTTTTAATTATATATAGAATGACAATATACATTTAGGTACACTCGCTGACAAAAAATACGGATCGGTAAAATACCGTCATATTTCCTAAAATAGTGCAAACTCGTACAGTTTTTTAATTCTGTTACGGTAAGGAGTTTATTTATTTTTACATCTAACTTGCAGAAATAACGGTTAAAAAAAGGTTTAAATCGGACTCCCAAAAACTCATGAAAACAACAATGTTACCGGCTTACTAAAACTTATGAAAAAGTGTTATGATGTTTACCGATATCATTCATTTTCGAACTATATTTTCTGCTTTACTTCATGTGTGATCAAAACGAATCACATAAGTATTATTATGCTATAAAATAATTATGAAGTGCTTGTACTGTTCGTCTCTATACTGTGTGAAGTATACGCTGTGTAGCTACGCGTGTGTTAATAATGTAATACATTAATAACACACATTACAGGATTTTTATTTCTTAAGTCACTTAGCTTTTCTGTTTATTTAGTCTCCGGAACCCTAGTGACGATAATTTTTCTTTATTTATTATTATCAGGGTTTTTAAAATCAGTCGGAGCGCTGCAAAAAATAGCGTACGTCCGACCTCCGATGGGTTCCTCTCGGGACTGACGCGGTGCGGCGGGAACCGAGCAGGCCTGAATTGTGGCATGATTTCGATGATTTTGGGTGAAAAAATACATGTCTTACCATAATAAAAATATTATTCCCGATTTTTCTCACACTATCAAAGACGTTTATTTTGGTATAGTTTTCTATTCATAAAGTTACTTATAATTGAAATGAAATGAGTTTTAAGATAAAGAATAGAGGCATGTTTGGCATTTTTTCTATCGAACAAAGTTTATCCAATTACGTAACGGTCACCCGATTGCGCTAGTTAAGGTGTCAAATATAACCCTGTATATATATTTTTTTCATTTTTAATATGTAGTTCAGAATAACACCATGTTAAAATCACATATTTTATGAGAAGCTGGCCTTAAGCACTATAATTAAAGGCAGCTCTGGCATGGCATGCAGGCAGCTAAGAATTGACCACAGAGTGCGTATTTATCCACTTGAAGTTCACTTTTCCGATGCACGCGCGCCCCGATACCGCTTATCGTGTCGTGTTTGCTCACTTATCAGCATATACGTACGCTCTATACGTAACTTTGTAAGCGCTGGAAAGTCGACGGCGATCGTTAATCGCAGGTTTTATGAGCTCTGATACAAACGGTTATAATAATTATAATGGCGACACTATTATCATTATATTCTGTCTGACGCTGTAAAAATGGAAAAGAATGGAATGTAAGTAATGCGTAGAAGGTGCAAAATTCTTTAACTCTTGTAATAAGCGCGCCGACTCCGCCTGTCAGTTCAGAATGTTCTTACGGGCCTTGCTTTTGAAATCATTGTATTCCTTGCTCCTACAGCCTTAATTAGAAATTTTTTCAACACCGTTATGTAAAGCAAAGAAAAACATGAAGCCTTTTAAACGGGATTTGCAACAGTACATCTAAATAGCAGGAATACTGAAATTAAACGTGTTTAGATTGCTGAAATCCTGAACCCGCTAAACTGAAAGCATTTCATCCAGTTGAGTTTCGCAAACAACATTATTGAGATGTGTGCCTCCGGAGTATTTCTCAATTGAACACTGAACACCGGCATATGGCAGTCATTTGCATTTGTGCTAGAGTTTTGATTTCCTCTCATTCCTTGTAAAATGGATGGGTGTAATGGGATATTGAAGCTAATACCAGACCTTTTTGTAACCAGGTCTAGGATTGCTAGTAGGTAGGTTAAGTAGTTGAATTTTAAATTTATTAAGACCGTGCGTGGTGTACAGCGAGTCGGGTATGATTTTTATTAATCTTCCATTGCTGAAGTGTCGTTCTGTTTTCTCCAATTGTGAGGTCTTGAAAATGTGCAATCAAAGCTAACCATTTGAGGATATAAGCAACATCCGTCCCTGATAATTTTCTTAAAAGCTTGTGTTTAATTATTACCCACAAGATTTTACGGGCCTCTGAGTCTGCAATGCAGCGACAACAAGCACACAAACAATCGCATCACCAAGGCTCGCGTAAGGTCGGGCGGTACCGGGCGCGCAGCACGGTGAAAGGGATTGCGTGACCTCGGCTGGTGAGGACGCGTCTCACATCTCTGCGCACGGCGCTGTATCACTCCGACAAAATTGCGAGCAAATTGATTTGAAAGAGCTGGGAAAAACTAATTATTTGAATCGTGTACAGGAATATTTCGTCTATTACGCAGCGCAGGGGAAGTCGAATCGTTAAATTTTAATACACAGAACTTGGTAGCGGTCCAAATTATTGAAATTCAGTTGATAAATAAAACATTTCTGCTAACTTTTGTATTGCTTAACAGAAACTTCGGACAGTAGCTGCTTAAATGCGTGGTGCGATAAATATAAATAAGATGTCGTGTCGTCTGTCTGCCGCGATACTCGCGAGTTTGGCGACAGTACCGTTCTCGGCTCCCGTTATACTTGCGGTTCCACGAGTAGGTACGATTTTTAATGACATCACTAAATATACATTGGCTACCAATCAATTGCTAGCAAAACGAAGCAAATTTGAACTATCTACTCTACAGACCTGAATCTAAATACGAACATGAATTAACTGTTGATAAAATAAAAAACCGGCCTAGTGAGTGTCGGATCACGCACAATGAAGGGTTACGTACAACCTGTTAGTCCAGCTTAAAACCGCTATCCAGTACATCGAAAAAGTTCATACCTTCGTAGGGAACTCGCATCACAGTTGTACTTGTTCCATATACATATTTGTTCCTCTCTAAAAACTAGTTCGAATGGCATCATGAAAAAATAGTAGATTGTATTACAAGGGAGCAAAATGCTATGTTTCATCGAGGGCTAGCGTGTTGAATTCCGAACGAAGCGAAAGGTTCCAGAACACTAACATGGAATACTGAGCATAGTGAGGAATTCAAACCGCCACGCCCGAGTTAGAAATAATTTTGCTGCCGTGAAACACTTCTTTTCACTTCTCCTATGAGAAAAACTATTCCTCCAAATAAGTAAGAAAAATAACAATACTAAAACAAAATTTACGTGAAATAAACAATAAGTAAAAAATTTGCTCGATTAAGATACATAGTAATTTATATAAGTACCTACATCGGTTGTTGTGATGAATAACTAAAACAGGCGCGGGCGCGCTGCCAGCTCGGGGGCGCCCGCGCAGCCGCCGCCCGAGCCCCGAGCGCGCGACCAGGCACAGTCCCTGTCAGCAGGGCAGAAATGAAACATTTAGAAAAAAATATTAAGAGGGAGCAAAAACTACTTTTGCTCCTTCTAAACGGGCTAGGCCTTTTTTCGAATAGGAGAAATAAGAAAACATATTCTATAATGTCGTTAGAAAAAACTGTACTGTTGTTCGTGCGAAGCGTAACAAAATTCGCCGATAAACGGCGCTGTACGTCATGGCGTTCAATTTCTACACCATGTTGTTGAGATTTTCTTGAATAAATGGGGTCGGGACCGGTACACATCTGTACGGAACCCTCGGTGCGCGAGTCGGACTCACACTTGACCAACTATCTGTACAACTATCGCGCATAAAAAAAACACGGGTTAGTACGTTTTTTCACTGCGCACGTTAAAAGCACGCATGTGTCCAAAAAAGCACGTAAAACCGTGCTTAAAAGCACATTCTGGCAACACTTTACTAATGTGAAAAATAAGATCATAGCTACATGAATGATTTCCATTCCAATGGTTTTTCTAAAACTGAATTTGTTACCTACGTACCATGCTTCTGCGTCACCAGACCAATTTGTCTCAGTTGATCGGGTATGCAAATTTTTCCGCTATCATTTAGAGACTAGCCCTGTAGAGCTATCGATTTTGATGTTAAATTCAAATCTTGCTTTGCCTCTCTCTGTTATCAATTTCATAAACTGCCGTCATGGATTATGTATTAGTTTCCTACCATTCAATTCCATGTTTTCCGCTGTCTTGTCCTCTCTGCTAAGTTCATTGACTTTTTCATATGTATCAATCACAATATATTAACATTATTATGTTAGAAGGCCTTATCCTTAAAATGTTTTGATATAAAAAAAATCAAGTAGTATTAGGAATACTAAATTTTTCCAGAATCTAACCCGTTTTTACGTACTTTCCTTATTGAAATGTATGTCTGACTTCAGAATGTACTTATGTGGAATAATGAGCTTCACACATTTCCCGGTTGCGTATTAAGATGCCTTACATGCGTATATATTTTGGGACTTATACGTCTTTTTGCCACTTGGGAGTGTAGCTGTGTTATCGACGTAGGGTCTGGCTTGCAGACAGCCGTATCTGCGCGCGTCCGGTGCGAGGGCTCCTAAATGCATGTTTGATAAAAACATTCACTTTGTGCAGGCGAACACGATTGTGAAATGGTTCGAATGGTGCTCAATAGGGATGTTGACACTAAGTAAGAAACTCAACTACTTCAAATTTTCTCGAAAAAGGATCAAATTCTCAACCAAATAGCGAAAAAAGTAACTCAAAAAAATAAATAATTACATAATTACAAGTCATCAAAGTTTTAAGTGGGGGCATGTTCTGTCCCTTTTTCGCAAAACGCACCTCTGTATGGAACGATCTTCATTTACTATGGCGCTTTAAGTCAGTGACGTCACTACAAATTAGTGCTTTCTCACTCTTATTAACAACATTCTAACGGTTGTAGCTTCGTTATTTTTTGAGATATTTTAATGGGATTTTCACCATTTGGCATAGTTTTATGTCTTCTTTCTTTTGGATAATAATTTAGATACCAATAAATTTTGAGTCAACATCCCTATTAGGGGGAGTCATGAAGTCGTTGAGAGATACGTCACTCCCGTACAAATTGTGTAGGTGCTTAATTAGAAGAGGGAATATTTTCTAGATGGATATGGTTATATTGCTCCTGAACAGTTTGCAATCTCGGAAAAATGTATACATTTTATTTATAGGTACTTTTTTCAACTAACCTGTCTGAGATTTTATTAAAATGTATGCCCTGACAATCCTGACACTAAGTACATATTCGACTTTGTTCGTTGTGTCCAACGAGAACTTCATTGTCCAGTCCTATCCAGACGAATTTATTTTATTATAGGCATTATTGCCTTCAGCTGCAAATAACTGATTTAATTGTCAGTCTTGAAATAGTAAGCGGCCGCATCGCGCAGCAACCTGCTAAACCGGCAGGCGTGGTTACACGGGGTACATGAACAGCAAAAGGTGTGGAGTTTCCCGTGCGGCCAGAGGGCGGAGCGAGGAGCGCGGGCGGAGGGCGCCGGCCCGGGCTGCACGCTGCACCGCGCCAAGGTCAGCCGGCGCACGCATGCGCCAGCACGCGTCTCTCCCCGGCCCTCCCGCTTCTCGGAACCTGCACCGCCTGCCACTTATGTGTTCCTTTTACTTGCACTTCCAATCTCTCCCCCGCATTTCGCGCTCAATAAGAACTATGCGGTTTGAATTGAATTTTCTGATGCAGTTTTCATTTCACGCTTTTAAGGTGTGATGGTTATTTTTAGTGTGCCTTTTCCTAAATGGCATTCAAGACACGACTCGGAAGCTGTTTTGCTTCCTAGAAGTTTTCTGGTTCCGCAAGCGTTTATCGCGTGTTTCTGCAATCTGTTGAGGTACTATACTATTCTTGGCGCGCCTGAGCGTCAATAAGCTCGCATGTACTGAGGCTATAGATAGATGCGTGGGATGGGGCGGGTAACGTAGCGTCGTATAAACACTAACTGATATTGCAACCTTTCTCCTTTAAACGTTTTGCTGACGACAGCACACGGGGCGGCACGTGCGACGTGAATGTGGCCCCAGGGAACTATTATATCGCTAAAATTATGCTGCCCACAGTCTTAAACGAGGACTGTACTCAAGCATGTATGCCAACATTCAAGCGAGAAATTAATAAGTTGTGTTTTTAGATATTAGACTTCTCTCTTAGGTGTATACCAAACTCGTCCCTCTAGTCCAATCAAAATATATTCCCATTAAAAAAAAGAAGGTTATGTAAATCAAAGAAGTAAAGTATTGTGAAGGTCTGATTGATTATAGTATCTATCTTCAATTTTCCTTTTGACGGATGGAAAGGCGCTACGCAAATTTAAACGGTGCGGTGGACAGTAGAGCGCACGTCGACGGCGGCCACGTTTCATTAGAAAGCTAATCAGCATTGTGCATAAGGAGCGGTTCGTACGTCGCCGGTTTCGGTTGCATGTTCCATTCACCTTATTCGATGCGTCGAGGTTCACTGACTCCGCCGACCGACTTACTGGTCGACACGTCATCCGCGTGCTAATGCTGCGCTGCCGTTTCATCACCGGCGGTCGCGAGCCTCTTTAAATTCTGTAGGTGTCCCGCGGTCGCGGCGACCTCGTTTCGCGGCACCCGCGCCTCGCCCGCGCTGTGCAGCGTTATGTAAAGTGCAGAGCGGTGCAGCGAGCGTTGCGACCGCGTGCGCCCTCCCGCCCCCGCACCTCGCGATTCTGCCCGCACTCCGGCGTTTTCACTCGCGACGGCGCGGGCGGCGCGGGGCCCGGAGGTCGTCCTCCCTCCTCTGCGCTCCGAGACGGAGATGGCCGGCGGAACGCGGCGAGCGATCAGTCGTCGACCGTATCGTGTCGGCTTCGCTTGGCTAACCCTCGCTGGCCCTCCTAGCCAGTCTGCCGCGGCGTGCCGATATCGTCTCGCGTATCGCGCCTGTAGTTTATTTGTGGTAATTTTTGCGGATGCGTTTGCGACGGTCAGGATCGTCGAGCTAACGACGGCGGTCGAAAATAGCGTGCGTTATCATTGCGGCCTCGAGTAGCGAGACGAGATAGTGCGAGGTCGGCGGCACCTGCGCCGCGCCTCGCCCCACGTGCCCGGCGCCGCCGCTGGTGGTGCAGCGGGCTCCGGCACTGCCCACTCGGCCAATACCACTGGCCTACCCCGACAGCTCATTGCCTCCACTTTAATCTACATATTTTGGTATCCGTACTTCAAAGGTGCTCGGTGCTCGCATTGTTTTTCGCGAATTCTCCTTGAGCCGTACACTGCTAAGTCTCCCCATTCCTCGGCTTACTTTCACAAATCAGGCAGTTTTAATGAACACTATGATTCCTGCTCCTTGGGTTACTATTCGCAAATTTTAGATATCAGATTAGTCTAAAGGATTTTCGAAGTCGGTTCGCATATACAGCGACGCCGACTATAATGGCTGTTTTTTAAATCACTGAAACATTTATCTAGATTATGACTAAGATGATGAATAGCGCAGTTTGTGGTTATATGCTTGAAAAGATTTTATTATAAACTTGATACATCTGATATCTTATTCGGCTTCTAGAACTTTCTTAAATAGTTACTTTAAAAGAAAAGGGTCTTCTTTCGTTCAACAACGACGTTTATTAGGGTAGCATCTGTCTTGCTTATTCCGAAAGATATTGTAATAATATTAAGTCTTTGTTTCCTTATCGTACTCGTTGTGTATGATCGATAGCATTGACGCCCGAGATCCGTGTTTTTCATTCGTTCGTTTATTTTCTGTGATAATCATGCTTGAGAGTTGAGAAACTTGGTGTGGATTGGCTTCATCGAGGAATTTAATCGTGTTACATACGTGACTAATGGAGTCCTTACCTTGTGTCCGATGGCTTGTCTCTCGGACATTGTTGGTCGGTAAGGTGTTACATATTCCGCGAGATCTTGGGTTTTCGCAAGACCGATCTAAATATTTATCTGATATGGCGTTTGCTTCTGCAACTATTGATTACTCTATTTGTTTATTATTTATATTATGGTTATTTTATTACTGATCTACGACATTAAGTCTCGAAGTATGTGCAATACAATGAAATAATCGTTCTTAACACAAAAACACCCATTATTATTAATGGCGCTTGGCACAACTGTAAACAATGTGATAGGTCGGTATGTTATGTTACAACTAAAGAGTTTTGTTAAATCTAGATAAGTATTTGCGAGTTGTTTACATAAATTTGTACCAACATTCCTGCCACTTTCAAGTCATATAAGGACAAATAATTAGCCGTCGTCTCCCGGCGAAAAAAATAAACAATAGCATTCTTTTGTAATGAGCCCTGGGATCCCAGTACAGAGGGGCTACCGCGAACCGAAAACGAATGAAGTTCGAATATCTCCCTCTCTGTCGCACTTGCTAATTCGTGCGGCAGAGAGGGAGATATTCGAACTTCGTTCGTTTTCAGTTCGCGGTAGCCCCTCAGGGCCCGCTAGACGACGGGTTAATAGTTATTTGTTATACAAAAGTAACTAATAACACGTTCGGATTTTCAATATTCTTGGCACCCCCCTTGTGGATAAAATGCAGTTTTGCTATCTGTTTTTAAAGATTAAAGAACCGGTCAAGTGCGAGTCCGACTCGCGCACCGAGGGTTCCGTACACATATGTGTACCGGTCCCGACCCAATTAATTCAGGAAAATCTCAACAATATGGAGTAGAAATTGAACGCCATGGATACAGCGCCATCTATCGGCGAATTTTGTTACAAATTTGAGCGACTGAATAACTTAGTATGTATAGTGCTTTTTCAAGCATAATTCTTTATCAAGTGAACCGATTTCAAATTAATTTTCTTATTTGAAATAATCTTCTTTCAGCATAATCGTATAGGAATGTATACGATCATGATAACAATTCTTGTAATTTTGACATGTGTGCAAATTTATAATGTAATTCCTTATCATGAAATAAATTATCTAAATTAGATAGATTTAGAATCTAAATCTATAAAACAAAAATACATGCAAAGGTAATTCAATTACAAACTTAGTAAAGAAATGTTTTTCATGATAAAAAAAGAGAAAGTAGATTATCAGCTATAGTTCTATTTTTCCTGTAAAATGTACATTGATATTAATGTTATGTTAATTCCGTTTTTTTTCTTTGTAAACTTCGGAGGTAAGGGGAAACAAAACGGTTTTTTTTTACATTTTCCCTCATGAATCAAAAATGATTCGTCATAAAAATAAAATATTCATCATAAATATAATTATTTCAGAATGTTTAACTTAAGCCCTTTTATATGATACTCCACTTGACATATTCACTAGACTTTCAAATTGAGAACCATCTTTAACAGAAAAAAAATAAAAATAAAACTCGTGTTATAATCTGTCGGCATGATTTATAACTGTTCCTGATAAAATCGATAGTAAAATAGTTCTTGAGATAATTAGTGATGTGACAGATAGACAGACAGGCAAAGTGAAACCATAAGGGTTCCTTTTTACCATTTTAGTACGGAACCCTAAAAAGGGCTTTCCGAGCTACTGAGGTGAAAATAAAATTATAAGTTCGTGACATATAAATCATGCCGACACGCGTCAATAAAAAATATCCCAACCAAATAAAGTAATTTATTCTTTAAAGGCTTTGTAATATGTTTCATTTCATTTATTTATTTAGTAAACCTTCAACAATATGGACCTCACTACGTTCGAGATTCAACACGCTAGCCCGTAATGAAATATTGCATTTTGCTCCTTTGTATAATTGGGCTTCCGATTTCATTGAAATTTATAAAAAAAAGCAATAATTTACGAATAGATACTATTGCATATTACAAGTTGAACTTCTATCTTAATGAGTTTGAGTTTATGGAAATTAACAATGCCTACTCTCGGGGCTTTGCTCTCGTTTATAACATTAAGATACATGTTTCGAATAAAAGGTATTTAATATGGATTTATTCTGACTTGAAGTTATGTTGGTGCAGCTATAGGTACTACTCAAAACTAAAGGCCACTTACATATAATGATGTCTCTCATCCTTCAGTATCTAACCTCTTTCATGCTGGTTAAGTCTAATAGCCGACCTTTAAGTTAAATACTGTTAAATATAATTTTCACGTACTTAAAGGTCAAACTGCTTAGTGGCATCTATTTTCTTTTGAGTTATAGAGTAGTATATATATATACTCGCGGACAAATTAAGTAGTAAAATACCGTCATATTTCCTTAAATAGTGCAAACTTGTACAGCTTTTTAATCCTGTCATGATCTTTATTTAATTGTACACCTCGAAATTTTTGACCTCGTGTGTATGTATATTATGTACCTATAATATCTCGTTCGCTGTGCGGTCTCTTTCTTTCAAATCGAAATTTCCTATTAGGTACATATATATATTATTTTTTATAATATATATATTTATTTATTATTATTATTTTATATACATATATATGTATTATTATATATATTAAAATATGCTGAACACTGAGTAGTTAATTGATTTCTATTGATCGGATTTGATTTAACCCGTGAGCGGTTTAGGGATTTAACCGGGTAATAATTCTTTTGATATTTGACCTTAAAAAAAACCGGCCAAGTGCGTGTCGTACCACGCACTATGAAGGGTTCCGTACCAACACCTACTAGTCCACATTTAAAATAACTATGAAGTAATGTATTGGACATTGAATTAAAAAAAGTCGTATCTTCATAGGGAACTCACTTACGACCTTTTGTTTGGGCAAGACAGTTTTTAAGCGAAAACTCAAAAACCGTAAAACCTATATTGTCCAAACCAAAAATTGTTGAAAGTATTTACTAATGCACACCACCTCAATTTTTTTCAGAATTTTAAATTTTATAGTTTGGAAATTAGAGGGGTGGTGGGGGGACACTTTCTATGACTTTGACAGCTAATATCTCACCAACGGTTGACTTAAATGGAGAAGTTTTTTAGAAATCTCCATATTTTTAAAGGCCTATCCATCGATACCCCCCACGACTATGTGCGTTGAAATTATTTTTTCCATCCACCGGTTAGATGTATGGAGTGCCCCCTAATATAATATTTTTTTGTAATTTCAAATTACTTTTATGTAGCGGTTCATAGAATACACCTTCCTACCAAATTTCATAATTGTAGTGCTTATAGTCTCCGAGTACATCGACTGTGACATACGGACGGACAGACATGACGAATCTATAAGGGTTCCGTTTTTGCCACTTTGGCTACGGAACCCTAAAAACTATTCATGTTTACCTAACCACGAAGTGGCAGGATTTCAGAAATCCAATGTTAGTAGACTGAACCCAAAAATTAAACCTATTGGAATCTCTAATTAAGTAATTACTCAAAACTATTATGTATTCTTCGATATTATGGGAAATATTTTTTCTAAAAACTATAACGTTTACGTTTATAACATAATAACACAAACGATTATGACTTTATCGGGTGCGTGGTGCGTCACCAGTCAAATTAGTGTCTGTATCTAAAATTGATTCCGCTCTTCAACGAATTTTAAATCTATAAAATTTTATTTACCACAAGGCCAGGTTTAATACATTTACACAGTTCCCATAATATACTCTAGTTCAAGTTCCATTGAACAGTAATGTCGCCTTTCATTGCGCAAGATGGATACTTACGCAATACATTAATCGCTGACGCGTCATCGGAGCCCGCTCCGAGCGAACGCTGATGAGGCAGAGCCTTATAGTTACTGTAAACAAGCGCCTTTGCGGCCTGGATGAAAAAGATTACACATACATATAATCATTTCCATCTAGACTGATACAACTTCCCACACTTCCCTATATGGCTTACGAATAAAAAAAATCTTACCTTTAAAATATTACAATAATAAAAGCATTCGCTTGTAATATCACTAATATCCTTAGGCTCGATTTTATAAAGATACGTTAGACCTTATGTCGGTTTGTTATGCCAAAAAATATACAGTTACTGAAATTTATAATATATGAAATATCTATTAGGTCCTCATTTCCCACTACTTGGGTACTCATTAATTTTTTCGTAGGAGTAATTAACCCCAGGTTAGGAACAAGGAGATTATAACCCATTATTGATTTTGATTAATGGGATTGTTACATGATTTGCACGATTAAACCTTCGTATTCACATAATCAAAACAACCATGATCATAATTCGACTTTCATTCAGCTTTTTCCTTGGAATCCTTCTTTCGTAACTTTCGTACTTTGTTATTTTCATATTACCATTAATTTTGTTTATTTGATTTGTTATCTATATTGTATATTCGTGTCCAGCTTCTTGTACTTGTGTCTGACGGGATTTTTTATTTCCTTTGTTTTATCATGTTATCTTTTTCTTTAGTTACCTATCTTACAATACAAGGAAAGGAAAACATGAGTCGTAGAAATCCAATATTGTTATTGATCTGTCTGGTACGGTTTGACGACGTCGACCCGTAGGCATAATTATTATTCAAGCGTTTCTCGGTGTTTGATGACGTCACGAATATTATGATGTTGATGTACAACGTATTTTACTTAAAAATCGACGATAAAATTTACTTTACATATTGGAAGGTGAAGTGTAGAGTTTAAGTATAAAGGTCACATAAATAAATAAATAATAGCAATTCGTGGATGAGTAGATTTTGTAGTGTTGTGATATATTATAGGTACGTACTGTGTAGAATATCTTAATATCTAAGCATAACCATAAAATAATTATAGTTTACCTTCTCCGCCCTACATTTATTTTAAAAGTACAGCACGACTCATAATGCTACTTCAATGAATAAACTTCACTTTCAATCGAAATAAAAATGTAAAAGTTAAAAAGAACTTAAGCAATTGTAAATGTTATATTTTTGGCGTTATTGGCCTCGACTGACGTGGCGTGGCAATTCTTCGTATTAATTTAACGGACTCCAAAGGCCTTCCATTTAAAACTAATTCACAAATTAAATTAAATGAAATGAAATGAATTTATTTGCTGCGTACAGGTTACATTACATATCGGTGTTAATCTTAGGATTGAGATCAGCCATAGGTACTCTGCTTAGGGTAGCATGCAAAAATTTTTAGTGAGAACTATGCGTAACCAATTAATTTAAAAGATAGCAATGTTACACAATATTATGCTACATTTTTAAGGTTAAATCAAAAAATAAATAAACTGTTTATTTCTAGATGTCAAGCCTTATTAAATTAATTTACATTGTATACAGACTGTAATTAGTAATTGCCTCATTCCATGCCTCGACAATAATGCACTATTACCAGCGCTTTTTTCATGCGTGCATTTTTTGCAGGGTTATTAATCGGAGACCATTGGGTAGTGAATATTTTTGCTATTCTAGCTAGTATCTATTTGATAGGCAATTCAACAAACGTATTTTTGCAAAACAGGGAACGAGTTCCTTGTTTATTACCCTTTTTCTTTGGTAACTTGTCAAAAATACTCAATTGCGCATGTTGATTTTGCGTATATTAAAAAACCAAATCATCTCTTGATTAAACGGCACAATCAGTAGTATAGTATTGTATACATTGTGGCTAGTTAGCTATAGCTACAGTGCTGCTGACTAGCGCCAGCAATACCTAGTTAGTTACATAATATAAACATCGACACGTGTCGCTCGCTTATATAAGACACGCGTTGTACACGTTCTTGTACGTTCCTCCAGCATTAACTTTAATATTATATTATTTTCTTGCTTTAATAATTGATTCCATTGGCACTGGCAGGATATGAGCTCATATTAGTCTAGTGTCGTGCGTCATTTAATTCAAAAGATGATGAACAATCACATCACGAGTATTTATTTTCTAATTTATCCTCGACAGTTCAGTTTTTCTGGTTAACATATTGTTTTTTTGTTACCTCACGTAAATAGAAAAGCGGTAATAAACAACTAGCAGGAATTGAATATCGTCCAGTTTTCATGATACATTTTTCACCCGTTTTGCGTTTTCATTCTGGCGGGGAATCAATATCCTTTTAGCCACCTGTTGGTACTAGCTTGGCTTGGCTTCTAGCAATGAATAAGCCCGGAGTTGGAGCAAAGTGGTGTGTTATTGAATAATAGCTAACAACTAACGTACATACTAGGTACTGAACGAGCCACGTATAACACAACTGAATGTTCATACTTCAATAATACCACTATACGTAATTAATCTCAATTCACGCGCTCCTGTAATTAGGGTTCCGTACCAAAATGGTAAAAAAGGAACACTTATGGTTTCTCTTTGTTTGTCTGTCTGTCTGTCACATCGCTACATATCTCAAGAACTACTTATGCTATCGATTTGAAATTTGGAATAATTATAAAAAAGGTTGACCTAGAACATGGATTTTTTTTCTGTGAAAAATGACAGATAGAAAAGGTGGTTCAAAATTTCAAAGTCTAGTGAATATGTTAAGTAGGGAGTCATATGAAAGGACTCGAGTGAAACAACATATTGTGAAACAATTTTTTTATTTTATTTGTCATTTTACTCATTCATTTTCGATGTAAGTATGTGGAAAATGTCAAAAAAAAACCGTCCCTCCCTTATCTCCGAAGTTTTCAAAGGAAAAATATGTAACATTAATATCAACGTATATTTTACAGGAAAAATATAACCATAGCCCATCTAGGTTTTCTTTTTTTTATCAAAAAACGTTTCTATACCAATTTCATTACCTTCGCATGTATTTTTGTATTATAAATTCCTACGTGCTAATGCTGAAAGTACATTCTTTCAAATGAAATAAAAGATGGAAATCGTTTCACGTGATAAAGAATTATCCTTGAAAAACCACCATACAAATTCGCCGATAGATGGCGCTGTACCCATGGCGTTCAATTTCTACATTATGTTGTTAAGATTTTCTTTAATTGGAATGGGACGGGTACACATCTGTGTACGGAACCCTCGGTGCGCGAGTCGGACTCGCACTTGACCGGTTTTTTTTTCTCTTGCTCTTTATTGGTATGCTTCGTAGGATGACCCTTGCGTCAAACTGCATTAGAAGTGGTTGTTTTAGTAAAATGACTTTGTGAAACCTCATATTTGTTGAATCGTTCATGGAGCACGGTGGTGTGGTGTTGTGTCTTAAATAATTATGTCATTGTCACTTATTTATTGCTGTTTGTAACATTAGCTTTAGTTTACGACTTAATGTTTCTGATGAGGGATAACAGGATAGGTACCATAATCGTCATCATCTTTAGTTTTTCAGCATGTTAGGTCGCAATATCAATGAGTTATAAACAGATGCTCTTCATCATCTGTAATGTAGGTGTATAATAGTTATTCAAACTGATGCAGCTATGTTTTTGATTCCCGATTTGCTCCTTATTTCCTTTCTGCTGTATATGAACTGTAAGTCTTATGTGTGGTTCTTGTTTTTTTGAGATAATGAGTAAAAAAACATCGCGTGAGATTTTGCGCATTAACAGCATAGACGATATTAATAATTAATTCGCAAAAAGCGTTCCATCCACAATGTCTGCCAATTCAGTTGGCCGCGGTACCAGGGCCGCATGATAGAATCGGAGATGTAGTTAACTGGAAACGGTGCGCGCCGCGGTGGGGGAAGGGGGGCACGAGCACGTGCCGGCGGGGCATGCCATGCGTTCGACGCCCGCCGCCCTCCCTCACTTGTTGAGCGCTGCCGCTACCAGGTCGCCCCACAACTACATCGCCCATTCTAACTAGTTTGCCTTCCTTACTAAGTGCCCATCTCACACTCCCTCTCTTTCTTGCGAATAATAGGTACATCGAAGCACTAAGGACTATCATGAGTATTGATTCTGTTGTCATATTCGTTACGTTATTTAAGTATGACTTTCTCTGGAAAAAATTGCTAGAACTTGCAAAATAGCTAATTGCGCAAGAAATTTTCTTTGTTATACTTTGTAGCACTTCAGTAGTAAGCAAAAGAAGCCATTTAGTTATTGTACTGGGTCCATTGTTTTGTTTGAATTGTAAACATTGTTTTCGTAAAAAAAACTTTTATCCCTGCCTTTGAATAAAGAAAATTGTGTAGCAAAGTACCTACGAGTAATTTATCAAACGCAAATCGCAAAATTCGCAAGGCATCCACAAAAATAATCTACATGTACAAATAGGTATTTCTTCCAGATAGCCAAGCAAACCATGCATTTGAGAAGACTTTAAACTAACATTGATAATTGATAAGTGGACTTCTATAGAAAATAATTAAAATGAATAATAGTCGGACGAAAGTTCAATGAAAATGGAGAATTGTAGGTGTACATAGCATTATGTCGTCCCATTGTAGAATGGGTATTCTAATGGAATCCTCCGAAGGGAATCTATGCACTGCCAGATACGGGAACGGAACGCAAGTGTTCGGTGCGATGGCCACCCCAAGCGACGCATTCTTCAGTGACACTATTCATACCATTGCCATTAATACCAGGGAAACAGAATTCGGCAAAATCGTCGAGCCAATCCCGATTACTTTTAAAGCATACCAACAATTCCAAGCCCACGGACAGGCTATACATGGATACGGGTTCCCACAACAGATGCTGACTGCTTTAAGTTCTGTTTCCCGAATCCCTGACGTCGAGACACCTTCCACGTCATCGCACGTTCATGTTGCCCCTTCAAAGGAGGAAACGAGGGATTCTCAGACAGTCCGACCGCCACCGAAAAAGAAATGGATTAAGGAGTATTTAGGTAAGTTTTGGTTAAACGATGTTAAACGACGTTGAACGATGAACCGACCGAACTTCACTAAGTAAGCCTACCGTTAATCAGAACGCAATTGTACGTCGCCTACCTCGGCCAGTTGACTTAGCACATGCAACAGCGACCTTGAGTTCGACCTCGTATTGTTTTTGCACAACAAAATCCAAGACCACATTATCTAACTAACATATTGAATTGATGCTAACATTTTCTAGTAGCTTCTTTTATTTATAGATTATCTTATATAATCTCTATTTGTCATTCTTTAGATACCAATTTTCGAAAAATCTTTCTTTGTTCAGTTAATTACGCATAAACACTATGTAATACGTTAAAAGCACGGGAGGTGCAAAGTTTCATCTTTGTTGTCATCAACTGAAAGCAGCACTTACGCGGAATTCCCTTGAGCTCCACATTGCGAACAGGATAACAGAATCGTCGAGGAGGGCAAAAACAAGTCGTATAAGCGTTACCTAGGCTAGGATATTCGTGCTGGAAGTGCCGATGCCGGTCGGACTCAAGGCGTTCCTCTTGCCAAGGTCGGTGCGGGCACGCCACGCTTATATGCTCACTTAGTATTAACACGCTTGTCTACGTTGAGTAAGATTTCATACGGGGTCAATACTGTAGCGTCATTTGAAATGTTCCTTTTATGTGTTACCTATGTGATATATGTTGTACCGGTGTAGTTAATTAGAGTCGGCATGTTGCCCATTTTCCATTAAACAGCGTTATTACTTAGCATTCCTGAGATCGGCGACATTTCGTTGTATTGGCTTACACTTGCGTTGCATTGTAGTGGCGAGATGCTAACTTACCACGGTGTAGGTTTTCAATTACGATTACATCTATACCTGTTACTAAATTAGTCGATCGCTTTAATTTGTAAAACCTGTTAAACGTTATAATTTCTAGGCGATTCAACTGTGTATCTTTTTTTTCTTTTTTCTTTTTTTTTTGAACCTGACTGTGGCTTTATAGGCCGGGCCCAATAAAGCGATAGGAGTGCGTGGTTGGAGAGCAGCCTGGGGAAAATCCAGGGGAAAACCTCCGACACGACCATGCGTGTGGTTTGGAACACTAAGAGTTTGCGCTCCAGTGAGATTGGTTGAGCGGTTACAACTTCTGAGGGTGTGAGTGGAATCGAGCTACTGAGAGTTTTGTCGCTGGTTCACTAAACCTAGCCTAGCTGAGAAGAGTGCAGCAAGAAACTCGGCTAGGCCCGACCGGGGTACTTATATCAAAATAAATAGCCACCCGTTAGTTACCAACTCGGATATTCTTGCTAGATGGAATCCATACTAATTGGAAGGACTTCTATTATATTGTGTAATGTGAGGAATTAATTACTCTTCCATTGAACAATGTGACATTTATCGATACAAGCGGCGTAGGTTGGTGTTGGTGTTTCATTAAATTGGATGAAATTGAAAGGGCAAAAGCCGAACAAGTCTCGAGCAAGATTTCAAAAGTAAGGCTGCTTGTTAGGCTGGTCTGAACATTGCTTATTCGTACACACGAAACTAGCGATACTGACAACTTAAATTGTCACTTACTTATTGGTACTTTCGAACCAAAGTTCCTGCCTCAAAATTTGGCGCGTAGGGCCTGTCATCCATACTAATAGTATGTCTGTTACCTCTTTACGCTTAAACAGCTGTACCGATTTAGATAAAACTTGGTATGGAGGTAGTTTGAATCCCGGGAAAGAACCAAGGATACTTTTTATCCTGGAAATCACCCCCTAAGAAGTGTACCTTCCCCCCTACTTCATCCCTCCCCACTGTACCAACTCCCTCCTTCCCCAACATGTCTCAGACCCCATATAATAAATAATTAAACGTAAAATATCAACTAATTTGGCCAAGTGACCGTCTAGTAGATACAACAACTACGTTGTGTACCGAAATAACCCCAGTTCTTTAATGTGAAACAAATCTGACCTGGACTCTTCACTAACCAGCCTAAACCCAACAAAGTCTATTAGTTTTTCTACTGAACCTACCAGATTTTCCTAACAATCGTAACTTTTCCTACCATTTCTACTATTTTTCCCCGAACTTCATATTAAGTTTTCCTAATGTAAAATACATACCCTTTGTTGCCTAACTATATAAAAAAATATATTTGGTGATTTATCCCCTACAAGGACTAAAAGACCTCTTTAGGAAATCAGCAGCTATAGACGTTATAAGAGGGCAAGTCTCCCAGAACATCCTTCTTTTCTATATCAAAATTATTCACCAATATTTCCATAGTAGAGAATGTAATCCTACGTACTGAAGGAACCCAGTGATAAGCTAAAGCTAAAGAATAACTTTGAGTATTGTATAGTATTTTGTTATATTATTTCCATACAGCGCCACTGACTCGCCAAGATGGGGAATGGTCGTAACCTACACCAGAGCTAGACATACTAATGAGGTAAGCTCATTAATAAGCCTTAGATGATTGAACATCATCTCTAACTACTCAACCCGTCTAGCCAACTCACATCCCCATATTACCTAGCGAATCATGAATATCTATTTTTCATAGAAAATAAATCTGCGAAATACAGAACTTCATTGTTATCATTATCATGAAACAATGAAATATAAACAATGGGTATTCCTTCACTCATAAAATTACAAGATAAAACCGTGACTGCTCCGCCTTGCCACATTCAGAACTAGCTCATCTTTCTGAGCCAATTCTGCTATCCTAATCATAAATGGAAGTTCTGAACCTTGGCAACATCTAATACCTGAAATAATCCACGAAACCCAGTATTTTTAGATCTCATTTGATGTCCGTCTATTTGTTACCTAGCGAACCCATCAAATTCTTGTTCCATGTTGGCTTTGACTGATTAATGAAATGACCGTTTTGGCGCAAAAATGGTGACACAGGCCGCTACCGCAATGTGTGGCTATTGCGGCCTGTCAGCGGCCAGCGGTAGGCCGCCACCGCAGGCCGCTGATGTGTGTGACACGCTTAAAGTGCTTACATACATACATAAATCTCTAAAATTCCAGCCAGTATCGTAAGAGGAGGGTTGTTGATTTATATAATTTTTGTTATACAAGTATATTATGTTCCTCCATTTGTCATAGGATAGTTAATCTAATAGTTAAACATTTTTTCGAAATATGTGACCTTTTTCGATTTTAGTTTTCTTGTCAGTGAGGTTGCTAAAGTAAAAGACAGTTGCCAAAATGGGGTTCGCTTAATGCACGGCTTATGATATTAGCACGCATTTATGTGAACAAAATTGGATTTTAGTGTCATTTTTACCTATAAATTATAATATAAAAATAGTATTAAATGTTATGTGTGAGTTTATTAACATTGCGACCGCGATCCAGAAGATTTAGACTTTCCTAACAGAGCCGTAAATGGATGTAGGCTTCGGAACAATGCGAATCAATCCATTGAAGGAGCTATTGAGATAATTTTGAGGATTATTTTTATCACGTTAATTAAATACTATGTTTAGCTAAAAGTTAACACTACATTCATTCTCTGTTAAGCGTTACGAAGTTCGTCGGGTCAGCCACTATATATGTGTGGTTTATTTGGGTGGCTGGCGGATGTCGCACACAGGCAATATCTTGTAATCCAATAATGGACGCCCGTGCCGTGCATGTTGCGTAACTCCGCAATTGTATAGTTTTTTTATGAGATTAGCTGGACAAGTGTACAGTGAACATGGTGTGTATAGTGAGTACGTAGATCGTAGGTGTTGTTTCGCGAGTCGTGTCAAGGCCCGCCCTAACTTTCCTCGTCTTATAATGCGGAACATCGCTGCTATTAGCGGCACCAAGTTATGAAATATAGGTGCATCGAACTGTGTTAGTCATTTTTTTCTTGCGGAATTGGCGAAATTGTCGACATCGTGATTAAATTCATTACTCACCGTGGTTACACGGTTGGATGTTAATCCAAGACTAACAAAAACACCGGTCAACTGCGAATTAGACTAGCTCCAGACTCCCGAGAGTTCCATATACATTTGGCTTACAAATATTTTTTTTAATTTAATGAAAACTAGATAAAGACATTAACCTTCTTCTTTTATCTTTTCGATACGGAACCCTAAAAAGTAGGTAAAACGCGTCTCGGATGACGCCAATATTATCGTGGTTGTTATAGATCTTTTTGCGTTTAAATAAAATAACAAATTTCTTGCGACAATATTCAATCAAATACAATAAGAAAATCTCTTATTATTATTTTAAAGATGTACTAGTAGTAAATAACTTGTCATCAACATTAAATCCGGTTATCCTTTGTTATTTACTCTATAATTTTATTATGTCCTGCTCTATCTCGGTAACACATAAATACGTCAGTGTCATTATGACATAGTTTCTATCATATAGGTAAGGTATATATTTTAAATTTAGACTCCCGTGAGCATCAGACATATAGAAATATAGTAAACGGGTCATTCACTTCCTCAAGGTCGAGTATAGCTCGACATATTTCGGACCAATACGTGGCCCTTAATCATGAGAACTAACCGCGACGGCCGCGCGTCTCGCACTGCGCGCTCGTCGTTTTCGTCACTATTATTCAATGTCGCACACAAGACTCACAACGTCACATGCTAGTCTCGTTCACACTCGTCACAGACGTAGTATTCAAGACAGTTCTCCAGCTGGGCGGTACCGATTAAAATCCCGATTAAAATTCGAGTGACGACTAATTTCGATGGCTTCCCGTACTTTGCGCCACGTATTGGTCCGAAACATGTCGAACTATACTCGACCTTGAAGACGCGAGTGACCCGTTTATTATATTTCAAGGTATATATTGTTTCTTTAATCGTTTACCTTGTAAACACAGATGACAAGTTTGTGAAGAACCACACTGCATTTAGGTCAATTAATACATCATACATCAATGCCCAATTGGACGATTACTGTACTGTCGAGTGCAAAAATATGGGTGCATGCAAGCTACTCAAAAATATGTCCCATGGATCTTATGTCGGCGCATTAAGGTTTCGGTACATATTTATGAGACGATTCATTCGATACATATTTTTACGCGTGACTGTACCTATTGTGTTTTCTTTGCGTTATTATCAATACTTGATTGAAGTCGTTCAACATCAATAAACGAATGCGTTTTGAAAAGTAGCATCTGACAAGACACGTTCTAGATGCTATTGCATAATTAACATAATAGCGACAATTATTCGCCCAGTGGCTAGCCACTATATACATAAATGAGACTGACGCTTCTCCTTATATAATGATCATTAGCCTGTTAAGAACTCAGAATTCCCACAAGTGACAACTGTTGATAATTAGAATTACTAACTGTAAAACAGTAGGACCGGTGTGATTTAGCAAACGAAATAGGTATTGATTTATATTTACTACACGTGGTGTTGTTTATCACTATCATGTGCTGATATAAAAACTGTTATTTACTTTTATCTTATAATATATAAGTAGGTTATTGACATTATACAGCTGGGTGGATCAACTATTCTTTGTTACTCGTTGCCATGGTTACGTCTCCTGAGTCACTCTTTAAAACTGTGACTAAATAATTAATCTACCAAACATGAGTTTTAGCAATTAGCATATATCCATTTGGACATGGGTCTTCTCTTGAGCATGCTTGAAGTCCATATTATATACATTTTTCTAAGAAATTCGATCTCCTCGCTGACGGGGCAGAATAACGACAAGAAAAAGTTCATTGACCCACCTACATTATTGAAGGTTTTTTATATCTTTCTTGTATATGGCTATAATTATTTTTATTTATTTCTTAAACGATTGATTACATTTCGATTCATTAAATTTGATCACTAAAGAACTCATCCCTTTTTATAGGAATATTTTTGAACATGTTAGTATCTTCTTTCAGTGTGATTAAAATGTACGCTTACATCCAATTAAACAATTCGCGAAACGAAACGTAAGATGCCAACATTGCCAACTATCCCCGAACGAAACTATGTTTGTAGTGCAGTTACTAGCATAGCAGAAATGCTAGAGAGCGTTGGCAATCGTATGAGCATGGGTGATTTTGCGTTTAGTTTCCCCCGAGGCGAGGTGGTCGACGGGCGCTCGGGAGAGTTCGTGCCGCGTGACGGGCTGTCACGTGCCGATGCCCCGCCCCGTCCCCCTCGCTCCCTTCCCTCCGGCGCCGTCTTATCATATCCAGAGCCCCCGCTGTTCTACTCCCTCATCGGCCCTCTCACTCGCTAGTCTCGCCACGCACTGCTATGCAATATACGATTTCTACACGTAACGTAACGTCTTTGTTCGATTCGATATGAAACTCGCTAAGTGCACTCGAAGTGGTCACCACCTTTGTATAAGAGCGCAACATTCCATAATGCGGTTTTAAGTTTATGTTATTCTTATTTTACCAAGATCGTCGGTTTTTGTCCTAAAGGCGGATTTACACGGTGCAAAAACCTGCAGGCAATTTTCATTACATCGCGGGGTTTGATCGTCCTGCCCGCAATGTAATCAAAATTGCATGATAGTTCTTGTACCGTGTAAATCGGCCTTAATTCCCGTCAATAAATTGAAACTGCAGTCAAACTGGTATTAAGCTGTTTGCTGCCCCGGGTTTATGGTATGCCGAGTCGAAGTAACCGATCCACTAGCTACTAGACTAGATACGATGCCTTAGCAGGCCGGTACCGGTTATCCTTTAGTTGCACAAGTAGTAATCAGTATGCATGCAACCATTTTTGATTACCATGGAAGTATGGAGACTATGGATGGAGTCTTCATGAAATTAATAATATTTATATAGTGTTAATAATGTAAGGGAAATCAATATTCGCCGCTAATCGACCGAATTCCACTAGGACACCATAATCGCAAGGCGCTCGGTTGTAAGCAGGTACATGTTACATAAAATTACGATTCTGATTCAATTTTAAGAAAGTACCTAATACGCCATATTCATTTTTTGCATGATGCCATTCGAACCAGTTTTTAGAATAAATTGTAACATAAGGGACTATCCCAATATGCCTATCGAATGAATTGACGTCAAATAAGTAGGTATATTTCTTTATTCAGTTAGGAACGAGTGTCTAAGATTAGAATCTTTAATAGAATTTCTTTTTATCTTCTGCCCACGCGAACTATCTCATCTGGAAACATAAGGAGAGAAAGAAGATATTACATGCACAAGATACAGGATAATGATTTTTAAGACTTCATAACACTGTTAGGATACCTAAGTACCTAATTCCTCTCACAGTTTTATTCGAAGAACCTTTCATTTACCTACACGATTTCAGTTAATGATTATTTCCACATAGATGTTTTTAAAATGTATAAATATCTGTTAATACGGATACATTATTGACCGAGTGAGCGAAGCGATTGCAGATCACCGTTTCAGCTTGTGCAATTGCTTCCGTATGCCCGGATTTCTGTTCTCCGCTACAGGTCGTATTTTTCAAACAAATCCTCGTGACATTTGTGAGCAGGTTCAATAATTAGACGGACTTTTTAAGGTCTTTACTGACTGCAGAATTTATTTTCACTTCTCAACCCCGATGCGCTGAACCGCGCCGTGTGACGCATTTCCTGTCGTTCCTGTCTACTTACACTCACCCTTATTGCATAACATAATAATATCCACAACGCTTTTGTTACCCTGGTATCTGGAGAAGACGGCCAGTTACGAGTTACGACCGTGTCACATTTCTTTCTTACCAGAAAAAAAGTTAAGAAGTAAACTGCATAAAAGTGATAAAACGAATAAATACTTAACTAGGCGTACTTTTACTTACCTACCTATTCAGTGCAGTCAAATAATTTGCAGTATCAAATCTCAATCGTTTTTAGGGTTCTATTCCCAAAGAATTCAAACGGAACCCTGTTGCTGTCACTTACGCATCTGTCTGTATATCTATCCGTCTGTCGTCTGACACAGGGCTTCAGTTTTGAAATTTTCACTGTATATGTATTTTGTTAACCCAAAGCCATAAAAAATTGACAAAAAACCGCGCAAGTGCGTGCGACCTTTTTCGTTGGAAGTATTTAAATGTACATAACCTCCATTTTTTTTCAGAATGATAAATTTCATGGTTTAAAAATTGGGGGGAGAGAGGGAGGACGGACACTTATTACGACTTTGACTGACAATATCTCACGAACGGTTGACTTAAATGGAAAAGTTTTTTAGAAACCTCTTTATCATATTTGTAGGCCTATTCCATAGACACCCAACACGCGTTTATGCATTGATTTTTAGGGTTCCGTAGCCAAAATGGCAAAAACGAAACCCTTATAGATTCGTCATGTCTGTCCGTCCGTCCGTCCGTATGTCACAGCCGATTTACTCGGAGACTAAGCACTACAATTATGAAATTTGGTAGGAAGGTGTATTCCATGAACCGCTACATACATAGTGAAATTGCAAAAAAATATTAAATTAGGGGGGACACTCCATACATGTAGACGGTGGATGAAAAAAAAAATTTCAACGCACATAGTCATGTGGGGTATCGATGGATAGGCTTTTAATAATGATATGGAGGTTTCTAATAAAGCTGTCAAAGTCATAGAAAGTGTGTCCCTCCCCTCTAATTTCCAAACTATAAAGTTTAAAATTCTAAAAAATCGAGGTGGTGTGTATTAGTCAGAGCTCGG
Source organism: Epiblema foenella (assembly GCA_963556455.1). Lineage (NCBI taxonomy): Eukaryota > Metazoa > Arthropoda > Insecta > Lepidoptera > Tortricidae > Epiblema > Epiblema foenella. The sequence continues at coordinate 6,087,309 of OY747100.1, forward strand.
AATAGGTAGTGCCTATTTACCTAAACTTCGCGGGAGGACGTAACTAAGAGTGGTTACAAGCACCAAAAATAATTATTTCTTTTTAATGAATGCGGGATTTCCCGGGATTTACTGTATTATTCTAGAGGCTTAATACATTTTGCTTTACTTATAAATCTTGTTATATTGCATATTATTTATTTAATTACCTTGAAATAACAATCAGTCATTAAAAATATAATATGGATCAAATTGAATCAAAAGGATTCGGAAATTTGATAGTTTTTAGTTGACTTAGACAGAATTATACTCCTTTCTTCCATGAGAGGGGACCTGTGTCCTGCATTAGGGCGTATATAGATTAGTGATGAGACAGAAATATGATATGGCATAGAAGATATCGTACAGATGTATTCTAATTTATTTCTAATATGATGGTATACATGTACTTATATATTAAATAAAACTATTTTTCAACCGATTATATCGCGTATAATGAATTTAAAATACATTCCGTGACCACGAGTGCTGTAAAGAACTCGAAACGTCGGAATGAATGTCGGAATTTTCTATACGATATCATAGTTCTGTCTCTTCACCAATCTATATACGCCCTAATGCTGGACACAGGTCCCCTCTCATGGAAGAAAGGAGTATAATTATGTCTAAGTCAACTAAAAGTATCAAATTTCGGAATCCTTTTGATTCAATTTGACCCATATTATATTTTTAATGACTGATTGTTATTTAAAGGTAATTAAACAAATAATATGCAATATAACAAGATTTATAAGTAAAGAGAAATGTACTAAGCCTCTAGAATAATACAGTAAATCCCGGGAAATCCCACATTCAATAAAAAAAAAGTAATTATTTTTGGTGTTTGTAACCACTCTTAGTTACGTCCTCCCGCAAAGTTTAGGTAAATAGGCACTACCTATTCCGAGCTCTGGTATTAGTAAATACTTTCAACGATTTTTGGTTTGAACAATATAGGTTTTACGGTTTTTGAGTTTTCGCTTAAAAACTGTCTTGCCCAAACAAAAGGTCGTAAGTGCCGTGAGTTCTCTATGAAGATACGACTTTTTTAGATTCAATGTATTGGATAGTGATTTTAAATGTGGAGGTGTTGGTACGGAACCCTTCATTGTGCGTGGTCCGACACGCACTTGGCCGGTTTTTTTTTGATCCCGCGGTTAATTATATACTCCCTATTTTAATTGTTTTAGTAATTTCACATCACTTTCATGTAGCGGTTCATAGAATACACCTTACTGCCAAATTTCATAGTTGTCCTACCTAACTAGACTTCGCTCTGTTCTCATTTGATTTTATTTTTAGACAGACGTTCAGAGACCTTATACATCTCTGAGGATAATTATATTATTTATTTACTAGATTTTATTATTTTTATGTTGATGTTTAGAGGTATATCTCACAATTTTATTATGATTACTTTTTATCTGCGCGCCTTTAGACCTTATAAATCTATAACAGATCTGGATTGTTATTAGTTTCTTAGTCTTGTTTATGACATGTACACTACATTTAATTAATGATATTTTGAGTATTGTATTATTTTTAATTGATATAGATGGATTTTGACTTGTAAAAGTGCCCTTGAGGTCTATTTGCAGAATAAATGTTTAGATTTTGACTAGTTGATTTCATTAGATACTCGTAGTTAGTTTAATTTAAAATAGCTTTACTACCCATACAAAAGTATGAATACGCTGTAGAGGTCATAGATCAACGAACTATCGGACAAATAGGTTTCTATGAGAGGTCATTCCTTCGTTACAGAAACTTAGCTGGGTTTATTCAGAACCTATTAACCATGTGGATGCGTAAACTTATTTTTCATATCAGAAGCAGCTCTATAAAGTCTGAATTTTCGTCAAAGTCGTAAGGTCAGGCGCCTTGACTTGTAACCATTCCTATTAATTCCTGATTAAAGCAGTCACTAACACCTTCCACCTCCTGTGTTCCTATTTACAACTATTTTGTTAGTTTATGTATTTATGGTTTACGGGTAGAATTGAATTTTGATAAAGCTTGTTGGTTTGAATCACGCCACAGAAAAGATAATTTTATCATTATCTGATAAATAATTAGTTGTTAGCATGGTTTAAGAAAACAAGATCTGACAATCCGTATCGTGACACCAGTGACGTCACTGTCGACGACACACTCAAATTTACGACCGCATACCATCGATACGCTGATGCCGTAGGTCGTGTCACCCACACACTACTAACCGATGTACCGGGGACTACCATACCTGGCGCAGTATATACCTATTATTGTATCGTAGTTGTGAGAAAAAAAAAACTTAAACGGGGTCATTTGAAACAAATAACAAGAACCTACAAGTTATACATATTTAACGTCAATTTGTTTACGCCTTGCATTATCTACTGTTTGTAGAGCGGCGGTCTGATTGTACTTATGCGACCGCTTTTTTCTGCCTCCATCAGCAGCTGATTTTCGGCGCGGCTTGGCAACACGAACGTCAATCACAAGCACGCGCTCATAACCACATGTACTGACGTCAGCCCGTGCCAGCGGACACGCCTCCTTTTCTATCCCCCTCGTTCATTACGTCCAATGCTATCTCCTATCCAGCTCGCCAATGCAGCGTGACTGATTTTACGTCTACATTACATTTAAAAACTAATGTAGCGCCGTTTAAAGCTCAGTTTCGTTTATCACGCCTCGTAATGGTGTTGCGCTCGTATTGTCATCCCGCTCGCGCCGATACTGAGATCTCATTAGCTCGGTTGTTTTGAACGCTAACATTGCTATGTTCGCCTGGTACTTTGCCGCCTCGCACTGCAGCCGTCGACGAGCGGCTGACACGGGTTTGACAACCTGCCGGCCGCAGATGAGGGTGTCCGGCCAATCCAGCCAGACACAACAATTCTAAATTGCTTTTTTGCAAAGTTTTTCATTTGTTTTACGTTAATAACGTCAAGTTAAGTTAATAAGTACAAGCGCCTGTTTAACGGCTCTGCCTCGGTTTGAGCATTTTTTACCGTCCCGAACGTAAAAAGTTGTACGGTTGATGATGACGTATTTCCATCTGTTCACAGAGGAGGAGCCGAAGTCCCCGGTTTCGGTGCGAGTGGTGACAGGGTTGTCGGTGACGGCTCGTAGCAACGGCGTGGTGCAGCCGACGTCGCCGGTGCCGGTGACCCCCGCGCCGCCCGCGACCGCTCCCACGCTCGTCTTTGAGCCGGCTCCCTCCACCGCCGCCGCACCTACCGCACCGCCACCCGCGCCCCACGTCGACTTCGTACAAGAACATTCCAGGCCGCGTACAACAAGCACCAGTCATGGGTATGTTCTCCTAGTAGGTCGGCGCTGTTCAAAACAGCTGGGGGACTCGCTAGGCGTGACGATGACGAGATGTCTTCGTAAATTATTATTCGCTTGTCGAGGAGTAGGAAATAGTACATTTTGATGCAAGTGCGGAAGGTTTGTCATTTCGCACGAGTCCCGAGCTGGAACGAACGACAAGACTCGGGACGAGTGAAAATTACACTTCCGTACGTATATCAAACGACGCTTTTTAATACAGTTGCGAAAAAATATCAAAGAACTAAAACTAAATAAAACAGTAATTAAATGAGAGACAAAACAAAATGTATTTACTTGCCATTGTGGGCTTTGCACGTACCAGCAGGCGAATCACGTAACTTTATGTACATACTAACGGTAGATAGATTTTACTGTCAATTTTGAAGTACCAATGTATGAGCTGACAGTTGAAATTTGACATTAAAATCTATCTAACGGTAGTACACAAGTTACGTGATTGCCCCGCTGGTCTACATCTGGCGTAGTTTACACATTTTATTTAACAATCGTTTAAATCGCACAATTCACAAAAATATTATTAAAACAATACGTCATTACAAAATTAATTCTTGAAATTATGAATGAAAGAGGCGGGAATTAAAAAGTCGGTTTAACTTTTTATTGATAGACTTTGTCCAACAAGCCATGGTTGTCAGCATTCAGCCAAAACCAAAACTATTTTGCGAGACATTTTATGTCACGTTGTAGTTTAATTACATTTATACATGAAAAAACAGCTATTTTTAATTTTATAATTAATTTATATTTCATTTTTTGTTAAATAAATGTATGTTTTAGCGACAAAAAACAAGCGCTCATTTTTATCCGGCGCGGCGGTCCTGCATAAGTTTTTGAAAACAGTTTTAGATTTTTTATATATGATAACCCTTTAACCTGTTTAATATGCAATTTTAATGTTTTAAATATAATAGAAGTATAGTTTTAATGACAATTGCTTTCTTAAATAAATGAGTAAACTGATTGAACCTAAAACTCTTTTTTTTGGATGTTCGGATTGGACCAACAGTAAATTTAAAAAAAAATGGAAATGTAAAAAGCAGTAGTGCGCGAAATCCAACTTTGCGCACGATATACAGCTACATAAAGTACCACTGTATTAAAAACTTATGTTCATATGTGGAGAATTATATTTACTTATCGTATGGCAATTATTTCGAACCATGAGATCTTTGAGAATACAGTATGGTTGCCAGTTTTGTTGCACCGTTTAGCACCACCTAGGGGTTACGTGTAGGGTAACTGTGGGTACTCCCTACGGACGTGGTGCAACTTCGACCCTTATGGAGAAAAGGAATTGCTATTGCTAAGCAAGAAAATAGCGTAATGAGGGCTTTCGCGTATGAATTCGGCGCTAGTGTAGCGTGGGGTCTCCGAAATGTCAAATGTCACTCATTGTGGTTGCGCTACACGGGTTAATATCTTTCCTCCTTTTTTCCGAACAAAACGGGACCGTGCTACAATGCGATTATGTTCGATATTTTACGGTACGGTTTTAAGATTTTGAATATGATTTAAATGTAAACTTCGTTCTCATGTCCATAATAATCAATAACAATTTTTGACAGCAGGACCTTACTCGACAGTGGCGCCAACTGGTGAGCACAAAAGCGATAGCCCCCATTGACAAGATTTCATATTTGCAACTACTTACTTAATTTTATGAACTAGTTAGAAAATAGGTGAAATTTTAAGGAACCTGTGTTTTTTCTTTTTCACGAAAACTGCATTTTTCATACAAAAAAGCATACTCGGTCAAGCGAGACATAATATGTGACATGAGTGATGGCATTCAATTGGATAGTCACATCGTCTTCGTCAATATGCACAATAGGTTTTGTGCGAATGCTGTTCTGCAGTAATTCGGCATTGCACTATGCATTTTCCTGCATCTCATATGACTTCCACATACCCTACTTGGTTGCCGGTATAGGATGTTCTTATTTGGGTTGGAATATGCTTATTACTTGCCGATGTGTACTCCACCATCATCTAGCATCCATACGGGGCAGATTCGTGCTGTTAGCCTAAGAAAAACCTTCTGCAGTCTTCATTGGCCCAGTAAAGAAAAATCGGTGTCCGGTTCTAATATGCCAAGTGCGTAATTGTTGGAAGATATATCAGAGTCCATAGGACAGTGTTTTGTGACCCTTAAAAACGTGCGAATTAAGCTGTGACAAAATTATAAGCGTCGTGAAAAGAACCGAAAATCCAATAAATAAGTTGTGACAGTTGACAAAACAAATCAACGTCATAAAAATATTGTCAGAAATTGGTAACCGGATACAACTAACTTTTTTATCATATCACAACTAAGGTCTCTCTCGATAATGCAGGGAAAGTGATGTCACCACCCGGTTTACACTTTTTCGTTAACGATAACGTTGTAATTTGAACTTAAAAATTTCTGGAATAAAGTCGATATTAGTTCTTCGTTAAGAAAGTTCTCGTCGAAAATTTACTTGCAATAAGAGTAGTGTAAACTTTATGTTTAATTCGCGACAACTTTCTTGATACGATTATATTCGATTCACATTCGTGAGCGCACCGAACATAGTCCTCTCGTCTCAACGGAGCGATCGCGACTGGCCGCCGACCAATGTTGCCAGGGCCCTTTCGACGAAAATTTCTTTTCGTTTCTTGAGAAGTTACATTTTTGATGCAAAAGTTACATTTTTCGTAATTACTTATCAAAATGTTTGATTTTAAGAAATGAGTAGCCATATACAGCTACAATTCGGCGAGTTCGGCTGCAGAATTACGCCAGGCTGATGGGCGGTATCTCAAATGTCATAGATAGTTGCAATAGACGGGCAGACAGAGTCCTATGTAGGTTTCTTTGTCACCTTTTCTGTATGGAAGCCTATAAATTGTCTCGCTTGGTCTCGGATAGATACAATTGGACCTTTCTTTTTAAATAGTTTCATTATTCTCAAAAGTTACGAAATTTTTCTTTACAACAGAAGTTACTTACATGTTACGCAAGCCGGTCAAAAGTTACGAAAAATGTAAGAAATGTAACCATCTGGCACCACTGCCGCCGACGGCAACAGCAGATATACCGTGGCGCGCGAAACGTGCGACGGAAGAGAGGGTATCGCGCGGAATAAAAAGGGTCTATGCGACAAATTAATTTTGCCTCAATAAATAAAAAAAGACCTTATTTAATAAATCGCTAGTCACAATAATAGGTTATATCAAAAGCTATAATACACCATTTTTTTACTTGACATGGTATGCAAGGTAACGCCACACAATTGAAAATAGATAAAAATAAGACAGGTTTTGGCGATTTTTTTCTATCGAGCCAATTTTATTCCAGTATGGTTTTGTTCAGACTTAAAAACAGCAAATATGGTCTAGTTTTTAGTATTTTTTCGTGACACTTGCACTTGATTGTGATAGGTAAATATTCAATCTAAAAACTGCAATTTTGCGTGGTGCCCCCTCTTAAAGAATAAACAAGCGCTTTCCGAGCTAGTGAGGTGAAAATTAATATTTTGACACGAAAAATGTATTCTTATAGATTTTCTTAAATTGTAAATTAATTTAAATATAGAATAAAGGAAAAATTGAAAAATTTAGGCACCGAGCAGGATTCGAACCTGCGACCTCCCAGCACTCGCGGCCAGTCGCTCTAGCCAACTGAGCTATAAGTGCAATCGCCACCCAGTCCCAAATTCATCAACCGTTCCTTGGTATTAAGCACTACCGCTGCTAACGTAAACTATATTTTATACAAACGCCTTAAGGGAGGCGTACAGCGACATCTACCAGAAGACTCATGCTTCTGCATTAACGGCACTAACGCATCGATTTAAAATACCCTAGATACACTATCACCTACAAATTCAAGACGAAAAAGTGTCCAAGCCGGCCGAGCCGACATTGTGAGTGTGTGCGTGTTAGATACACGCTAAACGAGCGTAAGTCAATTGGGATCAATTTATTTTTTTTCAATAGTGAGCCTTATGTCACCAGCGTAACGTTTTATTTTAAATGAGAGCGTTTGGCGATTACAGCATTTCAATTTTGTTCACGCACATTTTCCACTGATTGTGTTGGCAACATTGGACATACATTGGAACAGAGTCGGTATCGTGTACCGTGGAGTCGAAAATGATTTGTTTAAAATAGGTAGGTGGTAAACAAGCATACGACGTCAGATGTTAACGTCGATTTATTATAAATAGTAATGATAAATCGATTTATTATGTTGTGTTGTTTTTTAATTTTTATTATTTTAATGAGTGTTACTTTAGAACTCCGTAGTTTATGAACCGATTCGGAAAATTCTTTCTTTGTTTGGAATCATATGTTTGAAGCATGTTGGTCCCGTTGTTGCCGCAAACTAGTTCTGATGATGGTATCCATGAGGAATTGAGGGAAATCCTCAAAAAATCAGGGGAAACATATAGCGATTTTAGTTTTTCGGTAACAAATCGAGCATTTGCGTTCAGAAAGTAGCATTTGGAGAACAGAAGCTGATGACGAAGACCATGGATGGGACCATCCAAAAGTGTTTGTGTGTGGCGCTAAGATATTTCGATCAAGATACTCAAGCGACTATGACAAAGCCACTTTAAATGGTTCTACTGTAATTTCATGTTATGTTACCATTAAATTAAAGCAGTCCTAAATTTAAAGCAGTTAATCGAATAAGTTATACTTGAAAGAAGAAATAGAATATTATTATCCGTAACACATTATTTTTAAAAACAAGGTTTAATTTACAAAAATTACACTGAATCAGAGTAACTTGTATACATGATGGTGTCTCAAGCTTTGAAATCTTTATTTTACATTTTGAAATTATATATAGGTAACATACCCCTCACGTTACTAGAACATATCTTTCTACAAATAGTCATAAATCATTTAATACTTTTTATTCACTTTCTTTTAGATAAACGCTAATATTTTAATTTATAGTTTTTACCAACTTACATATCTACATACACACTCCATAGGTGTGTGCTAATAACAAACAATACTTGTAAACTTTCATAAAAAAATTAGTCAGTCTGCGACTCCATTCCTTCGAAATTTTACTATAGTCCGATTCATAGGTCTCCCGTTTCGTTTCGATATACGACTCACTCAACGTGAGGGAAAGAGACAGTAGCATAGCTGGTCGTGTGTCTGATATTTTGATAAAATAATTGTTATAAGCGCGTTAAGGCTTAATATAACTACAAATCAATTAAATAATGAAACTTTAAATAAATACTCACCGGAAATACGAAATTCCATCCTTTTTTAACGCCGTTAACGTGTTCTTTTTGCATTTTTTTACGGAGCACTTGGGCATGTTGACTCGCCGATGGCTAGCGCGCGACTCTGAGCGCAACAGTGCTTAAAAGGCATTTAAGCACTCTTGAGCGCGGACGCTTTTGACATGCGGATAGTGCATCTAGGGTATTTTAAATCGATGCACTAACGTCTCAAATCATATTGTACGCCTCCCTTAAGGCGTTTGTATAAAATATTGTAAATTAATATTTTGACATGTAAAAGTGCCCTTATGGCCTATTTGTAGAATAAATGTTTGATTTTTTGAAAACAAAATATCTAAGAAAGTCGTGGCATTATTTCACAATGCCTGATTCTGAGGGGACTGAAACTAGGTAGGTAATAGGTATATTCAGAACGCAGAACATTACATTTCACATTACCATTAAGCGGTCTTACATTGAAATTATACAGAGACAAATCTAGGACATTCTGTAGAAATCAGATTCAAAAATGCAATTGGGTCAAAGTGGAATTGTAATTTAGCGTCGTGGTCATAATTTACTTTATCTAGTAGTAGCTTTTGCCCGCGACTTCGTCTGCGTAGAACCGTTCTCGTTCATGGCATTAGAATTTTATTGCTATTTTTTTATCAAGCGCTTACCAATTTATCGCTCATCCATACAAACTTCCACCCCCTTAGGGGATGATATCCATGAAAAAAGTATCCAAACTTCATCTCAATCGGTTCAGCGGTTTAAACGTGAAGAGGTAACAGACAGACAGACACACTTTCGCATTTATGATATCAGTATAGAAGTATGAATGTACCATGTGGTTGTTTGTTTTTCATTCTATTGCTGTCAAGGCTTGGATATTAATAATGTGTTATTATATAGATGCGTTATTGAATATCGATTGGTTTGGCGCGGTTTTGTAATTCATTGTAGATCGGATAGTTCAGTCCTTGCCTCTCGCAAGCATCATTCGTATAATGCGAATACGACATCTTAATTTTAAATTTAATTACCTACTCCATGGACACGGTTGCTGGCCACTTGATAAATTTTGACTTGATAATTTTATATTTTACATGTTACATGTTTTTATGTATTCTAGATTTCTTCGAGACTTGTCGATATCTAAAAGGATTTATATCTACACCTACATCCATATATATTTTATTTACCTTCGTGTTTCAGGGAGATATACATATACGATAGGTAGATTCCCAAATACCTAAAATGAGAGGTTTTCCTGTGTCAGTCTGTATGACAATTAAATAAAATTGAATTTCACATTGAAAAATGTTATATCGCTATAACCGTAGATAAGGTAACCCAGACACCTTAGTGCCTAACAGATGATACATATCAATCACCTTTGTTATCATGACATAATATTGAAAGTGCCATGTATTGGATAGTGTCGAGCACACGGACGTACTGTGCTCCCCATGCTTAATGCCAAATATATATGATTTGTGTGGCGTTAAGCATCTTTTGAATTGCTGAATTCAAATGTTCGTTGTTTAACCTTCCTTAGTATCATGTTTGAAGCGACCTCTTTACGATTCTGTTTCTCTTGTCCACTATTTATACCTACACTGACTTCAAATCTCGCACGTTGGCAATAAGAGTTTTGAGCTGTAGCAATATCTGCATCTATTATAGATTCTGTTATCTTGGTCCGCAGGACTTCCCAAATCCCGTCGCCGCCGTCGGTCGGCAGCAATGGCAGTAGCAGCGGCAGCGGCTGCGGCTCCGCACCGCGGGCCGGCACCCGCGAGGTCCACAACAAACTCGAGAAGAACCGGCGCGCGCACCTCAAGGAGTGCTTCGAACTGCTCAAGCGGCAGCTGCCTGCCACGCCAGATGATAAGAAAACATCCAACTTGTCCATATTGGCTTCCGCAATTAGGTATATTCAGGTTAGTATACCATAATTACATAATCATTCAGGCATTAAAATATTACATTTGGTATCAAAACTTATTGGTGCTCCCATTAAACTGAAAGGAATTAGTCTAGTCCTCGAAAGGTCCGTGTTTTCTATATTACGAAGCGAGTGTCCGAAATGAAATAAACTGATATTTGGACTTTCATTTAACTTGATTTCATTGTTTGGTGCTTCCATTAAGCTGAAAGGAATTAGTCTAGTCCTCGAAAGGTCCGTGGTTTCTTTCTCGACGGAGTCGATTTCTTCATCAGGTCAAGGGTGCAATGGGCGTTTTCACCCGAGTTAAATACTCTACATTTCATTTCGACTATTAGAAAAATAAATGAGAAATTAAAGTAATAGTAAATAATATTCTAAGGATTGCACTAGACATCGGGAAAGCGACTTTCAACCCGGCTACTCATGAAATTCAAACTACGAGTAGGAGAAATGAAAATTAATGATAAAAAAGAATCTTCGAGATATTTTAATTGTAGTTTCTTTTTGTATACTAATACGAGTATCCGAAACTCTGTGAAGACGTTTGTTACTAAATATGTATTTACCTTCTTTATGTAGATTTTTCTAAATTATTTATTTATGCTATTTATTGTTCATTTATACCATGGATAGGACCTATTGATAATATTAAATGTGCAAAATTTCCTTGATTTCTATAGCAATATAAACGGTTGTTGCTTCTTCAATGCTTTATCTACATTTGCAAGAGCCAAATTTGGAAAAAACTGACTACTTATTTCTTTATGATTTATTCAAACATGGTCCAAAAAGCTCTATTTTTGATATTAGTATGTTGTTTATGCACTTATATATATGAAATGTACATACATGGGACTGTTACAAAAAGTCGTCTCGTCCACAATTTTCATCTAAACACCTTTTATATACCTAAAACTGGTATGGATGTGTTCCTTTTTGTCTCCAGAACTTACGATGGTCTTCCTAATGTATCCCCAAATAACCGCCTGAAGTTGCATTAAGATTCGATCTTTTTCCGGTTATCCGGTGAAGTTGAATTTCGGGTTACAACTGGCGACAACCCCCCCTGTAATGCTGATCCCCTGGTCCTTCGTGTCGCTATTAAACTCCCACCTTCGTTACTCAAATTGCACCAGATTGCCCACCCATCTTTATAATTCAATTTTTGTGGAAACATGGCTTCAGGCTATTGTTGCCAAAACTTATGAAAGGACGCTCATTTTATTCTTAAGAAAGCAAAATGCTTCATTTTAAATCTCAGAAAAACAATGAGTTTCAAACAACCTATTGCTGAAACTCATTGTTCTAACTTTCTTTTTATTAGAAATTCTGCAAAATATGTTCTATTGGTTCAAAGTTTCGAAGAGCAAAGTTATACTTACGAATAAGAAGACTTAATTTATTAACTCTTAGACGATCCTTCTATACCCTGATTTCTAATTCAATTCCAAAAAGTTTACCGAAGCTACCAAATAGACCTCAATGCTAAAATCATATCTACCTATGCGTTACTGTCAATTCGGCATTCCAGATATCACCAACCTTTTTTTTATCTTTAATGTTAGGTACATATTACTTTAGAATTAAGTGTTTACTTAAAGTCATTTCACAACCTAAGTGTTGTCGGTATAAAGTACCTGTTGAATTTTACTGGACGAGAACGCAAAGGCTCCAAGGTGTGGACATGAGCTCACTGCATATGGCGAGAGGTGTGATGATGAAAGGCAGCCGTGGCCATCATTTATTTATTTAACTAATTCTAAATAATTAAAAATCTGCTTTGTGAGACTTGCATATTTTTACATGTTTTTGATGTGTTACCGTTAAAACTAAGTCACTGTGAATTACGCATTAAATTAATATATTTTAATATAACAGAAGAGTTACATCTATCCATCAACTCACTGAACCTTAAGCATTCACGACACGCAATCCCCAGCATGTCAAACAGTTCTTCACAGCACATTCCATTATACTGCCGGCCGTTATACTTGTCTAAAACGGCTGATGGCTTACCTTAAACAATCTTTTTAACATGGGTGGGTTACCATTTCCTTGCTTCAATTTGAGAAATACCGAAAATCCGATTATAATCCTAAAGGACTAGTTGCTGATAGTACTTTCTCACTATGTTTTCAAAGTAGGAAAAATTTACTACTAGACTACTAGAATTGTCTGTCCCAGTACTTTCAGGTGACAAAGTTACTATAAGTACTAATAGTTGTTGTATATAATATTATGTTATGTATTACCAACCTCTTTTGATATCGAATTGTGACGTATAATGAATTTTTATTTGGTATTTAAATAAAACTAGAATTATATTATGGTTTTCCCGCAAGGTAAATGCATTTTATACACCGACCGAGTAGGTCGCACCTATCGTGAAAATCGAAACTAACTGGGGATATATTTTAGAGTTCATTTATGTTATTTCTGTGTCAAAACAATACAGTTTTTATATACAATTTTTTTGTAAGAAATATTTTTTAAGAAAATCATTTTAATGGGAATGATTACTTTATATCGATTTACTTAGACGACTACCGATTCATAACGGTGGTGTCCGGCCAACACTAAATAAAAAAAAAGACGTAGAACGTAAACGTTTGCAGTGCAATTGTCTTCCTTAGTGATTTCGATGTGCAAGACATTTTACGTTGTATTGCTGTTGTGAGTGACATGTGTCAAATAATGCAGGTAGAAATGCAAATACTATACCTAGTCTACAGTTTAATATTGTTGGTCGATTTGTAAAGTTTGAAGCTAAGCAGGGCCCTGATCATAATTGCCCCTGAGACCTTTAAACTGTTTCCGATAGTATTAATCACTCGGATATGTCTCGTAATAATAGTACCTTTTCAATGTTTCTGAATTCTGATTTCTTAGCTCATGTTTGCAGGTGCTTCGTCGCAAAGAGCGTGAATGCGAGCACGAGATGGAGAGGCTGGCGCGCGAGAAGATCGCGGCGCAACAGCGGCTCGCCGCCTTGAAGCGAGAGGTGTCGGTGCGCGTTACGACGACGCGCCCTCGGAGTGCCGGTACGTTCACCGCTACTCGCACCATGCTCTCCTAGTAACTAACGGTCGAGATTATTTTCGGCAGTGTGCATGCGTTAATAAAAAAAAAATACGACAATACATCAATGCTAATCAATAACGATTTCACTACTTGCGGCAATAATATTGTACTTACACTCTTATTATAATAGTTATTAAATATAACAAGGCTATAAAATCATACTAAGTAAATCATCATTTAAATTATTATAATTTTTAAGTATCTAATTCACGTTTATTGTTGCAGAAACGGATGAAATGGATAGGGATGATCGAGTCAATGGACAAGTTGTAGGAATTCCTATAAGTGTAAGTTAAATATATAATGAATCGTTTGTTTTAAATAATTCTATGTAGCAATTTTCTAGCAACGCAATTCGCCATTTAGTAACAAATACTAACGGTTTTAATCAATAATTGTTTGACCTTCATAATTCTTATAAATTATTACAGATTACCTCATCGCCCCCGCGTGTGGCTCGGATAAAAACCTCGCCTCCCCGCAGTATGAACCTGAGCACGAAGTTGCGTACGCTGCCTATCCAGATAACACCCACCACCTCGCAGGTATGCTCTCCTGGTAACACTTTAGAAATTAGAACTGACCTAATCGCGGATTAGCTAATTCAGTTTCGTTCAGCCGAGTTTTGTTTATTTAATAACTTATCCTGACCTAATCGCGGATTAGCTAATCCAGTTTCGTACAACCTAGTTTTGTTTAATTATTAACTTATCTGTTATTTGTGTATTTCATACCTACAGAGCCGTTTGAAAAATAAAAACTTGGTGAATGGGTTACATTACTACAAAGGCCGGGAAGGAAGAGATTGCCTGCTGAGTAGGTTATCTAGTAATACGAGGCAGGCAATCCCTGTTCCGGCTGAGGTATGTACATAGGTGTTTTCTCTCTTTTGCAGTCTAATAGACTGCAAAACCCATCGTTGAGAAAAATTTAACTCACGAACGATTTTTTTTTTATCCCACATCTGTGGCAAACAAGCGTGTGGCCCGCCTGATGGTAAGCGGTCACCGCAGTCTATGGATAATAAGTTATATTTTTTAAAGACAAATTGAGGCTGAAATGGGTGGTTTCACCCGAAATTTTTCGAGCTTTTCTTTGTAAAAATGCTAAATAGGTACCTGCCTATGTAGAAACATTTTCTGAAATTAGTCAAATCCTATAGAGGCCCTTTTAAAATTCTTAGTGTGTATGGACTATTTTGGTGGTAACTGTTGACTGGCGTGTTTGTGCGTGGACCATTTTCTGGAAGCGGTTCTGAAGGGGTTATAATTGAACAAAACAATGCTTATCATATAGGTACTTATTAAAAAATATTTTTCTGCTCTAGAGGCTAGAAAAGAACAACTTTCAGAGTATGAGAAATGAAGACTCTTAAGTACTACATCAAACGTTAAATTGAGTCATTGGTATTTTAGGTTGTAATAGGTTACCTGTTTTGTTTTCGACTAAATACCTCCCCGCTTGTCCTCCTCAACCCATTTCGGGCGGCTCTGGGATCTCGTAATAGGTTACCTAAAAACCCAGAAACGAGGACTGGGGAGACGACTTGTTAGTCCAGGTCCGCAATGGCCTTATTAATAAGTAAGTCTTGGGATTAGGAGTTAATTGTTTCACGTTATTGGTTTGCATTGATCTGAATAACTCGTGTTGACTTATCTACATAAGTGTAAACAAACAGAATGTTAGATGTACGCGAATAGCTCTGTAGCCGATATACATTTATATCACCTAACTCCGTAACTGACTGCTGTGTGTAATTGTCGTACATACCCCCTTAATAAATTAAATAACCCATGTTTTAAGTCCCATCTGCCTCCACCAGTCTTAAAGGTAAACCTATCCTTAACCAAATACAAAGAGAGCAATAAAAGATAGGTTAGTCTTGTTTGCTCATATAATAAAATACCCTGTGCCTCCGTAACTACAAAGTGGCATGTTTCAGGTCGTACGGACGTCGTACGGCGCGCGGCACAACACCTTGACTCTCACCACCCTGGCGCCCGGGGAGTCGGGGCAGGTACATAACATTTAAATACATAATGATTATGATTTAACGTTGTAAGGTACAGTAAACCAATTCGTTAAATTTTAAGTAGTAACTCCTGGAAATCATGGAAATCGGAAGTGGGACCGGGCTGGGCATGTCTGCCGAATGCACCCGGGGCAATGGGCCAAAGTAGCCACGGAATCGATCCCACAGGATGGCTACCGAGGCAAAGGCAAGCCGAAAAGTTGGTGGGGGACGACCTTGATGCAATTTATACGTTTTGGCGGGAGCTGGCACACGACCCAGGCGAGGGGCGGAAAAGAGGGGGAGGCCTTTGCCCAGCTGTGGGACATAAATAAATAAATATTAGAGGACAATCTTACACAAATCGAACTAGCCCCACAGTAAGCTCAAGAAGGCTTGTGTTATGGGTACTAGACGACGATATATTTAATAGATATAAATACTTAAATACATAGAAAACATCCAAGACTCAGAAACAACTATTCATGCTCATCACACAAATATTTGCCCTGACCGGGATTCGAACCCAGGACCGTCAGCTTCACAGGCAGATGCACTACCCACTAGGCTAAACCGGTCGTCAAACATAATATAAGCTAATAAAAAAATCTGGAATTACATACCAGTACCTTCTAGTATAAGTTGTTTCGAAACAAAACACAAAATACAAATTGAGACTAAACGCAAAGGCGTTCGTTTGTTTTGTTTCGAAAAACTTATACTAAATAGAGGAATTGACTGGAAACGATCCCACGGGAGACTTGGCCCGTTGCGAATTTTAAAACTTAAATTGCGAATAGATTGAAAATAGCAATACTAATACTAATATGCCGTTAAAATCAGAAAAACCGAACTGGTAGTAGTTGGACGTTTGGAATTTTATTAGAATCAATCCCATGATTGAAAACTACTAATTACATAGTTAGTACTAATGCCTCTATGCCGACAGCATTGCTTTGCTTACACTTGGGGGCGGATAATCATCACCGTCCTCGTCTTTATACAACCATTACCTTTTCACCTCACCCGCTCTGAAAGGCTTACTTTATCGTTTCAAATCTGCGTGCAAAAGTCCATTTTATCCGCTAGCGGATAAAGTGATTTTGAAATTTGAACATGACGTAGTACCGCGCTACCCAATTTTTTTACGCGGATGCGGTTTCCGCACGACGGTGCGGTGTGCGAGTGAGACAGCGTCTTACATGTATATAGCGACGGCCCGCTCGCACAAGGAATGTGTCATACGATGAAACATTTTATTTTAGGTACTTACCTTAAATTGAAAATCATTCAATTTTAGTTTTATATCATTATTTTACCTACTTTTTTAATTTATGGAAATACAAAAATAAGGAATATATTCAAACAATATTCGTATTGCAATTTTCTTTCATAATACTTGAATTATTTTCTTGTACCTATGTTTCCTCGCTAGGGTGAAGTGAAAAGTTGTGTGTTTCGCTCGGCAGCAAAGTTATTTGGTTTCTCGTGTCTTGAAACCCTCGCTACGCTCAGGATTCTATTCTTGAACCACTCGCTACGCTCGTGGTTCAATTCTAGGATCCTTCGCTAGCTCGGCTTTCAATTCGAGCACTCGCGTCAAACAACAACTTTGCAGCCTTGCATAACAAATAACTAATGTTACATAGACTAGAAATTCCCTCCGATATCCCCACTGATTATATGTCATGCAGATAAAATAGCTTATTACTAGCATCCGTCGTACAAACAACATTTTTTTTTAAATTTCAGAACGGTCACGTGGATAATGGTGTGGGCAACACTCTGAGCACCACGTTAGTGCACCCGGCGCAAATACACCTCCCTATCTCGCAAGTGAGTCTATTTCCAGTAGGTACCAATAAATTTCCTTCCACGAACGCTTCTATGGTGGTTTTCTCGAAGGACTCAAGTATCTTGTGTTTTTAAAGAAAGGAGTGTACAGGTTTGAATGGCATGCGAGTCTCCTGGAGTTAGTACAAGCGTCCATAGCCCTGATGGAATCAGGCAGGCTATACGCTTGTTTGCCACCGACGTGGTATTAAAATATCAGTGTGCGGTATTTTTGCGTCATGACAGTGCGTGTAGTTAACAATAATTTGTTATTTTGTGTTGACAGATGTCGACATCGCTAAAAAGTGCTCCAATCGATATGAATTTTGTTCAATAGAAATTGTAGTTTTAATTAAACAATTGTATTTGTTCAGGTGGTCGGCAGTGGCGGATTAGTTGTGGGTCCGGCGGCGCTACAACTGCTGTCGGCGGGCGGCGGCCTGCGGGTGCTGCAGCCGGCGGTGCACACCAACGGTAAGTCATGCTACCCTGGTACCCCAATCACTGATATACTGTGACATAATATGACCTCTCGTCATCATTAAATCACATCGCCTCACAACACCTTTATTGCCGTTGTTCGAATATAAAAATGAATCGGTGCAACGTAAGTGGCTGCCGCCATAACGTCCCTTTTAATATGGGAATTATCAGAAATGCATCATAAACGATGTGAAACTTTGTACAGTCTAGTAGTATTAAGGTGGCAATTTCATGACCTCTTAGAATGACATTCGGGTTTGAGAAAGTAGGCCAGGAAACGAAAAGGTATAGATGCAAATGCTTGGAACACAATTTTGACTTGAATTAGCACATCACTTATGTATAGCGGTTCATAGAAATACGCGTTCCTGCCAAATTTCATAATTGTAGTACTTATAGTGTGTGATTAAATCGGCTGTGACATACGGGCTGACAGACGTAGCAAAACTATAAGGGTTCCGCCATTTTGGCTAAGGAACCCTAAAAAGAGACTTTTACACCCTCCATCCCTCCCCCAGCCCAAGGGTTATGGGCGGTGACTTGATTTGTTTACCTCCTAACTAGTCTAAACAAAGTTACGAAGTAAAAATTTGTTTTTCAAGCATTTCTCTCTACCGGTACCTTTTTAGGGTTCCGTACCAAAATGGTAAAAGAGGAACCCTTATGGTTTCACTTTGTCTGTCTGTCTGTCTGTCACATCGCTAAATATCTCAAGAACTACTTATGCTATCGATTTGAAATTTGGAATAGTTATAAAGAAGGCTTACCTACATACATAGAACATGACTTTTTTAAATATATTTTTTTAATTTCTGTGAAAAATGACAGATAACAGGTGGTTCAAAATTTGAAAGTCTAGCTAATATGTCGAGTGGGGTGTCATATGAAAGGGCTTGAATAGCACATTCTGAAACAATTTTTAATTTTTTACGTTGAGTCATTTTTGTTTTATGAGGGAAAATGTAAAAAAAATACCGCCTCCCCTTATCTCCGAAGTTTACCAAGGAAAAAATATAAAATTATTACATAACATTGATATTAATGTATATTTTACAGGAAAAATATAACTGTAGCTCTATCTAGTTTTTCTTTTTTTATCGTCAATTAACATTTCTATACTAAGTTTGTAATTTAATCACCTTCGCATGTATTTTTGTTTTATAAATTCCTACCAGATTATGCTGAAAGTACCTCCTTTCAAATAAAGAAAAAAAAAATTGAAATCGGTTTACGTGTTAAAGAATTATCCTTGAAAAACTACCATACATACAAAGTTATTCAGTCGCTCAAAATGAATGGACATCTGTAAATCTTGTATTGTTGTCTGTCATGCAAATTGTTTATTCCCAATGAATAATCGATATTGTTTTGTTTATTATGATTTTATTTTCATTGCAGGCGTGACAACTGGGGACAGTAATCATAGAACAACCAGAGAAAACGGCATTGTTTCGCCTCCGCCCGCCTCCTCAGGTTTGTTGATTGATTTATTATTGCATTAAGTTATTCATATGTCTCTTAGTGCCACCTCAGGCAATCCTCAAATCTACAAAGGTTCGGAAACATGTATTAAAGCTCCTGATATTCCAAAAGTCCTTAGATTACGGTTTCATACCATTAGGCAAGCCGTATGCTTGTTTGCCGTTGAATGTTACCCCGCTGTTTTCAAATTGTGATGCGGGAAGGCGTTTGCTTTAACGGTTTTTCCGTCGAGTATTATTAATACGAAAAACTATTTTAAAGTAAAAAATCATAATCTTCCTAGCCTTTTTCACGAAGTAAGCCGCCCCTAATATTACTAGAAATCGCTTATTCAAGAAGTTGGTCTGGGCAGTAGCGCCATCTATCCTCAATGCCGTGTTATGTCAATTAGATTTTGTTCGTTTCGTAAAGATGGCGTTATCATCAAAATATTTATGTAATAGCAAAATACGAAAATATGATTCCGGAATTGTAATTCGCAAAAACTTTTTGTGGCTTAGCCTTGGTATTGAACGTAAATTATTTTTGCATTATTGCAAATCTTGCATCATTGGAAAGTTGTATGCCCTGCCCACTTAAAAATCAAACAGTTATAGCTACAGTCTTGAAAGTTTCACTGTATAGGTATAAGCATCTTGTAGACACAAACCCATACAAATTGTCAAAAAACTTCCGTAGTTCCTACCGCTACTGTATTACGCTAACCCAGATAAAAAAGAACAATTTAAAAAGTGAGATTTTTTCATTGTATTCGTATGGTTGTTAGGAAAAGTACAAATTTTCAAGATAAAATGGCGCATAATATAAGATTTCAAGCTTACATGGTCATTTACATTAGAATTACGATTTGTGACACTGTGCGAAAAAAGCGAATCAGGAAGAGGGTAGATCGCTATGGTGTGTTGTAGACCACAATTAAAACTCGCAGCACGTCAGTTAATCCTTGATAATGGCGCTTGCAACAGTGCCGAAATATCGGGAACTCAAAAATACAAATATACATGGTAAATATCCCGTTACAAATCGTAATTCTAATAAAACGGCGCATATCTTGAATACTAGAAAACTGTAGTTATGTGTGGTCTAAAATTTCTAAAATAACCTCTATCATCCCATAAAATTTTTGCACACTTCTCCAAATACCCTGTAGGTATTACGTTTTTTTTTTATTACACTACATGTACAGAAGTGCAGAAAAAGTAAACTTTCCACACAATTTTCGAGCCAGTTGATTATAGCGTCTTATTCGAACGGGTCTTCATTTGTAAAATTTGGCCGTGTGTTTGTTGCAGAAGGCGTGGTGGTGAGTGGGCTAGCGCCTCTAGTGGTCTCTCAGGCCGGTGCGCACCTGTTACAGACCCACACCCTCACGCACAAGGTAGTTCACACCTTGTTTGTACCATTTTAAAGCTTAATTTTGTATACAACAGAACTTGATTCTTTCAAATGTTCATTGAACTAAAACAGAAATTTCGCTTGTAGATGGTAGAAACACAAGTGATGAAAGGCGGTGTGGCACCGTTGACGGTGAGCGCGCAGTACTTGAGCGCGACAACGATCGTGAAGCCCCTGGTGGTATTGCCGCCCGCATCACCGCCGCAGCCGCAGCCGCCGCCGCCCGCCACGTGAGGGCGAGCCTCCTGACGCCTTCTGAACGCCTGGTAACGAGACTTGGGTTGTGTCCAAATATGTAATAGTATATTTTGATGCAAGTGCGGAAGGTATGATTTCTTTTTGCACAAGTCCCGAGCTGCCTTGTCCCGAGCCGTCAAGCGAGGAACAAGACTCGGGACTAGTGAAAATGACCCTTCCACATGCATATAAAATGCCGTTTTTTAATGCAGTTGCGAAAAAACGTTGCACGTACCTACCTGGTATATATCTGGTAGCTTACATAAATTTTATTTGACAATCGTATAAATCGAATATCTCTCAAAAATATTATTAAAACAATACAAGTCATCACAAAATTAAATCGAGAAATTACATTGAATTTTTCAATGAAAGAAGCGGGAATTAAGAAGTCGGGTTAACATTTAATTGATAAATTTTTTTCAACATGCCATGGTTGTCAGCATTCAGGCAAATCAAAAACTATTTTGGAAGAGGTTTTATGTCACATGGTAGTCTAATTTAAATATGAATATGAAAAAACATATTCTTTTAAATATGAAAAAACATATTCTTTTAATTTTATGATTAATTTATATTTGATTTATTAGTAAATAAATTTACCCATTATTTGGCACTCTATGAATCGGAGGTCTCGCATAATTTCGATCATTGATCTACTCAATCTGTCAACTTTTTGAAAATAGTTTTAGATTTTTTAATATTTGATGACCCTTTAACTTGTATATTTTTCATTCCAAATGCTTTATTAAATAAATAAGTAAACTGATAAACTAAAACTCTTCGGTTGGATGTATGGCTTGGACAAACAGTAGATTAAAAAAAAATGGAAAGTAAAAAGCACTAGTGAGAGAAATCCAAGTTTGCGCACGATAGAGTACCACTTTTTGAGCAACTGTATTAAAAATAATTTTTTCATCGTTTTAAGTGTAACTTTTCACGTAATATTAATTTCACCTGGAGCACTGTTTTCTGGAACACTGCCATAATTGTATTCTTCGAGCAATAATTGTTATTTTGAACACTACTTTTAAAACCTCTTATAAAACCCAAGTCTCCAGCGCATCTACCTCAAGTAAAACGTGCGCTTTCGTCGCTTCCACAACCATTCCTAATCGTAAAGTGGATAGGTATAACCTACCGAGCGAGTGGCGTCCCGCCATAGCGGGTTCGGCGCGTGTCTTATGTTAAGACTGCGTGTGAATGTAAAAATGTATTTATGCAATACTAACCGTAGTGGAGTTACTCAAAGACGGTGATAGCAAAGTGACAAATTGTGATTGTTGGACTTTAACACGATGTCAACCGGCCAAACCGTAATCAAATGCGGGTGAAATTCACATTGTATTTTTCTACACATAACAAAATGTTATTCCACAATAATTAACGTAATTTATTCCACACAGTAATTGCATAAAATATCGTGTAGCAGTTACAATGTTGATGTATGATATAATTTAATTTTTATTTATAGAACAGTTGCTATAGGGATCAATTAAAATTGAGATTTGACTTTATTTATTCAGGACTCGAGGTAAGTTGCCCACATTATCCTGTTTACGTGAAATACGTGAATGTTGATAATCCGATTGAGTTGGCATCCGTTTAGCGGTGGGGACTGTATAGAAGTAAATATTTCCAGTTTCTGTGAAAAACGTAGATTTAGGCTAAAGTGTACTTGTTATGTATAGACTAACAAGATGAAGTTTATTTTTTCTATATATATCTGTGATGTGTGAGGTTAGCTACTATTCGTAGAACTGGAACTCTGTACAAAGACGTCTATAGGTGTTGTCAATTTCTAACATTGTGTGTTAAATAATTAAAGTCAATAAATAATGTATAATTGTTTCGATTAGCTATACAAATTATGTGGCTTATGATTGTCGCGTGCATGCAATTTAATTGAACATCTTGTGATATGAGTTGGCATCAAGCACCAGGAGACCAGAAATTGTCAACTGTTTTAATACATACACATCTTAATTGCCAAAGAAGTATAACAGCTTGTTCAATCGATGCTATGGGGAAGTAACGCCATCTGTGAACCATAGAGCAATGAGATGGTCTCCGGCGCTGGCACACGGGCCGCGCGGCCGTCCTCACAGAGTGCCTACGTTTTACCCTATATAAAGGGATTTTTTGAATTAACTTGTAAACGAGGCCAGCCAGGCTAAACCGAACGTGAGCCCTTTTCACCTGTGATACTCCGCCACGCCTATACAAGTGTACATACGGCAAGCTTTAAAATCTGGCGTTTAGCTTGGCTGCGACTACTAATATTAAGTACTTAGTACTATGTAACGAGGTTTAGATATTATACTGTAGCTCTCTGTTTCTGCAATTGTTAAGTTTTGCTAACATTGAGCGTTAACGTTGTTGACTCTTCCATTGGTTTCGGCAGTGGTTTGTGGGTAGAGCTGTTTAAATTGTTGTATGCAGTGCGGCGTTATATTTGCCATTGAGGAGCCCTGTGTTGATATGCTCTATACAGGGCTGCATGGCCTATTACAAAACTAGAAAAGAAACCCTCTCTTGCATAATTTGTCCATTGCTCACACGAAGACAAAACCTATGGAGGGATTGCACTTTGCCAAAGTTTTTGCTTTTGTAGTGGAACCTCAGTGTAGAGTGTGACTGCCCCATGACGCGCCTCTGACATACTCCAATACCGAGACTGATTATTTGTTGTAAATTTTGACCGGCCACGGTTTGCATTATCCCTTTCTGTCTAGCGTCGAATGATTAGAAATGAAAGGGACGGCAATGCGTGGCGCATGGTCTTCTACAAAGCAATATGTGCCAACTAACTGCCTACGAAAACTGTAACCTCTTCTTGACTTATGGGTTACGGGTCGATACCGTGTGAAGAATTTTTAACGAGCTTTAAGAAAATTTGTCTTATTTATCCATAAAGTAGTGCAATACTAGGGTTCTACGAAAAATAAATATCAAATTGATAAATATATGTTAGCCAGACCAAATATTTTCATTACTAAAAACTGGAGACGTAATAAATGATGCTGGTTGCCATCTCAACTCTTACGGTCGGTTGCACCAACTTACGATCACAGGCCGGTCATCGTCAAACATGGCGTCGGCAGCTGTCATCCCATAGAAACTTGTCAAACTTTCCATACAATCAGATTTTAACGAAAACCGCTTACGATTACAGACGGTTTGGTGCAACCCATCCTTATTCTTTTAGATTGGTAAGAATTGGCTATCTGCAAGAAAAGTGATAATAACAATACTGAGATGCGAGCATTTGTAGCGTTAAATTGGCTTTTCTTGTGGAAAGCGATATTAATTATACATAGATATACTATTTTGTCATCTGCCTTCTTGTATATGTATTTATTTGGTCGTGACAAGATAAACTTCACAATTGTTTTGTCTTTCTTTACTATTTATTCGTTCAAGGAAACTACAAGCGTGGTTTTATTTCT
The DNA here is from genome assembly GCA_963556455.1 of Epiblema foenella. Classification (NCBI taxonomy): domain Eukaryota; kingdom Metazoa; phylum Arthropoda; class Insecta; order Lepidoptera; family Tortricidae; genus Epiblema; species Epiblema foenella. The sequence continues at coordinate 6,111,807 of OY747100.1, forward strand.
TGCTCCGTAATTACGTTTAGATTTTGTCACTTTGCCTAAATACTAGGTGGATTAAGGAAATGTAAAAATAATATAATAAAGAGAGAAATTTATTTTAATTGTAATACTATTGCGAAGCAAAAATGCTCATGTACATAAAGAAGATGTAGTGTATAAAGTTCTAATATGTTAGAAATACAATACAAACATCAGAATCTTGACTTTAATTTTACATTCCTACTAGTTTTTCCCCGCGGCTTCGCCAGCGTATAGTAAGCGTAATTTTTAACCGTCTAACAAAAAGAAGGTTCTCAGTTTGACCCGTATGTTTTTTTTTTGACCTGACTGGCTTTATAGGCCGGGCCCAATAAAGCGATAGGAGTGCGCGGTTGGAGAGTAGCCTGGGGAAAATCCAGGGGAAAACCTCCGGCACGACCGCGCGTGTGGTTTGGAACACTGGAATACTCTTAAGAGTTTGCGCTCCAGTGAGATTGGTTGAGCGGTTTCAATCGAATCTGAGGTGTGGGTGGAATCGAGCTACTGGGAGTTTTGTCGCTGGTTCACTTAACCTAGCCTAGCTGAGAAGAGTCCAGCAAGAAACTCAGCTAGGCCCGACCTGGGTCGGATTGACTCTACCCGGTGTGCGGCGGTACCGGGACGAATAGGGACTATATGTGTCAGTGTTGTCGCGATCGCGCGGTGGACGTCCCCGCCGGCGGGAATGCCTAAGTGTACGCATCGTGTCAGAGTTGGATGCCGTAAGCGCAGCGTTCCATCTTTCCATGGACTCTGTGATTACGTCGTCCGGGTCCGTAAGTGTGTGCCTAGGACGCCGGACCGTGGACCCGTATGTTTGTATGTACCTACGTATGTAGGTATGTATGAATGTCATTTTCGTAATCGGTACCCCGAGGAACCTCGAAGATGACACCTATATAGAGTTTTAAGAAAAGTAAAGATTTGCTCCCTGCACAAACTTGGAACCCTTGGGAGAAATATCGAAAAACGCTGAAACATGTATTGTTGTATTTAAACAGAGAGTGATGTACGAAGTTTCAAATCTCTCACTTCAAACAGGATGTGCTCCCCGTACAAACTTGGAACCCCCTTTTCACCCCTTCAGGGCATCAATTTCGAAAGGCGCTGAAAAGTGTTTTGTTGTATTTGAATAAAGAGTCTATTTACGAAGTTTAAAATCTCACTTCAAAAAAGATTTGCTCGCTACAAACTGAAAACCTTGTTCACTGCTTTAGAAATTCAACTTCAATTCTCAATTTAGAAAAACGCTGAAATACGCTATTAATTGACCGAGTGAAACGAAGGCCTCTGCTTCAGCTTCGACAAAAATGCTTTCGTATGTCCAGATTCCGGACTTCCGGATTTCCGTTTGTTCTCGTCTACAGATCGCAATTCTCAACCGATTCTCGTGAAATTTCGTGAACAAGTTGGATAAATATACTGATTTTTTTTGTCGAATAAGTTTTTGGAAATAAAAATAAAACTATATTTGTTCAACGGTTTGTTCATCTCTACAGGTCGCATTTCGCAAACGATTCTCGTGAAATTTTGTGAGCAGGCCCGGTAATTACATAGAATTTTTTTGTCGATTAATTTTTTGGAAATTTTCAAAAACAATTTTTATTTCATAGGTTTTGTAAGTTTCTGTGTCTGAATTTCGGTTTGATCTCCTCTACAGGTCGCATTCAGTGTTGCCACCTTAGTGACTTTGTCACTAGATCTAGTGATATTTGGAGTTCGGGTGCGATTTTTAGGAATATTTTGTCACTAAAAAATAAGTTAGTGACTTTTAGTGACTAAACCGAATTGATCACAATTTCAAACTTAAAAGGAAAAATTATGTATACGCGTGCACCCAAAAGTCGGAATATCCTACGCAACTAAATTGAGATATTGATTAAAATTCCTGACCTGCTTACCATAAACATCCTACTTAACCTGGGCTGGGTTAAATACTTGTCAACTTCACTCGAGAAACCTTATACAAACAGTGCAGAGGAACTGACTCGGTAAACAAACACAGCCTGACTTATTAATATACTAACTTGAAAATGTAGGGTAAGTCAACAAAAATCACAAAAAATATTGTGGGTATACGCCTATCTTCCCGCAAACATCGCCGACATCGCGCCACTGCGCTATAATCATCGATTTTAAAGCCGCCTACACACAGCAGCACTGCCCAAAATGAATCTTTCGAACTCGTAGGAACTCGGCGAGATCTCGTCCGAGATTTAAAAAATCGAGACCGGCGACGAGTTTGAATTTCGAAAAATCGATCGAGATCTCGTGATTACGTGATCTCGCGAGATCGAGATTGCATTCCTTACCGAGCCTTATGGTTTCACTTTGTCTGTCTGTCTGTCACGTCGCTAAATATCTCAAGAACTATACTTATGCTATCGATTTAAAATTTGGAAGTCATAAAGAAGGATAACCTAGATGCATAGAACATGTTTTTTTAGGGTTTCGTAGCCCAAATGGCAAAAACCCTTATAGTTTCGTCATGTCTGTCCGTCCGTATGTCCGTATGTCACACCCGATTTATTCGGAGATTATAAGCACTACAATTATGAAACTTGTTAGAAAGGTGTATTCTATGAACGGCTACATAAAAGTGGTGTTAAATTACAAAATAATATTTAATTAGGGCCGCCCTAATTAAATATTATTCTGTAATTTAACATCCATACATGTAGCCGATAAATGAAAATAAAAATTTCAACGCACATAGTTGTGTGGGGTACCCATGGGTAGGCCTTTAAAAAATTATATGGAGTTTTCTAAAAAAATATTAGCTGTCAAAGTCATGAAAAGAGTCCCCCCTGCTCTCTAATTTTCAGACTATGAAGTGTAAAATTCTGAAAAAAATTGAGGTGGTGTGCACCTGTTGTTGTGACTGTTGTCTCCCGACGAAAAAATAAACAATAGCATACTTTTGTTATGTGCCCACATGTACGGGCACATAACAAAAGTATGCTATTGTTTATTTTTTGCGGGATGGGTAGACAACGGCTTAATAAATACTTTCAACGATTTCTGGTTCGAACAAGGTAGGTTTTACGGTTTTTGAGTTCTCGTTGAAAGACTGTCTTGCCCAAACAAAAGGTCGCAAGTGTCGTGAATTCTCTATGTATTGGATAGTGATTTTAAATGTTGACTAGTAGGTGCTGGTCCGTAACCCTTCATTGTGCGTGATCCGACACGCACTTGGCCGGTTTTTAATGATTTTTTTTTATTTTTTGTGTAAAATGACAGAAAAATTACATCAAAAAACGTGTTTCAGAATGTGCAACTGTTGTTGAGATTTTCCTGAATTAATAGGGTTGGACCTGTGGACATCTGTGTACGGAATCCTCGGTGCCCGAGTCGGACTTGCACTTGACTGGTTTTATATTATTTATATATACCTAGATTTATAGTACACACCCACGGTTTGCCAAAGATACTCTTGAGAACAAAATGAATTTATTTATACTAAGTATGTGTACCTTTAGCACAGCTCTAGCCTGCAAAGCTCCCACTATGTAGTTATTGTAGTTCATAGAAATAGTAACAAAAACTATCGCACGAAATACATTGCAATACATACCTCTGGCAAAAAATAGTAATTAATTTAATCACTTATAATTGATGAAAATCTATATACGCTTCTTTGGCGATAGTTTCGTGTTCCGGTTGTGTTTAGATTTAAGATGCACACATATCCACATCTTCGTAATAATCAACTAATGAAATTTCAGAACCCGAATAAATTATTCGCTAAGACGCTTCTATTGTAACTTTTAGCAACAGGGGAAATATTCCTTCCATTTCTATCGTACATTTCAAATCGAAGGGAAAATGTAATGTTCCGAGTAGTCCACGTATTACATGCTCAAAGTTAAGGCGTGATAAATAAACGACTGGATAAAGCATCCGTCAATTTCTATCAAGTGATGACAGAAAGTAATAGTTGCTTTATCTTGTCGTTTAGACCAGATAGAGCATCTGTCACTTTCTATCAAGTAGTGACAGAAAGTAATAGTGGCTTTATCTTGTGGTTTAGACTAGATAGAGCATCTGTCACTTTCTATCAAGTAGTGACAGAAAGTAATAGTTGCTTTATCTTGTCGTTTAGACAGAGCATCCGTCACTTTCTATTAAGTAGTGACAGAAAGTAATAGTTTCTCTATCTTCTCGTTTAGACTAAAGTAAGTAAAGTAAAAGTTTATTTCATAAGTACGTACAAGAACGTGTTAGCCTGATGTTTCAACATAGTTTGCAGTACTTTAAAAATAAGTTCTTGAACATCTTATATTGGCTCCTGCACTAGGCGTAGCCTGTCTCGCAGGTAACCAACTCGAATATGGACATGCAAAAAATTGTCGCGCTAGAATTAACAATTGTAGAGAGACAAACTTATACATTAAACTGATATTATGATATGCTTTAATTAATTACAAATCTTGCGCGTGTGTAAGTTTTATGTGTAGGTAAATACTTTCGTCCAGCTGTTCACCCTAATTAAGTCTTCAGTGTCTTCATAGTTCAGATTACTGAGCCATTTTCGAACCGTTTGTGATACCTCTTTGATAGAGCATTGTTTTAAGGAGATTTTTGAGCTTACTTTAGTAAACATACGGCTGAAGAAAACTTACGAACCTCTTAGCAAAAACAGTCTTAGTCGTGGGGACGGGAATTTTATATTTACGTTTTTGAAGTATGTTCGTTAAGTCAGGAGACTTCACACGCAAGACAAACATACCTCGGACACTTGGTACGTCTATGTTTTTGTACACTTTATTCGTAGAGTACCAGACCGGCTTCCCAAGGATGACCTTTAGAACGGCGCGTTGTGCTCTTTCTAGCAGGAGCATGGTTGTCTTAGCCGCCCCACTCCAGGACGATAAACAGTACGATAGGACCGATTGGCATATGCTAATATAAACTGTCCTGAGCAAACTCTTGTCAGCAGAGTTGCGTAAATTCTTAAAAACATATATCAGCTTGCGGATTCGATTGGCTGTGAGCGATATATGCCTTTGAAAATTGAGTTTTTCGTCAAATGTGACACCAAGGTATTTTATGGCGTCGGTTCGGCCAATAGTATGATAACAGTCAATTTGTGGAATTATCGAGTTCTCGTGAATCCAGCATTCCGTTAGAATTACAACATCAATTGAGATAGTTAGCCTATTACACAAAACTAGAAATTAGTAATTTTTTTTTGTATACTCCTTATGTTTAAGGTTAAGACTTTCACATTAAAGTTGTTACTTATGTGTGTTTTGCAAGACTCCGGGAATTCTACCTTGTTGCCACACATTCGGCTCTTCACAGTCAAGGTCAGTTATAATATCATTGTGATAAATCGTAAAGTGTGACTTAATGAGCACGATAATTTGCTAATAACTAGATAGAGCATCCGTCACTTTCTATCAAGTAGTGACAGAAAATAATAGGTGCTTCATCTTATTTCGGTATCTATCGCGCGATAAACGAGACCATCGAACCTGCGACATCCTGGCATTTTCCCTTTAATGTGATAATTTTCATTAGCAGACGTTATTGCTTAGGTAATACAAAAATACAAAATTAACTTCTATCGTGGTTAAAACATTTTCCGACGAGTTTAATTCTTGATTTATGAATAGGGGACCCGTATTCTTGTCCTATCTTTAAGACGGCAAGGAATCGTAGCTAAAGTTAGTTGACCTGCCTCTATAGGCTATTAATTATCAAGTTTAAATGGCCTAATGACGTTTCTACATATATTTAAAGAATTAAAGATAAGTATTTACAGTGTCTAACAGTAGACTTTAATCCGTTGTAATAAGGTGTAGGAATGGTCAGTTAGCTTTTTTGTCGATAATACCTACGATGCTATTCAGGCGTGATGTTTGGTAGGTAGGTACCAATGTGAAATTCATGACATGAGAAAGGTTATGTTACATAGGAAAGGTACCATTGAGTATAGCTGGATCCGTGTAAACCACGCCCTGATGTGAAAGACACGTTTATGTCTTCCGCGCATGAGAAAACGAGATGAAACACTAAGAATGGCTTTTTTATTTCGTTTTAACTCTGCTTCATTTATACCTACTATTTTCTCCTATGCGATTTTAGATGAGCTAAAATACCTATGTACCACAATTTTACCCAGTTTGTGTGTGTGTGAGATGTTTGAGTAGGCTACGGTAAAAAGTAGAATAAGGACAACTATGTTTTTTTTTACACTACACATTTTATAAGGCACGCTCTTAACGCGGGTCGAACACGACGCAGCGAACCTTATAATAAAGTTTGTTCTTTATAAGAACTAATTTAAACTAAACTATTAATTTAATTTTCACCTCAGTGGCTCAAACACGGCGGTTTTGCTGCTTGAAACCAGTGAGCAAAATGCAATTTTGCTGCGAGCGTGAAGAAAACTAACTTTTTAATTTTTCATATCGTAGGTTAGTCACAGGTCATCTTTTCATACTACGGGTGTAATAAAAACTTGGAACATTTAAACTTCATTTTTTCTGTCACTTTCACTCCGTTACAAAAAAGAAAGAGAGATAAACTATGTCGATTCGTCATTCGACTTCGAACTTCGTAGTAGGCCCCTAAAAAGCGGGAACGAAAAACTCGTTCCGAAACAAAATAAAATTCGAACTCGTGTTAAAGTCGTATAAAAATATTAAACCTATATTAAATCTAATTATTATAATCGTATTAATATTTCATTATTCTTAAAATACAATGAAGAAATGCGATATTGATCGCAAATATTAATTATTATAAGTGTTTAGTTTTTTTCATACGGTGAACGAATATAGATTCATATACAGTTTCAGAACGCATTTTATATTCTTTAAAAAGTTAGCGCGATTGAACTTTTTAAATGTTATTCGTATTACGTTTTCTTGGATATAAAACATAACTTAAACTAAAAACTGTACTAAATATGAGTGAATAAATTGAGGAAGCCGATGTTTTAACTCCTCAAGTGTTAAGAGATGCCGTCAAAGAGGCTGAACTGTGTTTTATGCCCGAAAAGTCTCGACAGAAGTATTTAAAGGGACACGAAATATTCAATAAATGACGATCGGATAAAGGAGCAACCATTACATGGGAAAAAGTATAAGTATAAGTAAGCAAGGTTATCCCATAACAAACAACCGAAAAACATGTGGAACAATATTCGATGCTCAAGCGACGATGAAGACGAAACATAATATTATACATATTGAAACGTACCCAAAACTAGTTGCATTTCTAAAACGGTTGTCAGTGGGCTTTTTCTTAACGTCATATAAAGTAAAATGTTATGGGAAAGAGTAATTGTAGTTAATGTTTGTTATTTCACATGTATTTGTTGTTTGATTTTTTTTCATAAAAATGATTTGATTTATTCTATGTGGCGTTTTATTCCATTGAGTTATATGTTCTCGCCGCTGAGGTGAAAAGTTGTATGTATCACACGAGAGCAAAGATATTTGCATCTCGTGTCTTTGAGTCCCTCGCTACACTCAAGATTCTAATTTTGAATCACTCGCTACGCTCGTGATTCAATTATAGAATCTTTTGCTTGCTCGGGACTCAATATCAACACTTGCAGCAAAAATCTACTTTGCTCTCTTGTTGAACAAATAACTATTAAACTATTGCACATTAAAAAAATGGTGGGCTTAATGACTTAAGGTATTCTCTACCAATCAAACATTGCGCTAAGTAGAAAATATAGTGGTACGTAAGTAGGTATTCCGGATACTACGCCAACGGAACGGATTCTCAATAAGGTTATCTGTTATTTTCCTGAAATCAACGAAAACTAAATAAACATTATTTTGAGCCAGGCTAGTCCGTTGTTCGCTATCAGATCCTTCCGGAAGATAGAGATTTTTGTTGATCGATGTACATTACCGTAAAACCAACCTTTTCGTTCAATGATTAAGTTCACTTTAGAAAATATCGTTAATAGGAGATACGGAGACAGGTTAGGAAAGTAAGCAGTCGTCGTATAACAAGGTCGAGGCAACGCACGATAAAACTTGCTTTTGTCATTTCCGAATATGATGTAAGTTTTGTAATTTAGACAAAACTCCCACCCGTCCTTCTAGAGTAGGTACTTGGTGCCTATCTTATACTTATGTACGTACCTTACAATCGATAAATGGATGACAAATGTAGGTACCCATGTATAGATTTGTCACTGACAAATTATCACATCTAAGTATTTAATCTAATTATTATTAAATATAAATAAATAAATATTTTTGGACAAACTTACATAAATCAACCTTGTCCCAAACTAAGCAAAGCTTGTACTATGGGTACCAAGTGACGATATACATACTTATATAGATAAATAGATACTTAAATACATAGAAAACATCCAAGACTCAAGAACAAATATTCGTGTTCATCACACAAATACATGCCCTGACCGGGAATCGAACCCGGGACCTCCAGCTTCGAAGGCAGGGTCACTACCAACTAGGCTAACGAGGTCGTCGTATTAATATCTTTAAAAGAGCACTTCTTGTTGTATTTATTTTGTCGACTAACGATTTTGCTGAAATTTTCTATTGTGGACACGAGGACATACAAATAGGTGTTCTTCCCGGGAAAACGTCTAGCTAAGCTCTGTCTACCAGGTAAGTGTTAACTAATCAATTTAAGTACTATGAAGCTTATTTTTTATCAATAAATTCTGTATTCTATTCTGTAAAGCATGCAAGAAGCAAGAAGGCATGTTGTCCTCCCAATTCAACTGTCTATCGAGCTATTGCTGATGCAACTTGGGTGCACCAGCCTTATTTCTACTATCCCTGTTCTCGCTAAGTATGTGCTTGGACAATCTCGTAGAGCCGTCCCGTTCGGTTTCTGCTATGTATGCTTGCTTTACCGCAATCACGGGGTATCTCATATACTCCTGGGTTACCGAGCGGCTCCTGGTCCTTAGGAGAGCGTAGCACCTGTCTAACCTAACATATTAACCTAATGCTTTAAACTTTCGGGTAAAGTTGTTGTGACAAATATGGTATGTAAATATGTAAATGAAATGAAATTATTTATGGTATGTAAATGAAATGAAATTATTTATTATTCAGTTTAGGTATATTACATATACTTATCAATGTTAAAAAACTACCATCGGTTCATAAAATATACCTCTGCCTCAGCGGTGTTATTTTTTCAAAACAATTTACAATGTATATAAAATAACAGTATTATAATACCTACTTCAGAATTATAATGCTACAATACAAAACATTTTTTTTATTTAAGTATTTAGGACAAAATATTTCTGTGTTAGATTAATGGGGGACGGGACGCTATCACTGCCAAACATCCATGATGTAATCGTTTATTTTATAATATGCTTTTGAAATAAGTGTTTGTTCCACGACAGATTTGAATATAGAATCCGTAAGTTCAGTAATGTGTCTTGGAATTTTATACAATTTCCCAAGAACGACTATTTCGCCTTTACTAGTCTGTAAAAAGTTATTTTGTGTTTCTCAGTGTGTGCCTTTAGGTTGGTACTTATTTTTTGTTACTACTTATATAAACTTTCTTTGTCCACTCAGAAAGTTAAATTGTTATCCTAACCTGAAGCCTTTGAGCCATTTTGATATGGTGACACATGTATTTGCCTTTCGAAATGCGCTCACGAAAATATAAATACCTATAATGGGTGGAAATAATATCGTTCTATATGAAAATGGCAGTTTGCGATCCATTATCAGCGAGGATTAACAAACACTATATGGCAGCTGTCCCACCGAGGAAACATAAACCAAAAACACAGGCAAGGTTTCTCTTATCGATCAGTTTACATTTTTCGGCGGTAGGGTACATCCTGTATCAGGAAGTAGGAGTAGCGAACCTTGTCGCACTCACTTTTGTCTGTTTACCCTATGACATGTCGGCGCGATATAAATACTCGCTCGCGGATTCGCACCGCACACTTTCGGGTGACTTCTGCGAGCCTGGTCTTTCATCCTGAATTAAATTTTTAGAGATGGCTAAACTATTGAATATACTTTTATTATTTTTTGTAATTTCGGGATACAAAGCGCTACCTTTGGAGGATGCTGATGTCGTCATCGAGTCAGCTAATGGCATAGAGGACTATGACACGGGAGTCGAGGATAAAATTGATATATCTCATCTCGGACCTCAAATTTACGGAGCTCCGAATAGTGAAAGCGGTAAGTAATAAAAGTCTGTTATATACTTCTTATCTTGGGGTTGCTTGTTCTTTTTGCACCTATCTGTGACTTGTATTTTCTGTAGCCTGGTGTATTTTTATGGCCATTTTATCTGGTTATAGAGCTTAGGTAGGGTCGCTAGGCCATTTACGCGGCCTGCGTCAGTTTGCGGTCTTCTGAAGAACGAAGTTTTTTTAATTAAAGATATTTACATTTTTACATGTCCTAAAGACATAGTGAGTCGTATGCGTTTTAATTAGTAGCTATTTAATGGGAATATATTAAAAAGCAAGAAAATATCCATTCACTTCATCAACTCATCCAAGTGGCCGTAAACTGGCGGATCAAATTAACAGGCCGTAAATCCACATACCGACCCTATGTGAAGCTTTCTTATTATAAGTGACAGACCTGTGTTGCATTTGTTATTTAAGTTACCTCTCTGTAGATTATTTTACTATATGATGCTCTCGCAACGCTCGAAACTCTCATTAAGCCCAGTATTCAATGCTCCATCCTCGATAAAGTAATGCTTTTCCTGGCAACTTATTTTATTGGGATCGTTCATTCTGTTGAACTCTTGATGAATACTACTTTATTATACCCAACTAGCTTTTTCCCGCGGTTGCGCCCGCGTAGGTAGCGTAATTTTTAGCCATCTACAAACAAGGAGGTTCTCAGTTTGACCCGTATGTTTGTATGTACCCACGTATGTATGGTTGTCATTTTAGTAATCGGCTCCCCGAGGAACCACAGAGATGACACCCATATCGATTTTTAAGAAAAAAAGTGTGTGTCAGCTCCGACGGGCGACTGGAGTTTACTCTTTACGAACGATTATAAAACATATTAGTAAAGATTAAATTAAAAAGATTAGTGAATGAGGATAAAGGAACTCATTTTTTATATTAGGTACCGCAAAGTGGGGCTATTTGAGACCCAAGGGGCCCCACTTTACACTACTGAAATCATGCATGTTACATTTATTTATATGAATAAAGACAGCGCGTTGATGCTATCGATATCGATAATCTGGTCAACACCAGAGGGCCTACTCCGAATTTCTAAATCCGAACTTCGTATCGTGCCGTCCCTTTCGCTTTCGAGTTATACACTATATGAGTGAAAGGGACGTCACGATACGAAGTTCGGATTTCGAAGATTACCACGTTATAAATGTCACAGACTGTGCAAAAATCAATTCTCTAGCATTAGTAGTTTCGGCTGTGCGTTGATGAGTCAGTCAGTAAGTCAGTCAGTCAATCAGGACTTCTTTTATATGTATAGATTATTATCATACAGATAATCACTGTACGTTATACGTTTCTCTCCCTTACTAATTGATATTAAAACAAACAAGGATTAGGTACATTACTTTGTTATCAGTAATCAGCTTCCATTTACAAATGCTGAACTGGAATCAGTCTTCATAATCATAAGATTCGGAACGTGTTGTTTACATAGGTACAGTCAGCTTTAAAATATGTATAAAAATATACGCACTCAGTGACAAGAGCGTACAGATATTTTTGTCGCTTTGGTAACGTATATATATTTATGAATTTGACTGTGCACAAACTGTAAGTATATGAAAATTAGCATTGTAACATTAGCCCCATAAACTTGTAAACGCCTACCGCCGATAAACCCATCAGAAATATCTCGCGGATCCTGGCGATGACGGCCCACTTCCTCGCCGTTATGTACTCCTGATAGTGATGACACATACAATAGTACTCACTTTATTAAACGGGTTTTACATGCTGCTTTACATACATATTACTCTACAGGTCTAACCTGCCTTAAGTTATCTACCTTTTCAATACACCTGCAGATGCTTTCTGCCCACATTGCTATCGATATGCCCTGAGAGGTGACATTAGATGATAACTATAACACAAAAGCGGAGTTCCGCGTAAAGAAGGTGGTGGCGCATCGACCCTATACAATATTACAGACGTTTTTAGAAGCAAAGTCAAATTGTTTGTGTTTCAGGTGACGCAGTGGCGCAGTGGAATGAGTCTTCACCTATGAACCCCGAGGAAATGGGAGAGTACGCAGAGGGAGACATACTGTTCCCCCAGCTGGGAAGGAACGGGATGCGAGACGAAGCAACACGCTGGCCAGGCGGCATCATACCCTATGTCATCGAAGGACGATACAGTGAGAACCTACTATTTATGTCATGATAACCTACGACATCTCATGTGAATTTAAATTTCACAAGGTGAGATTTTACCAAACTGAAATACTTACGGAATTAACCTGAGATATAATTAATCCTTGTTCTATTCTATTCATATTTGGTTGAATATTCTCTATGCCTAGGTACTGTAAAATGTGCACAAAAGCATGCTTTGGGTCCACCGGTTAACTCGGACGGTTCCCGCACCGCGCAGGCATCGTCTTATGAGTTAAACCGTATAGTAGGTATATAGTAGGTATTGTGGTAACTAATGTGGTATATATATTAATACTGGGGTATGCTGCACGAGAGGTACGGGTTTAGAGGTACTGGGAGGAGATCGTAGCTAAAATATAGCACTGGTAGCACATTTGAAACTAGTATATTTCTTACTGTTGCTGAAATATGCTTACAATAATCTCTTAAATGGTTTGCAGAACATGTGATTCCGATGGTGTCATGAACTCTACAGTATTTATCTATACATATACACTTTACAGACCAAGAACAGCGCGACACCATTATGAAGGCGATAGCTGATTACCACCGCTTGACGTGCCTACGCTTTGTCCCATACAAGGGCCAGAAAGATTACATAACCATACAAAGCGGCAACACCGGCTGTTGGTCTAGTGTTGGACGAATTGGTGAGATTTTTCGTAATTTTCTGACCTTCAGGTACCTAGAAGTTAGGCCACAGCAACATGAATAAAATTAGCGCTCCAGACTTCAATTATGGGAGTCCTGAATGTCCTAGTGGGAATATAAATGGAAAATTTAGGGTTATAGCATAATTTTATAAAAATAACGTACCCAATGCATCGAAATATAATAAGTATAGAAGTATAACGCCTAACAAACCTGACGTTAAATTTTGACCCATTTATGACGTCTTTGAAACCAAAATGTCTTATAAGTCTTTATCCAATCAACATTCACTTGAAGTTTGAGTAGACCTAATTTTCGTAAAGGTTTTATACCATTTCACCTAAGTTCACAAATAAGAAAAGTTTTATGTAAGTATTGTGACTGGTTAGAATCTATTTGACACGAGTTGCTGATTTGTCAATAGTTTGACATATTCAAGTTGAACTTGATTTAAGTACGCCCCACTTTCAACGTGGAAGGTTTTATACAATTCAATTTCGTAATCAACAATTTATTATGCAATACATTAAAATTTCTAAAAATATTTATTTGATAAAATGAAAGATACCTATGTAGTTTATTATAAAACGTTTATTGAAATCGCTTTTTACAAATATGTAGGTACACATTCGCCTCGCTCTTTCAAAAATAACGAATAATATTAAAATTTTGTGGTACTACTACTGTGAACTACATATGTACAATTGGTTTACCAGTTTACTATTTACCTCCAAGTCACTTTGTTCATAATATGATGTATAATTTTATTTACTTCGTTTTGGATACATTAAGCATTCTATCATACGTAATTGTAAATACATGAATGAAGATCCACATTATAAGTACCTACTTAGGTATATTACTCGTATCATTATGAGTATCATGAGGAAACAAGGCCGCATCCATACATTATTTTTCCCTTGATATTCTTTAACTAAGACCGAACCTACATCGGTTACACACAACGCTTGAAAAGATAAAAAACCGACCAAGTGCGAGTCGGACTCGCGCACGAATGGTTCCGTAACATTATCTAAAAACGGCAAATAAATATTTATTTTATTCTGTTTTGAAGTATACAGTTTTTAACTAAGTACTTAACAAAAAAAAACTGAAGCAAGTAGGTATATCACAACATAACCTCATTGTTTTTGGTTCGTAGTGGACATACTCAATTTTCAAAAACTTATACTGCATAACATCAACCACGGCAGTAAAGTATGGCAATTTATTAATTGGTTTTACTTACTAATTAAAAGAAATGTCATCCCTTTTTCCATCTGTGTGGCTTCTACACCAATTTACGGTGCAGGCCGGCATTATTATCGTAATATTTTTAACCACTAACCATTTTATTTTAATTATTTTCTTTTGACAAATTGTCAACCGATTGAGTCAATGTCGGATAGCCGACTGAGAAGCGATCCGGCACTGAAACTTCATTGAAAGCTCCGCCTTCGGCACTAGATTTGGTGGCACCAGTTTTGAGCGACAGTTATGCTTCCATACTATATTTCGATGATCCAATGAGCCGTTCCTGCCAATTTCATGTTACCTACTCAAATAATTCTAGGTGGACGCCAAGAGGTGAACCTACAGAACCCAGGCTGCGTCTCCAAGAAGGGAACTGTGCTGCATGAGTTGCTGCACGCTGTCGGCTTCATGCACGAGCAGAGCCGCCCCGAGCGCGACGACTACGTGGACGTTCGCTACCCGAACATCAAGTCAGGTATGCTGTCGAGAGCGTGAAAGATTGCCTAGATTACCTTAGGTTTATCATGAAAATATAAGTATGGTATTAGTTTGTTCCTATATATTATAATAGATTTTTACTTTTCTTTAGTTACCAAGTTAACATTTACGTGTTGTTTAAAAAATATATAATAATGTAGTTAACACTATGTGAAATGATGAACCTCCAGGTCTATTGTTTTCTTTTGTATAGGTACATTTCATGTACTGTCAATTTGGATACCTCTATGTGACTGTTTGTGTTCTAAATAAATTAATAAAATGTATATATATATATATATATATAATTAAAATTTAATCAATACAATTAGAAAATTATACAACCATAGTTTTCCTAAATAAATTGCTCAAATATAATATTCTTAAAAAACATATCTAATGGTAAATAAACTGTTTTTATTCCCTACAAGATTTTTTCAATGTAAATAAATACCATAAATATAGTTAAAATAGGTTATCTTAGATATCAATGTGTGTAACCTGTGATTTTATGAATGTACCTGGATATAAGTAGGATTTGCAATACCCTTACGGGATGTCATGTTGTATTCGTAACACTTATTAGACCTGCTGTATGCCAACATTGAGAGCAATAAAGTTATTACTATTATTATATTCTTAACGGTATTCAGATTCACATAAATTGCCAGATCCACTTGACACTACATAAAGTGAAACGGCTTAGATGAATATGCAAAAAAGGTTCAAGTGCACATACACTGTATTACTACATACATTAGATTGCAGTTAAAACGAAGTTAGTCTGTTTAGAAACACTGGTGCAGTGAGCCAGTGGTTTCCCACCTTTCGACGCTAGGTATTATTTGTATATTAAAGTAGTAATAGTTGAACAGTCCACAATTACCTAACATCATTATTATTAAGGGCTAATATTTAGCAAAATTTCCTCTATAACGTCATATATTTTTATCTAGGTTCGGAAAACAACTTCAAGAAGGCTGATGTGAAAAGCACGAGTGACTTTGGTGTCAGCTACGACTACAACAGCGTGATGCACTACTCAGAGTATGCCTTCTCCAGGAATGGTCAGAAGACCATCGAGCCTAAGGTATGCAGTGCAACATAGGCACAGTCAGCCAAAACATATTCTACCACTTTTGAAGCTTATACAAATAATGGTTGTTAAGTAGTAGACCACGTTCTTGGCCGACTGTACCTACATTCTATTAGCTCCTTATATAAAGCGTATTCCGTAAGCTCATGTCAAAGAACAAAATACCAAATGTCGATCGCACCCCGCCAAGTCAGGAAGTCTCCTACGTAAGGCACTTGTTCAAAAAAAAAACAAAGTTGTTTACTTTTCACATAGTTGTTTATTTTTCAAAGTAAGTAATCGTTGTTTTCTTTCAGGTTGGTGGCATAACGCTTGGTCAAAGGGAGGGCTTGAGTCGCGGCGATGTGAAAAAAGTCAACACCATGTACAATTGCCAGAAAGAGTAAGTGATTCCAACTTTAATAGTCAACTCATGTCAAATTTTAATTCAGGTAGGGTAACCGAACGGCACGGTCTACAAATTTGTCTAGGGGCATGGCAGTGCCCCCGACAAGTCGAGCAAAACAAAGAGGCACGGCCGTTCCATCCTTTTCTCGAAGCGATTCAGGCCATTTTCAACATCCTGTAATTTTGTGCTGGCTAAAACTAGAACCCTGAATTTTCATTAACATATAGGGCATAATATGACTTAGATATGTTCTCAATAATATTCAATTGAAACTTGTAAGTTAAGAACTGTTGCCCGTCAAAGACTGACTGACCGATCATCGTAATTCTAAGGTAGGTACTTCTTGCAGACCCACAAGCTTTAAATTTTAAACATAATCTGTTTAAAGCCTATCAAGTCATAAATAACCTAAAAATATTGCAATTACAGTCACGTTTCAGAGAAATACAAACTGCATAAGTAAGTTTGTAGTCCTTTACATATACATGATATACGAATCATGAATCCGATACAAAGTTATACTTTTGTAGTGCCTGCATCTATGAAAAGTTTTTAGTTCTAGATGCATTCATAAGTTTGTATTGACACATTTACCTACAAAAAGAAGTGAGATCCCATAAAATACATTGCATGTAAAAATAGGCCAAGTCTCGAAACTCTTTCACCGTAAAAAGTTGTGAGATGTTACGTAAAACCAAGTCAGACATTGTTATTAATCTTTATTTGATTACTAAATAAAATTGTGTGACTTGGCAAGCACACAATAGTACATAGTTTTAGGTATGCAAAAATTAATGAATGAGATAATGTTGTATGATTCTCAAGTCTCAAAATTTTAATTTAGTAAGCAAATAAAGATTAATAACAATGCCTGACTTGGCTCTACGTAATGTCTCACAACTTTTTATGGTGAAAGAGTTTCGAGACTTGGCCTATTTTTACATGGAATGTATTTTACGGGATAGATTTTATCATTTAGAACCTGTTCATAACTGATATTAAATAACCTTAATATTTTTACTAAGTTTATAACAATTTCAGCTAGTATTCGATAGCTTCCATTTACTGATTGGCAGTTATTTCTTAATCAAGTTCGAAAGTTAAGTCTAATGGTATTTTAATGTGATTTCAGAGAGCCTCAGAGCGGTTGGATGGGAGCGGTTTGGCAAGGTTTTTTCGGGTAGATTTAAGATGTGTTTTAATTTTACGATGCTTGCTAAAGATCTCAAATTTCGGAGCTATTAGATTTTACCCGTGGAGTTTACAATTACATTAAGTATTAATCTTCCTCATAACGGAATCCGCGACACAGGACATTATTACAAAAACATGGCTCAAGACAAGTTAAGCTTGTTAAGGATATTTGGAATAAATACGTAATACGGGGTACCAAAAGGCATATAGAAGATAAATAGGATGTTGAGTTAGACAGCTAAAAACGAGAAAATGTCTACTGAGACAGGATACGTCCAAACAGGAACAAGAGCTTAATCTGTAATTAAACTTTAAAATTATACTGATTAATCTCAGAATAAACTCCTTACTAATTTGATCAAATTCTCAGTGAATTAATGTACTGCGGATTAACTATTATTTCATAGTTGTTATAAATAATAAGCTCATCTAAGGTAATTTCCCATCATAATTATTCCCTAGCTGCGTCTGTCCATTTGTCAATCATGAAAAGAAATAGAAGACGACTATGATTCATTAAATTTGAAGTCTTTCGCAAGCATTTTTACTGAAACCCCGCACTTTATGACAGAGTAATTACATAGTTGTGTCCAAAGATCTGTAAGGTAAGAAAGAGTGTGCTAGTCTTCGCTTGTATTTTTTACTTGTTATAGGTATTTTTATGAATAAATGATTTACTTAAACGCAGCTTCACCGTCTTTTATATTTACAAGTGTTCATTATTAACCATTGCTTTAGCCCTAGTGGTTGCTACTGATCAGTAGTATACTGAAAACAAACTTCGACTATAGGATTAGTATTGTTAGAATACCGAAATAAAAACGAAAAAGGGATAACGTCTTGTCTTGTACGTTTTTTTAGATTTAAATGATAATGGTAATTTTTGCTCACATTTGTTCATTCCCCTAGGCTATCCGAGGATAATACTATATTACATTTACTTATTTCAATAACTTATTACATTTCAAATAGCACGCGGCATATTTTAACCCACTGTACGCTTGTACGGTATTTAGTTTTGCTATAATCTATATTTAAGAGTGTTATTGGTTTGGATTCATTAGGTGGCATGTTCTTATCAAACTAACAAACAATAGAGGAATATCTTTCTGTTTGAATACGCTTCTAATTCTAACTATAGTAGATTGTGTCTCAAGGGAGCAAAATGATATATTTATGGCGAGGGCGGTATATTGAATTCTGAGCGTAGCGAGGGATTCAAGTGTTTACGGCCAAGACGAAAATAATTTTGCTACCGTGTGACACATACTGCTTTTCACACCGTCTATGAGGCCCGCTGCTAAAAACATGAAATATCTTACAAATGATTTTACTACAGTGTCACATACTGCTTTTCATACCTTCTATGAGGAAAAGAGTCATTGTTGCCCTCAAATGAGGGAAGAAAAGTGCAACTTTGATCCCTCATTCGAAGGCAACAATAACTCTTTTCTGAATAGCAGGTGTGAAAAAATAGTTTTTACTCCCACCCGCGACCCGCGCCGGGACGATGCGCGCTGGAGTAGGATTGGTTTTAGCGCTGTGCGCCGCGCTGACATTGCGCGTGCGGCCCGCGCACTGCCAGCATCGTGAATATTACCCGGCCGGTGATCAGCAGAATAACTCGCAGTGCTATTGGCCACCTAGGATTGGAGTCCTTAATGATCCACAGTTTGATTTTGTTCATTATAGCGACTTCAAAATATATTACGAGAAAGTCATAATATAGAGCCTCAGTATCCATGTAGTGCCAATCCTAGGCGAGAGATACTCGTACTACACCACTGGTCAGAAGGAGAAATGGAACGAATTTAACCACAGAAAAATTGGTTGATCTGTCATATGGTCGAGATGGAACATGTATCTACAATTATCAGCATATGCATATAAATGTATCGATGTTGAAAACAACTGCGCGCGTTCACTAACTTATTCACGCCAAAACTCGCAGTGGTATCATCAGACTTACAACCCTACGATGAGGATATCTACCAGTGCCACTTCAACTATACCATAGACTACGGAAAGTTCTTTTGGATGTTCTGTTCAAGCCCGGGCGCTGCCCTGCTCGTTATATCAAAAGACGGCGAGAGGTTATCGACGGAGCAGGAGAATGGCACTCTCATCAAATACTTCATTTGGAAACCAGACCTTCAAATATCAAAGAACGTCTGCTCTGATATTGACACAGTAATGTGTTCATTAGAGTGGTACCCACAATTTCTTTTCAATTGTTAAACGAGTCGATCACTACATATTATTCGAAGTTTTCTAACCATCATGATCACTTTAATAAAGCGGCGGTTATAGTAGAACCTCAGGTAGAAGACACTTCGATTGCGAGAAAATAAATTAACAAAGGTTAGCCATCCAAAATTAACAATTAATTCCACGGCGAACTTATATGTAATTTGGCAGCATGTTTTTTTTTCTAAACTGCTTTCATGCTTTGACACACAAAATAGACACCGAGGTTCGCGCGCAGCATTCACGCGCAAAAAGCTAACTCACCTTCCATTGAGCGCTTCAAAGCGTTGCTCGAATGAACTAATCACTTTTTTAATTATTGTGAAGTAGGAACTACTACAAACTTAATCTTTAGACTCTTCAGAGAAATGAATTCTGTTTTCTGATTGGTCGATTTTAGTAAAGCTGTATTCTGGTTTGTTAATACCCAATACCAAATATTTTTTAAAGAGTTAAATTATTGTTTTGTGATTGGTGGATTTAATAGGTGAAGTATTATGATTGGTTTAAATTGAATGTTTTGTAAATCATAAATATGTATGTAATCATAAATATTATTTTCCCTAGGGGTTCAATGTACTACTTTAGCCCCGCTTGACAAGTCTAATATGATGCACTTTTCGAGCATAAGAAGTGAAAAAGTATTTACAAGACTTACCTACCAAGCATAAAAGAACATATCAGTCAATATTTACTTTTTTAAGTAAAAAAAACATGAAAGAATAAATATCAAAAGTAACTCGGTACTTTTTTGAGTCAAAGTTTTGACGTTTTTTAAATTAACCTAAATAAGGTCTAACGGCTACAAAGGCGGGCTTTAGTAATAAACATATTTAATCAAATATCAAAGCGTACTTTTTGTGCAAATGTCAGTAACATTAAAATCTTAGAAATGATATACTTAGCATCATTGTTCAATAGGAAGCGTAGTCTCATATTCACCTATTAGAACCTTATTAGGCCATTATTGTTTTTCGAGTATCGAGTTTTTATTTTTTAATTATTATTTATTTTGTTGTAAGTACAATATCACCTACTTTAAGTGGTTGATTATTCATAAACTTCTAGATTTTTGAAATGCATGCTTTCTTTTCACTGGTCTAAGAAGACAGGAGCCTGTGCATTCCTGTGAATCCATTTTTACTAGTAGATAGGGGCAGGCTGAAGTTCTCTTGGCTGGATGTTCATTTACAATACACTTTCATCTCACCAGACTTTAATATACTGATATTATAGTTCTCACCGTTCGAAAATAGTTGCCGGGTACGATAAATAAATAAGTAGCTTATACGCTGTCCCCAGTAGGAAGACTAGTATTGCAGCCATCATCTATATGATGTATGCTGCTTTATTGCTATGAATGTTTAAATTTTTCCCAATATCATTAAAATAGTGTTGATAACCAATGTTGTTTCATTTCCGACCTCTTGCTGCTGTCCATTTCTGGTGGTGCTGTTAAAACTGGTGTAAAGATATCACTAAAGTCTATTTTTCCCTCTGGATTGAAAGGTCAGATGGCAGTCTCTTTGATAAAACTACTGTGACCATCCGGGCTCTTTAATGATATAACCGGAAAATACTAGTACATATAATGATGATGATGTAGGATGACAGTAGAATACTTTGTTTTATGCTATCTGCTAATGTAAGGAAATTTCCTAAGATTTCTTTACAGCTTTGCACTGAAGCTGTGCTGTGGAATTGAATACTTTTACGAGGTTGTGGAAAAGCGTTAGTGCGAGAGAAAAAAGGTTACGTGCAGAATTGTTGTTTTGCACACATTTTATTTACATTTATAATATCTCTGTTATCGGTTTAGCTAACGAAAATTGATATTGGATCGATTAAACCGAAGTACAGTACCTATGTATCTTCTCGTTACTTGTTTTGTATGAGAAATTTATATCGCAAAATTAAATCAAGTAAGTACAGTAGTACCCAACTGATATGGCTTACCGATGTACCTGCGCAGAAGATGAATTTTTAAAACGCGGGAAATGCTATTGACCAATCGGCACGCTCCACGCACCGCGCTTCTTTTTTCTGTACCGCTATTGGTCTGCAGCTGCCGCCATGTTAGCGCGCGCCGCGTGGCATGTTAGTCAGTCGCCATACTTCTGAACGAGTGCACGCGCATTATGAACAGTGTATTATGAACCTTATAGTAGTGATCTAAGGTTAATTGTAAGTTTTAAGCATTCTTTCGTTAATCTTCGGAGCGATACTTTCTTTTCTGCGCGAACGAAGATTCACGACGCGCCTTATCAGTTGGGTACTACTGTACTTACTATTCATGGATTATTATCTATTATGTGGTCAATTTCGTTGTAATAAAATGATATGATTTATTCTAGCAACTAAGTAGTTAACTTTACATTTCTCTTCAACAATCTTCCTTACGATTTTCAGCTCAACATTAGTTTTCCAACATAACGTAGGTAACTCATAGACAGTTCACATCATTTTTTTATATTACCTTTCAGGCAGTCTTTTTTTTTTGAACCTAACTGTGGCTTAAAGGCCGGGCCCAATAAAGCGATAGGAGTGCGCGGTTGGAGAGTAGTCAGTCCAATCAGCCCTTGGGCAATGAACTGAATGAATCACAACACAATGCACTTTGTTTTGGCTAACCTCGAACCCGCGACTTCGACCTTGTTTACAGCTCAGTCAAAAACGAGGTCAACTTGAAATAACATTTAAATATCAGAATGTTTACTTAAATATTGTTTTCTAACGTCGAGTGATAGGCAGGCTTGTTACCTTCAACACAAAGATTGTAGCGATATTAGCAATATCAAATATTTTCTAATACAACGACGTTGGTAAACAACCTTACGGCCTGCCTGTGGTAAGCAAACATCGTAGCCTATGGAGCTTGGGACACCAAAAGAATCACAAGCGCGTTGCCGATCGTTTTGGCTGAGAGGATCTTCGGTTCTCTGGCGACCTTACTCACGAGTTCACGACCAGGGGCCCATTTCTCAAAGCTACAACTGCTATCACTACATAGTATAAAACAAAGTCGCTTTCTCTGTCCCTATATCTCTATGTATAGTTAAATCTTTAAAACTACGCAACGGATTTTGATGCGGTTTTTTTTAATAGATAGAGTGATTGAAGAGGAAGGTTTATATGTATAATAACATCCATTAAATAGTGCACCCGTGCGAAGCCGGGGCGGGTCGCTAGTAAGTTACAAATTACAAGCGGTAATTACTCTTTCTATTAGAAGGTATTGAAAAGCAACTTACGCTTGTAATTTGTAACTTGTAGCGTCGAGAAATGGGCCCCAGGAACACAACAACTGTTACGAACTCTTTCTTTTCTTTTCTCTGAATTCTGATGAAAAAGGCTGTGTCAAATATTGTTCCCGAATTTCTATCCGTTTTTACAATATAAACAACATATTTTACCCCAATCAAAAGGTAATTCATTTAGGATAACAATAATCGTTTAATCCCATTGCAGTATACTTCTACCTCCTACATACTAACTAATACAAACTGTTCATTGGTTGAGAGCCGTTCGTAGGTTATCTGGTTAGGACTTCTCTGACATCTTGATTTCCATCTCCATAAGGCATTTAATGAATTGGTACGATCTCTCGCACTTGCACGATTCCGCTGTAAATATAATAAATGTATTTGTACCAAATATTGTTCTACCAAAATTTTTAATATTATTATTTAAAAAATAAGTTGAAACTAATGATGATAAAATCCAAGACAATACAAGAGAAGTTCTTGTAAAATTTGTGTATATATATATATATAATCAATAAATAATAAAATGTTTATTCATGCCAAAATATTCCAAATAATTAGCATTATCGCCCACTGTTCCGGCCATTTTTGAAAAAATATGTCATCGAATGATAGATGGTTTGAAAACACTTGATTTGAGACAATGACTAGGCTATAGCAGAACGGCCAGGGCCTTACCTCTATCAGCGGCGCACGACATGGCGGTCTCCTTGACGTTGCTGAGCGCTCGAACCCCACTGATGCCCATCAGCGCGGCTTCCGCTCGCTCCGGATTGAACTGCCCGTCTGCCGACGCCACGTCTACCATCTCTAGCACACAACGCACGTAACACTGGAACAATGTGTCCATACATACATAACATGCATCACACTTAAGCCTGTGCCCCTATAAGGGGTAAGCGTACGTAGGTAAAGTCAATTTAATAAGTGTAGAAATGTCTAATTCCTTGCTGTGGTCAAAATATTTAAGATTTTAATGCGACCATCATAATTAATAATTATGCATCATGTGACATTCGCCGGATTCTCCAAAAAATTACATAACCTACTTAACAACTTTCTATTTTCTTACAACAAATACCAAGGGGCTCACCATCTCGTCACAGGCATAACCCTTTCATTGTGTGTCAATATCAGAACACTAGCGAAACATGAAACAACGGCGATATCTCATCTGTCAATTGAGGCAAATGGAATCGCGGCCTAGAACTTACTCTTCTCTCTCTTGGAGATAGTAGCAGTAGAGTAGAGTAACTATGACTTGTTTGTTGTTAGTGTAACATGTAATCATGTTTTGCACTTACTTTTGGAGTTCTATCGGTTTCGTCAGGAAAACTTCCACTTTCATTCAGAGCGAGTAAATATGCTGAAACGATCAAACAGTAAAGTATTAATTAAGGTTAAGTGACTCAGTTCAAGACCGCCCGAGGAATGTGACATATTGTAATTCATCTGTCAGACTCACTTCTCCACTGCGGCATACCATTCGCCCCATTTACCGGCTAATTAAGGAAGGTGATTCTCAAGAAAATCTTTTCAGCGTTTAAATCGCTGTCCGTACCTGTTTCCGCAATATAGTGATATTTACTGGGTTTAAAGTCAAACAGAAAACTGCATTAAGTAATGAAATTGAGGATCAAAAATGGCACAAAATACATTTTCTTGTAAATCACAAATACATAAAATTTCACTTCTCATGCTCGGAAAGTGTGGGCCATATTGGGCTTATCAAGTGGGACTAAAGTAGTACATAATTAGCCCTTAGGGAAAATATGAAACCATATCTATGCTTTACAAAATATTCTAATTTGGCCAATCAAAATACTTCACCATATTAAATCCGCCTATCTCAAAACACATCGACAGCAAATCGAAAAGTGTTCTTTTATCGTATGTAATGTCACTGTTCAAATAATTTAACTCTTAAAAACATTAGGTCTTTTTTCGTCCCTGTTTCAACTACTATCTGTATCAAAGCAGTTTAAAAAAATATATGCTGCCATATTCACATTGTAATTGTCGGTGGATAATCTTTGTTTATTTATTTTCTCGCAATCGAAGTGAAAAGTAGAGTGTATAACTTTGGCCTATAAGCCATATTACCACTCGAACTATTTTGTTTCGCGTGGTAATATGGCTTACTTATTTTAGAATGTTGTTATACAATCTACTATTAGTATTGCATATATCTGAATGCAACAATATGTAATTTTATATTCCTTTTACTTTTCTTATTTTATCTAATTTCGCTCATTCAAAGTGATGTGTGTGTTTTTATTCAGCTAGGAAATTTATAACCTTTTTTTAACCCGTCGTCTACCAGTCCCCGGGATTCCAGGGATCATTAGAAAAAAATGCTATTGTTCTTTTTTTTCGACAGCAGAATGACATCGATATGAGGATTTGGAACGATATAGATATGAGGATTAACCTTTTCCGACCGCTGTCAGTTTCGTAGACTACGAAACGAAGTTCATAACTGCCTAGGTGCGGGGTTCAATACGGTGACGAATAGTAGTACTCCTAAAGCCCTAATGTTTCTTACGCATGTCTATCCTGAAGGTATCGTTGCAGTCGCTCAGAGCGCCCATGATGTCCATATCACTCATGTCCCCCTGGTTACTCTGCTCAGCTTCTTCTGTCTTCGCCTTCGCATCCTTGCTTTCCGCTGACTGTACGAAAGACTGAGACAGCAACAGTACCACGGTTGTCACGAATATCTGTTTCCACATTGTGACGTCTCGGCGAGGTCTGACCATGTGCACATTGCTGGGATTTTTATAAGCGAAAACCTCCGGTAAAGCAGGGTTGCTAAACATTTTGTTCGCACTGGATTTTTATTATCTTTTTCGTGACTGACAATTTGGCTAATAGTAGACTGTATGACAAGGGTCTAAAATGAGCCATATTACCACGAGGTAGTTCGAGGGGTAATATGGCTTTTAGACCAGAGTTATACACTCTACTTTTCACTTCGATTGCGAGAATATAAATAAACAAAGGTTAGCCATCCAAAATTAACAATTAATTCCACGGCGAACTTATATGTAATTTGGCAGCAAGTTTTTTTTCTAAACTGCTTTCATGCGTTGACACACAAAATAGACACCGCGGTTCGCGCGCAACATTCACGCGCAAAAAAGCTAACTCACCTTCCATTGAGCGCTTCAAAGCGTTGCTCGAACCAACTAATCACTTTTTTAATTATTGTGAAATAGGGACTACTACAAACTTAATCTTTAGACTCTTTAGAGAAATGAATTCTGTTTTCTGATTCGATAGGCAAATGTCAAATGCCAAAATCAGACTTTGGAAAGTATGTTAATTCGTTGGTCCCGATTATTGCCTAAGACATTAGACAAGTCCTAGCCGTTAAACTGAATTATACAGGACTTAGTGCTGCTTGACTTCTAAGAGCCAAGAGTCTCTCTCAAGAGACTCACTTGACGAAGCTTAATCTCATCTCAACACGGTCTAACAATTTTTTCCTGTGGGTTTTATGGTCAGATAACTCAGATAGCAATGGCAGGTGATTCTCCAATTTTACACTATATTATACATTTCAATCATGTTTTTTTTTCAGTGTCTTTCATGTATTTTATTGACTTCTGCAGCGGAGGTGCAAAAAATATCTTCTGCCACCATCATGAGTACCATTATGGTCTTCTAGATAGGCTAAACACGTGTCGAGGTTCTTTCGTGATTGGTGTTTGTTTGTTGTATTTACTTGCATGTGTGCTCGTGCTGAAGGAGGATGGGAAGATTAACTGCATGTAAAAATATATATAAGTACTTGCTAATTAATCTGCACGTTCTATAGCGTAATAATAAAATAATGTTATTCTAGAAAATCTCGGTCATGATTCATTCACGTGTCAGCCTTTTAGCGTGCGACATCAATTCGGTCATTGCGAAAATAAAGCTAATTAAGTCGCAATTGCGGCAATCACACATTTAATAAGCGTTGATTAATGCGACACAATAAGCCATGGCTCTAGGAGTAATAATGTTTACCAGTAATGTTTCTAATCATGGTCATGACCATCAGCATTAGGGTAACTGGTTGTTTGTGATCTGAATGCAATGACTATCATTCCTTTACATCATTGACTTAATTGCGGTCAGAATTGGTTCAGTATAAATACACGCAAGAGACACACACAGTATACATATATGTATATTCCCCTTTGTCCGGGTGTTGTAAGAGTGGCTATAGAAATGGGTATGGGGTTGAATTGCGTTAGGGCCGTGGGCTAGCCGACAATTACTGAAATATATTCTTTAATTGCGTATACTTACAGTATGTATATATTACATAGATCCCCGTCTACCTAGTACCTAGTAGGTAAGTATTTTATTTGTTAATATGTCTTGGTCTACTACCTAAATACTCACATACGAGTAAATATGTATTATTATGATAGGAGGAATAGGAATCAATATAAATATTGCTTTTGCTTCAAAAACCAAATTTATATTTATTATTAAATTTATATTTTACTTAAAAAAAATAGCCTAAACTAAACAAACCAAAAAAACTGCCAGTTTAACACCTCGGAGTGAAATCAATTATTGTCATAGTTGAAGGACGGATTCTTCCCTTCCACTTCATAGTTATCCATTCTATTCTCTTCATTTTCCATATCAGCAGCACCCTGGTCTCCATACCGCTCAGCATTGTTTCCCATGTCCATGTTTGCATTGTCTCCTGTCTTCTCTCCCTCATTCTCGTAGTATTCCCCGTTGCTGTCCCGCTCCTGCTCGCCGTAGTGTTCCTCTCCTACCTGCTGCGCATCCTCTGCATCCTGTCTGTCTTCATTATATCGGTCGTTAGTGTTTTCGTTGTTTGTGTCTTGCTGTTTTTCTTGATACTTCTTTTCTTCTTCATATCTGTCTTGGTTTTTCTCTTGATTCTTTTCCCTGTAAATAAGAAATAAATCCCGTGTCTATTAACTCATTATGAATGCTACTGATTTTTAGGTTCCGTACCTCAAAAGGAAGAAAACAACCCTTACAGGATATTCATGTATCTTTCTTTCTGGCCGTTTGTCACAGACAATTTGCTCCGAAACTACTGAATACCGATTGAGTTCTGGTATACATTACATATGCGTCAGTGATATACACATAAACGTAAATAATAACACATTATTCAAGTGATGTACGTTAATCATTACACTAGAGGCGCTATATTGCTCTCGCGAGCCTTATGTTGTACATTACTGTGCCGAAACGCTCGCTCGCGATACAATTTGTTATTCTTTTCTTAAAGTAGGAATACCTTCTCAGGAAGTTTATTAACTTGTTGCGTCTAGCTCTTACAAATTTATAGCTGTGTAATGATATTGTTATAAGTATAGTCGGAGTCATAAGGAACTGGACGCTTTGGTGGTTTGTCGCTTTCACACATTGGATTAGTAAGTATGACGGTTTAATCATAACGCTAAAGCCACCAGGCACAAAAACTCCTTATGAGCCCGAGAGTTCGAGGCGTTTTATAATACCAAAGGTACTAGGATAGCATAGCGTCACGGTAGTTCACCTGTGCCTTTCTTCCTTTTCGTAATCGCTCTCCCCCCTGTCCCCGTACTTGCCCCCCTCTTGGTTCCAGTAGTCAGACTCATCATCAGCCCGATCCTGGAGTTCTTGGCTGTTGCGCTCTGCGGAATAGTCTGGGAACTCGACCTCCGCCTTGTCTGGTGATCTGGTGAGGCGGTAAGCCTTCACATTGATGATAAGCGCTGTGAAGAATGGTTTCAATTTAACAACGAAACGGTATAAGCAATAAGAGTTTGGCTTTATGTGACGTACCTATTGATCTCAGCCATTGTGGCGTCTTTAATTAGGTTCTCGTTGGTTTACATAATCCATTGTTTAGTACATAGTCCTAACAGCAGCAGCAGAGTTGTTCATCTCGTAAGTTGCCGATGATTTAGGCAGGTCTAAGTACTGGCCTCCAAGCAAGTTGCACTGTACGTGTATTTCATTTTTCGTTTATAATCGACTTGTTTTCTATTCCTTCGGCACTAAACGTTCTTGAGCTTAAGGAAACATATATATTTTTTATTAGGTAATCCTATAAATAAATCACCGGTACGAATTCGTAGGGTAGATTCCCCCATAGCCCAAAGCACTCTTTGGGTGAGGCCTATGTCCAGCACTCCACAACGACTGGTCCTACGCCACCCGCATTCAGCGCTCTCCCGCGACCTTTACCAGGTCATCAGTCCGCCTTGTGGGGGGTCTACCCATGCTGCGCCTTCCAGTACATGGACACCACTCGAGAACCTTTCGACCCCAATGTCGATCGGTTCTACGGCGTACCCTGGTTTTACTGTGCCCCGCCCACTGCCACTTAAGTTTAGCGATTTAGAGGGCTTTATTAATTACTTTGGTTCTTCAATGCAGAAAATATAATATCTGCATATGATATGACAGACATCTATAGGAAAAAAATATTTATTGAAACTTACCGCCCATGCAGACTACCAGAGCGAAACAAACTCTCCCTGAAGCCATTTTGCGAAATTGGTACCAACGTTTGGAGCATCTTAATTTTATACCCTTCAGCGCTTTGACTCCTCAGTACTAAATTACTACAACATAACATAATTGTAGGGCCACGGAGTGATAGTCGACACGCAATGTAGATAAAAGGAACTTTCATTATGTACGAATTAGTTTTGACCTACTTCTGGGAGTGAAAACCTATTAATAACCATTAGGTATTTCCCTGTACATATAAGACCTAGGCTAGACGTATAATTAAAGTTAAATAAATAGCCCAGTAAAAATCGACACTAAAAAGTTTTTAATATTTTGTATGGATCAATTAAGGTAGGGTTAACCTAAATTTGCATCTTCGAAGGGCCATACCTTGGTCCGTTGAGGACTACTAAAAGCCGTCGTCTCCCGGCCAAAAAATATACAATAGCATTATTTTGTTATGATCCCTGGGACCCCAGGGACCGGTAGACGACGGGTTAATTTTAGAGACGTAGACGATGTACACGTCGCTGTCGAAAAACGTATAGTTAATGATGACTTACAACCTTAAGTGACAAAAGTCCCAAAAGTTTGCCAAGTTTTTGATGTTGGACTTATATTACCATACTGATCAATATAACATACTAAAAACATGAACTACACCATGCTTTGCTATTTAACTATCGACTTCTACTGGGATAAAAGGCAACTTTCGGTAACTGTAATGTAACATGCTTGAGTATTTGTTTCAGGATTATGTCCTCGAAAAAGCCTTTGAAATTTACATTCGCAAGTGGTTAAACCAGAAGTTAGCAATAAACTATTATTATGAAAGTACCTATTAAACGTTTGTTTACCAAATAAAAAAGATACAGTGGAATACAATAATAAACGTTATGAAAAGAATTATAAAGTAACTATAACTAGACATTAAAGTTTATTCAATTCACTTAATACGTTTTCATCCATGGCCTAAGATACATCAGAACCATGATACCATAATAATTATACGGCGCCAGGTATGGCAATCCGGTACATCGGTTAGTAGTGTGGGTGACACGACCTAAGTTATCAGCCTTGCATCAGCCAATCGACGATATGCGCACGTAAGTGTAAATGTGTCGTCGACAGTGACGTAATGCGGTGTCACGATCGGGACTGTCAGACCTTATTTTCGTAGATCATTCATCAGAATCGCATGCGGCATCTCTAGAATAGTACCATTATGCAGAAAAGCAACAAAATTTCTTCCACTTACGCTCATGTTGGAAGTCGAAAACATGCTTCTTCCTGCTGGGTATCTTATCTGCACTTTCAATATGTTAAACTTGCATTCGCGTGACAGTGTGCACGAGAACGCCGTATTTAAAACACGACATAATGTATCTAAATGGAATAACTATTGTAATGGTCATTTGTTTTGCACATATGAACGGCGAAGGTAGGTTGAAGTTTGTAATTATTCATATTTTGTAACAATAGCATTTTTTTGTAATGTGACCTGATGACGTCGACTACCAGTCCCTGGGATCCCAAAATTTTATTGAATTGAAGCTTCATGTACTAAAATACATTTCTTTACATAAATTGTACTGTTACAGAGTATAGATCAATAACGAGTGGCTATTAGTCCAATATTTCCAGTTTAGATTTGTAAAAATTGTAACTAGTAGCTTCGAGAAATAGGCCGCTGGTGTGATTATTACACTACCTATACCAAGTATTTTTCTTAGAACCGGACGTCCCTCACCAACAATACTTAAGAGCATTTGAAAACTTGCCCGCCTTGTTCGACCACATCATCGGAATGCTTCATGAGAAACCAGAGATCTTGGAGAAGAATGACGCCACAACTTTCCTGGAGTTTGCAGCAGCAGACGATGTGGAACGATGGCCTAGATCGGTTCAGCTGACTGCAGATGAGATAGCGGAGCAGATGTTAATGGTTGAGAGAAAACTGGAGGAATATTATAATGAGACTAATAATTCATAAACAACATTTAATCATTTAAGAGCTACAATAATTCAGTTTCCAAGGAGTGTTTTTAATTTGTAGCTGTCGATAATTGTTCTTTACGGTTGTTCAAAGACGGCGTAATCATTTGAAACTGCAATAGAATGACGAGGTAGCTTACGACGCCCCCTAATATCTGTAATATGAATAACGTATAGTTTATGATTAATATTAAATTAAATAGGCTTTATTAATACTAGAGGTTTGGTGTTACAAGTACAAGTTAGAAGTGTTGATTCCACTTATGTCAGTTTCAATTTACGTCAAAGAATTCATTTTCAGAAGGCAAATGACCCAATATTTTACACCTTATAATACCCAGTACCTCAAACGTATTGTCCACCTGATATTAAATTGAAAGTGGGGACATTGGGTTAGCGTCGAGCACTGGCTCATTCATAAAAAAAATAAGAGCCAACTGCCAAAAGATAGGCTAAGTCAGAACTGGCCTAAATTGAAGGAATTTCAGGAAAAAAAAGACAATAATTTTCTGCCATAAGTGGAAGCTAATGTAAATGGAATTAATAGTTTGTAATGACACGTGCTGCATAAAACAGTATCTGTTATTACGATTTCCCTCCCATGGCCGAGCGTACGCGAGGCAATCTAGTTATACGAGGCAGGTAATCCCTGTCTCGGGCGAAGTGCACCAGAACATGCTAAGAAATTTGAAAATTACAAGAAAAAGCCAAATTTAATTCTAAGACTTCGCGTTTTATACCAGACAAAGCATGTATTACGTGAGCATAACCTAATAAGTAAGTAAATACCGCAGCCATGTAGGGGCGGGCGAGGGTACCGAGGCCGAGCGGCGCGAACTTGACCTCGGTGAGCATGGTCTGCTTGACGAACTGCTCCAACTCGCGTGACAGGAGCGCGTTGCACGGTGCCAGCCGCACCATCAGTCGGCTTAGAAGGTACTTGGTCGTATCTCTCTAATTTAAAATTACGTATTATGAATTCCATAGATTTTCTAATACCAGACTGCTCGTAGTTTCTTCCCTTTCTCTCTGATTTGGTAGAGTCGAGCACACCTCTGCAGATTTTTCAGGATAGCACGATAAGATAAAAAGAGAGGAAGTCGTAAAAAAAAATTTTTTTTATAAGTTAATTTTTTGACTGTTAGTTTAGCATTTACTGTGTTTTCTAGTAACTTAGCAGACGATTAAAAATGGGTTAATTTAGGCAGGCGATAAGAAAATTGTGCAAACGTAGAGAAATAGTACGTGAGTAACTTCCGCTTTACTCACTTTCGAGTGGTCTTTTAAAATCTAGATTACATTTTAAGTTACCTCTGCCTGAGCCCAGTGACACGGCTCGATCGTCAGTAGCAGTGTAACAATGTGCAGTATGCCAAAGGTCACATGTAGCACCGCAAGTGGCAAGTCCTTGTCGTCGGAATCTTTAAAAAAGTATTATATTGTATTTTCATTATTCGTTGAGGCGGGGTAAGATAAACATAAGAAACTCGTGAAAGACGACTTCGACGAAAAAAACGTTTGTTCCTAAGTGGTTAATCAGAATTGAATTTATTAATTAACCAACTAATGTACTATTAATCCAAAAATGAAATCCGCAACATGCTTCGTCAAATTAACTTAACATAAAGGACCGCCCCGGATCGTAGATGGCTCGAAAGTTCCCATAACCCTGGCGGCGTTGCCACGCTGAATGGCCAAAGAGATCTGTTGAGCCAAGAACGATCCGGACCGAGGATCGCAACCCCTCTCCCTCAGCCGTCGACCCAAATCCCTGACAAAGTCCCTGGCCTCCGCGCCCCACGGCCCCGCCGTCTCCACCGCCACTGGCCCGAAGTCGTACATTGGTTCCAAGGCAGAGTACTTCACTTGTTTCGACCGGGCCGCCGACTCTGCCGCCGACCCCGCGGATCTTATGGTGTGACTCAAATGGGACGGGGCAAATGTGCTCACACACGTAGCGTCCCATAAGAGACACCGACCCCTCTGCCACGGAACCAATGTCAGACCGTCTGGCCTTTTTCCATCAGTGCGGCACAACCCCGGAGGCTCCAGGACACACGGCACATTGGCTGAAACTAAAGCCCGGCGAACCACCTCATTTATGGCATGGTGCCTCGGAAACCGACCGGCACACCTCTGACAACTAAGCCTATGATGCCCGTCCTCCTCAACCACTACCCCGCAGATGCACCGGTGCGCTTGGCACACTTTACACCCCAAACGCAGCGCAACCGCGATTCTAAGCGAATCGTTATCTAGCAGCGTACCTAAGTGGGGGGAAGGAAGTGCGTGCAGCCACGCCCCTGACTCGGGGCTAGAGGCAGCCTTGAGACGCGCTATGTTAGAACCTACTGCCCCGCCCAAAAGACTTGCAAAAACATGTTTGCACAGCACGTCATCCCACCCCCTCTGCACGCCCAGGCTCTTAGGCTGTTCCTGGCCCTGACACAGGGTCGACCACCTATCCAGCGCCTCCGCAACAAATGGTATCCGAATATTGCCACCATCAAGCGATAAAATTCGAGTGACAAGACCCAGAGTCCCATGAGCAGAGGCCAGTAAGGCTACCACGCCGACCTCTTGACACCGCCGTATTCCCAGCCCACCATGACGGATTGGAAGAGAAGCCTGACACCACTGCATCTCATTCAGGTGTACATTTAGTACGGTCTCTAGAGACAATTTGAGCGTGACATCCACCCTTGCCACATCGTCCTCAAACAACCAGGTGGGAGATGTCTTCAAGGTATACATCATCCGTGGCAAAGCGAAACAGTTCCTAAAAAGTAACGAAAAAAATGAATAACAGTCTTCTTTTGTCATGTGCCCGAAGATCCCCGGGATGGGTAGACAACGGCTTAAGGAATATGGACTTAATTATAGTTACGTATTAGTTTTACGTTCACCTAAACCCTGCTCAGCTTACCCCATTTCATCTTACTCAGTTATGTCCAATGAGACAACTAACTGAACTAGTTGATACATACTTAGGCGCATTGCGAGGTAGTACGGAGTGACTACAAGACGAAGGAAGGTGGACAAGACTATGGCCATGATGAACGCTCCGTTGCCTGCGTGCATCTGTTTCATCACCTCGCCGATGCGCTCGTGACAGAGAGCGAGATGGTGAATCATGGATTGTACCCACTGTGTGTCAGCAATAAAATTTGGTCCTATAAACAAAAAAAAATATTATTTTCCAATCCGAACCAACCAGGCACGTATTCAGACTTTTGGTTCGGGGGGGGGACAAACATTGAAACAACCATGTGAACTGTGTAAAAATCGCTGTAATCACTGTACTATAATTTTTAATAACTTAAAGAAGTACCGTCCGTAGTTTAGTTACACACTTATAAGTATTTTATATTAAGTATTTTAGTATTTTCAGGGGGAGGGATAAATCCCAACTATCCCCCCCTCTGGATACGTGCCTGGAACCAACCAATCCAACTGTCAACTAATAGTGACGCAACGTCTATGGCCACAACAAAGTCTGAAATAAAAGCTTTTTTTAGCCAATTATTTACCTGTACTAGCCGCTTCATGAACTTTTTTTGTGAAACAGTCTACTATAGACTTCGGCGGACTTATTAATTCTCCCATAACCGCACACCCGTCCGTCTTCAGCTTGACTTTAAACAAAAAAGGGGTCAGTCAGCGTTTATGTAGGTTAAATATAGTAGGTTATGTGTATGTAGAGTATCAACGTTAATTGCAGTAGCACTTAGTAGGTACCTACATAGTTTGTACAAACAATCTAGGTACGCCAAAAGACGGAGAAAAGAGTCGAAGTTGCAAATTATGCGTATGTTAAAAGGAAGCTGTTGTGTTCATATGGAAGAAACGGCACAACACACTTTCTGCTCGAAATATACATATCGACCGTTTCTCTGTAATAGCATATAAGTAAATTATGCCTGCTATACAAATGACATGACATTACTTAAATATTTGCATGTCCTTGTCACCAAACATGTAGTTCCTTGTATTGTTAGAAAATGACCAATTTGTATAATGTTGTAGCAAATACATAAATGACTGAATACATGCTACATGTGGCAAGATATAAGTGTAGTCACCACGTAGAAGCCACCGCAGGTGGTGGTTGAGCGCGGTCGCCGCTGCGTGCACCTCCGCCGCGGTGTAACTCCACTGCATGAGAGCCAGCACCCCCGATGCACCGGCCACGTAATACACACTGTACATCGCCATTATCGACCCTACCAACAAATACCATGACCACATGATGTAAGCACGTCTTCAAATAAACAATATGTAACTAAGTACCTACGAGTATAACTTGCACATGCCCAACGGTTCAAGTAGTTACACATGGGTTTAGAACATTTCGCGAGACACATTTATAGATATATCAAGGACGATCAAGGTTTCCTATATAAATGTTTCAAACGAGAGTTCCAAACCCTAAAGTTATAATAGGTAGGTATTTGTGCAACAAAAAAGTACGGAAGGACCGATCTATTTCTGGTACTTTCTTTTTTTGTAACGAATCGACAGGGACAGACCGAATGAAGTTCAAATATAACGAATTTGTAATAGACCCCGAACTGTTAGTTAACTAGAAAGTTACTTTGTCTCGTGGAGTTAGCAAAAACTCATTTTGCTCACTGAGTCTATACTTCTGGAAACATCAGAGTGAGAGGTATCTTAATAGTAAGCGTGATCGAGATCGTGCCAAAAGAGTGCCGCGTCTCCAAGCACGCCGCTCTCTTGCCATCCTTAACTTGCCAGCTCTCGTATTGAGATGAGAGACGATGGCAGGTTCTGCATCGACACATTGGCTCCTTCCCATCTCCACGGAACATCCATCTGAGCTGGTGCAGCTGCGGCGGCGGAAAATTGATATAGAATAAACATAGGGGTTCGGCCCCGAATACTGTTTTGTTTCGTTCGACGTTGAGACCCTCGGGGCGTAGGATCCTAGCGCCCAAGACCTATACAAAAAAAAAACCGGTCAAGTGCGAGTCCGACTCGCGCACTGAGGGTTCCGTACACAGATGTGTACCGGTTCCAGCCCTATTAATTCAGAAAATCTCAACAACATGGTGTAGAAATTGAACGCCATGGGTAGGTACAGCGCCATCTATCGGCGAATTTTGTTACAAATTTGAGCGACTGAATAACTTTGTATGTATGGTGGTTTTCCAAGAATATTTCCTTACAACGTGAACCAATTTCTTTTTTTATTTGTAAGAAGGTACTTTCAGCATAATCGCGTGGGAATTACAAAACAGAAATGCATGCAAAGGTGATTAAATTACGACCTCAGTTTAGAAATGTTTTTTGATGATAAAAAGCTATAATTATATTTTTTCCATAAATATATATATTGATATCAATGTTATGTAATAATTTCATATTTTTTCCTGGGTAAACTTCACAGATAAGGGGGGACCGGTATTTTTTTTACGTTTTCCCTCATAAATCGAAAATGACTTAACGTAAAAGATATAAAAAAAGTATTAGTATGTGCACCTGAAGTCCTTTCATATGACACCTCATTTGACATATTCACTATACTTTCAAATTTTGAACTGCCTATTATCTATCATTATTCACAGAAAAAAATACTATATCAAAAATAACATGTTATATGCATCTTGGTTACCCTTCTTATAACTGTTCCCAATTTCAAATAGATAGCATAAGTAGTTCTTGAGATATTTAGTGTTGTGACAGACAGACGGACAAACCATAAGGGTTCCTTTTTTACCATTTTGTTATGGAACCCTAAAACTAGTTAAAAACTGGCCGACACCACCGGAGACCGTAGAGCTGGCAGCTTTGTCGCTCAACGCATCAATATTGCTATACAGCGAGGTAATGCTGGCAGCTCGTCGGGACCATTCCTTTGGGAGGATCTCAAATTTTAGTATATTTTTTATTTATTTTTTATTTATTTGTTATATATTTTTAGTCTTTAGTTTTTGTTTAAGTCCTAAATCTTCTACGTGCATAAATTATTTTCCCCGTTTACAAACATACCTATTTACACACTACGTCAGACTTGACGAAAGCTTATACTTACTTGCTAAGATTTTAGATAAAAGATGTACGAACAACTATAATAGATGTATGCATGTAGGAACAACTGAAAAAACCCCAACTCACAGTTGAGGCCTTGTTGTATATTGTTGCCGATCTGCACGTAAATTGCTGCGACCGTCATCACCAACGTATAAATCAATGTGGAAGCTGCCGCAACAACGCCAATTCTTTCAGTTTTCTTGCACGGTTCCCTATTTAGGTCAATATTAATCTGCAAACAAGTGAATTATTCAAGATCTCTGCTAATTAAAAAATGGCAAACCACCGGTATAGGTTTTGAGTATTTAACTCTGATCAGTAGGCCCCTGACAAACAACAGACCTGCGCAATAACTTGTAATCAAACAGATTTCATTATTTAAGTTCTTGCTACTGAGAACAGATT
This sequence comes from Epiblema foenella, assembly GCA_963556455.1. Classification (NCBI taxonomy): domain Eukaryota; kingdom Metazoa; phylum Arthropoda; class Insecta; order Lepidoptera; family Tortricidae; genus Epiblema; species Epiblema foenella. The sequence continues at coordinate 6,149,680 of OY747100.1, forward strand.
TTATTATCATCAAACAGATTTTATTATTTAAGTTCTTGCCACTGAAATGAAATGAAATGTATGTTTCGTTAAAATAGGTATTGGAAATGTCAAAAAGTTGTAGGTGTAGTACAGCTAGGCTGTGCCTTATGGCGTACGAAAGTGTGTACTCTTGTACCTGTTGTAACTGTTTAATTATTTGTATAAGGTTCTCCATCCGCGTGGATCCCCAATATGTAGCGAGACTGGTTATGGCCATCACCAACACCAGATCACAGATCCACACGAACGCACCGACAGCCGTCTCACCGACGCGGATCCTTCGATCCGGGTCTTCTTGGAAGTCCAGAATCAAGGTGACTAGTGCTACCATATCTAGAAGAAAATACGATGTTTATAAGCAGTTGAGTAATGTGGGTAATTGCCGTGAGCAATATATTAATTCCCTTCATCCACTGGCCAAGTCACCAACTAATATGCAGCTAGTTGTTCTAGGTGAAATCGACCTGGAGGGTTACCAAGCGAAACTCACTGAGGACTGTCATGAGGATTTGCTGAAGGACGGCGAGTGACGGTGAGACAGCGACGAGCCAGCCGGTGCGAGTGGAGCGTATGCGCAGCGGTGCAACTCCTGCGCACCTTGTGAAGCGCAGTACCAGCGCAAGCGAGCCGCTTACCACGCACACCGATTCATTCACATCTACTAACATTAAAAAATTTGACGAGATTACACGAAGAAAATATTTCACAATAGCCCATGCTCCAGGTCTAAAATGAGCCATATTACCACGAGATAGTTATTTTCCCAAGCGAACTGAGGGAAAATAGACCACCAGAGTTATACACTCTACTTTTTATTTCGATTGCGAGACCCAAATTAACAATAAATTCCACGGCGAACATATATAATTTGGCAGGATGTTTTTTTTTTTCTAAACTGCTTTGACACACAAAACATAGACACCGCGGTTCGCGCGCAACATTCACGTGCTAAAAAAGCTAACTGACCTTCCATTGAGCGCTTCAAAGCGTTGCTCGAACGATTTGATCACTTTTTAATTATTGAGAAATAGGGACTACTACAAACTTAATCTTTACTCTTTAGAGAAATTAATTCTGTTTCCTGATTGATCGATTTTAGTAAAGCTGTATTCTGGTTGGTTAATACCCAATACCAAATATTTTATAAAGAGTTAAATTAGTGTTCTGTGATTGGTGGATTTAATAGTTGAAGTATTTTGATTGGTCAAATTCAAATGTTTTGTAAATCTTAAATATGTATTCATATTTTCCCCTGGGGGTTAAATGTACTACTTTAGCCCCGCTTGACAAGTCTAATATGACACACTTTTCGAGCATGGGAAGTGAAAAATATTTTACACTAGTTTTATTTACATGATATATTATCCTTCGTAATAACCAACAGTATTAGCAATTCCCGGGATCCTATCATACAAATATCAATCTCCAAAACTGTCGATTTTTGCGATATCTCGCTCCGTTAACATTGTTTTTTTCAGTGGTTTTTAGGAGTCAGATATAAATCTGGAAACGTTCATTTTTAAACCGTTATTTTTACAGGTTAGATGTAAAATTAAATACACATCATGACAGGATTAAAAAACTGTACAAGTTGGCACTATTTTAGGAATTATGACGGTATTTACCGACCCGTATTCTTTGTCCGCGAGTTTTTATGTTTAGGTTTAATGAAAATTGACAAAGCGTGTAGAATGCGGAATGTGTGAAAAATGGGTTGTGAAACGAAAGACGACAACAGTGAAAGTCAAATGATTGTAGTGGTAAAAGTTGTTAGGAGTTAGGACAAATGATTTGTTTGGGTAACATCAAATGATAAATAAAAAAAACTAACTAATTGTATATTCGGAGAAGCAAACCAAACCTAAAAGTTTTCGGACACATAAAATTCGGTAAAAAAAGTTTAGTTGTTGCGATAGGTTCCCGAGGTATACACTTTACTCTGATGCTATTAGTCCTTTAGCACACATCTCATGGTAAGTATGCCAAATTAATTCTTAAAATAAATAAATAAATTGGTGCCGACAAACTTACACAAATCGACCTAAGTCCCAAACTAAGCAAAGCTTGTACAGTACTATGGGTGCTAGGCGCCGATATATATAGATACTTAAATTAATTATTTTTTGTTATTATTTTGGTATTACCAGCTTCGTAGGCAGGGTCACTACCAACTAGGCTAAAGTATATTGATACTGACAATACCGTACCGCGATTGCACTGGCATCTGTTGTTTTCATTACTCTTGATTGTTGATTTCATGACGGGCTATAATAATCGTGAATATTTATTAGTTTTGTAGGTATTAATTTTTTGTTAATCTCAACAACGTTCTTTCGTACAGATCAAATACTCGTAACTCCATTCAGGCTACACCAAAAATATGAGATACGATCTTTGAAGGGAAGTATGCCGCACGAGTTATGTTACTGGCAACCTTTAATCGACTGATTTGAGGTTCTAGCTAATGCGAGGAGCGCAGGATCGAAGTCTTAGGGTGTATGCATTAAATAGTACATTAACATAACTTCCTTTTCAGATTTTTTATGCGACTGACGAAACAAATATCTTGGTACCTATGCGCTATTGGGTATGTTGAAGTGGTAATGATACTAATGATTTATTGTACACTAGCTTTTGCCCGCGACTTCGTCGGCGTAAACTTACTCCCTATTTCATGCCTTCAAGGTATGATTTTTGGGATAAAAAGGATAATGAGTAGTTTCATCATAATCCGTTCAGCCGTTTTTGCGGGATTGAGTAACAACTAAACTTTCGCATTGATATTATTAGTAGGATATTATCAGAATTTCTCAATGATGTTGATATTGAATTTCACAATGATGGGTGAATTTCGTAGAGGGTTAGGTTAGGTTAGTAGGTCTTTGATTAAAATAAAGATTGTGAACTAGGATGATGTAGCTTTTTAGCTGACTTTCCAAAGATAAGATCCTTGAATGATCGTCAGAAATTCTCAAAATATATGCAACGGTTATGAAGTATGGTGATGTGATAAGGTAAGCGTCCCAATGATCGACACCTTAATGACCAATAGATGACACCTATTAATCATCTGACATCATTATGCCATAAAATTGAAAATGATGTGTACTGTGTAAGTGGCGAGCACAGGGACGTTTACCTTACTTGCCATGTCTTCTCATAAATTCTAGATGCCACGCATTCAAAAATCTTTAATAGCGTGTACACCGCCTTGTTTGAGTCAACAAAGATATCTACTGAACATCATAAAGGCATAACAATCAATCATTGACCATATAAGCTAATGTCTTCTTTATTACTATCGTCATTAAGGAAACTTCATTTGCACAAGAAACAGGATAAACTAAATATGATTCAGCAGTTTAATTCAACCATTGATTGGCCTATCATTGACCATAAGTGCGCCTATATGTTAGGCTACCGCGCCTCATTATCAAACAGTCTCATTTGTGGTTGCGCTACGCGGGTTAATATCTATATGAAACAATATGGTGACTATTTTGCAATACCTGAGGTTGATTATGGCAAATATAAGTTATGGGTCAATGACTGTCAGTGCTTTGAGACAGTTTTGTCTTTCAGAAGCTTATGTCCTCCTTTTTTTCCGAACAAAACGGGACTGCGCTACAATGCGGGATGTTCGATTCGGGGCAGCCATAGCTGTGACATCATAAAGATGGCGGCCGATTTTTGACCAAATCTCAGTCAGCTTCTATGTTACCAATCAGTACTATCGGATTATTAAACGTAATATAATTTCTTCTTTAATACTTGTACCATAAGCACAGTATTTTTTAAAATATTTGTGTAATTAACTTTATAATTTTTATATGATTTCACAATGTAAGTAGTTTAGGTAATTTTATTGGTAAGAAATTTCCTCTAATTAACAAGTTCAATGCGTAAACACAAGGATTTAGATAAAATTATGGAGTTTAGTCACGCCGCCGCCGGGTCATTTTAACCGGCGCGCCGCCGCTGCAAAATTTTAGTCCGACCCAAGCCTATTCTTGCTGGACTCTTCTCAGCTAGGCTAAGTTTAGGGAACCAGCTACAAAACTTCCAGTAGCTCGATTCCACTCACACTTCAGATTCGTTTGAAGCCGCTCAACCAACCTCACTGCACAAACTCTTTAGGCTCGGTCTTATAAAAATCCTTTAGACCTTTTATGTCGGTAAGACCAAGTTATGTCAAAAAATTTACGGAGTTACCAAAATTAGATCTGATATTTGGTCTAACGGATCTTTATAAAACCTGGCCTTAGTGCATTCCAGTGTTTAAACCCCCCGCTTGGTCGGAGGTTTCTTTTGGATTTTCCCTAGGTCTCCAACCGCGCACTCCTGTCGCTTTATTGGATCCGGCCTATAAAACCACAGTCAGGTTCTAAAAAAAATTGTAGGTGTCGGTACGGAACCCTTGATTGTTCATGATCCGTCACGCACTTCGCCGGTTTTTATTAGAAATAATAACATGTAAATGCCAGTCCAGACAGGACAATTTTCGCCCATCTAATCATCAGCTAATAATTTTGCTGACTGTACATAAGATTTACAGGATATTTGGTTTTTTTCCCTGCCCTTGTTATTTGTGTACTAGTTAAAAAGGCTGATTTTACATATTTCAGTTGTTGTTCTTAGTGAGGTGAAAAGATTTGTGTTACAAACGGCTGCAAGGTAATTTTACTTCTGATGTGTTGCAGCACTCGCTATGCTCAGGATTCTATTTCCGTTCGTAGCCCGTTCGCTAGATATGTTCGCTAGCTCGTAGTTCAACCCTAGAATCTATTCGCTAGCACGTATTTTAATTCCACACTCGCGGTTAAAATACAACTTAGCACCCTTGTATATAACAAATAACTATTAGGTCTTTACTCTCTATTTCCTTCGGAGCTCGGGGCCCAACCCAATAAAATCGTATATTGCTTGGTGTTTACGGCTCTCATTTCTCAAAGACTTTGTTAATTACGATCGGATACTGTACAGAACTGCAATATAATGACGAGGTACGTCGTGACATGACGCCAGCAAGACCAAGCATCTAAAAGATATAAATAATTATTAAGAATCGGTAAATAATGTCCGGAATAAAAAAAACATATTATTGTTATGATTCGCCTTTTTCACGATTCTTCCCCACAAATAGATATAAAAATAGTTGCCTAATTGCGAGTTCCCTTATAGAAATAATCCGAAAACGGCTGTAGAATTGTTTCGCGATCAGACTGCAAGTACTAGGTTAACATAACTTAAGAAGATATCGCTGCCATGTAGGGGTGGCCGAGGGTGTAGATGCCGAGCGGCGCGAACTTGACGTCGGTGAGCATGGTCTGCTTTCCGAACTGGTCCAGTTCGCGCGACAGGAGCGCGTTGCGCGGCGCCAGCCGCACCAACATGCGGCTGAGAAGGTACTTTGTCGTTTCACTCTAATAACATTATCATTATCGTCACCGTCGGCTTATGTTCATAAGCTGTATAATGTTTTTACACGTTTTTCTAGTTGCTGTGCTATGGTAAAATCTGTGCTGGGTCGGAGCTGCTACTTAGTTTAGCACGTCTAGAATGCTGATTACTCATTTAGTTGATTATTTAGAAATATGAATTTTCGTAATTTACGGATATAGACCAACTAAAATAAATCCAAATCCTAGCTTGACTACATCTTAGCTTCGTCAAAATCGGTCTCATTAACCTTACCTTTAAAAATTTTATTTTTCGCCATAAATTACTCTTATATGACCAACTAGCATTAGGTACGCCTGATAAAATGCTTCACACTGGAGCATTTTATCAGGCGCACGGGTGATGGTACACGCGACCTTGTATCGCTGTTTTGATGGCACACTTAATGGGTATATTGCAGTTTGAAAACCGTAGGGCGTCGAGACAACCACGATAATTCTTTCATAAACATGACAGTTTTTTCAACTTGCCTGGGATTTATAGACATTAGTGAGATAGCTTCCAACCCGTCCACTCTTGGCAAAAAAACAATAGCATTTTTTTGTTATATTTCGGAGATATCCGTCAGCGGGAGATAACTGCTAAATTGTCCCATACTTATCTATGAGGACAATATTACACAAATCAAACTTACGCAATGGGGGCTATCGCGTATGAATTCGCCGCTAGAGGCGCTAGTTTAGCGTGGGGTCCTCCGAAACGTCAAATGTCACTCTTTTTGGTTGCGCTACGCGGGTTAATATCTAATTGGAACAATATGGACACTATTTTGCAATACCTGAGCTTGATTATGGCAAATATGAATTAAGGGTCAATGACTGTCAGGGCTTTGAGACAGATTTGTCTTTCAGAAAATTATTTCCTCCTTTTTTCCGACCAAAACGGGACCACGCTACAATGCGGTATATTCGATATTTTTACGGTACGGTTTTAAGGTATTGAATATGATTTAAATGTAAACTTCGTTCTCATGTCCATAATAACCAATAACAATTTTTGACAGCTGGACCTTAGTCGACAGTGGCGCCAACTGGTGAGCACAAAAACGATAGCCCCCATTGAGCTCAGTAAGGCTTGTTAAGGACCTGCAAGCAAAAATATCGCGATTTTTGACACGCTGTTCTGCCCAGACGAGGAAACAATAAGGATTGATTTTCATATAAATGATTCTTGACTATAATTACCACAGAATCTGACAATAGCCGAAACATGATTGCTTAAGATATTCTCTATAAAAAAATATGCAAAGGTAAGTTGTATTTTCCTTTTTTTTATCAGCCTACTAAAACACCCCATTATTAAACGACACAATTAAGTTAATATGATGGTATTTTACCTTATCTGAACTCCGTCAAGAGGAAAATTTCATAAAACTTCACACAGTCAGATATTTACCGATATTTGTCTAAAAAAAACCGGCCAAGTGCGTGTCGGGCCACGCACAGTGTAGGGTTCATATGCGGAATTACGGACCCGTAGAAGGGTGGGTACTGATGATGTACTTTTTTGAGAGGTTGTGTTGTATACATATTTTTGCCCTTTACGGTAATGTCTACTTAGCTGCGATAGTTTTCCTTTTAAATTCATCGTATATACTACTACCATGATTTTTTTCACATGCCTAGTAGCCACCGTTTAGCTGGCAGGGGGGGGGAGACTTGACCATAGCAAAAATTATCACTTCAAAGCTTAATATCACGCCAACCGATTCTTGAATCAAAAAATGCTTTTACTATTACCTTATAACATTTTTGAAAGAGCTATCCATCGATACCCCACACGATGGGGTTTGGAAGAAAAAAAAATTGCACCACCACTTTACATTTTATTCTACCGTTATGTCGGCGTCATTGATATGTATACTCATGCCAAATTACAGCTTTCTAGTACTAACGCTTACTGAGAAAAGCGGGGGACGGACGGACGGATATGGCGAAACTATAAGGGTTCCTTGTTTACTACGGAACCCTAAAAAGCCGTTCCCGAAGTGTTGCATCCTGCTTTTTTATGCGCGAAAGACATAAGCGTGTCTCATTCACGGGGGGCGTGGCTGACAGAATCGAGGAATAAGGACACTAGACGATATATTTATTAAATATGAATAAGTACTTAAATACATAGAAAGCATCAAAAACTTAGAAACAAATATTAATGTCCATCAAATGTAGTTGTAGTTTAACCAGATTATGTTTTCTTCTGTACTTATTTGGTGGGAAATATAGAATATTTCTATCATATCGTTCTTATTCTCAGTCTCAGTTAAGGTAAACGTCCCAATGAACGACACTTTAATACTCGATAGTTGACACTTATTGTTCACCTCTATTAGTATGACATAAATAGGATATTCTCCCCCAAGAAACATCTCACAATGTAAGTCGGATATGGATCCGGCAAGTGCAAAGTGCAAACGTAGTCCGAGGGGTGAAGGTAGCTATATCTAATAAATTGGAGATCAACACAATATTATGGTGTTTGAAGACAAACCTCATGTAGTTTTACAAGACTCGTGAAAGTGCAAGTGCGTAAGATGATACATATTTTAAGTTATTATGGCATCAAATGTGGCCCAAAATGGTTCGTGTAACACCCACGGCCGGTGTCGCCTTTTTGCTTTGCGAACTTGGCTGACCTGCTGTCGTGTTAACATTTTCCCCATTTACTTTAATTAGCGAAAGTGTATTAACAAATAGATGTGATGTCGCAGAGAAATGTTTGTTCAGGTATATACATTATTAAAGAAACAGGCACATTATGGTGAGAAGCGAAAATAAACAATATTGAGTATCGATAGATTAAAAAGCAATTTTATAAATGTCTCTAAGTTATATGTGAAATAAAATAACTTCTTATAAACGAAGGAAGGGAAGGAGTGTCCTCAAGAAGTTGTACTTTGTGAGAACATAGCGTGCGGAAATTGCCTCGGCGAATGGTTTATACGAAATAGGCATTTTTCAGTCTTAGAATCCACAAATCCGCTTTTCTAGATTGTCTCTCCCAAGTTATATGAGATGCTGTTTATTAGAATCATCCATAAAAATGAAATACATTCATGTATGAGGTAAACGTTCCAACTTTTAGACACCTTAATACACAATGGTATACAGTCACCCAAGAAAGAGGTCACTTTTGAACTTTAATGTGCAAATAATTGAGTCTAAAAGTGATAGACTATTTTCTTGGCTTACCTCTATTAATTATACCTATTGTTGACCTCTAAGATTGAAAGTGTCAAGTATTGAGTCAGTGTTGACTGTCGAGCACTGGAAGAATTAGAATGTTAGCAAGTGGATCATACATTATCTCGAAACTAATAAAATTCAAAGGTTGTCTGGAAGAGATCGCTCTTTAGCAATAAGACCGCCTGTTGTTCTGCCTCTGTCTCCCTGTATCTTGGTTTTTTTTTCGATTTTTATGTGCTATTTTATTATGTGAGATGTGCAATAAAGAGTATTTGTATTGTATTGTATTCTTTCCTCCTCACAATTTGGTTTTAGAGCCGGGAAATCAACTTCTGACGCTGTGCATGTACTGACAGGTCACCTGATAACTAATCTTGATAACAAAGAAAAAATAATGGCAATTTTTCTAGACCTCGTCAAAGCATTTGACACAGTCTCTGTCCCCATCCTCATTTCAAAACTAGAATAAAGGCAAAATTCAAAATTTTGAGGCTGCCCCCGACGGATGTTCTCAACTGAAAAATAATTAAATAATGCATTTGAAAATCCCACGACTCTATAGGAAATAATTATATATCCAAATTTTAATTTTTTTTAGCTATTCTGCCGTGTTAAGCCAATGTCACGTATCTTAGAATTGGCAATTTCGTGAAAAACGACTTTTAAGTATAATCAAGATATAAATTTATGGCCCAATTATAAAAATAAAAAAATAATTCAAATAAAAAATGCAATAACTAATGAAATGACGTATGTGTAACTATTAAAGCATTTAAATTATTTATTTATTCCAAATTAACGACCTTGACGTTCTTAAATTACATACATTTAGAGTTACGCGAAATGCGGTATCTGCAAATGCGTGAATGTGGTCTCTGCTTTTACTCCGCGGGTAGCACGATGATTACGCTGATCTCCAGTATTACAATGTGTTGCTTTAAATAAATCTGATATAATACTCTAAAATAATCCTGAAATAATACTCTAAATGAAATACTATAATCAATGGTACAACAACCTAAAGTAATTATTGCATCACTTCTCTCTGATACATAAAAAAAAAAACGAAATTGTTACTATTCATGTAATACCTTCAGGAACCTCATTTCTGTTTTACTCCAACAACAATTAATAAAAACAACAAAGAAGTCAATGATATTTCCGCACCGCCAATGTCCCATCACAGTATAAGTATTATAATAGTATCACATAGTCCTTACACATAGTATTAAAAGATACCTGAATTTGGCGAAACTCGAGCACGTTGCGCCCGCGACAGGTTCCTACTTACACAGTTGCGCCGAACCATAGCTGAAATATAGAAAGATACCGCAATTTGGCGTAACTAAAGATACGAGAATGGGCGTAAATCGAGTTCTTAATAACGGAGTTACAGGAGTTTGGCAAGTTGATTATTTTCGAAATTTACGAGAAAAATTAATATCACTTTTATTGTATATATATATATAAATAAGTAGATACTATTTAACATCGATTTAGCCCGGTTAACCCAAACTGCTGTATCTCAAGATACGTGAGTTTGGCTTAACACGGCTAATTCTGAAAGTTAGTTCCTTCCTGCCCTTCTCCCACCCCAATACTGATTTATAAAAACGCTGTAACGTACTCTCAGTCCGCAAGCTCTTCATTCTAAACATCATACTAAAACAACACACACAACTATCTTTCGACCCCTCCAAACTAACTGGTAGACGCCGCATAGAACATATCTGCCACCCCCCAAGAAATTGAACACACGTGCTGCACAAAAATTCTTTTGTTTCCTGGGAGGCTTTCTATACAATAAAGCTAATGAATGCTGCACTCTCGATTTACCCACACACCAAAGCATCATTTATGTAAAAAGGCCATCACAAATTGGCTTCTTACATTTGACTATGATGGTACTGAAAATATTATGAAACCTATACACACACACACGCTTAACTATGCTGGCCTAAGACTAAGACTAGTTTTATTTTCTATTCATTAAATTAGCACTAAAGTTACTCATATTACTGTTTACGTAATCAACTCCATTCAAAAATACGGTTTATAGGTTTGGAGACCTGGTGACATACAGGTTTTCCCTAGTCCAGGCACCAGTCTCTACCGCACAAGTTACTTAGCTAAAGTATTATTAATACTACTCTATTTTTTCATTTCATTTTCATAATTTAGTAGCTATTGGTATTCCTTAAAATAAATAAATAAAACAAATAAATACCTGCAGCTCCTGTAAATCGTCCGGAAGGAAAATTTCATGTGTTTATTTATTTAAGCGTACTCGTAGTCGTATCTACAAACATTGTTGTCGCCTGAAAAGACGGGGCGCATCGAGCCTATAATAATAAGCTACTCAGAACAGTAGGGGACATTTTCACTAAATAATTATATAGGAGTGTTTTGAGTCCTCTCTAGACTTCATGAAATCAGAATCAGAATCAGAATCGGAATATTTATTTTGTTAAACATAGGTAGAAAAAGATGGTACATAGACAGATACGGAAAAGTAGAAGCTTAATAGAAGAGCGGTTGATATACACTCAAGAGCAAAAATAAAGGGTACACTTTGTACGGAAATCCAATACAAAGTGTACCTATTATTTTCATTATTTTTTAATTAGGTGTATTTACAGTAAGAAGATTGTAATATTCATTTTTCCTCCTGATTAGTCAGCTTTGCGACTTTTTTTAGGGGGACAAATAATCCTCGTTGTAATGACGAGCGGCCAATTCTTTCCTTATGAGAATATACAACTTTGATAATTTTAATTATTAGCTAACTAAAAGTGCACGTAATTTGTTACTAGTATTGGAAGTCTTTGAGTTTGAACATTTAAGTAATCAGATTTTGTTCATTCAAAAATGTTCGTGTATGCACGGTAAAAATACACTACACGCTATAAAACGCAAACATTTTTTTTATTGCTAATTCATCAGATAAAATTTGTTTTAAATTATGTTCACAGGGCATTTCAATAGGGCATTGTAAAAAGTGCGCTTTTTTAAATTAATGGGCTCAGTTTGTCTACCAACAGACCAGCGTATACAGTGTTATATGACTTGCGTGTAGAATAGATAGATATCCTGCCACTCTATCCCGGCACGTTCTCGTCACCCTTTGCGGAATTGACACCCCCTCACTTATCCCGAAAGCTTATCCCTTTATTTGACATTCATAACATTTTTCGCAATGTCTATACCCTTGTTTACTGATATTTCGATAGAAAAACCCATCTTCTATGTAAGTAGTAGTGGCCTGTTCTAAGACATATATAAAATTTGTAACACAAACAAAACAACTGAATACCTATTATTATATTATATTCCAACAGTTTAAAACTACAAACAAGAGACGTTTCAGGTACTTTCACCTAGGCACCTATATATGTACTTCAAAAGGAACGGTGATAGAACAAATTGTCTGTTTTTATTGTATATTTATAATAATAATAATAATAACGTTTATTATGGTAATAAATGGTACATAGTTCTGCTTACATTAGTTTTGTAGTATATGGTATATAAGTTAAGTTAAGCTAAGCTAAGTAAGCGTCTACTGATCCCCGTACTAGTATTAACTGTATTACGGTGGAACAGGATTCACTGTCCTTAACAACACTCAATCCATGTTATCTGGTCAACATAATAATTATTGTAACAAAACTTGTAAGATGTAGGTACAATTGCAAGATGATTAAGCACAATAGCCTAGCAATTTATGACCAATTATCATATTTTTACATGATTATCATCATTTATCTATAATGTAATGCAGTGAACTAATAATAGGCTTGTATTTAAACTTTTAAAGGCACATCAAAAATAATACCTAATAAAAACCTAAAATTGCTTATTTGTAAGCTGAAATACTAATGCATATCAAACGGCACACTTTAATCTGCAATTAATATTTTAGCTGTTCAAATCAGTATTTTTTCATGCACAGTTAGTGTTTTTTACCCATTATAAACCACTGACCACCCTGGAATTTGTGCTCGAGCAATCTTGTCTTAATCATACGATTAAATGTGATGATGATTCCGGACAGTTATACCAGAGACAAGTAAATTACACAGACTGTCAATATCTATAAGCCTTTAAAATACTGAGCCTCCTGTAGCTAGTTTCACCTCGGAGAGTTCCTTGTACCATTCATTTCGTTTGATACTTAGACCCCTGCTTAACACAATAGCGCCATCTATGAATACAACAAGAAATCTCCTAATAGATGGTGCCAATGTGTTAAGCAGCAGAGGTCTATATGTTATACGAAATGATTCATACAGCGACCTCTTTATAGTGACACTAGCTACGGCAGGCTGGTTATTTTAAAGGTACGCCACAATATATAGTTATTAGCAGTCTATATAATTAATTGTCTCTGGTTATACTATCTCAAGGTACAGGCTTGTGTAAAAAAACTACAAATCACGATGTCAAGCTATATTTATTAGATATGTTTATACTTAGTAAAATAAGGTTCGATGTCCAAGGGCTGCATTTGGTATGTCAGTTTCGCATTTTAATGTGTTATCTTTTCAAGATCAATATGTGCGAAACACAATGAAACCTCCTGGTTAAAGTTGATCAGAAATCTTCTGGAACTGAATGATTATAACCAAGTAAGTCGTGACTCCGCCCAGCATCTACAATCACAATTAAAGAACATTCGGCAATTGCTTGGTGGGCCTTACACAGTTGTAAAAAAAAATCTTCTTAAGTATTCCCTGTGGTCAACAATACGCGTAGATAACTAAGTTTTAATTACATAGATAGGACGCCGTTGTACAGTCGCCATCAAATATATCTGGACTATTCAGGGTGCTCAAAAATATCTGAACATGCACTTTAACGCCTTAACAATAGAGTCCTGTTCAGATATTTGTGAGCACCTTGTTTGCTCCGATGTATCTGATGGCGACTGTACAACTAAAAATCTGTGGTCCGTAGTTGCGATTTGTGTGTGTATCTGTGATCTCTCTCTCTCTGTATGTGTGCGTAACGTGATCTGTGTATGACCCTGGTGTTGTTTAACCTGTCTGTCCTGGTAAACATTGTTCACCTCGAACTAGTCACATAGGTATTAACTGCTTCTATACTAGGATACCATAAATGTTAAGGGGCATCTACCGTTGCCATCAAGGGGCGAGCCAACGCGTAGACTCCGAGCGGCATGTACTTCACGTTACCGAGCAGGATTTGCTTGGCGAATTGGTCGAGCTCCTTGGACAATCCTTCGCTTTTCGGGGCTAGGTGTACGATCAGCTGACTTAGTAAAATCTGGGTGCGCTCCATCTGATCATAACATGTTTATAACATTAAGTAGTCGTACATTTGTACGGTTGCGGACAAGGTTAGAATTTTTTGCATCTTTATAGCATTGACATAAAGTCGAAAAGTACCGAAACTTTTCGCGGCTTAAATACAAGATGACATGACATCGGAAACTTAATAAATAGTAGATTGTATGACAAGGGTCTAAAATGAGCCATATTACCACGAGATAGTTATTTTCCCGAACGAAGTGAGGGAAAATAGTTCGAGGGGTAATATGGCTTTTAGACCAGAGTTATACACTCTACTTTTCACTTCGATTGCGAGAAAATAAATAAACAAAGGTTAACCCACCCAAAATTAACAATAAATTCCACGGCGAAGATATATACTTTTGCAGCATGATTTTTTTTCTATACTCCTTTGACACACAAAACATAGCCACTGCAGTTCGCGCGCAACATTCACGCGCGAAAAAAGCTAACTGACCTTCCATTAACCGCTTCAAAGTGTTGCTCGAACGATTTAACCACTTTTTTAATTATTGTGAAATAGGGACTACTACAAACTTAATCTTTAGACTCTTTAAAAAAATTAATTATGTTTCCAGATTGGTTGATTTTAGTAAAGCTATATTTTCGTTGGTTAATACCCAATACCAAATATTTTTTTAAGAGTTAAATTAGTGTTCTGTGATTGGTGGATTTAATAGGTGAAGTATTTTGATTGGTCAAATTCAAATGATTTGTAAATCATAAATATGTATTCATATTTTCCCTAGGGGTTAAATGTACTACTTTAGCCCCGCTTGACAAGTCTAATATGACACACTTTTCGAGCATGAGAAGTGAAAAATACTTTTCAAATAGCAAACAGAAATATGTGTGATTTGATTACAACTTTCCACTTAATTTCCATGAAATTAAAACGACGGTCAATTAAAACAGAGCAGAAAAAGAAAGTTACGGCGATCAATTATAAAGTAATTTTTCACTTCTCATGCTCGAAAAGTGTGTCATATTAGACTTGTCAAGCGGGGCTAAAGTAGTACATTTAACCCCTAGGGAAAATATGAATACATATTTATGATTTACAAAACATTTGAATTTGACCAATCAAAATACTTCGCCTATTAAATCCACCAATCACAGAACACTAATTTAACTCTTAAAAAAATATTTGGTATTGGATATTAACCAACCAGAATACAGCTTTAGTAAATTCGACCAATCTGGAAACATAATAAATTTTTCTAAAGAGTCTAAAGATTACGTTTGTAGTAGTCCCTATTTCACAATAATTAAAAAAGTGGTTAAATCGTTCGAGCAACACTTTGAAGCGCTCAATAGATGGTCAGTTAGCTTTTTTCGCGCGTGAATGTTGCGCGCGAACCGCAGTGTCTATGTTTTGTGTGTCAAACGAGTATAGAAAAAAAATCATGCTGCAAAAGTATATTCGCCGTGCAATTTATTGTTAATTTTGGGTGGGTTAAAAGGTTACTTTGTTTATTTATTTTCTCGCAATCGAAGTGAAAAGTAGAGTATATAACTCTGGTCTAAAAGCCATATTACCCCTCGAACTATTTTCCCTCACTTCGTTCGGGAAAATAACTATCTCGTGGTAATATGGCTCATTTTAGACCCTTGTCATATAATCTACTATTTGTCCGATGATGTCAACCTGTGTATGTACGTGTATTGTTCTATAAGAATAATGATAAAGATGCTATGCTAAATAATATTTAAATCCGCTCATGCTACTACAATGTACTTTTGTAGGTAATCATCATCATTCATTGGTGTGGCGACCATTTTCCGAAAATCGATTTATACCACAAGCAATTATTACCTATTCCATTCGCAAATTTTCCATTTTATTTTTGCTCGATGGATTATTTTCCTGAAGAGTTATTTTAACACAAGCGAATTTTTCTTGTCGTATATTTCACTAATCCATTTAACTTCATCATTATGTAATAAGTATACTTGATTTCAGTTAAATAAGAGCGCAAACAATAAGCGACCGATTTTTAATTATATTGACTTTTAAGAGTAGAAGATCAAGTAAAAATAGCAAATCTTTAACCTTCTCGACGCCAACGACGGATATATCCACGGCGTGCAGGGCGATAACATCAACCTACATGCATTTCTACAACGTTCAACTTCGCGTTTGACATTCCCATGTCATGACATGGGAATGTCAAACGCGAAGTTGGTGCCATGGCGTGTGAATGACAGCATTTGTTAATGACATGGCATTGAAAAGGTTAAGTATGTGAGTCTACCTGCTCCTGGGTCCAGTGACAAGGTTCAATCGTCATCAGAAGGACGAGGATGTGGAATAGGCTCCAATTGGTTTGCAGTAACGTCTCGTATACCGCCTTTACGCCGTGTTCAACTGCAAAAACGCACAGATGTTTAGTCTGATATGATTTTGCTTATGCTCCTTTACGTACTAACGTTAAGTTAGTAAAAAGTGCAGGCCGGTTTTCAAGACATGCGTCGCTAAATGATATAATCCGCAGGTCTCTTGCCACCGTCAACGTGCCTGTTGTTCTTGAGCCGACTGGCATGGTCAGGGATGGTGGTAAGAGACATGATGGGGCGTCTTTAGATCCTTGGAGTTTGGGACGGTTGTTGGTGTGGGATGCTACCTGTGTAGACACACTGGCACCGTTCCACCTCCAACGAACTACAGTAAAAGTGGATGCAGCGGCGGAAAATGCCGCAATATGAAAGCGTGATACAGGGGCCTCGGCAGAGAGTACAATTTTGTACCTTTTGGTGTCGAAACTTTTGGTCCATGGGGATCCAGCGCGCACAACTTATTTACTGAAATCGCGAAGCGTTTGGTTGACTTAACTGGTGACCGAATAGCTGGCCACTTCCTCGCACAACGTATCAGCATTGCGATACAGCGAAGAAATGCCACCAGCATCCTCGGTACAATGCCCCAAGGGTCTGTTTTAGATTTATACGTTAGTTGTGATTTACAAGTGGTAATAATAGCTAAATAACAATAACTTTAATTTACCACTTGTAAATCAATAAATGTTAAACGTTAAGTGATTTCAATGACATTCTCATAGATTTATACCTCAAAATGACATAAAAAATTAGTATAACTACCGTTAGTGTTATTTTATTAGGCGGCAGCTAGTCGATTACGTATATGTCAAAAAAACGTTAGGTGGATGTAACAAATGACAGATTTACTTTCTTCTGAAATGATATAAGTAATCACCCTTTAATAGGTCGTTTAACATTTTTTTTTCCTTATTGCGTATTAGTAAGTACAGCATGAACAACCAGAGAAATATGGTCTGTGTTTTCTCCAGAGCCTAGGCAAAGTGCTCATTCTTCTTTACAATTGCGTTCTCAAGGAAAAGGTTCCTCATGTCGATGCAAATAATGACGGTTTTTAATCGATGACCACATAGTTATTTTATACAATATCTATTATTATTTTTATATTATAGGGGAATCGAGCAGACGGATCGTCTGATGTTAAGCGATTACCGTCACCCTTAGACACCTGTAACACCAGAGGAGTCACAAGCGCTTTACCTGTCTTTCAGTAGGGAGTTCGAGGGGGTATCTACATACATGATATGACTTCAGAGCATGTCGTGTATCTCCGAGGCCAAAGATGAAGGCGAAATGGTCATTAAAATTGATCAAAATATTAATTTTATGAACGTAATATTAGTATCGTTTCCTTCAATCGTTACGCAATCCGTGAGCAATTTACGAGCAATTTTAGAACTTAACAATTTGTTGTGTGTTGTGTTTTTTAACAAAATTTATGAAGTTCGGTTCAACGATACTCTTATTTTTTTTAAATTTTTGAACCTGATTGTGGCTATAAAGCCACAGTCAGGCCGGGCCCAATAAAGCGATAGAAGTGAGCGGTTGGAGAGTAGCCTGGGGAAAATCCAGGGGAAAATCTCCGACACGACCACGCGTGTGGTTTGGAACATTGGAGTACTCTAAAGAGTTTGCGCTCCAGTGAGATTGGTTAAGCGGTTTCAACCGAATCTGAGGTGTGAGTGGAATCGAGCTACTGGGAGTTTTGTAGCTGGTTCACTAAATCTAGCCTAGCAAGGAAGAGTCCAGCAAGAAACTCAGCTAGGGCCGACCTGGGTCGGACTGACTCTAACCGGTGTGCGGCGGTACCGGGACGAATAGGGACTATATGTGTCTGTGTTGTCGCGATCGCGCAGTCGACGTCCCCGCCGACGGGAATGTCTATAAGTGTACGCGTCGTCCGGGTCCGTCAGTGTGTGCGTAGGACGCCGGACCGTGCGGCCCCTAATCAGTGATATCCGAGTTACGACAGAAGGGAAGGGATGGAAATGTAGACGACAGCCTTCGTAACTAACGAATTCCTATGGTGGAGAGGGTTGTCAAAATCACGTCTGGCAGTCTGCTTAGAGATACCATACATGGTGCTAATCCCCATGTCGTGGTGCAGACTGAGGTTCGACTGGTACCACGGGGCACCAGTCGCCCTACGGAGAAAACGATTCTGAATGGCCTGAAG
Organism: Epiblema foenella; assembly: GCA_963556455.1. Taxonomy (NCBI): domain Eukaryota; kingdom Metazoa; phylum Arthropoda; class Insecta; order Lepidoptera; family Tortricidae; genus Epiblema; species Epiblema foenella. Next base: position 6,168,168 of record OY747100.1, read on the forward strand.
CGGCTTTCTGAGCGATGTCATAGGCACGTGAGCAAAGGCTATACTTGCATAAGACATGATTGGACGAACACAAGTTTTGTAGAGTGCCAGCTTATTCCCAAGTGACATTTTACTTAACTTGTTAATCATCGGCCCCAGCCTTCCTAGCATGAACAACACACGGTTGCGTACCCTACTGATGTGGCTACGGAAAGTCAGTCTTCTGTTGAGGGTCACTCCAAGACATTGGACTTCGTTGGCCCAGGGGAGGAGCCGGTCAAACATCTGAATTGGAGTCAATTTCAAGGGGTTTGCAATAGGCGGCGCGCGAAAGCTTAAGATACCTAACGTTTGCGCGCCCCGGGGTCGCCCGTCAGTCGAGGGCCGTCGCCGCGCGAGCAAGTATATGCACGTCGTCTCAAGTTCCCCCGCCGCCGTTTTCCGGTGATAACCTGATAACGTAATCTTTTAAGCTATTTATTTTATTAATTTAAACTTTATTGCACAAAAATACAGTGTGCCAATGGCGGATTTAATGGCAAAGGCTTAAAGCTGTATATGCTGTTGAAAACAATTTTCTATAAAAGCAGCTGCGGAACCCTAACAAGGGTATCCAAATAAAACGCATGCCTTATCAACTATTCTTACTTACGAATTAAAATTTCAAGAGTTCAAGAGAATTGTAGCGTTATGGTGCCGGTGTTGTTTTATTTGTGGCGTTATTTACAATGACACTGACATACATAGGTACAATTATGTGAAGTAACACGTAGGTAGGTACTTAATTAATATGGGTTCAATGTGCTCGGGCGACCTCTGGTGAGGTAAAATATTTTTTGCCTTAATCGATTTTTTGGCGTGACAGCCCTAGTGCAACGCGTGCCGCGTGTGAATGAATACAAGTTATATGATAGACAGAGATGCACAGAGTAGGCATGTTTTTTATGCCTAAACGCCGTTTTTGTTAGGAAGTGAAGCTTTTGTACTTGTACTATTAGTTATACTGTGCCAATTAGTCCAGAGTCTTGGATCTTTTCTATGTATTTAAGCATTTATATCTATTAAATATATCGTCGTCTATTCAGCAGACTTGGAGAACCTAATTTCACTCACTCGTTCAAGAAGTAAAAGTCCACGCTTCGCTTACTTACGGGACTAGGAAGATTTGTGTAAGATTGTCGCCGAATATTATTTCATATTAGAAATTATAAGGTACTTCGTACATCTCAGCAGCAAGTAGTACGGCGTGAGGACCAACCGCAAGAAAGTCGACATGAGTACGAACATGAGGAAAATGCCGTTGGTCGCATTCAGCTGTCTCGTCAGCTCGCTGATGCGTTCTTGCAAAAGAGATAGACGGCGAATTGTGGCTCGGGCCTGTAAGAGACTCGTAGAAGGTTGTGCTCCTGAAAATAAACAAGTTTTCTTATTTCAAACGGCGTTAAAATCGTAACAAGGGTGTCTACTAAGGTAAACGTCGCAATGCCCAATAGAGGACATATATTGACCACCCTTGATTATGACATAAGATTGAAAGCGGCATGTATTGGGTTAGTGTCGAGCACTGGGACATTTACCTTGCCTGGTCACAATATGTGCACATCTTTGGAATGCGAAATGCGACGCTCGTATATACCGTATCCAAGCGTCGTAATGAAGTCAAGCGGTGGGGTGCACAGTAATTATGAGATTGTGACCCACAGTTAATAACTTACTACAGTAAACGACATTTATCAGTCCTTCAGAGACTCACCTGAATACAGTTTGCCTTGCTTTGTGAAGCAGTCTACCAGAGTGTTGCGCCCGGATTTCGGCGGTCTTAGCAAGTCTTCTAACGTAGGCGTCGATGCCAGTTCGAAAGTTGCTTAAAAATAAAACAAGGATTTAACATTTTTGGAACTTTAAAGTACAAGATAGTAACTAATTGTTTCTCCTGCAAGTCGATTGTGTTATTGAAGAACATGACACTGAATGCTCGTCCGAAAAGTTACGCATCCAGCCCTCTGATTTTAACTGAATCATTAAGGCTCATTTGACTCGTAAGGTTAAGTTATGAATTACCAGAAAACCATATATCATAATATGCAGGGGCTAAAAAGTAATGTCGTTTCCTTCAAACCCCATTTAACAACACATTCACTGCGTTACGGGAAGCATTTGGCCTTATTTGACTTTCCGCCTGTGCGGCAGCTGGCTGTGCTTGTCTTACGGTGCGTCAGTGCCCAGTGGTTTTACTATGTTCCCGTGTACGTAAGAAAGAGATAACTATATTCCGACATTCTAACCATATTCCATTTGAAAAGAAAAAAAGTACGGGGAGTATTTTTGCGTAACGCACAGAAAAGTAATTATTATCCTTTGGTGCGATACGCGTACTATTTGACCGTAACTGGCAACCCCGCACCGCACCGAGATGCGGGTACCCAGCGCTTCAGTTGGCCATAATGATGTGCAGTATTCAACCTAAATATATTATACAAAATTTTACTGTAGCTTAAAATGAAAGTTTTATCTCATGTGATGTTTCATTGTTGATTTTAAACAAATAAGTAAAATACATTACGGTTACACTACATCCGGTTTTAATTAAGTATCTGATCAGAGATTGGGTTCTTGGTGATATTGCTTATCGATACGACATATGAATGATATCTATCTAAAAATTACTCTAAATTATTATTAGTATTTACATTTATGTGCATGATGATAACAAATAAATAAATAAATAAATAACTAAATAAATAAATATTAGAAGACAATCTTACACAAATCGAACTAGCCCCACAGTAAGCTCAAGAAGGCTTATGTTATGGGTACTAGACGACGATATATTTAATAGATATAAATACTATACATATTTAAATAAATTGTTATCGATCCTTTCACTCCATCACTAGCAATATGTGTATCCTGTGCGGCTAGGGAAGTATATTCCCGTAAAATTAAGGGTTTTGAAAAAGTCTATATTTTTCGGAATATTACACAGATCCCCGAGCGACGGCAGCTGTACATACACAAGGATATAGACTATTGATCAAAATGGTTTTTTAATCAAAATAGTAAATTTCTAAGTCTTTAGGTACCTTCAAAGTCAGGACAAGATACGGGAAAATGGAGGTCTTACCGTACCGCAAACTTTGCATTCGTCATACGGGAAGTATGTGGCCCGTATAGCACCGGCAGTAAGTTTGGTTTTCGCGCTGCCGCAGCGAATGTGCAAAATAAAAATGTGTAAAAAAATCTCAATCAAGCTCAATTTACTATGACTGCCGCGGGATTGGATAATTACCGGCACCGTACATCAAAATACTGACAGCCGTTATCATTTCAATTTTTTGAGAAAAGAATACAGTTAGGTATTCGAGCTCTGTCCTAAAGCCAACGCACGATTTTTGTAATTAAAAAAAATATAAGGCCTCGCTAGAATAATGGTTGTACCCCTGAGTTGTACTAACCAGTGCGCAAGCGCGCGAGCTCTTCGTTCACCGTAACGATGGTGCCGTGCACGGCCAGCACGGCGCAGCACCACTGCATCAGCACTAGCACGCCACGCGTTGCCCACGTAGTAGCCGCTGTAATGCACATATGTACCCCATGAACTATTAGGGCCTCACTAGCAGTTTGGTTGTACTAACCAGTGCGCAGGCGCGCCAGCTCCTCGTTCATCGCAACGACGGTGCCGTGCACGGCCAGCACGGCGCAGCACCACTGCATCATCACTAGCATGCCCAGCAGGTTGCCCACATAGTAGCCGCAATACATGCACATTATATACCCTGTGAACCAATAAAAACGTGATGAAATGAGATTGGCGTGTGAAAAAAAATAAACCTCTTTGGCTGCACTATTGTTTACCAGTTTAAACCTGATTATGTTTTTCATATATGAACTACTCAGGGGCAATTGCGTCGTTTTCCCCAGGATCTCCAGTGCTGGGACAATTTCCCACTACAAATTAGACAATTGATATAGACTAACTAGCTTCTGAAAAGTTACGCAATGTGCTGAAGCTTAATTCAAGATGCAAAATGTGATATGTCCGCTATATGTCATGCCTTTCAAAATCCTAATAACAGTGACATGAAACAGAAGCAATATCCTTGAATGTCTATTATATATTGTCAATAAAGATGAATAGAATGGCGGCTCTGGAGGTTTATCTAACTTCACTATGTCTTCGTCATTGAACCAATATGATACCAATAGGCATTTTGAATCTAAGTACTTACACATTCTGTCGTCTTTCAAAGGTTCCAAATAACTGTAAAAGTCTGCAATAAGGATCGTTCCCACCCACACAAGTATAAAGACGATGAGGATACATTTCATCTTCTCGTTTCGTGCGGATGGACTAATGTTGAGGTTAGTGCTGACCTAAAAATACATATATAGAATGATATGAATGTGACATTGTTAGTAAAAACTCATAATTATTACTAGACGTTCGACCTGTTGCAACTGAGACAGTAGCTGAATAAGGTTGTCCATTCGCGACGGTCCCATGTAAACGGCAATGCTGGCTATAATCATCATCAGAAACATGTCGGAGATCCATACAAAAGCCTTCAGTGTCGTCTCGCCAATACGGATGCGCTTCTCTGGTTCCTGACAGAAGTCCGAAACAAAGGCTACCAGTATTAGTATATCTAGAAGATAAAAAAGAAACAATAAAACCTCATGCGCATGTGTCATGTTATCAATGTATTCTCGCAATCATGTTATAAATTCATTGATACATGGCTGTAGCTACCGGGTATCATACTAACTGAAAACGGAGAATACGACGCGTTGTACCGCGGCAAGGGGCGCGGATACGGAGGGGAGCCAGCCGTCGCGCGCGCGCTTGAAGCGCAACGGGCTGACGCCGGCGACGGCAGACACATGCAATAGGAGTGCAAACGCACCCGACAAAACACACTTCGGCGGACAATCTGCTGTTAAAAAAAGGCTAGTATTTAAAGGCACATATAAAAAAACCTAACAACCTAAAACTGCTTATTTGTACAGCTGAAACACGGTTTTGATGCGTAATTAATATTTTGTGTAAATCAGTATTTTTAGGAGCCCGTACCTCAATAGGAAAATACGAAACCCTTATAAGATCACTTTGCTGTCCGCCTGCCTGTCTATCTGTCTGTCAAGATCAATTTTTTAACTCGAGAACGCGTGGAGGTATCGAGTTGAAATTAAAACCATATACTCAGGTCTACAGTTTCTTGAAGCTGTACAAAAATCAAACTTCTAAGTTAACGTAAAAAAAGATTATAAAAATAGAAGCCGGCCGTTTATGTCGCAAAAATGTATGTTTCAACACTCTCAAGGGAATCAAAATTTATAGGGTAGGTTGTACTACGTAGACCTAGAACTATGAAATTTGCCAAGTAATATTGTCTTGTACTACAAGTACAGGGAATATGAGAAAACTATACATTGGTAATTAAATCATTAAAAACATAATCGATTATCGAGGTTAAGCAACGGTATGCGTAGGTAGGTACTAAAAGTTTGTACGGAACCCTTGGTGGGCGAGTTCGACTCGCACTTATGCGGTTTTTTTGAAACGCAGGCAGTAGTTTATCATATGCAATTCCGATATATTCCTTGAAAAATACTGGTTCTCACCTGGATCTGGTGGCACCGCTTACCAGTGCCTTTCACAAAAATCTTATTATTCACAGTATCGATAATCATATCGAGTCTCGATTTCTATTGTAGTTATTTTCACCTATCAAGGTGAAAATAACTACAATAGAAATTTTAGTTACATTTTTCTTCAAAGTGATCTTACCTTGAAATTTAGTTTTTTGATAATTAACAACATTAACTCCTGAAGACCATAATGCTGGATGGGTGTACATCGTATTGTTATACTTATTACAATAGTAATAACTAACTCGCAGTTGAAGTAAACTAGTTCAAATTAGGAGGTCAATCTGAATATAGAAATCTTCTATATATTTTATATTATATATATTATTATATTTATATATATTATTATTATATATATATATATAAAAGAAGAAGCGGTGATCTACCATCAAAGCACAGCCGAAACTACTGGAATTAGAAACTTCAAATTTGGTCCAGAGCTTACTTTTATGACGTATGCAAGGGGTAAGACGGCATTTTTTGAAATTCCATCCCTAAGGGGATCAAATAGGGGTGGAAAGTTTGTATGGGAGAATTTTTTTTGAGCTGAAGACTTAAAAATTCGTGAATAGGTTACGAACTTAAATCCAAAGAGCTTTCAGCGTTTTTCAAAATTCTAACCCTAAGAGGGTAAAATAGGGGTGCAAAGTTTATATGGGGAGCACATCTGTTTTGAAGTGAGAGACTTAAAACTTAGTATACAGACTCTCTGTTTAAATACAACAAAACATATTTCAGCGTTTTTTGAAATTGCTCCTCTAAAGGGGTGAAAAGGGGGTTTCAAGTTTGTACGGTGAGCAAATCTTTTTTGAAGTGAGAGATTTGAAACTTCGTAAATAGACTTTATTTTTAAGCACAACAAAAAATATTTCTGCGTTTTTCAAAATTGCTCCCTTAAAGGGGTGAAAAGAGGGTTCCAAGTTTGTAAAGAGCAAATCTTTTTTAAAGTGAGAGATTTAAAACTTCGTACATAGACTCTCTGTTTAAATACAACAAAATGTATTTAAGCGTTTTTCAAAATTGATCCTCTAAAGGGGTGTAAAGGGGTTTAAAAGTTCGTACGGGGAGCAAATATTTTTTGAAGTGCGGAATTTAAAACTTCGTATACGGACTCTCTGTTTAAATACAACAAAACTTGTTTCAGCGTTTTTCGAAATTGCTCCTCTAAGGGGGTGAAAAGGTGGTTCCAACTTTGTAAGGCGAGCAATTCTTTTTTGAAGTTAGAGACCTGAAACTTCTTAAATAGACTCTATGTCTAAATACAACAAAACGTATTTCAGCGTTTTTAAAATTGCTCTCCTAAAGGGGTGAAAAGAGGGTTCCAAGTTTGTAAAGGAGCAAATCGTTTTTGAAGTGAGTGATTTAAAACTTCGTACACAGACTCTGTTTAAATACAATAAAATGTATTTCTGCGTTTTTTGAAATTGCTCCCCAAAGCTGCAAAGGGGTGAAAAGGGGTTTACTAGTTCGTACGCGGAGAAAATCTTTTTTGAAGTGCGGGATTTAAAACTTCGTATATAGACTCTCTGTTTAAATACAACAAAACGTGTTCCAGCGTTTTTCTAAATTGTTCCCCTAATGGGGTAAAAAGGGATTCCAGGTTGACAGACGGGGACATATACTTTTCTTAAAAATCGATATGGGTATCATCGTCGAGGTTCCTCGGGGTGCCGATTACGGAAATGATATGCATTTTCAACTCCAAGAAGGCGGACGTTTATTTTTTTTTAAAATCTATTTGGGTGTCATCTTTGTGGTTCCTCAGGGTGCCAACTCCGAAAATAACATCCATTTTCAAATCCAAGATGGCGGATATTAATTTTTCTTAAAAATCGACATGGGTGTCATCTTCGAGGTTGCTCGGGGTGATGATTACGAAAATGACATCCCTTTTCAAATCCCAGAGGGGGACATTTATTTTACTTAAAAATCGATATGGGTGTCATCGTCGAGGTTCCTCGGGGTGCCGATTACGAAAATGATATGCATTTTAAAATCCAAGATGGCGGACATTTATTTTTCTTAAAAATCGATATGGGTGTCATCGTCGAGGTTCCTCGGGGTGCCGATTACGAAAATGATATGCATTTTCAAATCCAAGATAGCGGACATTTATTTTTCTTTAAAATCGATATGAGGTCATTTTTGTAGTTCCTCGGGGTACCGATTTCGAAAATTACATCCATTTTCAAATCTAAGGTGGCGGACATTATTTTTTTTCTTTCGAGTAATTTTCACAAAAGATTAATAGCATCAGACAACTGAAAGAAACAAATAAACCTCATTTATATCTTTGTTACCATCTAAAATCTACGCGGACGAAGTCACGGGCGGCCGCTAGAATATGTATATACCTAATACTCGTATGTATTGCGCGCACACGTTCTGATTACGTTAGTTAAGCCGTCGTGGAAATGAGGGCGCACAACGCATTGATGTCATATTAAACTGCGAAATATCAAATTAGATCGATCTCCAGAGAGGGAATTGTGAAACTGGTTTAGAACTAAATACGATCACTACTTAGATAAGGTGCAAGACGTCAAAGATGTAATTTTTTTTGAATAACTATTATTTTTGGTTAATCGACAATACCGGTAATATTTTTTGAGTAAAGTACGTTCACTGCTTTCCATGACGCGCCGCGCCCGATTGCTGAGCAAAATAGAACTCAACAAGTGTAACAACTTAGATAGATAAAGCTACTAGCTGCGGCTTCGATTTGTTTTTATTCCGTAATTAAAAAACAACTACTTAAGGGTCGAACTGATATTAATTTTACTAATGGTTTTTAGCGGGGTAGGTAACAATAGTACATTACTACAGAGGCCGGGAAGTAAGGGGTTGCCGGCCGAGTACATATAGGATAGTTACAAGGTCGGCAACCCCTTTTCACGCCAAGCACATAGTAAGACAAAAACTTTTTTTTTTAATAATCGTAGTGGCAGAATGTCATGACGAATCAAAAAGCAAATAATTGCTTATGGCTGAACACCGTGATGCTGTGTCACAAATAAATGTGGAATGGGAATTAAAAAAGAGTATCTTGGAGGCCTAGACCTCCAACTTTGTATGAAATTCCTTTAAAGGCCTCTCGTTTAGCCGCACCTGAAACGTGACACTTCGCAGCCTATAAGGAACATAAACTCAATATTTCATTGCATGTTTGAGAAAAAGAATCTTGTACTTCTAGTAGGTATGAATCATTATTTTTCTGTCCCCCATAATATTGGCTACCGATATGTAGGTATATTTTGTTTTCTTTTTTGGTAGATGTCTATATTTATTTTACCATTTATTATTTGTATTATGATATTCTTACTGTGAGGTGTACAAGAAAGAGGATTTGTATTGTATTGTAATCCTTAAGTGTGAGTAATGATAAAGTATGGACGCACGATGGAAACTATTCTTTAGGCTGTTTGTAACTAACATTGAGCGAGGCAAAACAATTTTAGCAAAAAAATCAAAATGGCGCAATTTTAGTTTTCATAAATTACAATTCTTTTAGAACTCAAAAATGATACGCAAAAAATTCTCAGCATAAATTTATCTATAGAATAGAAATTCACACCTACTATTAAGTATCATGGAATTTCGAAAAGTAACACCCTATACAATAAATTGTTTGAAAATGGAACACTCATGTAATCGCCGACAGATAATAGTATTTCCACGAGGCACTTGGAACATTTTTATAGCAGACCACTAGAAAGAATTTTATATCTATCATTCCAAGATTTTTCTATGGAACGTAAATAAAATGCATTGCGATTCAATCATTTCGAATTTCTAACACCCAACGAAATCAGAAGTGTTTTCCCCAGAGCAGGCATAAGTATGACAATTGTACCTGTATGTTTGTTCCTGGCATCATAGCTCCTAACCAGATGAAAAGAGAAGTAATGTTTTTAGCCGACGGTGTTTTTTTTGGAGATGGTTCTTAGTATGTTTGGTGAAAATAAAAGCAGTGTTCTGCAAAATAGTCAGTTTCATTTGAAATAGTGACAGGGTCTCGGTCAATATTGAAGCTAACATGTGGTTATAAATGTTTAGTTTTGGTAGTATTTTGTATATCTCTCTCTAAATGAGGGTTTCTTTATCTAGATTTTTATGTTGGAGGGTTTTAAATTAATATTGCAACACCCTAGGTGGAATAAGAATATGTGAAACACGGCTGGTTTATGAGACAAAGTTCTTTTGCCCTTTTCACATGTCTTTTTTTTTATAACGGCCACGTCCAGTAGTTATATAACTGCGTCCAACGATGTCTCACTCAGCAAAGCTGACCTAAGGCGTCGGCCTATCAGGAACACTGGCATGTTTATTTACTTGAGAAGCGTCAAACAACATTTGACTTACCAGTTTAATGTCTTGTTCAATCGTTATAACAACACATCGGTATACACATACAAATCTTATCATCACAGTTTATGAAAAATCATGAATAGTTTCTGGTAACATACTAAGTTCAATAATTTATGTTCTATTACTGTAATATGCCTGTACTTATTAGTAGATAACCTAAGAATTTTTGAACAAAGTTACATTCTTACCTGGTAAAGATTATCTATATGCTAATATACTTTAAAGAGGTGAAATTTCTGAGTTTGTAGCTAGGCGCCCCCTACATACATACAGTTTGTATCTAGGGATTGTAGGGGGTAAGAAATATGTAGCTGTAATTAACATTTCGAATTCGACTTCAAAAATTATATTCACCAGTTTCAGGGTTGGACATTGGCTATATTGTAGCCGCGGCTTCAGCTGCATTCTTTGTAATACATAATATTCTACGTTTTAGAATACTAAACATGTAAATAAAACATTCGAATTTTCGTAGGCATTCTGTTTTATTTCCTTTAGTTAATTAAGCACAAAAAAATATTACACGTAAAAAGCTTCCTGACTTAATTATCTAAAATTTGCTATTTCATTGGATACCTGCAATCTTGCATTGTTTTTACATAATCTAAATTCAAAGATCCACCTAAACAACATAACACAAATGACTGGATAAAATACATTTAATTGGAAAAGTTTTGTCATACCTACAAGCTAATAAATCCTATCAGTAACTCCACCTTATTTAGGTTGTCCATTAACTTTATAAAGCATTTATTTTTAAACTAAAGCTTATATTGTCCATGATGCTGAATTAAAATAAGTAGTTAAATTAGTTGATTTTTCGTGTTTTCACTATTTCACTATAGCTGTAGCCTTTTTTTACCTTTTTCCTCCATTTAGCAGATTTTGGGGTTGGGTAAGAATACTCTGAGGGTTGTTAATTATGTCGGTCACTCCGTTGATACTAGGTGTCTTAATAGGCTTCACAAGGACTTGGAACATTCCTAATACTAACGTAGCATCTCCAGCGTTACTGGTTCCTAAGGCAGATCCTAAGGATCCTAGGTTCGATGCTCCTGGCACCAAAGACCCTAGGGATCCCAGACCAGATCCAATTTGCCTTTTTTTTCTCGATTCTGTTTCGTCATGTTCATGTTCCTCTCCATGATTGCCATGACGACCGCTACAGTGCCTCTTTTGACGAGTCTTATTTTCTTTGTTATTTCCCAGTATCTTGTCTGGTATATTAGATATTGAGCCGACGTGAATACCCTTTAATATGTTTGAATTGTTGCTGGACGTGTCGTTTTTAGAGTCAGATGAGTTTGTACTAAATATATTGCTGGGGAAAGCTGGTATGTAACCAAAATATGTAGGTACTTTTCCATTTGTTTGTGTTCGATTACTAGATCCACACGTTCTATTTTTCCTATTCGATAAGCCAGGTATGTACGAACCAAAATCGGGGAATCCATTGTTAGACGTTGATCCACTTTCAGTACTATACAAATTATTAGTTCCATTTTTGTTAATTGAGTTTGACTTATTCTTATTTCCCAATATTCCTGGTATTATGGAGCTAAAGTATGGGAAACCATTACTTGTACTATTATTAGAGCTGGTGTTGTTAACGAATACGTGATTTGGGATGCTAGAAATAATGCCGTACCCAGGTATTCCATTATTATTGCCTCCTATTCCAGTCATGTTGGAGAACCGGTTGGGAATACCTGATATGAATCCGAAGTTTCCTCCACCATTTGAGCTGCTTCCACTGTTGGTGCTGTTATCTCTCGTTTTATTCATACCAAGAATATTCTGTGCAAAACTTGGTACCATAGACTCGTAGTTTCTCCCCATTACCGTGATTATCCCATCACCCGTATCACGTTTTCCTTTTGAGCCAAATCCGGAGATATTTGCTATTATATGTGGAATGTTGAGTATGTCCTTACTGTCTATAATGTTGCTCGGGGCAATCCAAGCGTGGGCACCGCTGAGTGTGAAAAATAAAACCACGAATTCGCAACTTGCAGCCATGTTCGTACGAAGACCTTGGAGTATCTACCGGATATTCAACGAATCGGAACATTTAAATGCGCTGTCTTATCACTTTAGGCATATTTAACTTATCCGCTAAAGTATCAAAATTTGCTTAATTCACATTAATTGTATTCTATTTTCACCCATTGTCTAACGCAAGCGAGTAATAAAACTCGTTTTCGGCAGTTGACGAGTACTAAACTACTTAGTTTAAGCAGAAGTTATTTGCTAGTTACCTTCACAAGTATTATCTATTTTACGAAAAACTACATCTCAACTCGGATCTCAATTGGAATACGATGGCACCCGGCACCCGAACTGTCAATCAATGATTATATTAAATGAGTAACGTTTTCATATCCATTATTTTGGAACTTTATTGTTTAGTGTCAAATGTCAAAGTGAAAAATGCTGTAGTATAATATAGAGATACTAGCGGCCGCCCGCGACTTTGTCCGCGTAGATTTCAGATAGTAACAAAGATATAAATGAGGTTTATTTGTTTCTGTCAGTTGTCTGATGCTATTAATCATTTGTGAAAATTACTCGAAAAAAACAATTAATGTCCGCCATCTTGGATTTGAAAATGGATGTAACTTTCGGAATCGGTACCCCGAGGAACTACAAAGATAACTTCATATAGATTTTAAGGAAAAATAAATGTCCGCCATTTTGGATTTGAAAATGCATATCATTTTCGTAATCGGCACCCCGAGGAACCTCGACGATGAGACCCATATCGATTTTTAAGAAAAATAAATGTCCGCTATCTTGGATTTGAAAATGCATATCATTTTCGTAATCGGCACCCCGAGGAACCTCGACGATGACACCCATATCGATTTTTAAGAAAAATAAATGTCCCCCTCTGGGATTTGAAAATGGATGTTATTTTCGTAATCATCACCCCCAGCAACCTCGAAGATGACACCCATGTCGATTTTTAAGAAAAATTAATATCCGCCATCTTGGATTTGAGAATGGATGTTATTTTCGGAGTCGGCACCCCGAGGAACCACAAAGATGACACCCATATCGATTTTTTGAAAAAATAAACGTCCGCCTTCTTGGATTTGAAAATGCATATCATTTTCGTAATCGGCACCCCGAGGGACCTCGACGATGACACCCATATCGATTTTTAAGAAAAGTAAATGTCCCCATCTGTCAACCTGGAATTCCTTTTTACCCCATTACCCCTAATGGGGTAAAAAGGAATTTAGAAAAACGCTGGAACACGTTTTGTTGTATTTAAACAGAGAGTCTATATACGAAGTTTTAAATCCAGCACTTCAAAAAAGATTTGCTCCGCGTACGAACTTGTAAACCCCTTTTCACCCCATTGGGGAGCAATTTCAAAAAACGCCGAAATAGATTTTGTTGTATTTAAACAGAGTCTATGTACGAAGTTTTAAATCTCTCACTTCAAAAACGATTTGCTCCTTTACAAACTTGGAAACCTCTTTTCACCCCTTTAGGAGAGAAATTTGAAAAACGCTCAAATACGTTTTGTTGTATTTATACATAGAGTCTATTTAAGAAGTTTCAAGTCTCTAACTTCAAAAAAGAATTGCTCCCCGTACAAAGTTGGAACCACCTTTTCACCCCTTTAGAGGAGCAATTTCGAAAAACGCTGAAATAAGTTTTGTCGTATTTAAACAGAGAGTCCGGTTACGAAGTTTTAAATCCCGCACTTCAAAAAATATTTGCTCCCAGTACGAACTTTTAAACCCCTTTACACCCCTTTAGAGGATCAATTTTGAAAAACGCTTAAATACATTTTGTTGTATTTAAACAGAGAGTCTATGTACGAAGTTTTAAATCTCTCACTTCAAAAAAAATTACTCCTTTACAAACTTGGAACCCTCTTTTCACCCCTTTAGGGGAGCAATTTTGAAAAACGCTGAAATAAGTTTTATTGTATTTAAATACAGAGTTTATATACGAAGTTTTAAATATCTCACTTCAAAAAAGATTTGCTTTTTACAAACTTGGAACCCTCTTTTCACCCCTTTAAGGGAGCAATTTTGAAAAACGCTGAAATATTTTGTTGTATTTAAACAGAGAGTCTATATACGAAGTTTTAAGTATCTCACTTCAAATCAGATTTGCTCCCCATATAAACTTTGCACCCCTATTTTACCCTCTTAGGGTTAGAATTTTGCAAAACGCTGAAAACTTTTTCTTTGGATTTAAGTTCGTAACCTATTTACGAATTTTTAAGTCTTCAGCTCAAAAAAAATTTTTTCTCCCATACAAACTTTGCACCCCTATTTGATCTCCTTAGGAGTGGAATTTCCAAAAATGCTGACTTATCCCTTGCATACGTTATAAAAGAAAGCTCTGGACCAAATTTGAAATTTCTAGTTCCAGTAGTTTCGGCTGTGCGTTGATGGTAGATCACACCTTCTTCTCTTTTATATATATTTACAGAAGATAGAGGATAGATAGAAGATAGATAGATTGCAACCACCTTCAATAACTTTGAAAATACTCAGTTTTATTGTCAGTAGTAAACGAAACATTATCTTCACTTTAAAACATAAAGTATAACAAAATAAATCTTAATGGGAAATATTTACACGAATAAAACTCAATACTTAAAAAAAGCATCTACTTACGGGGCTAGTACGAAAAATTTTATGTAATTGGCGTCCCTATCGCAACTAAGTAAATAACCCGCGTATGAGAGGGATGCAAACGACATGAAGGCTCTCATACCACGTATAGGCCCGTTAGTATACTTCTAGATACAGTCACCGTCATAAATAAGTGGTGATTTCTGTACCTTGTCGCTTTTAATCGTTTGACAATTTCGTGTCCATGTTGATGTAAAATTTTGTCAATGGAATATTCTACAAAGTCATTATTCATGGCATCGTGATAATTACCGGTCTTATCAGTAGACTTGTACATAAGTTGAGCACCCAGTACAAATCCTTTGGCACTACGTTGACCTTTTGAGATTATCTGTTTCACTCCTTTATCCGTAGAATCGATCCAGCACTTCCCTGTTAAATGGGATGTATGAACATAAGTTTCGTCCGTATACACAATATCTCTGCCTTCAGATTTGTACTTCCTTATTAAGTCCAGGTACTTTACTCTTTTAAGTCTAACGACATCTTTTTCCATCAGCATTTTTCTATTGTTACTAATTTTCTTGAATAGAAAACCCATTTGGCGTAGTATCTTTCTTAGTATAAAATCACAGCCTTTGAAATTCATCGTTTCTATTAATTTGGACTTTAGTGCTCTTATTGTTGGAACTTGATTATAAATCAGATGGAAGTTATAAATCTTAATATTGTTTGTCTTGGTATTTTTAATTTTTCTATATTCTTCTTCCTGGTTCAAAAATTTTCTTATTGTAGGTTTAGATATACCCGTTGCGTCCGAAATTCGCTGTTGAACTTTGCCAAAATACTCTGAGTCATTGCTATTTTATGATACGAAGTACAGGTATATAATTCCTTGGACTGGATTTTTTAACCGTTTTTGAGGTTTCGGCATGGTAATACAACCTTTTAATAAGTAAACTGTAAATATAATCAAAACTATAGCGAATATTTGAATTGCGTGTTAGCCAGTCTATATATATATATGTTGGTCTGCTGATGCGACTTACCCCAGGGCTGTAAGATGGGTACTGAAGCTAATTGAGAGAGCACGATAAATACGAACTTTTCAGCTAAAGTACGAAGGAAAATCATTTTGCACTACATCAGAAGGTAGTTTCAGCATAATCGCGTGGACTATAAGAGCGACTCTATAGCGCGGCCCATATCTAGAGATATCTAGAGTATAGCCGGCTTGCTCTGGAACGAGGTGGCACAAGACAGAGACATGATATGGTCATCCTTGGAGGAGGCCTTTACCCGCCCAGTGATTCTTGCGGACCAGCTTATTACGAGTACTAATAGTAGTTCTAATGAACATACCAACCAACCAACCGATAACCAACGATATGTAATATTTTCTTTTCTGTGATAAATAAAAGGCTTTTTATATTTTATTCTATGTGTTTAAGTATTTATTTATCTGTATAAGTATGTATATCGTCGCTTAATACCTATTCAATACTCATAGTATAAGCTTGGCTTAGTTTAGGGGTTTCATATGTAGAACAACCTAATTAGAAAAGTACCGTATGGCGATAGTCATAATAAAGTAAAACAATATAAATTCACGAGTTGCTGAGTCGTATTTAGTATTTGTTAATAATCTTTTTCTACTCCTGTACTTTTTTTCGCGACTAAAGCAATCATGAACTCTAATATAAATACATACATACTTTATTTATTCTGTAAAAAGTCTATCTAGTCTATTGCCCAAAAACACACTCCTTACCCTATTTTAATGAAAAATTAAAGCAGAGGTGGGTGCCACAGACTACTACAAATACTATGTTTAGTAGTCATTCTTTGGTGCGTTCAAGTGAAGCTTTTATGATTAAAATCAGTGCTGCCAACTTAACGCAACTGCTATAATTTTTATGTGCATAATATACTATTTACTAATATAAATACATACATTTATCATCTTTTTTGTGTTGTTTAACAAGTTTTATCTGTTTTTGGATATATTTATGAAAACGAAACAGTTAAGATTCGATCCGGATTTGAATTCAGTTTAGGTCGGATGCCAAGTCTAGCAAATTAAAAAAAAACAAACCATAAACATAGTGTCATATTTTTGATTTCCCACAAAATGCCTAATTGAAAACGAAAACATTCAAGCTGATAAATGATTATATTATATGCGATTTTTTACACACAAACGATTTTTTTTGCGTTCATGAAGAAAATGTGTAGGTACGTTGATTCTTTTAAAAATCCACGAAGAAGTTATATAGCATTACTGAAGAAATTGCGTAGGTAAGTTGCACAATTACTAACGGAAAAAAATATGGGGCATGAAAAGTCTGAAAAATAGGTTGTTACTTTTTATTTGAAATGAGTCTTAGAAAAAGTAGTGTATGCAACGGTGTATAACTGATATAAAAAGGCTCGTGGTGCCTTTACTTGCGATTTTCGGCAAGGCTCACATAGCAACCCACACCACTCGCCTTTTTATACCCTTCTTATACACCAGTTGCATAATATACTATTATGCCTTTCATGCCCCTTGTTCAATGGTTAACTTTGTAAATGTTTCGTCTTTCCTACTTTAAATTAGATCCCATTAAAAACATTACATTTAAAAAGATGCAAGTCCCGCAACGTAGATTTCTACAACAAAAAAGTTTTGATATTGTATGTTAAACCAAGTCAGTTATTTTAGTCAGTAGAAACCGGGCGGTGTCCACAGACTCCGACTTGCATGGGCATTATACTTTATTTTTTCATACATATAATGACTTGGCCATCACACGGCTGCATATTGACATGAGAATAATCGTAAAATGTTTAAAATAATCCCAATTAAATATAGCCCTAATGATATTCAGTTTCACAAGTCATTTATGTCTTAACCAACCTAATTAATAATACTTTTGTTCAGAAAGTAGAAAGTTTCTGAGCCACGTTCATAAATATTATCTTTACGTGAAAACCGTATTAATAAATGTTTTTATAAAACGTACGAGTGGTTTCAAGCGAAGGCCGGATATTATTTTTCATTGCGTATTTACTTAAATCCTTCTGATTGAATAATCTAGCATTTTAGGTCTCGATAAACATCAAAAGAGCTTAAGGTAAAACGTCACGGAACGATTTTCATACAATTTTCGATCGGAGTACACAGGAAAACTATCGATATCACGAACTGGAAATTGTAATATTTAGATAATATACGACCCTCTGCTTCCGCAGTTTGAACATCATCATATGTACTGTAGCGGTTTCGCGGAAAATTATGAAATACCACCAAATAATCTCAGTACCGCCATCTATTAGCAGAACCTCGGGAGAGACCCGTGATGTTTCACCTTAAGCCCTCCGATTGTTTAACCAGTGATTGCACGATAGAACCAAAATAAGATTAGCTGAAGTGTCCAATAGTAGACCTTAAGTCATTGCATAAGGTTTAAGATCTGAGAGAATAACATTTATTTAAAAGAAAGAAAATTTACACGTAATCTGTGATTTATACAAAACAAAAGCAATATCCTAGCAATAATCCAGGGTATCAATGAGGACGAATGGAATCGCAGCCCTGTAGACTAAATGAAATCGAAGAAGGGCTTCGAGGAGAACTTTGGAACTCGCTTCTGATATTAAGCTAACAACCGGCAAAAAAGTCACGTTTGTTTTATGGGAGCCCTTTAAATATATAATACATCATCCGTGAACATTTCATCCGTCTTTAGCTATTACGGTTCATGAGATACAGCCTGGTGACAGACGGACGGAAAGACAGTAAAGTCTTATTCATAGGGTCCCGTTTTACCCTTTGGGGTACGGAACCCTAAAAATGTGAGAAGTAGTAGTAGTCTTCATAGACCCTCAAGCAGGACCAAGAATCCTAAATATATTTTACGCTTCAAATCAGATTGATATTTATTAACTTTTATATCAGTGTAATATACATAAAATACCGCTTAAGTAGTTTTTAGTGTCGATAAAATAACCTATTTGCACAGGCTTTTTCTAGTCCTCGTGTCCATTGCTGCTTTATTTCATAACTGACTTGAAAAGTGCTGTGTCAACCCCGCATTGTGCAGTGCAGTGTCGTGTTATCGCCATCAGCGTGCGGTCTACGCTGTGGCTCTCTCTCGGTAATTGTTAGTATACGTTCCGCCCGCCCAAGATCACTACGTGATTTCTGCTCTCCTAGTCGTTATTCCGAAAGCTCAATATGTTACGAGTGAAAAACGTGATTTTTTAAAATGGGTAAGCTTTTAATGCATTTATGCCATTACACTCGTTTATGAACTCATAACCAATAAAGCCTAATGGATTGATATTATTCCGAGCTGAAACGTGTTTCGAAAATTATGTGGTTAATAAATGGAATCACGGAAAATATATTAAGCTTTAAAACTGATTGCTTTAAATCCTGATTACCTTTGAAACCTCGAGTAATTAAACGGCCTTCAAAATAATGTTAAGCGGTTTACTCAAAAATTAGGGAAACGCAAGGAGGATTACGAACGTAATTGAAAAAAAATCTAGTACGAGTATTGCAAATCTTTTTAGGCCTCAGTGTTACCCGTGAATACATAATTATTGAGCATTTTTATTTTAGATACAATCGATTTATAAGCGTATTTGTGGTGTGTATATTTTTTAACTTAAAACTGTAAGAAATAACGTGGTTTTCAGGACGCTATGCTTTTCAATAGGGAATTACTCTTATGAGTTTATTTACACCTATAATATATATTTCCAGGCACGTTGGAGAAAAACATAACTGGAGTAATTAATCAGAATTAGGGGATCATCTTACAATACTTGCCTTACCTATCTGACATATCTCTATAAAATGAACGATTTTTCAAAGTTACACGATGGCATTAAGTCTTATTATTAATTTTCATTTAGTATTTAGTATAATCAATCAATCTACCAAGTTTGAATTACGTTGTAATACTTACGAAATGTAGCGAAGTGTAAAAGTTCATAGTACTGAAACGACGTCGACCAAAATGCCTACCGCTTGATTTTGTGAATCGTATAGTAACCGTAGTAGTATAGAAACGTTAGAGAGAGAAGGCAATAAATTGAATAGTTCCTACGCAAGGTACCCAGTAGGGTCTTTTTACGATACAATACAAATAGGTAACCTTTATTGCACACCTCATACAAATTAATCAGTTATACACAGAATCAAAACAGTAACATGTAGGTAGAAAACAGGCGGCCTTATCGTTAAAGGGCGATCTCTTCCAGATAACCTTTGGGTAACGGAATTAAAGATAATAAATTATGCAGTGGGTGGTGCAGAAATTATTACGAAACAGATAATGATTATGAATGATTATTAGACAATTACTAACGTAATTGTTTTGTATCTGTTTCATAATCATTTCTGCCCCACCCATTGCATAATATAAAAAAAAATGCAGGAATAAGTTGAAGATTTTCACGTAAGTTCTGTTTATTGGTACCTGAGGTAAAAATATTAATATTTTCCTGTTGTTAAATACCGTATTTTGCTATTCCTTAACTGAGGTGAAAAATTAGAAGACTACTCTTTATATGTCAGTGACTGTCACCTGTCTGACCTCTCCCAAAGTATCTGGTTACCCATCGAAAGGACCACACCCACTCACTCAGCCGGCCACTCTCAGGGAGCTGATTCTGGAACGCATTAAAATGTAGATTGTCTTGGGGCCGCTCTCTTTTGGTTTTGGAACCGTATGACATTTTCCTACTCGTAAAGCTATAAGTACTATTAACTAGGAACCAAAATGAATTCGTATATATAGTGATTATATATTTGTTTGTCTGTCAGTTACCGTAACACGATTATTTAAAAGTTTCTCGATAAAAATGGGTCTTTAGTTTTATTTTGTTACCGCAAATTAATAGTTTATTCAAACAATACTATTTTTATTAAAAGACACCATCAAGTGAAAATTATGGTATTTATTTCTCCTCATCTATAATCTCATAGGTATGACCAAAACTTCATAACGTTAAATATTAATCGAAATTTGTCCAAAAAAGCCATTACCGAATCCCTTTTCTCGTGTCCGGACGATATAAATCGAGCTTAACGCGACGCACTATGTAGAAATGAGATTGATATGAAATTAGATTTGAATATATAGATGGAAAACGAAGTTCTACTTAGGCTAGATTATCTTGATTAACGTTCATGTTATTAATTATCATTAATTATTGAGTAAACACGACACGTATCATTGGACGGACGATGTCAATAATATTCAAGAAAATTAAAACCATACACCCTAAACTGAATGAATTTTCAGATATACTCGTAATAGTTTATCTATAAATATTAAAGAAGAACTCCTCACTGACTGAATGTCTGACATCAATGCACGGCCAAAACTGCTAATGCTAGACAGTTGATTTTTGCACAGTCGATTACATTTATAAAGCTAGGTTAAGAAGGCTAGGGATAAGAAAGCATTTTTTGAAATTCATCCCCTAAGGGGGTAAAATAAGAGATGAAAGTTTGCATGAAAACACGTATTTATTGATGTGAGAATTGGAGTGATTTGAAACTTTGTATACGTATATAGACTCTCTGTTTCAATATATTACATTTTATCAGTATATCAAAAATATTATACTCACGGATAACTCACTCCCTAATACATTTTCAGTCCGGTTTTTTCCACGATTCATTCATTAACTTGTAAGTACTTACCTACCTCCATCATAGAAAAGTATATTATTTTTTATGAATACGGAATCTGTCGCTTAACTAAACATGTTACAACAACACACGCAGGCATGCGGTCAAACATCATTATCTATTTGTTAAATTGTAGAACATTTTAAAAGCAACATGGAACATTTGTATAGGAATAAATACCGTATGTAATATAAGTTAGCATCGATCGCCACACCCACAAGTGTCACAACACGATGTTTGTTTTATTTGGTGATGAATGACCTACCGGGTCACACGGTACAACTTGTGCGCACTGATTGAATGGGAATGAGGCGGGTCAGGTGAAAAATAACTATTAATTTCCGTGGAGCAAAGAAAATTGTAGTTATATTGATTTAAAATTACAAGATTTTCATACATTTTTATTGGAAAACGGGACTTAATCGCGCACAATGTCGAAACGTCGGGCATGGTATATAAATTGGTAGTCTATTGTTTTCCCGACATTCATATACTATAATAATCATTTTCCCGAACTTCGCTTGCCCGAATTTCATTATTTCCAAATAAATTACGTTTTCAAATAATAATAAATTGTAGTTAATTATTCATTGAAAGGGTCATTGGTTTCAGTGACTACTTCATTAATTATCAAAAGACCCACCCTTTTGATAATTAATGAGACCCACACTTTTGAGAGACACGGTGGGAATGAAGAAGGGGACATGTCTGTCCTTAAAATCAGAATGACAGAGACAGCAAAGTGGAGTGTATCCTTTTCTGTCAAATATCAAGCATTTAATACCGGCCTAGGTATCGCATTTTAGAAAATATTATATACGTTGTTGATTAGGTACGTCTACCTGTAACCCAACTTCGTGACGTGAGAATAGGTAGGTATACAAAGTTTTTTGTCTTACCAAGGGCTTTGATCCCAGTAGAGATAGTGATTCTTCACTACCTCCCTCCCCTCCCCTCCTTCTCTATATCGCCTTCTGTCATTCCCTAGCCTATTTATCGTTTTCCTTTCATCATAAACCCGCTTTCATGTATTTACCTTTTTGCGAGATTCAAAAAATAATATAGACATAACCCTATGTTATCTTTTGAATTTCGAATCAGATCTGTGGGTAGGATACCATTCAAAACATTAACCATCTTTACATATTCATGAAAAGGCGATTTAACTTTGCATTAATATACCCCGATAAAATTAATAGAAATAAGTTAGTTACCTACTGAGTTTAGTTCAGCAATTCCCCAAAAAAGAGACACTTAATTACCTAACTAATCACTTCCAATTTGTGAAATTCAACCTGCCGTCTACCGGTTCCTGGTATCCCCGGGCTCATTAAAAAAGAATGCTATAGTTTATTTTTTTTGCCGGGAGACCATCGCTTAATTCGTTCCAAGAAGTCACGAAAGTTGTCGATACATTTTGAGGATATCTAATTTTGGTGCACACACTCACTGACCCGGACGACGTAATCACAGCGTCCATAAAAAAAGGGAACGCTGCACTTACGGCGTCCAACTCAGACACTATCACGATGCGTAGACTTACGCATTCCCGCCGTCGGCGACGTCCACCGCGCGATCGCAACAACACAGACACATGTCCCTATTTGTCCCGGTACCGCCGCATACCGGGTAGAGTCAGTCCGGACCAAGTCGGGCCTAGCTGAATTTCTTGCTGGACTCTCTTCAGTTAGGCTAGGTTTAATATAGCTCGATTCCACTCACACCTCAGATTCGATTGAAACCACTCAACCAATCTCACTGGAGCGCAAACTCTTAGAGTATTATGGTGTTCAAAGCCCGCGTGGTCATGCCGGAGGTTTCCCCTGGATTTTCCCCAGGCTACTATTCTCCAACTGCGCACTCCTATCGCTTTATTGTGCCCGGTCTATAAAGCCACAGTCAAGTTCCAAAAACAAATGTTTTGGTGAACAATGGAAATAGTTACACACTATTCTATTTAAGCTTATAACACCATCTATCTGGGAACAAATAAGTTTGTAAATATTGTAATTTTGTTATTTTTCCTAGATTAGAATAAATTGCAATCTGGTTCCAAATCCGTTAATTATTTGGCGATATCACTGTTATAGGTATTTTGTACTTGGCGGCTCGCTAAATTTATGATAGCTGTCTCCGTACTCAAGCTATTTTAAAAGTAAAAAGTAAACTATATAATAATATAATCATAGTAAAAAGTAAACTATATTGTTACCGGAGTATAATGATCTAATGTTTGAATAGTTGCCATATAACCTAGAAAGTAGGATTCTCTAAATTCTACGCAGTAGAAACCTAAATCGATTTACATTTATAAACGCGAGAGTGGACAGTAGTGGCCCCGGGTCCGGCCACTGAAGATTTATGGTACATTATGGGCTAAATTCGATAGGTATGTGTAACCGGACTATGCACACTAAATATTAAACTGTAGTGCATCAAGAGATGCCGCCACCAATCAAGAGATGGCGCTGCTGTCCAGATAGATCGCGCTAACGAAGATACGGCATCAAATCATGACTACATATAATGCCTTAACAAGGAACCGCCGATCCCACGGTCAAAATGTTATTACAGTTTTGTGGGGCGATGTTTTACGTACAAATATGTAACTTGTGATTAATAAAATGTAATTTAAAATAAATACAGTTTGTAATAAACTTTCACAAATTAACCTAGGTACGTTATTTCCCTGAGAAGAGTCTCAGAAGACAGATCCATACAAAACCAAATATTGATTACAAATTAATCTTCATCCGAGTGTACATTCATTGATTTCTATGAAGAGTATGATGGATTAAGATATCTGTAGACAATTTAATATATTATAATGGAAAAAAAATCTGTGTGGTTATGTGGCACAACTCGTGTTTATACAATAGGTATGATGATAAACAAAATTTATGCCATTCGAACCAGGGTTTAAAGATGATCAAATGTTTGTAAGGGACCAACTACAATTAAAGCAATACAAAAGATGAAAATGAGATGCACAGTACAGAAAAGCTAACGAGCACTGAAAATGCCTACGAGTATACTGATTCACACGCAGGCGTGCCGTAACGCCTGCGCTGCGGGGCCTCGTACTACCGTTGCATGAAAAAAAACACGTAATTTTCCCTTTTTGTAGTGAAATATGTATATAATTGCCATACAATTTATTTTTTATTGAAACGTGAATTTAATTGGTGGCCAATAAACAAAAAACAATGTTATTGCGAATCTCTGTAGTCTCATAACTTTTATAATTTTAATTAATTTGTCTAATTTACTATCTATTGTGATAATTTGATGGTTTTCTATCCAAATAACCACACTATGTTATAAATTCTAACATGAGTCATCATCCCATGGCCGATGTTTTTGTTGTAGTTAAGCCGCACAAATATACACAGCCTAGTCTAGCTAGGTATTTGTTTTGTGTGACTCGAATCATGTGATGCTTAAGCATTCACAACAGCTATTAACATGTCATGTTCGCCTGGTGACGTATTTTACGATTTCTAAAGAAAACAACCCTTTAAACGCGACTAACCTAAAGAAAGGAATTTGTAATAATTAATGCAACATGTTTAGAACATGTACCATGAGGTGCGAAGGTCTATTGTTAAGTTGATTACGTTACGGACACTTTGAAATGGTTCTGAATTAAGGCGCAGGGTAGGGCAAGGCCTTCCCCATACAAAGTCTGTGCCCGTTTTATTCGTCGGTTTTGGCACTCCTGATTTTTTTTGTGCTTGTAAATATTGGATATACGATGAACCTCAAGAAAATAAATCAAATTTAAAAAAAATGTAATTTTCTTTTCTCCAGGTTATGTGACTAATAGAAAAATAAACATACTGACCAGAATCATAACTATAGTGCAAATACAAACGAAAAAAAACTTGCACAAAGTTTGTATGGAGATCGCTTGCCCACCCCTCGCCTTAAGGGGCGCGTAGCGCAAATTGTTATATTTGAGCGCTTTCAATGGTTTTAACAATCGTTTGAATATAACAATTCTTAATGTCATATGTTATTTAGAATCACTCTCAGAAAATCTGTTAATCAAATACTGAAATAAAAATAACTACAATTGCTGAAAGTGAGTTTCGGTTTTGGTTTAAAATCGTACTACAATACGTATGTACGTTTGAAGTAAATTAGTTAAATGTTGCCAACAATGGTCAAGAACAAAAAGCAAACTGACGACAGTGGTTATTGTGGTATGTAAAATAAACTAAAGATAAGATATACATAGATACGTGTCGCTGAATGTGTTCTCGAGGGAGTATGATTAATTTTTTAAATAACAACAATACAACATATTTTACGCGGTGGCATATTATTCGTTCCACAAATTATAATGCAAGTATTTATGCATTCGTTTTGAAAATTTAAGGGGATTTGTTCTTGGAAAGAATACTATATGGAACGTACTATCTGTGAATCAAGTTTCGTTAAATTAATACTATGAATAACGAATATTTCGATGAAAGGTAAATTCGATGTACCGTTACGCTACGATTAGAGACGGATTCGAAACGATTAACTATGAAAAGTGGTTCGATTATATAAAATGCAATGAATTGATGATTATGTGATTAGAAAAAAAAACCTAATGAAATTCGTTGAACAGTTTTCGGTGAAATGAAAATCGATGTAAGATATTTCGATAAAATAATAGACACCCAATATAGATACCTGATATACCTATGTTTTCTTGAAATTAGCAATCACTAATAATTATTTTTAAGACATTAAATAAAAAACTGTTTCCTAAATGTTATTATATAATTAATTTAAATTTTTATATTACTGACCTAAGGATCTCATTTAATACCTCGAGAAAACACTTAGTTTCATTTCATTAATTTTATTATTCGATGATGCCGGTGGTCCGTATAATGAATGGAAATGAGACACATGCGAATGTAAAAGGCGTATGAAAATTAACCACAGATAGTCATATTCATTAGGTACCTACACGATGTAATAATGTACGTGTCACTGAAATAATCATTCAGATAGTATATTTTAGTGACATATACATTACACTAGAGGTCGAGAATGTCCAAAAGAGATAATCCTAATGGGAACTGATAAAGCGGTCATGTCCAGATAACCCTATGACTAGTTCCCCAATTTTTATGAAGGCTAATTTACGAAGGCGATTTACACATGCATAATAAAGATATAAGCCAACTTGAACGAGATGATAAAAAAGCCCAAACTAGGTTTGCTAAGAAATACTGGATATGGAATAATAAAAAAACATACGAATTGATATCGCAGAAGAAAATAGCACTTGAATCATCGATATGACTGTAGTTAGTTCTACGTTCGATCACTTCTATCATTTTAAGTATGTACCCATAACAACATTCGTTGTTGTACGATGATTAAGTCAGTTGAAATAAATGTATTCTAAACCTATTCCAGTGAAAATGTATGTTCAAAATTTGACGAACTTCTTAAAGATTTAGAATAGATACTATATTCTCTTTTACGTATTCTTTAACATTTTCGTTTTTGCACCGGCTATAAGGATATGTGCTTTTAAAGATCTATTAAATTTCAACGGTAAGTTATTGAAAAATTCAATTCATTTACTACTTAAATACATACCATTAAAAAATATTCGTTCATATAATAATTAAAAAAATATATATTAAGCACTAATTTCTCATCAAGGTGGGTTGTCTCCAACCTGGTTTTCTTTGCAAAATGCCGCGTAAGTCGAAAATTATGTTTGATTATGTAAATATTTTAGCTTTATTTCATCACCAGATAAATAGGAAGCAATAAATATGGCTTCCTTTACATCTCATTTGTACCTAATCCTTTGATTATGTGAGAATTTGTTGGTCCCAGAAAGTTTTTCATTAGCGCGGACCAAGTTTGTTAACGATTTAGTAGCTAAGTTTGATTCGGTAAGCTCCCCGCCTCCTGCGCACTTCGAGAATCAGTTACGATACGCCGTTTAGTGACGGAACACGTGTGATGTGGTATTGCTTTGGCCTGCTATACATCTGAGTATATATGTATGCCGGGTTTAATCGCATTTGGACAGATTTTGAACTAACCGGATTCGCATTTGGCCAGGAAATCACTTCACCTGATACACGGTTGGCCAAAACGCTACTGGACAGAAACTCAAAATTATAGATACGCAGTTGACCATAAACTTTGTAAGCCATAAACTCAATTGGCTATATATGTATTTTGCCAGAACGCTACTGGACAGACACTCAAAAGGCCAGATACGCAGTTGACCATAAACTTTGTACGCCAGAAACTCAATTGGCCATATATGTATTTTGCCAAAACACTACTGGACAGATACTCAAAGGCCAGATACGCAGTTGATCTCGAACTTACCACACGAAGGCTATAGGTACTCAATACGGTTTTTGAAAAAAATGTATGGTGCCATGCGAACCCAGAAAATGCCTGTTTTAAGAGGCTATCAAATGTCTACATATATGAGATCAAAGCGCGCATATCGGACGTGATTATTCCATAATCGTTAAAGTACAATACTTTTTATGAATTAAAGTTACCCTTAGATATATCACCGGTTACATGTATTTTTAGTAACTTTCTAATAATAAAACAGTCTAAAAAATAATGTATGAGATTAGGAAAATAAGTACAGTCAAGGGCATAAATATATATTAATAATATATATTTATGCCCTTGACTGTACTTATTTTCCCAATAAATATATATTAATAATTGACCGAGTTACATTCCCAGTTATTCATGATATAGACATTCCTAGAGGAATCGTTAAACAAGAAACAAATATCGTAGATAATAGTAACAAAAAATAATGTTGTACTATGTTGTAACTATTTTTCTATAATATGATGTTTTCGGTCTATTTCCATTAACAAACCACATGTATAGAGAAAATTAATTTCTATACATAAACATTCTCTTCTACATATGAACTTATGTTAAGAGTAAAGAAAGTCATGATATCTTCCGCCACCAATTTGCTGAAGTCAGCGATATTTAATCCTCATCGGTCAATCAATGTTTGCCGAAGGTGCGATCGGCAACCCTGTTGTTTTGAAGAACTCCTGGTAGCGTGCGGCACAAAAAAATAATCATCTATAGCAAAACAATGTTTCGTTTGTTTGGCCCGGACCTGGCCTTACTACCTACTTGAAATTTGAGCGATTGACTAAATTCGAGTGATTGAACTTATTTGCTTTTGATTACAGTACCTTCGATGTTTTTTGCTCCATAATCTGTAGATATAATTAATATCTTAACACAGAATTTACATCTATGACACAGACAGTAATCCAGTAACCTTGTCGCCTGCAAGTAAGGGGTAGTTTGCGTCAAATCCGGTAGTTCTAATTTTTTGCACCTGTGTGACCTCGAGCGCCGAACGCACTTCTGCGAAAAATCGGAACTACCGGATTTGACGCAAGCTCTGAATGTATAAAGTTACTGGATTACAGCTGATTTGTTTGGTTAGGTTAGTTCGGTTATAAATCAAGCATTTGCATTCAGAAAGAAGCATTTGGCGAACGGGAATTGATGAAGAAGACCACGGGTGGTCATCCAAAACTCCTAGTGTTTCATGGGTGGCATTAAGATATTTCGATCAAGATACTGAAGCGACTATGAGGAAGTCAATTTAAATGGTCCTGATGTAATGTCACCATCAAGCTGATCTGGTAATTTAAGCCGGAAGGTAGGCAACGGAACTCTGTAATAAAATATTGTAGCTTAGCCGTGTTTGAGCTTATTCGAATCGTTATGAGATGCACTTAGGCCGGGTTTTACAAAGATTCGTTAGGCCAAATGTCAGATCAAATTTCAGTAACTCTGTACATTTTTTGACATAACAAACCCACATAAGGTCTAACGGATCTTTATAAAACCGAGCCTTAGTGTTGTGAATTTAAGCTTCGCGGCGTGAACTACAAGACTCGAATCGCGACTGCTGAGTCTAGAAGCCTCGAACCTTAAAGCCTCGTGCGTATAAGCCTCAAATTAATAAGTTCGCGTTGCTGCTTACGATCACAGAAACCTCGAGTCTTTAGGCCTCAAGCTTTAAAGCCTCCTGAGCTTTGAAGGTTTAAGTCTGTAAGGTTTGTAGCAAAAAGTACAAGCTTTTAACAAATTAGATCAATCTATGCCTGCATAGGGTGAAGTAGGTTTTTGTGAAATAGGGAAAAAACGGATTTATCGCATTTTTGTTTGTAATTTTATTTTGCAACTTTATATGACATTTTAATCTTTAAATATTGTCAGGAATACTCTATAAATATTGGCTGAATATCTTCCAAATATTAAAAAAGGATTTCTGCCTAGAACGCTCATTGTTTGAGCACTTAACGCTTGTGACAGGCCTTCGAGGTTTGGGGCTGGAGCTTTCAAAAGGCCCGAGTTTTTAAAGCTTGAGCTCTCTATGAGGCCCGAGTCTTAAAGACTTTTTCTTAAGAGCTTATAAAAAGCTTGAGTCTTTAAGATTCAGAACCGTTTTAGAGCTCAAACCTTCAAAGCTTACGACTTTAAAGCTTGAACCTTCAAAGTTTGCGAGTCTTTAAGGTTCAAAAGTCTTCAAGACTAGTCTTTTAACAACAGCACTCAGATAATGATTCACTAAAAATGGCAATTATTTTTTTACTTTTTAATATTTTTTTAAAAATGGTTTGATATTTTAAGGGTTGCAATGATAGGAGCGTATCGGTATTTTTAGAAAAACGTTTATCATACAGCTACATATACCTTAAATAAGAAAAAATACCTATTCATTTAGACCCAAATCAACCAAGCAGTTAAATAAATAGCACTATAAAAATGCCAGCCAGTGATGTCAACGACCAACTTCAATTATAATACATTCCGTTTCACCATAGGTTATAGGTTATAGGTAATCGCGGGCTTGGTTTCCGCAACTCGACGTCAAATCATGCGCCTATTTTGCGTGATGGGTCAGTGGCACTACTCGTGCCAACCCAGTTCCACCAGAAAGCCTAGCAGACCCTTGATGTTGCCGACGACTTCTAGTAGAGACCTCGGTGATCCGAGGTGTTTTGCCCGGTAAGCTGCCACCCCAGGGCATGTCAAGATGACGTGGGCGGCTGTCTCTTCGTCCTCCATGCAGGCTCTGCAGAGAGGGCTGTCTGTAACACCTAGGGTAAAAAGGTGCTTGTTTAGTAGGGCATGACCAGTGATGGCCCCCGTTAGGAGGCGGAGTGTAGGCCTTTTCAGCTGCATCAGCCTCCTTGACAATCCGGGGTTGATTGTCGGGAGGGCCTCCTTGGTTTGCCTGCAGGTACCTAAGTTGTGCCAATATTTTTGGTGTTCTACCTTGGTGTTTTGTCGCAGTGTATTACGCAGCCATGCAGAAGGCAGAGGTATTATAGGTTCTGGTCCCTCCACACTCGAGTCCGACCCTTCTCTGGCTAGTGCATCCGCTGCGTCATTACCGCGTGAATTGCTGTGGCCTTTGATCCATTGCAGGGTTATGTCGTTATCGGTACATACCTCCGTCAGGATCTTGTGGCACTCATGTATCAGCCCTGATGTTGTTGTGTGGCTCTGTAGGGCTTGTAGCACTGATCGACTATCAGAAAGTATGCGGATGGGGTATCCTCTTACCTCCCTAGAGACGATTGCGTGAGCAGCCATTATTATGCCCATGCACTCCGCCTGAAAGACCGTGCTGTGGGCTCCTAATGGTGTCGAGATGTGTATGTTCAGGTCCTCCGAGAATACTCCCGATCCAGTGCCTGACCTTGTCTTGGACCCGTCCGTGAAGATTCTCAACTCCCTGGGGTTAAGACCTTCTCGAGGGGATTCGTGCAGTTGTATTTTGTATTTTTTGTCGAAGACAAATTGCCTGGGTATCGTGTCGTTCGTCGCCTCTATGAGAGGTTCCTTGCCTATTGCCTCGTATAGTATTTCGGTGTGAGGTACCCTTGGCAACCTCCAGAGTTTCTGTTTTTTAAGCCGTATGGCGGAAGCTAGAGCCTCCTGCCTAATAAAGAGGTGTAGCGGCGGTAGGCCCACTATGGCTTCCAGGGCTGCAGTCGGTGTGGTCCTCATGCAGCCCGTGGTCGCCATGCATGCCAGTCTCTGGAGACGCTGTAGTTTAGCTTCGACCGTAGTTAGAGTGGTGCGAGGCCACCACACTACGGCGCCGTAGCTTACCATTGGTCGAATTACTGCCTGATAGAGCCATAGAGTAATTTTGGGGTTGAGCCCCCATGTTCTACCTACCATTCTACGGCACTGCCAGAAGGCGACTGTAGCTTTTTCGATTTTGTTGTTTAGGTGACTGCTCCAATTCAACCTGTTGTCAAGTATTACACCTAGATACTTCACCTCGGGTGACAGTTGGAGCTCCGTATTGAACAGCCTGGGTAGTCGGTAGTTACCCAGATTCCGTTTGTTAGTGAACATTACCATCTCAGTCTTCCTTGGGTTGACCGATAGTTCGTTGTCGGTGCACCAGCGTTCCACGATAGAGAGTGCAGAGCAGGTGACGTCGTACACCGTACCTGCGTGGATACCGCTCGTGAGTATCGCTATGTCATCCGCATATCCAATGGCGTAGTGGTGACTGTTGTTTAACTTGGTGATCAGGTCGTTGACTACCATGTTCCAGAGGAGTGGTGAAAGGACACCTCCTTGGGGGCATCCTTTTGCCACTCGTGCGTGCTTTGTTTTGTCGTCCCCAAGTCTTATGACTCTCTGACTCAACATGTTCCTTATCCATTTTATCATAACTGCATTGACGCCATGTCTTACCAGTGCTGCTGTTATGCTGGTGAATTTGGTCTTGTCGAAGGCACCTTCGATGTCGATGAAAGTGCCCAGGCACATAGTCTTGTTTTTGATCGCTACTTCAATTTTGGTGACCACCGCATGAAGTGCGGATTCTGTAGATTTACCTGAACTGTAGGCATGTTGATTTGGGTGCAGGGGGAGATGGGCTAGCGCTTCCTCCCTCAGGTACCTGTCGCATAGCCTCTCCAGTGTCTTTAGTAGGAAGGAGGTTAGGCTTATTGGTCTAAAGGACTTGGGGTCCGTGTAGTCTCCTTTACCTGGTTTTGGTATGAAGATAACTTTGACCTCTCTCCATAGTCTTGGCACGTACATGTGCGCCAGACAGGCACTCAGGACGGTGGTGATTCTTTGGGTTAGTCTCTCTCCGCCCCACTTCATCAGGGCGGGGAATATTCCGTCTGGTCCTGGTGACTTGTAAGAGTCAAAGCTGTCGATTGCCCACTGTGTTCTTTGGGGTGTAATTACCTCATTGGCCAGTCGCCATCCTTCCTCTGTTGGGATGGTTTCCTCCTCCGACCACCCGATTGGACCCGATATCTCGCAGTCCGGGAAGTGCGTCTGCACCAGCACGCACTGAGTTTCCCCGGGTGAGTTGGTGAGGGTGTTGTCTGGCTTGCGCAGGGATCCTAGATTTATGGCCGGGTTGTTGGAGAGAACTTTCCTTACCCTGTTAGCCTGTGTAGTGGTCTCAATGTTGGTACAGAAGTTTCGCCAAGAGCTAGTGCTTCTGTATCTGAGTCGTTTTTTGTACCTGGACTTGGTCGCTTTGTAGTTGTCCCAGTCCTGGTCTGCCCCAGTGTTCATTGCCCTGTTTAGTTGCTTCCTCATCTTCCTCCTAAGTCTCTCCAGCTCAGGTCCCCACCAGTTAGCTTTGCTGCCGCTGCCTGTCGGTGGGGTGGATAGAGGGCATGTCTGGTGGTAACAGTCCATAACAGTATCCGTTAGGGATCTTACCTGTTTTTCTATTTCCGCAGTGCCCATTATCTTAGGTGGACCCTCTGCCTGCTGTAAAGAGTGGTTAATGCGCACAGCATATTGGGCGCGGTCTGTTTTGCGAGGGTTCCTTCTGGGCACTACTGCTAATGTATTTACCTGAATGTCGTATCGAATCCACCTGTGGTCTGAGCATGACAATTCACTTGATACATGCCAGTTTGAGATGAGCTTCGATGCCTCTTCAGTTGCCAGTGTCAGATCAATGATTGTCTTGCTTCGTCTGTTCACAAACGTTGGCGTTGAACCTGTATTGATTATATTTAGGTTTGTAGTAAATAGGTATTCGACGAGCTTCTTACCTCTGTCGTTCCCTGTAGGCATGCCCCAGAGGGCGTGGTGTGCGTTGGAGTCGGTGCCCACGATAAGTTCGAGTCTCGCCTCTTCGCAGTAGTTGATCAACCTAGTCAGGTCATGTGGTGGTGGGTCATCTGCTTCCGGCATGTAGGCAGAAGCTATCACCACCTCCTGAAGGTTGGAGTCCTGCGCTCTCTGCACCTTTATGGCGCACAGGTCTCTGGAACAGAAACTTGTTAGAGGATGCGCATGTATATTTTTTGTGGTGTAAATGCAAGCCCGGGGATTTTCCGGCCCTGCGTGTACTGTCAGCTTACCTTCCGTGTTGCGGAGTCCGCAGACAGTGCCCTTCCTGACCCACGGCTCCTGGATCAGTACGATGGCTGTAGTGTTGACCTCCAACCACTTCCGGATCTGAGCCGTCGCGGTTTGACTGTGGTGGAGGTTGGCTTGGAGGCAGCTACATGTTGGAGAAGAAGGGGACGGCGACATCGTCATCGATCTCCCCCGTCGACATCTCCTCCTCCTCCTTGCCCTCGTCCCTGCGGATCGCCAGCTTGCCTAGCTCCTCCGCGCATTCCTCCCCACTTTCCGAGTGGTCGCGAAGAAGGAGCTCTTCTTCGTCCGTCTCGGAGGCGGGGATGGTCTGCTCTGGAGCTAGGGGCTCAGGTGTCGCGACTGCGGTCGCGGCAACCGTCGCCGTGGCAGTCTCCGCAGGAGGGGCTGTCGTGCCTGCATCCGCTGGGGCGGTGGTTTCGGCCGGCGGGTTCTCCACGTACTTGCCGCGGGACCCCTCGAACTTTACGTACACCGAGCCCAGCATGAAGCTGAGCCGGCGTCCGCGGTCCATCAGGGGTCCCACCACCGTCTCAGGGATGCTGAGTGTGGCGAACGTCTCCGTCGCCTGCCTGTCAAATTTGTGGAGCAGCCATCTATCGACGTCTGCCCACTTGTTTTGATAGCGCAGCGTGTGCGCCACCTCCTGGGGATTGTCATAGATCCCAGGCAGCAAGATGCCAATGCGCACGCGCTTCGGCAGCTCGCTCGGGCGCCTTACCACCAATTCCTGGCCGTCGGAAAGGGTGATGGCACTCACGCTGCGCTTCAGCCACTCTAGTGTAGCCTTGTCCTCGCACCACAGCCTCAGGGAACCGTTGGCTAGCACCGGCTTTCCTCGAAACTGTGGTCCTTCGGACTGGCTATTGCCAGGCTGCATCGCCTCCTTAATGAGGAGGCGCTGCATCTGTTGTTGAACCTCGTCGGATTGCTGCGGGCTCAGGTGTTCCGCTGTGGCAGTAGTGATGGCCACCAGCAGGTCCGCCTTCACAGCCTCCGCATAATCAATCCGGGGCGTTCCCCCAGGAGGCCCGGTCTTCTGCCTTTTGGGCTCGCCTCTCGGAGATATTGTCTCGTCGAGACGCGCCCTTTTGGCTGAAGGCCGGGTCACCTGGGTACTCCCCCCACCGGGTGTCTTTTTGGCCCCTTTCCCTTGGGGGACGGTACGGCCTGCTGCTGGAGCTCCTGCTGCTGCCTGCGCCGAACCCTTTTGGGGGTCGGTACGGCCTGCTGCTGGAGGTCCTGCTGCTGCCTGCGCCGGTCCCTTCTGGGGGGCACCCTGCTGTAGCGAGGGCGCCGAGGCTGTCGTCTCAGGGACTAATCGTCTGTCTCTTTCCCTGCGGCGCTGCTTCTTGTTCTTCTTGTGGTGCCCTGCCGTGGCGACGTTTGGCTCCGGCACGACGCGCTTGGCGCGCTTGGCCTTCTTCGCCTTCTTTTTCGGCAGAGTCCACCCAGCATTCAGCCGCAGGGTTGTCTCGTCCTGTGTGACGGGTTCCGCTGTGGTGGCCTGCCCCGGATTGGTAGATTTCTCCACCACCGGAACGGCCTCCACAACTTCCCCCCGTGTAGCTGACGGGGTCCGGCCTTCCGCCTGTACCTGGTCAGCTTTTGAAGGGGCCTTCTTGGCTACCGGTTTCCCAGCTGCCTTCCTGCCCCACGGGTTCTTTTTTGACCTGTGCGGCGGTACTGTATGCACAGCGCCGCCGCCAGGTGCGTTTGATTTGCCTTGCGCACCCCTGAAGGCACGTGTGTTGGTGGGAGGTACTGTGTTCACAGCGCCTGCACCTGTCTGGGTATCGGGTACAGCGGGAGCTGCGCCGTCTACCTTTTGTGGGGTTGGGGATCTGGTGTTGTCCATGATTCCTTGTCTTTTTACTTCACCTCTCGAGCTTCCCACCCTCCGTGGAGCCCGCACCTTTGGGGATGTCCATTAGGACACCAGGAATACCCAAGAGGTATAGATGTGGCGGGGTGGCACTCCTGCGCGACATCGGGTGCTGCAGACTGGCGGCTGGGTCAGACGATCCTATCTGTCCCAGGTGTTCCGCCAGCCCTTGCTCCGTCAGCATGGCTGAGTCCCATGTGTTCTCCCAGAGAACACCCCCCCCACATCTAGCCTGCGGACCGTACCACCTCGACCGTACGGGACGCGTGTCCATTACCCATGTGGTGGCCGGCCACAGGGCTGCCGTTTCGCCTGAAATCGGGTCCGAAGAGGGCGTGTTGCGTCACGGTAGTAACTAACCCCGACTACCGATCAGCTCAACCCCCCAGGCTTCCTTCATCCCGGCTCGCGACGCTCAACTGCGCAGGACAAACGCAGGTAGGTGAGGATAGTCCACCGAAGTCACCTACGACCCCCGGCAGAACCGTGGAAATAAATCCGGGAGGGGAAATTGGAAAAGGTGTTGGAGATCTGGAAAAGGTGGGGAAAGTGGGGGGGATGTATTGACAGGGGGAAAGGAGAGGAAGGAGAAATTGGGAACACAGGAAGGGGGTTTAGGAGTACTCAACTGGTGGGACTTCCAGAGGAGTATGGCCTTTCTTACTTAGCTACTAGCGATCCGAGGTAGATGGTCAGAGTGCGGCGCTCGTTAAGATCGCTAGTATTTCCAGGGTGCACGGTCCGCTCCCTGGAGGAGCAGACTCGCCCCTGACCTGCGGCGGCAGAATCAGGGGCGACGAGGACGTGCAAGAAAGACTTGGGTAGTTGTGCCGGTAGCCCAGCGCCGCACACCTAGGCGAGCACACCTACCCCCGCACCCCTCCGTTTCACCATACTGAGTACCAAATAAATATTTTATTTCATGAATTTGCGTTTCGTTTCACGTACACTTAAATGTCGTTAAAAAAATAACTACGCGTCTCCGCGGGATGGGGGTTGTATTTTTAGAAAGATAACAACAAACACTACATAATTCAACACTTGGGCACCCTTAACTCCTGCGGCCCAATTGTAAATTTTGCCCTGTTTTATAAAGGAGTCCAAGTCATCCCGCCATCGCCGGCGAGGTCTACCGCGTCTCCGTTTTGAGTCGCGGGACGTCCACACTGTGGTCTTCTTGGTCCACAGCTCATTCGGCATCCGGTAGGCGTGACCAGTCCAGTGCCACGACTTCATTGTATTTCATTGTATTGAAAATATTTTTTCTTGCATAATTGGAAATCTATTTTGGCGTTTTTGTGGTAAAATTGTTTAAAGTTGCGAAATGATTACCTCTTGATTAGGTACATCGGTGACATTCGATGACTTTCAACGTGTGTTGTCAAAGAGCACCCCTTGCCAGTAAAATAAACTAGTATACTGCTGAAAACCCGCACATGTCGAAGGCCAAATAAAATCTTTTCAGGCTTTACGTATTACGTTTTAAACTTATCAAAAATCATTACACACCTTTTTTGGGCAGTCGTGCATAAAATAAAAAACAAAAAATAACATTACACTAAAATTGAAAACTATTGAAAATTAAAAACGGTCCCTGCGGCATTGTGCCGAAGATGCAGCATTACTCTGCCAAGTCTTCAGCCAGTGGCAACAATAGGGAATTTGGAATATTTTTTCCATATTGCCATTACAACCAGTTTTTAGAGAGGAACAAATGTGTATATATGGAACAAGTACAATTAGAATAACAAAGGAGACAAAAATGGATTTCAAAGTGAAAGTGTCGTATTCCGGCGGTTTCGCGGCTAGTTATTCGACACTGTGAGTAACCGCCTCGTCTCGTCGTCTCTACGTGAAATTACTTAGTTTAAAAAATAAAACAATATGTGTGTTAGTCTTTAAGGTAATATCGGACACAGGTGCCTGAAATAAATGATTTTTGTTATTATTATAAAATCCGAGCGCTCAAAACGCCCCTAAAACTCCCATATTAAGTGAGCATAGTATGTGACATCATCTATTATACTATGCGTCCGTACTACCATTGTATGAGAAAACGAGTAATTTACTATTTTGATCGAGAAATATTGCGTTTAGGTACATTGTTATCATACTATTTTGTTTA
Organism: Epiblema foenella; assembly: GCA_963556455.1. NCBI lineage: Eukaryota > Metazoa > Arthropoda > Insecta > Lepidoptera > Tortricidae > Epiblema > Epiblema foenella. The sequence continues at coordinate 6,205,892 of OY747100.1, forward strand.
TTAAAATATAAGAATCCTGATGGTGGTTTTATAATTATTTACTTTTAGACAATTAAAAACACAATAAATTACATCATTTTTCGCAACTTTCACATGTCATATCTTTTTAAGGTTTTGAGCATATTTATAATTTACTGTTTTTCTCATAATTTGATGGTCTACTATTCATATAGTGACATCTTATTATTATTATTCATTTACCTATTTTATTGATGTAAATTACAATATAAATTTGCATTCATCCTATATATCCTATCCTATGTCCTTCCTCGGGATACAATGCCAAATTTCATTTTAATCCGTGCAGCGATTTTAGGGTGAAGAGGTAATAGACAGATGTGGATAATATTATGAGAAAAACACTTCTCACCGTCGCGTTTTCGGCCGCCTCTGCGGCTATAGGATGTCCTCATGGAAGTCCGTTGGCGATGCCATGGGGCTTGTACATGTGTGATGTATGATTCATCCCACACCAACATCACTCTCATTAATTCATTTATATCTTTGTTCAATTTAACGTCTATAGCACCTTGTATGAATGTTATGGAATTATTGAGTTACGAGCCCCAATGCAAAATAGCTCGTCTAGTCGCAATTCTGCATGCGTATTTTTTTTCAAAAACTAGTATTTCTACCCGAATCGACTTTGATGATTAATGGAATACACTAGACGCAATGTCACTAAAGCTAGCTTAGTTTTGAGTTGTACAAAGTGTACATCTCGTTATTTATTTTAAAATAATTTAATTATAAATATTACATCTCACACGCAAATAATTACGTCTGCTTCATATTTAAGGCAAAATAGGTCGTCTATTTAAAATAAAACCTGTTTACCAGGGTTCGTAATATAAAATATTATTTTCAAATTGAATACGGAATATTCTCTGTCATGTAAAATGACAAACCACTATATAAAAGGGCAAATTCAGCCTAATTTTTTATTACTCCAAATCGTTTTTCTATCGAGATGGCACGAGGTAAGCCAGTGACTGAAGAAGTGCGGAAAATTATAATCTCCAGTAACAATAAAGGCAAATCTACGTACCAAATTGCCAAGGACCTTTCTATGCCAAGGTCTACAATCCAAACTATCATCGAGCATCATCGAAAACACGACAAAATTTCTTGTTTAAAGAAATCCGGCCGCCCACGAATTACTACTAAAGCAGAAAACAGGATTCTGAGGAAGATCATCAAGAAAAATCGTCGTGCAAGAGCTGGAGAACTTACGGTACTATGGCGTGACGCAATTAAAAAAAACATTTCAGTGGATACTTGCAAGAGAGTGATGAAGAGGATGGGCTACGGTTTTTACACTGCTAAAGAGAAACCGTTACTTACACAACGGCAGAAAACTAACAGGTTGAAATTCGCCAAAAAGTACAGAAATTGGACCGTCGATCAGTGGCGTAAAATTATATGGAGTGACGAATCTAAATTTGAAGTCACAGTAGGCGATGAACGAAGTAAAGTCATTCGCGAAAAAGGAGAGGCATTTCAAAAAGATTGTCTTAAGCGTAAGGTAAAGTTTCCAGCTTCCTTAATGATTTGGGGCTGCATGTCGGCACAGGGTGTCGGCTGTCTGCAATTTATAGATGGAACCGTCAATGCCGAAAAATACAAAAGCATCTTACAAGAGAGTTTGCTGCCGTCTATACGTAAGTTAAAGTAAAAATGCGTATACTTTTCAACAAGATGGTGCCTCATGCCATACCGCTAAAGCAACGATGGCGTGGCTGAAAAAGAAAAAAATACCTACCATGTCGTGGCCATCCAGCAGCCCGGACTTGTCTCCCATAGAAACGTTGTGGTGGAAAATGAAGAAGAAGTTGCGAAAGGACCCGTCCAGATCAAAAGCTGATCTTAAAGAGAAACTTACCTGTGTTTGGAATGAAACAACCCCGGAAGAGTGTCGACAGCTGGTAGATACAATGCCGCTCAGAATTAAAGCCGTTTTAGATGCAAAAGGAGACGCCACCAAGTGGTAGACGTTCTAATCTGCGTCGGTAACACTAAAGACGAACTTTTTTGCATTTTAGTACAATTGGTGAAACAATGTTTTTTTTATTACCAAGGAAAGTTCGTTTTTTTTTTCATTGAATAAATAAAATACGATTTATAACTTATACTGTTTTTATATTGCTAATTCTTCCAAACACCTTCGTCCCCCAGAATTTTTAGGTTAACGTTAGTTTAGTACATTTTTTTCCTACCAGACGTACTCATTTGCATTGGGGCTCGTAGTATACACAATTACGTGCTTTTAGTAGAAGATTAATGAAATCACTAATACGCTTTCTGGGTGTCGTTATTGTTTCACAAACAAGTCAATTAGGAAGGTCCTAATGCATGGAGATCTGATGGCAGTGGAATAAATAAACCATGGTACTTAATGGTGGGCCGTGAGTTTGGTACAAATTTTGTGAAAACAAGCTTGCCAAAACGTGGTTTCGCAATTAATTGTGTACTTGTGTACCTACGTACGGTATGGCCATGGTAGCCATTAAAGGATTATTCACTCTGAGGTGATACAACTCCCTGTTGTTTACCTATACTTTAACCGAATCGTGGCCTTCTGGCTGTGATCGTCTCCAAGTTTAATATACCTTAGTAGTATGCGCGGAACCCCGACACACTTCGTAAACACGGTACTTATCTGCTTAATGTCTTTTTCTACAAATACGATATGAATACGAATAGAACATAATTTAGTGGTTGTCAATCACATAATGGCTGTGTCAGCTAGATACTTTTCCACCCAGATTGTAACCGTGCGTGTGTAACAAATATTAAATATTGTGCTGGTATAGGATATGTTTGCTAAAAATTATTAACCATCGAAATATTCGGATGAGTATATACTCGTTTCGAATTGGTGGAAGTTATGTGGGCAACTCATAATACTTCAAACTCCTGGGATGTGCTTAAAATATCGCCTTTGTACAGCGACCGGTACAATGGTGAGTGTATGAAATAAACGGCAGCTGGAGCCGCCTATTTCTCTGAGGAAACAAGTGTAGTAGTAGTACTTAGTAGTTCCTGGAATCCCTCAATTAACTTTGAGAGATTCCAGGAACAATCTACTACTGTTAAGATTAAGGACAATCATATAAGGACGCAACTATGAATCCGGCTTAAGAGCAAATATGTTTTTGTTCGTATCAATCAGAACCATTTACTAACTGAATTATAGATACATTAGCGACCCGCCTCGGCTTCGCACTGGTAGTTCAGTTTTATTGTTTCGATCCGCTTACCTACGATTATTAGTTAAGTATATATTACTATAACCGAAATTTATCTAGGCGCTCACTTCGATTATTACTCGTTTTCCATACAAACATTTAACCCCATTTTTACACCCTTAGGGAATGAATTTTTGAAAACGCTGAAATTAGTTTTGTTATAGCTTACTTTACTGTTCGGTCAAAATATAAAAGAAATTGCTTTTTTGTATTTTATCTGAACACTCACTTAAAAAAATCAGGTTGTCCGTAAAGAAATTCATACTTTCACCTCTTCAGAGGATGAATTTTGAAAAATGAACTATATTTACTTCCTAAACAAACCTTCAACCCCATTTTCACCCATTCAGAGGGAGTATTTTGAAAAACGCTGAAAACTATTTTCTGCCAAATAAGGCTTAGTCTATTTTAGGGAAGTTAAAGTTTCTTTCTTAAAGATATTTTTGTTCTCAGTACAAAATGATCACCGTCTTTTTACCCCCTAAGGGGATGAATTCGTAAATAAATTATATCTTATCTTTTTCTTATCTTATTCTGATGTCAAAGCTACAATACTGGTAATTTCATAGAAATCAGTTTAGTAGTTTTTAAGACTAAGAGGAACGTACATCCCTCCGCACAAACTTTTACGTTTATAATATTACAAGAAGTTACAAAGTGGATTTACAAAGATTCAAATCTCTTACTTCAATATAGATGCGTTCCCCGAACAAACTCCTTTAGGACAAACTTTCAAAATACGCTGAAATACACCTTTTTATAATTCCAAGTCCAAACATTTTTATACAGGGAGTGTATTTACAAAAATTAAAATCTCTCACTTCAAAAATTTATTTTTAATTTGCTGCGCGGGCAAACTTTGAACCCTTTTTTCACTCCTTTAGAGAAGCAATTTTGAAAAATGCTGAAGTATGTCATGATGTCATGAATGTATTTAAACAGAGAGTCTATATATAAAGTTTCAAATCTCTCACTTCAATAAACATGTGTTTTCATACAAACTTTCATCCTCTGTATTTTTTTAATTCATCCTCTTAGGGGATGAATTTCAAAAAATCCTTTTTATTCCTTGCCTACGTTATAAATGTAACCGACTGTGAAAAATATATCGTCTAGCAATAGCCGTTACGGCTGTGTTTTGTTGAGTCAATCAGTTAGGAGTTCTTCTTTTATATATAAAGCTATAAATAGTATTTACATTCCAGCTTCAAGCAATCAACTTCATAACATTCTCTTTAATTTAAATATTTTCTACACAACATTTACAATGTAGGTTACCATTCCATATTTATTTCTTAATACATGTATTAAAGCAATCTTTGTGTTTTGACTAATGTCCTTTGGTTTAATTCACTCACGGAGTATTTTATTTGTGGAGGCTCTTATAAGTTAATTCGTTTTTGATGAGCCGAAAAAGGCTGATTTGCTTATTTATCGTCTTCTTTGAAAATTGATACCGAACACATGCAATCGTAAATGGGAATTGTAAAAATCGAAACAATTTATTTGATAAAATTGGGTAATATTTGACGTTAACCTAGGTAGTGCTTGCAAAAGTGACTGCCATCTGATCTTCTAACTCTAAGTAAACCTACCCAAATATAAAACGCGTTTTAATTTATGGAATTGAAGTGATATTTTGAGTCCTTGTCGCCAAGAAGTAAAGGCGATCTTTATGGCGATCTGGGTGTGTTGTGGCTTTAAAAAAACTGACAAGAAATATCATTTGATATTTCATAGTAGTTTTTCGATATAGGAAAATATATACAGTATCTTTAAGCTAGGGACGCAATGAGCTCACGTACGCAACGTAAGCAATGCATTATGAGATTTGAACCGTCAAATTTGTATACCTAGAAGTCACACTAGTCTATGTCGGGCCCCTAGGGAATGCAATTATCGGGCCCTTTTTCAGCCGTTTTTGAAGATCATTAGCTCTTTTCAAGTTGATAAACGGGCAAGAAACATTATTTTTCTTTTATGCGCACGTGGGTCCCCTAGCTTATGGGAGGGGGCTCCTAGGCAACAAAATGTTGCGTTGTTGAGTGTGTCCTTAGCTTTATTAATACATTTTTTGGGATTAGGCGCCAATATGGACTCCTCGCTCCTTTAGAATACCACCAGGGGTGACCGGGGAAACGCTAAGAGGATGAGAAAATAAGTGATATTATTTGCCTGTAGGCATAATAATAATAATAATTTATTTCAAGTTACTAAAGACTCATACAGGTAAGAATAAGTTAATGAGATTTTCATGTTAAAGTGGTACCTACATCGGGTAACGTCAAACCCAGTTATAGCACCCATGTAACGTCACGTGAAGATTTTATCCTGTACGTAAAGCTACTACATTTTCTAGTCAACACTAGGTATGTACTATCATTCGATAACACGATGAAAGGCATACAAAACTATGGAGTGTTTGTGGCGGTGCCTCAAAGGCTAAAGGCCTCCCGACATTATGAGCTGTTGATATCTCTTGTACACCACTTATTGAATAATGAACCCCTGCGAACGTATGTTTGCCTGATAGATAGATTATACTGGCATATTTCAGATAAACATGTTTTTCCAGTTCAGTGAGAAACATGTGAGGATGTTAGGATAAATAATGACGCATAATTATATTTAAAACGTCAATAAATTACTGAATATTTTCTTCACCGAGCTTGATAAAAAGTCTGCAGTCGGTGTGCATGCACGTTTACATAAAGTTTACGTCTGATTAGATTGACACCTATTTTTCACTTCAATTAAATGACAAAGGATATTAATTTATTTACACTAAGTGCATTATAAATTTTCACACATTAAATACATATTCCAGATTTAATACAAAGCTGTATGAAATAATGAGGAAAATAACTACATAGGTTCTATGTTGGGTAAGTAGAGCTGCCCCGTTGTTGAAGCCAAAGAAATGTTGACGATCTGAGTCTGTGTCGTGTCCCGGCGGTACACATAGTTGCGGCTCGGATTATGTAAATTATAATTTTAGATCTTAATCATCCTATTACTACGCTTAGGGATCTGTCCCAACGGTATAAATAAAAAAAAATGTTTGCGACATAAATAAAAAAAGATTACTTTTATTTGTACTCGTAATAATGCCGCAGACACGGGCAATATTGCCAGTGGTAATATTCTAGGAAAAGGTAATAAAAACGACCTAATAGTTAGCTATGAAATATGTTTATAAACTGATGTCAATACATACTTAAATGGTTATTAATTTAAAAATGATTATGAATTTAAGTATTATCGCGAAAATGATGCTATATTTACAATTCCTAATACGTTATAAAAATTGTATCATGTCAAAAGCAATTACATATATAAAAAATATATATGTATGTATATTAGTTAGGGTACCTAGGTAATTTTCCCATTATAACATTGCCAACCAACTATTTTAAGAGCCCTTATAAATTACAAATGTTGTGAACATTAATTATGACATAAATATTAGATACAAAAGTAAAAGAAACCATATACTGATGAGAGGCTGCTTCTATTAACCCTTTAGAAGCCATTTTTGCTTGTATTATAAGTTAAGCGTAAAAAAGATTTGAACGAAGTTTGTTAATTTAGAGTGATGTTTGAATCAATATTTCGTAACGAATCTGACGTAGAAAAACCGGCCATGTGGGTGTCGGGCCACGCGCAATGTAGGGTTCCGTAGTTGTCCACCAGTTACATTTATGCGGACCTAAAAGTTGGACTTATATTCAGTAAGTTTTTGACACAACTAATAACAGTATCTATAAGTAATCAACCAATCGATCAATATCTGTCAGTAATCTATATCTGTCACCTAACCCTACAATTATGTAGGGTTGCTTTTCGAAATACACATCTACTAGACAATTCAATACGCAACATTGTAATATCGTTTGCGATTTTGCGAACTCAAGGCCCATTCAATTAGACCATGAAGAAATATTATACGTGTACATTACATGATTACATGACTTTCGGTTTTGTAGTCAATCATTTACTATAATAAGATATAATTTACCCACTAATGTTGTTTTGAAAACATCTCCTGCGTGTTGTTTACTAGCTGTGGCTATTACACTGGTTTACTGTTGATAGAATAAGTCACTTTATGTACCACTGGCCATGAAGTGGCAATTACCGCACGCTACGTGCGCGGGAAATCCTACTTCCTGGCCAGAGGGAGACATAAAATTTTGTACTTATTACGGGCGGTAATAAAGAGAGCCTGGTATCGCATATTTATCGCCCTTGCCTTCGGCCCCGGCGTCAAATACCTGCGATCTAAGACATTCTTTGTTTTACCGCCCTAGGTAAGTACTCGTAATGTACTATTACGTGACTCCAATGTATGATCGTTTAATTGATCGCCTTTATAAGAACCTCTATTTTTTACGGCGTTTTTACCGTACCAAAAAGTTAAAAATCGGCCAAGTACGTGTTGGACTTCTCACATTCAGGGTTCCGAACCAACCGCAGAATTAAGTTTGTTTTAACAGGAAAAACAAGGAAATGTCAATGAAAATAAATCTGATTTATCAATACTTTAGTATCAGTTGGTAAAATATACCTAATAATAAACATTGTCTCCAAATTTAAAGACTGTAGCTTCAAACACTTGGCTGTGAACCCATGTGACAACAATAGGGTTCCGATGGGACCCTTCGGGTACGGAACCCTAAAAAGGAACCCTTATGGTTTCACTTTGTCTATCTGTATGTCTGTCACATCACTACATATCTCAAGAACTACTTATACTATTGATATTTAAGATAAATAAATAAGTAAATATAAATAAATATTTGTGGACAATCTTACACAAATCAACCTAGTCCCAAACTAAGCAAAGCTTTTACTATAGGTACTAAGTGAATATATATACGTACTTATATACATACTTAAATACATAGAACACATCCAAGACTCAGGAACAAATATTCGTGTTCATCACACAAATAAATGCCCGGACCGGAATTCGAACCTGGGACCTCCAGCTTCGAAGGCAGGGACACAGGGACACTACCAACTAAGCTAAAGCGGTCGTCAAATATATATTTTTTTGTATGACAATTGACCGATACGAGGGGGTTGCAAATTTGTAGTCTACATAGTAACTAGGTATATCAAGTTCCGGTGTCATATGAAACGGGTTGACTTGCACATTCTGAAACAGTCTTTATATGAGTTTATGCTGAAAGTACCTTCTATCAAAAAAAAAGTAATACACAAATATAAAATATTTTGTCGATGCAGTGATCCCCTACTTTATGGGATTGAGGTCCGAGTTCCAAGTATTAAAATTTTTTTGTTGTTTGTGTACCTACTAATACTATATTACATACCAAATTTCAGCTTCCTTGGACTTCAGGAAGTACTCTGAGAATTTTGATGATCATCAGTGAGTGAATGAGTGACGAAATCAGTTTTTTTAGATATCTTTAAAATCTAAATTAAAATCTAAGATATGCAATTGAGATTGAGATTGAGATTGAGATATTTTTTGATAAAATTATAAGTAATTTTACATGTCAATTATAAGTAATATTTACATGTCAATTATAAATAATTTTACATGCCGATTATAAGTAATTTTACATATTATTTTTATATTAACTTGCTTACTGTTGTATTATTAATTTATTTTTTTAATTGAAACCTTGTATGTTTTATAAGTTCACTATTGACAATATATCCCGAGAAATTTGTTTATCTGGTATCAAGTTGAGGGTTCAAAAATGACGAAGCGCTTTGAAAAAAGGTAGATTGCGCTTCGCTTAGGTCATCTTGGCAGGGGCACTATCGTGCCCCCAGATTCCCGGCCTTCGTTTTTTTATCGTTATAGTAGTAGTAGCTTTGATCAGATATTTATTATGACGCCTCACTGGTGGCATTCACTTATCGCTATCATAATAACACGATTACAAACCTCAAAACACACGGACACGGAAGAACAGCACGAATAAAGATTTCTTCATGCACTACAAGAGGAACGGTACCTAATTGAATATGCTTGAATGTCAATTTATCAAATATCAATACGGATATTTTTGTACTTATCAGCTGATGGCTGAACGATTGAAAGTTAATCTGTTAATCTTGCAGATCTCCCATACTGTTTTATGTTACTTACTTACTTAATTTTTATAGTAAGTACCTAAGAGGTTTAAAAAACAGTAGGAATTTAACAAGTTTTCTTATATACAAACCATATACTGGCAATAACGATACAACAAAATAAGAAATATCCAATTCGGTGCGCTCTTTGGGAAGTTTATTTATAAAGAGTTTTTATTAGAATTTATAGGTATTACGCAAATATCCTGCTCTCCCAGCCGGGTCGCGGGATGAGCGTGATCCTGATGGGGTCCTTCGCCTGCGTGACGAAGGTCCTTGGTTCGAATTCGACTTCTCGAGGCATGCCCGGCGCGAGTCGCAAGCTGTACTTCTTTAGGATTGTCAACAATCCCGCCATCATCTGCATCCGGGCAAAACGCATGCCTGAAAGAGAAAAACGTAATTACTATATAGGTCTATCGCTAAACTGAGATCAGCTGAGACGGATCGGAACCGGTTTCTTAATACTGTTATAATTTAGTTCTCTTAGATATTAGTTTATCATAGAAAAGTAATTGTTAAATTTTGTCCATATTTCTTAAAAAAATAAACAATTTCTTTTTACTGCATATTTAAATTAATATTAAAAACACATACCAATAGCATATTTTTGGTGCATATGGACAATCTTAATACCCCCAGGAAATGAAAACAGTGTGTGTCAGCTCCGACGCACGACTGGAGTTTACTCTTTACGAACGATTAAAATTTTTTTTATAATTAATTAGTAAAGATTAGTAAATAATTAAAAGGATAAATGAACTCATTTTTTATATTAGGTACCGCAAAGTGGGCTATATGAGACCCAAGGGGCCCCACTTTACAGTACTGAAATCATGCATATATGTTACATTTATTTATATTAATAAAGACTTAGCGCGTAGACGTTATCGATATCGATAAATATTGACCAAGGGGCCTACTCCGAACTTCGTATCGTGCCGTCCCTTTCGCTCTCGTGTTATATACACTATAAGAGTGAAAGGGACGTCACGATACGAAGCTCCGAGTAGGCCCTCAGTGCCTTTACATGACCGTACTCGTTAGCGACTGCGTAAACGATTTAGTATGCCGATTCTTAGTTCTATTGCATAACCGCCAGGGGCGCTATATTGTGGCCTATTTGCAGAATAAATGTTTCATACAAATTTTTACGCAGTCGCTAGCGAGTACGGTCATGTAAACTCATGGTAAAGGCACAGAGACGTCCGCCGCAAGATCGCGACAACACAGACACTTGTAGCCTCTATTCGTCCCGGTACCGCCACATATCGGGTAGAGTCAGTCCGACCCAGGTTGGGCCTAGTGGGCTGGGTTTAGTGAACCAGCGACAAAACTCCCAGTAGCTCAATTCCACTCACACCTCAGGGCCTGTACTCCGAAGATCGAAATCCGACTTCGTGTCGTACCGTCCCTTTCATTCTCTTATTATACACTATATGAGTGAAAGGGACGGCACGATACGAAGTTCGGATTTCTGATTTCGGAGTAGCCCCTCAAATTTGGTTGAAGCCGCTGAACCAATCTCACTGGAGCGCAAACTCTTAGAGTATTCCAGTGTTTAAACCCCTCTCATGGTCGTGTCGGAGGTTTCCCCTGAATTTTCCTCAGCCCAATCTCCAACCGCGCACTCCTATTGCTTTATTGTACTCGGTTTATAATCTATAAAGCCACAGTCAGGTTCAAAAAAAAAAACAAAAAAATACCAGGGTTATCCTGCATCTACACGGAGAAAGAAAACATAAAAAATAACGTAATAGGCGGCGTGCTGTCTCCCTGGTCTCTATTTTTATAAATTCAATCACAGATAATCTCTCTTCTCACTATCACCTCTATGCCGATGATCTTCAGATGTATTCGCAAGGTGTACTTAATGATCTGCCATCTGTTATCAGCACTGTAAATAATGACCTGGTGCGTATCCTATATTGGAGTCATAGTTTTGGTCTTAAGGTTAACCCCTCTAAAACCCAGGCTATCATAATTGGGAGCTCAAAAATTTGTCCCAAGAATCGATTTTAATAGCGTTTCACTGATTTACTTCGATAACGTCTTAATCCCTTTTTCTTCACAAGTAAAAAATTTTGGCATCATAATCTAGATGGGACTTTATCTTGGGTACCTCAAGTGAATGAGGTCAGCAGGGAGATGTTTTCGGCAGTAGCTTCTCTGAGAAGGCTACGTAATTTCCTGCCCATTGCCACTAAACACACATTTTATTTTGCCCTGAGTCAGAGATGGTCGCCATATATTTATATATTATTTATACATTTTGCAGTGCCTGAACAAAGACTACTTTAGCATAATAGGTGTATATTTCACTAAATACCATGCCATTTTAGTAGAAAAAATATTCATATCGCCAAATGTAATCTAAATCTAAATCGCACACTACACGCTTCGTGACATTTTGACCTTGCTATTTTTTAAAAATTATTATTCCAGAAACAGGAAATTTTATGGCTAAAATTGCATTTGAACATGATACTATAGGTAATATTCTAACTAAATTTATATACAGTTGTTTCATTTTCTAAATAGGTACAGATATACGATTCAAGTCTTACAAAGCATACAAAAAGTAAGAATAAGAATCAATAACGTTTAATTAAAGCATGAAAATATTTGGGTTACTTAGCCTGCGTCTGTGCATCGGTGTTGCGATAAGATTAGTGTTAAATCCGAGATAAGATGAAAATTCATCGCTCGGCCCGGAGATCTCCGGGCACATAACAAAACAATTTAATTGATTGTTTTTTTCGCCGGGTGGCAACGGGTTAAGCCATCCATTTTATTTGTAAGTGAGGAAAGACTCATGGTATCTCTACCAATTAAAAAAGGGTTAATTTCATTTTTTCCATACACAATGTTGGCTAAGAAGGTGTGGATGGGAAGTCAGCGGCTCATACTCACCGATACAGATTCTAGGTCCCTCTCCAAAAGGCATGTACGAATAGGGAACGATATCATTCTTCTGCTCCCTTAGGAATCTCTCCGGGCGGAATTTCTCTGGCTCCGGGAACAGATCGGCGTTGTGATGCAAGTGGTACACAGGTAAGTGGATGCGCATCCCTTTCTCTAGCTGTAATCCCGACGGCAGCGTGTAAGGTTCCACCACCTCTCGCGCCAGCACTCCTAGTACCGGATACAGCCTCATTGCTTCGTTTATACATGCTTCCAGATACGGCAACTCTGTCAGACACTCATATGTTATCTTACCGCCTGTCTTCGTCAAATACGCTTCCACTTCTTCGAATAATCGCGGTTGTGTTTCTGGGTTCTTAGCCAATTCGTACAATGTAAAGCACATGGTTGATGAGCTAGTTTCGAAACCAGCGGCAAAAAACACAATGCATTGAGCGATCAGTAACTCATCTGTCAACTCTAGGTTTATCCGTTCTTTTTTATTTGACTCCGATTTCTGGTTACTCATACGGTCGCCAGTTAAGTACTTATTTTCTTTTAAGCTTAAAATGAGGTCAACAAAGTCGTTCCTTGCGGAAGGTTTATGATTTCGACCTTGGAACACGCCGGACAACAGTTTGTTGAAAAACAGGTCGAGATCAGATGGGAACACATTGAAACCCAACCCGTAAAATATGTACGGCCATATAGCGCGGGCTACGATTTTGAATCCTCTAAAATTTGTCAATTCAAAAATGAGATCGCCTATGACCTTGAAGGAATTGTTATCACAATCCTTGCCCATGACGTTGCTGTCGACTCCGAAGGCACATGAAGCGATACAGTCCATGGAGTACCGCACTGACATTGCTCTGACATCAAGATCGGGAGAATTTTTGGTTTCTTCATCGAGCAGGCTCTCAAACACTTTCGAACACTTCTCAATCAAGTGAAACATGTTCTTCATCTTAGACGAAGAGAAGAGTGGAGTCAAGTTCTGTCGAAGCACCTTCCAGCGGTCGCCTTGCGTGAAGAACAGGTTTTGAGTCGTGGTTTCCTTGTGGGTGTAGTTGGATACCTCTCGGCTGCTGAAGTAGTAGAAATCTTTAGTAGTTATAAGCTTGATCAGCTCTGGATCCTGCACTATTAATGTGGGTTCCGTGCCATAATAAGCTCCAAAATATGGTTCTTTTTGGAACTTTCTGCATAGCTTTTGTGTCACTTGGCCCCAGTAGTTTTTGAGCAAAATATAATCGGCAAAATTACCGAATACAGGAACGGGCTTCTCGTAGGGCACTTGTCTCAGTTCCCAGTAGTCAAATTTTCTTTTGCTAATGTAGTACACTATTGAGAGGGCCACAATAGTGGTCGAAATAAGGAGTAAGACGATCATGTCGCCAGAGTTGCGTCCGTGAAATGTTGTGCGAGGAAGGTGACATGAGAGTTTATTTTATACCTACTTGGTTCAGATCAGGGGTCGACAACCTATAAGGTCTAAATTTACAAGAAGTAACCTATTGTACTCTATTAGGCCTAACATTAGATTGTCATTTAAACAGGAAAGCACACCTTGAAAAAATAAAAAATAGATTATCTCTAGTCACATACGCACTGAGCATGATGAAAGCAAATACCGTCATGGAGTGCGTCATGGCAGCGTACCACTCGCAGGCGGTCGCATGCCGGAGCTGCGGTCTCCTGCTATGGGGCTTTTAACGGGAATGGGAAACTTTTAACTCTCCTTCACTTTGTATTTAATAAACTGTAACTTTCGTCCGTAAAAACCTGCATTTATTTAAATTTAACCAAAATACTCATCGCCGGCACAACCTGGAACTTCCAGAATTTTTTTTCTTAGCATAGATGGGTGTCCCACTGCTGGGCAAAGGCCACTGCCCATGAATGTCATGACTCCCGCATCAGTGCCTCTTCCTGCCAGTTGGCGAGTAAGGCCCACCTGTCCGGATGCATGCGACAGACATGACTAGCCAGTATCATTGGAGCCTAGCAGTCTTTTCGCTTACATCAGCTATGCGTGTTCTGGAGCGCAGCGTGTTGTTCCGGATGTGATCCATTCTCTTAACACCTAATATGCTACAAACCTTCAATTTGGACTTTTGTCTCTCCGGGAGCGACCATGTTTGGGCACCGTAGGTTAGGACGGGCAGAATACACATGTCAACAAGTTTGCGCTTGAGTGACAATGGAATGTTGCCCTTCATCAGCTCTTTCATGGACCAGTAGCTGTTCCAGGCGTTACTGACACGGCGCTTGACTTCCTTGTCTTGCTTTTTGCTGAAAGGAACTAGCTGGCCCAAGTAAATATACTCGTCAAAATAATGTATGATCTGCCCATCTACCTCAACCCTACGTTTCGTGCTGTTGGTCTTAACTCGAATCTTTGTGCGATTCATTTTTAGTCCAACTTGAAGGTCAAGCATAGATATTTGAGCATTGACTGAAGCTAGGCTGCTGAAGAGGCAAAGAGAACGATGTCATCGACGAATCGGAGGTTTGATAACCTCTTATCCAAAAACTAAATTAGAATATACAAGAATGGACCATATTACAGAGTAATAAAAATGTATAATAAGATACCCATCCATATATAAAAATGTATAATAAGATATCCAAAAACTGTACCTACTGCTCCTTCATAAATATCCTTAAATCAAACTGATCAAAAAGTATTACTATTCTAATAGCTGACTTTATGGAAGATATGATTTTGTAAAATGTTTACGGCTACTATAAATAAATTGTACCTAGCTATATTATATTACGAGTAACTTACGTGAATGTTGTTACACCCTTCCTGGGTCCATTATATCTTAGTTATTATCTAAGTTTATTGTATCTAAGTACATGGTTGCAATAAATGATTATTATTATCTTTTAGCAACTAAGTGCCACAAGTAGCTAACAAAATATGTCGCCTGTTGCCAACCGCTGGCTTGGATAATAAGAAGTCATTACGCAATTAAGGATTGCATGATATCATTATATCATTATCAATTTCAATAACAATTTAAGTAATAATTGGCACTACACAGTATTATAATATATAAATAACGATGTTTGTCTATTTCTTATTTGTACAAAGGTATTGCTTGAACTTGGCTTGCTTATATCACTCGTTTTGTTAAAGCAGCGTGTTGACCATAATACTTATTAATGGCTTATGTTAATCGACTTTCGTAAATACTGCAACAGACGAAGTTATTGAAGTTATAGAAGATAACAAAAACAGGTTTCCCGTATTTATAGGTTCTTAAAATATGCGTTTAAGGAAAATGCGTCCTTTCTGATTAAGAGTCGGTTTATGACCGATCACATATTAAGTAAGTATTTTTATTCATAATTCAAATATAGGACTTTGATTTTGCACAAGGACGGTTTTTATGATGGATTTTATAATAGCGTAGTCGGCTGGTATTTTGTTTGCGGCGCTTGGCTTGGAAAGAAGTTTATTCGAGAAACACATTAATGGCGGGTTGCACTAACCCTTCTATAATTGTAAGCTGTGTTCGTTAAAATCTGACTGTATGAAAATTTCGACAACATTCTGCTTGATGAGAGCTGACAGGGCCATATTTAAGGCCGGTTTTGTGTTTTTTGACGTTGAAACGGATTTTTGAAGTTGTATTACGAATCGTACATTAGGTACTCAATCTCATACTCGTATCTGTAACAACACAATCAACTAACAAAAATCTTTTGAAAAATATGTGATATCATTTTCATTCATTAAAAGGCAGGATATTTTCGCCAGCGCGCGGGAATTTACCTATTAAGATGCGCCTTGTTATGTAAAACCACAGTGTAAAACGCCTTTTTTCCAGGTGTAGAACCCGCGGGCAAGGATGGCGGGGGGGCGGTGTCCGCCGCGCCGAACACGGCGGACGGTAAATCCGAAGAGGCGGCGACGCAATGCATGGTCGGAGGAGCACACGCCTTCATTCTTAGGGTGAGTTCCTCTTGTAAAAAAATGTTATGGTAGGTTTTCATTTATTATTTATTTTCATAGGATTTCGTCCACCCGCGGAAAAAAAAAACATACATGCATGTGTGTGTCATGCACGCACATATACGCAAAATTAGTTCGAACAAAATCTGCTTGCGGCGCTGGTGTAGACGTGTTTCCAAGTTAAATCGCGAGATGGTTCTCTTTTCGCAACATACTCTTTGGTTACTAGTTAAAATGATTTGAGACATCAGAGTATAAAAAAGGTGCTGTTAATAGTGATAGCTGAATAGACCCGCGCGGTATATAACTTTTTTTCAAAACCAACTTCATACACGTATTAAAAATGGAACATCAATATTTGCAAATTTAACCTGACATTATTATAATGTTTGTTTCAGATATCAAGTTACTTTGGCCTGGCGCCTTTGAAGTTCGAATCACGCTCCAATGGCTTCAAAGTTACTATATCTAGCGCTATGTGTATATATAGTTACACCTTAGTCACGGTCTTAGGTAAGCTATAAATTTAGACCTAAGCTTATATTGATATTTATTGACACTGATTTGTAACTAGGTAAATTATGTCGCAATCCCCAAAGAGTACAACGCAATCCCATACAACCTTTCACCCTCAAATTCCCTCAAACTCTTACCAACGATTAGGTAGTAAAAATACTTAAAACTGTCAACAAAGAATATTATCGTCATAAACTAACAAAGTTTAAAAATAACCCTAAGGAGACATGGATACCTATTAAGGAGATCTGTAATCTTAACCAATCTAAATCAACTTACGCGGCACTTCTAAAGAAGACCCTAATGAGTCACTTGATGTCATTAAAAAATAGTTTTCATCTGTAGGGCGCAGCCTAGCTGATACAACATTAAACAAAATAGGTAAAACAGACAAAGACTTAGCAAATTTAGTAAACTCTATAAACCCACCTATAAGTTAAATGGTTTTGCTTCCAACGGATCCTATGGAGGTTTGCTCTATCATTATTAATCTCAAAAGCAGCAAGGCGCCTGGATGGGATTCCGTTACTATTAATATAATCAAGTCCACATGCCAATATTTAATTGAACCACTCACTCATCTGTTTAATCTAAGTCTTTCGTCTGGAGTATTTCCCACAATATTTAAAACCTCGGTTATATTTCCCATTTTTAAATCCGGCGACAAATCGTCCCCATCTAATTACAGACCAATCTCTCTGCTTACCACCTTCTCCTACTAGAGAAAGTTGTAAACAACCGCATAAAACAGTTTGTGGAATCAGAAAATATCCTCCATAGTAAACAATTTGGCTTTAGATCTGGTCGCTCCACCGAAGACGTCCTAGCACTAACTTCTCTTATAACTTCAGACTTAGACGCTGGCGAAAATTGTATAGCGGTTTTTTTAGACCTGCAAAAGGCGTTCGATACGGTGTCTATTTCTCTATTGCTGGCTAGGTTGCAAAACATGGGGATTCGTGGAACGCCTCTTGCATGGTTTAAGAACTACCTCAGTGACTGCGCCCAAAAGGTGCGTGTCTGTAACCACGTTAACAACGAACAAATTTGCAATTATGGCGTACCGCAGGGAAGCACCCTAGGCCCCTCGTTGTTTCTAGCTTATATAAATGACCTTTGTAAAGCCAGCCTTATAAGTGCCAACCTCTTAATGTTCGCTGAAGACACGGCATTGGTGTTTCATGGCAAAACATGGGCAGAAGCCAAATATTTAGTAGAATCTGGTTTAATTAAGATCACTTCTTGGCTTGAAGACAATCTCTTAAACCTTAACATAAGTAAAACAAAGTATCTCTGCTTCAGTAAAAGATCCCGGTTCCATGCTTGACTACATCAAAATTCATACATACCCCTGCAACAGAGGAGTGCGTGTCGAAAGCGATATTAACAACTGTAACTGCGGTGTGTTATCCAGAGTAGAGACGATCAAGTATCTTGGTGTTGTTATAGATGACAGATTACGATGGGAACCCCATATATCTTCCACAACTAATAGAATCCGCAAATTAATATTTGTTTTTAAAAACCTACGACAGGTGGCTGATCGTGAACTTTTAATTCAGACATACGATGCACTCTGCAAAAGTGATCTGTCTTATTGAATCTGTTCATGGGGTGGCGCCCCTAAAACGTACCTCGTTAAACTAGAACGCGCCCAGCGAGTAGTTCTGAAGGTTATGTTTTACCTCCCGTATAGATACCCTACTAAACTTCTTTTTAACTTAGCCACAGTCAGGTTAAAAAAAAAAACATATTTCAAAGTCTTCGAAAATACCATAGGTTAATAGCTCCTACCATAGTAATTGGTGAAAAAAGACTAGTACGATATCCACGCAAAATACATTTTAATTTCTTAGCTACAATAAAATAATTAAAATTGTTAAAAATTAATAAATTAAGTAACTTTCAATTTAAACACAAAATTAACTCCAGGCTGAAGTAGATAACATATATGGAATCAGAGGAATTGCTTACTATAATTCTTTCAGGCACACACATGAGCACACACACACACACACACACACACACACATACACGCATGTTGTATTCTACCTAAGATTAACATTTACCTGTTTTGTACAAATGAATGTTGTAACTATTATAATGCCTGTATCTAGGAAGGAACTGGCTTTTGAGACACAGGGAAACCTACTTTGAAAACCGGGGCTTCAACTATTATGTACCTATGTTTATAGTTGCAATAAAGAATTATTATTATATATAAAAATAAAAATATCCTAAGCTATTTTTTTCGAGAGTCAAATTAGGTAAGAATTTCTTCACCAAAGTTCATTAAATTATGTAGAAACATGAAACGGTGTTAAAATGCAAGGAAATATAAATAAATAAAAGTAAGGTACTTGAGGTATAAATCTCATTATTAAAATTACATTTCATAGTAGAAGTGACTCATATTACGTAATTATAGGGGGTACCTATAATTACGTAATATGAGCTTTAATATTAATTATTACAAATTTAATTGATTTCCGGTAAACGAAGATCTTGGTAGATAATTACATTTAAGAACTTCCTCTGTTCTAAGTTTTCGAAATTACGGAAACTTAATTACATTAATTATAATAAGTCTGTTTTACTTCCTTATTTATTCAATACATTTCTCTACACTGAGAGAGTGAACTTATATGTAGTCTTAATAAATTTCAGTAATTTGCACTATTTCCGGCCTCGCGACGGAAATCAATGTCGGCGTGGAGCTGTCAGTCAGGATGTCTTCGCGGATGTCGCAGGTCGTGTCGACTTGTGATGTGCTGGTCGTTGTGGCCACCGCGGGCGCAGGCATCTACGGGGCCCCGAGGAGGATGCGAGACATGCTCAAGTTCATGGATAGTGTAGCGTCGGTGAGTGACTTGTGGCACCATTTGCATGTCACTAAACCAAAACAGGGATGTACCTAATTCGGCAGAATCCGGAGTACGAACACTTTTACAGTACACTCTGGTGGCTCTGTGGGCTGTAGATCAGGCGAACATTTTTTACGTTCTCAATCCCCATGGCTCCGCCATTTAAAATAATTTCCAGAAAACCTGAATCGACAAAAAATGCATATAATTATCGAATCTGCTCACAAAATTTCACGAGAATCGATTGAGAAATGTGACCTGTATCTAGAGGAGAACAGCCGAATGGACATTCGGACATGAGAAATCATTTTTCCGTAGCTGAAACGGAGACCTTCGATCGTTTCGCTCACTAGGTCGATAAGAAAAACCACGATTCTTATTCGTGTAGATATCCTCAGCTTTTTAACACAATTTATGATAAGTGCAGTAAGATATTTAACTGCAATTCATTGCGGTGCGACGGGCGGCACTAACTCACAGAATTAGTAATAGTACAACAAAACGTAGCAAACACAAAACAAATATTAAGTACAAGCCCTCAGTGTTTTCATGCTCACATAATGTGCTGCATGCATCACTGTTTGTCTATAAACGAGGATAAGACTTCTTCAGTTGTTTGTGGCTCCATTTCAGGTGGACAACAGTGTCGGCGCGCAATATTCAGTCGTCAATGAGCGCAAGCTGTGCGCAGTTCTGCTCGGGATTCTAAGCTTCTTCACAATTCTTATTATCGATGACTTCTGCTTCTACGTACTGCAGGCTAAGAAGTTTGATAGACAGTGTAAGTATTAACTATGTGAATTTTATTCATAACTTATCTGAACTTACGTTACGTTCAACTCGGACGCGAGGGGCCTGGGGCCCATTTCTCGTCATCTACCCTCTGACGTCACACTTGCGCCACACGCCGCGCAGAGATTCACTGATTTAGGTAAGCGCAACGGCTTAGGCCTAGGCCTACGTGCCTATGGTAGGCGCATAGTAAGTATTTAATAAGGAAAAAAATCATGAATGAAGTTAGGTGAATCTTAATCCCATGAATGTGAATGTGCCGCAACCAACATTCATTGGCGACAAGTGCTATTACGCGCTATGCTCGTAGCCGATGGTTTTTCCGCTTTGTAGCGAAACTGTCTACAAACGGACATCACGAATATCGGGTCCTTGCCGGTGAATGTGTTAATGAAGATTAAAACCTTCAAACTCTCAATATTTTACACAATAAGATAAGCAATCATTCATACGTTCCCAACTTCAAATCAAAACATGGTTGTATCTAATTCGGCAGAATCCGGAGTACGAACACCTACCTACCTACGAAGTAAAAAAAAATACTACTTACCATATCACCTAACTGAGCAGTCAGTTTAGAATTGCCATCACCGCCATCTATTGACGGTTTTGGGCAACGAACTGTCATAGACCGCGGCCATTTTCTTTACACGGACAGTATAAAACTCACTCACACGTACAAGGCTCCGAGTGAAAATAGATGATATTGTAAACGGCTATATTTTAATTGGGTACTAGCGGTTTTTACGTCTTATTTTGCAAACTGCGGGAGCAGAGGGTCGTATATTATTTAAATATTACAATTTCCAGTCCGTAACATCGATAGTTTTGCCGTTTACTCCGATAGAAAATTGTATGAAAATCCTACCCTGACGTTTCACCTTAAGACCAAAGAGTCTAGCGGCGATTACCTACCTACAACGTTGAAAAATAACGACTACTTAATTCAATTTATGGTTTCTGTTGATAAAAAGAAGAGTACTGGTTGCTCATAATAGTATGATATTAACTACCTAAGCTACATTGTACATCAATCGAGAGTATATGTTTATCTTGATTAGCTAGTAGGTACCAATAGTTTAAAGAAACATGGCATTATTTTGGGCGTTTTCAATTGTATTCTTATGCTTTTGGCCATAATGACTGTAAACTATATTGAATGACATGTATATTTCTGACACAATGATTAGGGAGACGATTGTCTATAGTTTTAGTAGAATTAATGTTAGAATTTAACTGTTTTTGTAAATAACAACCCTTGTACCTATTGTTGTCTTTATAATCAAGTAACATTCAGAGCTTGCGTAAAATTCGATAGTTCTGTTTTTTGCAGACTTGTTTATGATGTTGGCCTAATGAATAATTCAAGTTCGTGACCTCGAGCGCCGAACGCAACTTTGTTAAAAATTGAAAAACCGATTATACCCCTAAACGACTGGTTACTAATAGTACCTTCTCAGAACGTTTTTAAAGTAGACATAATGTGTGGTCGACTATAAAAATATGTTTAAACAAAAAACACAGTAGGTGATAAAAATATTAAATTGGAATAAAATGTATTATAATGGCGTCAATATATTCACTTTAGTGGTTTATTTAGTCAATCCTGTACTGTATATCTTACTCTACGTCGGCTAAGCAGCTCTCGAGTTTTCATGTGAAAATAACTCTAATTAAAGTCATAAAATCGTGTCGCCTTAAAATAACATTGTAATCGTACTTATTGAAATATATAAACAGGTCCTCACGTCTTTACGGTCGAGTATAGTTCGACATGTTTCAGACCAATACGTGGCCCTTAATCATGAGAACTAGCCGCGACGGCCGTGCGTCTTCTGAAACTCACGGGAGTTTCATATTTAAAACATTGTACTTACATTAAATACACAAAGGTAAATTGAGAACCAACCCACATCTTTTTATGTTTTTATACTACTGCGATGGTAAACAAGCACACCTATGGGCTATTGTGACCCTAGAGGAGTCACATGCACGTTTCTGTTTCTTAATTTGAGGATTCGTTGTGTTGACATTACTTATAGACAAACGTAATACTTATTTAATTTCAGGGGACATAGTGACGAACTACATCGGCTTCTACCTATTGTGGTACGTGGTGATGGTTCTGGAGCTTCAATTCGCGTTCACCGCGTTGTCGGTGCGCAAGCGCTTCCACGCCGTTAACGACGCCATCGCGATCACTGCGAAACAAGTTGCCGTACCATGTGAGCAGCCTCTTTACGTCTTCTGCTACCCTGGTATTACGCGGTGACAGAGCTGGAACGTGTAGTCCAAAATGCCTTCGGTTGATAATGTATGATAATGTTGATAATGTACCAATTTATCTAAAACACGCGTGTGTTCGTAGAGTTTAGACAATCTGCACCTAACGCTTCAATTCTATATAGTTTTCTGTTCTTATGGATTGTTTGCTCATAAGATCCTTTATATGGTTTTCCAGTGGAAAAATTAGAGCAGCCAACATCAATCAACATGTTCGCAATCCGGGTAGCACCTGCCGAGCCACGCCGCTCCGCTAGCAACGTGAGCTTGCTCGTCGACTCCATGCCCGGCGCGGTGTCCGACCAGCCCATCATTATAAGGAAAAGCGGTGAGTGTTTATGCACTTCTAGTATATCTAGCCCGATCGAAGCGCGACAGCTGCGCGGCGAAGTATCTGACCATAACAAATGGACCACATCACCATCATAGGTGTATTTCCAAGCACAGAAGCGTTGTGTCAATAACCAACCAGCGGTTAGATATCCATAAACGGACTGATATTGTTAATGACGCGCCGATGGCCATGAACCCAAATCCTGCCCATTCGCTCTATCTCATATTTAACACTTCTTTTGCGAGGCTTCAGATATGAACACATAGTCATTGGTACGAGCATCCCAAGCAACAGGCCAACGCAGAGCAGAGTAATTTCTACCTGCTTGTACCCTATTTTCTAAACCAAGTGAAGGAGGAAGTAGCTGCCGAGTAGTATGGAGAAGTCAAGAGACTGGCAATGAACAGAGAACATCCAAGACTCAGGAAAAAAATTTCGTTGCTCATCACACAAATAAATGCCCTGACCGGGATTCGAACCCGGGACCTCCAGCTTCGTAGGCAGGGTCACTACCAACTAGGCTAAAGCGGTTGTCAATTTTATACTTTTCAGTAAACGGTGACACACGCCTCATTGTGTCTCCGTGTGAGGCCGTCCGGCGACTGGCAGCGCTCCACGGCACCTTATGTGAAGTTGTGCAGCGCATAGACCGCAGCTACGGACTCCCGCTCGTCGTCATACTGCTTTCTACACTACTGCATCTTATCGTCACGCCGTACTTTCTAATCATGGAGATAAGTAAGTACATACATGACTAAGTTGAAATTGTATCGTTCAAAAATCAATCCAGTTCCACACTTTTACATTATGATTTATTGCTCTAATGCAACTACTAATTTATGCTCGCGACTTGTCCCTCAGACGATAATTTTATTGCTTTTATATTTATTACAGGCGTAGATTAATTATTACACTGGGCCAATCTAGATTCTAGACTGCGGGAAATTAAAACTAATCGAAATATTTTCCTTGTTTTATTTACATCATTTAGAGTGCCATGTTGGTGAAATTGCGAAAGCGCTTTTCCGCTATCCGGCCATAGACAGCACTCTAGTAAATACCGAATCGCGCGCAACCTAAACCGCGGCGCGCCGCCACTCACCGCTGTGCGACATGATCAGTTCTCTCAACGGACTCCTGCGAACTGAACCACAACTGGATATTTTTGTGGACAGCCTGTCCATGCTCGCGACCAGGTGCCTCTCTTACTGTGAGAATGAATGAATAGTATGTGACTAATTTTTAGTATAAGATGAAATGTAAATATACTTAAGACACAAGTGTAATTGGTATAACCGTTCTTGTGAATTAAATTAAATTAAAAAAAATGACGTAAAACACGGAAAATATTTTCAATTAGTTTTAATTTCCCGCAATCTAGATTCCCACGCTGCACCTTATTATTTTCGAGCGTGCGGAGGGTAGATTTACATGTCACTTTCTATACTAAACATAATTTTCAAATCTACTGAAAGTAAGAAAGAAACAGATAGACAGACTCATTTCCGAATTTATAATAATAATAAAATAAGTATAAATCATTAAACGAAGCTTTTTTCCAAGTGATCTTACTACTCGCCCCTTAAGACGACGGAGAATCGAAAGTTGTCTTGATCTTTCTAAATCGTTGTCGGACATCGATCTGAATATTGTAAAACAAGCTTAAACTATTATCAGCCTACTTCACTTGGTTAGACTTCACGAAACATAAATGTAACAACGTTTTATTATTCCTTCTTTCAGTTGTATCTACGAACCGTATTCACTTCTTAGTGCTGCAGTTCCTATGGTGCGTCACCCACATGTTGCGAATGTTCGTCGTGGTTGAGCCATGTCACTACACTATTACCGAGGTACAAATAAACGTATTTATTATTTATATATTGTCAATTTATAATGGGGCTTGGTTTGAGGCTGTTTAAAAGATTCTCTGGCTCTGCCCAATCTTTGCCACATGGAGTGATTACCTACTGTCACATTTGCTGATTATATAAATGTGATAGAGAAGGCATTAGAAAGTTATATCACTGATAAGTCTCTCGAAGTTTCCTTGCTCCTAGACCCGTCACTAATTTACTCATTATAATATTTAAGAGCCTCGCTCTTGTCGGTAGCGTAATTGCCGGCTTATTCTACATTTAGCTTAACCCTTCACTTTTCTGTATGATGAAGCATTTATTTTTTCTTTTATTTGCTCCATGTACGGTATTAGGTCTTTCCCTTTTACTTTTCCCTTTATTTTCCCTCTATTATTGCTCTAATCCAGTCATCGAGCCTTATGAGATGTCCTAATATTTTTCATCTTCTGTTTCCAATCATTTTCACCGAATTCCTTTTCTCTTTAATTATGTTTAAAACTTCTTCTTTAGTTTTCTTCTGCTAATTTACTAAGATTCTAAATTAGTGATCGGTCTAAGTGCAGTAAATTGTTAAATATGACCATATACATTTACAGCACGCTTAGCCATATTTTTTTCTTATATTAGGGCAAGAGGACCGAGGAGCTGGTATGTCAGTTAATGACATATGCACCATCGGGTGGCGCACTGCCCTCGCGGCTGGAGCTGTTCTCCAGGCAGCTCATGCTGCGCTCCGTAACATATTCCCCGCTGGGGATATGCACGCTCGACCGCCCGCTAGTCGCTTCAGTAAGAAACATTAAAAGTTTTATACCAGGGTATCAGAACCGAGCAACTAGCAAACCTGCTGGGGAATTGACGTGGCTGGAATTGTCACCTATTTCTCACAAGGGATGCTTTTGCTCCATTAGCACCAAGGCAACAGAAACGAGGAACACTACTGGTGTGTGAACTGATGATTTAATGCGTATAAATTAGGCGGTGCGTTACCTTTTTACGCGCTGTGGATGTGCCATAACCGGCATGTCATCCAGAACGAAAGGATTATTAAAACAAGGTAGGGTCTCTGTAATCTCTGTATTGATGGACCATTCACTCTCGTTTTAGATGCTCTCAATATCTCCCTTATATTTTTTATGTTATCATCATCATATTCGCTGAAACACGTTGACTGCTGGATCATCATCATCATCATCATTTCAGCCGAAAGACGTCCACTGCTGAACATAGGCCTCCCCCAAAAAGGGGGGGATTTGCCATAGTCGCCACGCTTGGCAAGCGGGTTGGCGACCGCAGTTTGATGGTGGTAATGATCGAAGGATGCTGCTGCCCACCCTCCGATTTTCCCTTATTCGCCTCCTACGAAACCCACGGGAAGAGATGGGGTGGCGCAATTCTTACCCGGCAACCACACGGGGCACTGCTGGATACGATTATGTTATAATTTGTATTTCTATTTCTTACAGGTAATCGGAGCAGTGACCACTTACTTGGTTATACTCATTCAGTTCCAAAGATATGACAGTTAAAATTATAAAACATAATTTGTAAGTAACAAACAACATTTGCTTCCAAGAGGAGGCGCTATTAAGTTATCTTTAACTTAAAAAGTAATCGGCAGAGATGCAATGTTATTCCTTAATAGAAATTGAAATACAAAACTACACTACACTAAAAGTGTCAACGCATCATTTATACGTCATATCAACGAAGAGACGTCACAAGATGAATATATGCTTTGAATAAAACCAATCATAAAATGAATGCACCTCCAATATGGGCATTTTGTACTTAATTTTAAACGAAACGAAGATTGTTGTCATTATAGTTAACTAACACCTTAGACTAAGATTCATTATGTAAGCTGCGTAATTAAATAAATATTATTATTTAATTAGGTATAATTAATGTTTAGTAATCATGTTTGATGTCAACTTTAGTTAAAATTTACGTCAACACATATATTGTTTTGACTCTAATTAATAATTTTTCCCGATGCGAAAACACTGTTTCCAAAACAGTTAATTGTGAGCGAAGTATAGAAATAGTCAATATATTATTCTGTTGTAAGAAGTAAACGCAAAATACAATACATAACTAAGAAATTACGTTTTACATAAGTAGTTTAATTATTTTTTTGTAAAATAAGAGAATTTACAAATGTTATAAATTAAAACTGTATTTTATTAAACAGTCTTAGATTGAAATTACACAACCGTTTCTGGTCTGTATAAAATTAAATTTCTTATTAAATTGAAATTAAAATAATACTTGTCTTGTGTAATCTGTTCAGACACAAAAGTATTGGGCGCTTAAATGAGAACGCGCACATTCTGATTTAAGTATATTTAACCCGTTGAGTCAAATAAATCCCACGACGTGTGCCCGCCTGTTGCCTCTAGTCACAATTAGTACTATATTATGATTTTATAAATAACCGCGAACTATGTATTCTATGATATAAATATCTATACCTAAGTTTGTAGCTTGTAAATAATCTAGTCCTATAATGTCTAGTCTTATACTTTGGTCCATTAATTAAAGACACTGGATCTGGAATAGGTACTTTGAAAGATTCAACAACAATAGATATAACAACATTTTATTATCACTGTACCATCTCTCGGATGTCCTTGAACTGACCGCAAGTTATATCCTGAATCTGAACTGAATGTTCAAACGGTTGTTTATACAAAGACAAGCGTTAGTTCATATTTAAACGGTAGCAGCAATGATTGCTAGCAGTCGTAGTCGCGGTCGCGCGCGGCAGGGCGCTGTCAATTAAATACGGGAAGTAACTACTGTGTAGAAGGTTCTAATTCCTTTGATTCTAGTAGACGTAGCCGGACCCCAGTCGTCCATTAAAATGTTTGACGGGCGTATCCTTACCTCTGAAAACAATGCGATTCAATGATAAATTGTTGAAATAATGTTTACTACTAAACTATAAACCAATACCTAATCGCGACAAGGCATTAAAAATCCAAAAGAGAGCAATAAGGATATATAATTACACGCAAATCTTAAGACCACCCCGCGAAAGACCTGTTCATGGAGTCCAAAATAATTTTAGGTACACTGCCAGGAGTCTACATCTTAACTGCATGTAAGTACGTAAAAGCTACGCAGTTTTGATACTTTGAAGCGTCTCACGATGGTCTCACGCCCATAGTAGGGGTACTCGAGTAGATGAAATATTCTAATATGTCCTATAGAAGTAGACTCGCCAAATCTCGGAAGTCACTCAGTGTCACAAGGACCAAGTTATACAACTCTCTCCCACTACGAATTAAAAAATAACAGATTGTTTGTAAACATAATAAAACCGCTATTCATTTCCAATCGTATTATAGCATTAACGAATTCGTCGAAAGTGGATGCTGAAATCTAATAACTGACTCTGAATGAACAACTAACTACCCTTTTTATTCATTGTTGTTTTTATTTACAACAACAATGAATAAAAAGTGACAAAGTATTTAAAAAAAAACTATTAAATATAAGGTACCTATGAACCTGCGAACATTACCTTGTTGTTGGGGAGTCTAACCTCCGTACTGACAGACGTGACTACCTGTGACTGGCCGACTGACTGACTGACAGACGTTTAAATTCAAATACGGACAGAACAAGACAAATGACTCGACGGATGGACATTGACAGAAGCAGAACCGACTTGACCGCACCGAGGAACAGACGGTACGTGCCTACGATTCTCACCGACTGTCGCAGACAGCGGCACCAGGTTGTACAAGACACAAGACAGACCGTACACTCGTAAAATACAGTATTTTATTAATAAATAAATAGTAACATATAAAAAGGATATTTTTGTATGAAAACCCCAACAAAACGAGTATTATTATTACGGTATTAGGTATTATATTAAGTAAAAACCACATGGAAAAAGAATGGTAGATGTAATTATTTCATTAACCCTTCTAAGATGTAAATACTAAGAAAGAGACATGGAAATATATTTAATATATTGAACTAAAATATTGTGTATTTATGTACCTACATCCTACAATTTCCCGCAAAGGTAGTGCGCTCAGTGGTTGACTGTCCCGTCCATTCCCATCCTTCCCTCGACCACAGAGCATAGTGAAAATGAACGCTAAAAGTGAAAATGTTGCATTTTCAATACACTGTTTCTGAACCCTTCCAACCATCTCCTTAAATCCGAACGCTTTGTACAGCATCATCAGAAATCTGCTCAATAACTAATTCACCTAATAGAAGTAAGAATTTTAGAAGTTATGGAATTCGAAATGGCGGGAAAGCTGGGCTACAAGATCAGTCCAGGTTCTCTCGTCAAAGGGACTAATATCCCAATGTAACACAACACAGGTGCAAGTTGACCGTCGTCGCGGGTGTGTAGACCGATCACCCTGAGCGACGATGCTACAGTTGATATAGGTACTTCGAATTTATTTAGCTTTATTCACAACTGTCCAAATTTTAATTTGATATCATAAGGGCGCGGCCACATCACTTCCCAACGCAAAAACTACGTACTAGATTGTGTTATCAAGTACATCGTTTTTGCGATGCGAAGTCGCAACGCAGTGAAGTGGACGCGCCGTAAGTTGTTCTTGAGATATACATATAGTTATGGCCGACAGACAGCCGAAAATGCACATAGCTTACTTACCTTACCTTTTACAGGCTTTTGTTTAATTTGCCCTATTAGTATGCGTGGGGACACGTTTTTTTATTTTCAAACTTAAGAAATTGATGTTTCCCGAATCATAGTTGATATATGTATAATATTATTTAGGTACCCTTTTGACACTATTTCGTTTTAATTAAAATTATTTAGGAACTAGTGTTAGATAAAAGTAGTACTGACGGAGATATATTGTAGGTAACACTTTTTAACAGTCCAAATGAAACATTCTGTATGACACCGAGCTACTTTTCCTAATGTTATTTAGAGAGATACTTTCTTGTATATACTATGACCGCATACTAGGTTAATACAAACCGCACGGTAAGGTCAAGCTTCCCCGGGTGATCATTTTCTATTCCAACTAAACACATGTATAAAATATACCGCTACCGCTGTTACGTTGTCTGAAGTGGGCGTTCACTGTGATTTCATTTTGCCAGTTTATAACTACATAAAATACACTTTATACGAGTAGGTAACTTGGTATTTAGTATTTAGATGAAGCAATCTGCATCCGAAGTAATCACATAAATAAATAAATAATATATGTAGGTATCTTTTTAATACACATCTTTTCAACCGTCAATTGACTGCTATTAAGAGCAAAAACGGACACAAGTTTTCTTTTCCAACAACATTTTGTTTCGAAACAACTCTGAACTTTAGGCTCCAGCTGACCAGGCGAGCATAACATAAGCTACAGTTGATTGTAGATGTAGCACTCACTGGGGATGAACATACATTAAAACTTCGCCAGCCGAGTGCATCCAACTTTGCTATTAGATTCACATTGCTGCATCACCGCTCATGGCCGTGTGAAGGGGAGTCGTAACAACGCGTTTCAACTTGCCCCGGACGAACCAGTTTAAGTGTGAGCTTCAATTACACAAGAGAATTAGAAATCTAAGGATCGAGTTATACAAGGGAATAGGTAAGAGATAGGCCTAGACAAGTTGTGAGTCGTGCATGGCTATAATTTATGCTTGTTTGTTTGATTGGTATGATTTGTTTTGCGACTGGTGTTTGAACCTGCGGCTACTAAAGAAAGTTTAATTAAGGTACCTTCTGCAAATTTACGAAAATTCCAGTGATCGTAATTGTAAATAAAGGAATAAATAACTGTATATAGTTATGTCATAACTGTATCCTAGTTCTAATTCAGGGCGTAATATTTGAATTTGAATAATGTGAAAAAGTTACGATTGTATAGGGAAACATTAATTAATTATTGGAATACCTTTATATTGATCTTTAGACATTATTTATTGGTAATAAGACATTTCTTACGTATAATAATAGACAAGGTCAAATGATTGATTTACAATACAATACAAATACTCTTTATTGCACACCTCACATAATAAATTAGCACATAAAAAACAAAAAAACAAAGATACAGGGAGACAGAGGCAGAACAACAGACTGTCTTATAGCTAGAGCGATCTCTTCCAGACAACCTTTGGGCAGATTTTTTAGAGGCTTTGATTCATTAGCAGATTCAAAAATAATTTCAGCACATCGATAAAAGCAGTAAATACTTAAGTAACGTTTTCTCTAAATTCTCCAACGTTTCCTAAGGCACAAATACTCGAACATAACGAAGTTAAGAGCAACTCAAATCTTTGAACGAGCAACAAGTTTAAAAAGCCGCTCAAAGGCCATGGCAAAAGCATTCATTTATCGATACTAGGCATCTCTCTTGGTCGGTAATTTGCATCTGGACATTGGCTCTCATCTACCGCAATCAATACCTCAATGTGACTCTTCAATGTCGGAGGTCACGATACATAACAATGAGGTACCTAAGTAGAGCATTACAGAGACTAGACTGTGGTCCCGAGTTGTCTACTGTTCTCACACGCCTGTACCGTCTTTCTTTCAAGACAAATACCGTATCTGTATCCTGGAAGCATGCCAAAGTGCAACCAGTACCCAAGAAGGGTAGTCGTGCCAATCCATGTAATTATCGACCTATCGCCATCACCTCCATACTCTGTAACGTTATGGAGAGAGTTCTGAACAGTAAGCTGCTGATTTACCTTGAAGATATCAACCCCCTCAGTAATCGTTACCGATATTACTATGGCTTTCGCCGGGGTCGTTCCACTGGGGATCTTCTTGTGTATGTGATGCACTACTGGGGCAACGCCATCGAGAATCACGGCGAGGCTCTTGAAATTCGATGTGAGAGAGAGATAATGGTAGAGCGAGTTAACTCAACCTTAAGTCTTGTCTCCCAATGGGGTGACAATAATCTGGTTAGTTTCGACGCCAAAAAGACTCAAGCGTGTTTGTTTACCACAAAAAGGAACCCATTCAATCTAGCACCTAGTTTCCGAGGTACAACCGAGCCGGTAGTCAATGATTTCGAGCTGCTTGGCATGAAGTAAAGCTCAAACCTTAACTTTGGCACTTCCATCTAGTCCAAAACCCGAATAGTGGCCAAAAAGCCGATCATCATAAACAATGTCAAACTATATTTCACGCCTGGACAGTTTCTTACTTTATACAAAGCCCAAATCCAATTTTGTATGGAGTATTGTAGTCACATTTGGAATGGCATGGCTAAGTACCAACTTGCCGAACTCGACTCGGTGGATCGCAAAACCAGGAAGCCTCCTGGTTCTGCGACGACGATGATTGGCGACGGTACAGCAGTAGCAACTGACTTGCAGAGCACATAGACGCAAAGTTGACTGTTTGTGCCTCTCTACAAGTTTTACTTCGATGAGTGTGATCAGGAGCTCCATGAGCTCATACCGCTTCCTCCCTTCTGCCACCGGACATCCAGACGTACGGCTGGCTACCACCCTTACGTGGTTGGCTTGTAAAATTCCTCTTTTACGAACCAACCGCTTTTCACCATCTTTTATGATGCGCACTGCTAAGGTTTGGAATTCCCTGCCGGCGTCTGTATTTCCGAGTTCATTTCTTTCCTTATTTACCTGTGGAAACTAGATAACTGATGCTGCGTCCCATAGAGTCGCGCGTCGCCCAATGCTAGCGTTTGCTCATAATTTGGAATTTTTACCAAATTAATCAAATTCATATGAATAAGTTATAAGTTTCAGTCAGGTATGGCACCTGTTTGTAGAAAATATGCATGTCGTAAATTGCAAATATCACAGCATGTGCCGCAACCAGTCGTAACTCTAAAGGCATTTTATAAATAAGGACATAAAAAGGTTACATCCCATAGTGATGTACATTTTCCATGAAATAATTTTATTTGAGAGTCGATCTTTTGTTATAGCTGTGCCTTCTACGTCTCTGTCCCTCGATCTACCTAGCGCTTACAGTATCTCAAGCTACCGTCGTGTATATCAGTCCCTGAGATCCTAGGGCTCATTACAAAATAGTGCTATTGTTTCTTTTTTTTCTGGGAGACGACAGCTTACGTATTATGTAATCACCTAGCTGTGGGCAGTAATAAAAACCATTTTCTGAATTCATATTTTTCATTTATTAAACAATTTGATACAGCTTAGGTACACTGTGTAATAAAATTTCTATCTCGTTTATCTTCACATAGAACCAACAGTTTGGTAAACTCGTTAATTATACATTGTCATTGCGAGAACAGCCTGGCGTTCTCTCGTTTTAAAACCAAATTATGAAATCAAAAATTCATTTCCAGTTTAAACCATCCTCAATCACATTTTCATGCGACAAGTACTAGGCGTGCATACTAACGAAGAGCTTCCCGTCCCTAGCAGGTATCGGATTTGCATAACGTTCGCGATTGCGTGTTGTCGTGGCAAGCCGTTTTACAGCACGGCTAATATAGCATGGGTAGGGACGTAAAGCACTGGCTTTATTGCCTATTCGGCCACGTCTCCTTGGGAGATATTGGGCTAGGCTTTACTTGGTCTTAAGTTTTGATGAAACTGGGCGGAAAGGTTGGAGTGATGTTTTAGTAAGACCATAGATTTGTGTTTTTGAATAATTATGTAATACATAGTTATGATAGTGGCAGTTTTGAATTTGTAAAGCTAGTAGAATGTAGGCGCGATTACATAATAATCGCTCATTAGACTATAATATATTTTCAATCAACACGATAAAATAACAACACTGACATTGAATGAAAAATCTCGATGCACCAGAAAATCGGTCTCCTGACTTAGTTCTAATGATGCACTATATTTATATAGAGAAAATATCGGAATCCAGAAGCAAATGGAAAATTCACAATACAAATATCGGCTTACCAACAAATGTTTGCTTCATTAAATTGAAATGCATGCAGAATTTATTATATCAGCATTCAATACAATTCCAATTAGAGTTACCACAAATAGGTAGTTCTCAAAAATTCAATGATATTCGCCCACATCCCGCAGGCGACGAGATTGTGTTATCTTGTTCAACAAAAACAAGGGTAGAACAAGGTCTGCGAATACGAGCTGCGCACTCAAACGACCAGTGAAAACGAACTCTTAATTTCTCTGAAAATACATAAGCTTGCCTAACGTTATTGTAATGAAAGGTACAATCTTCAATGAAAAATCTTTTTTATTTTTATTTTTAACATATTCTGACAAAAGTCCATATCACAGATTTATGATGATGGTCGCGGTTTATAATTATGTTATCGCTACGAAAACGACACCTGAATGACGACGTAGCGGTAACCCTATTTTGGACTAGCATCATCCTCCTAGCGTTATCCCAGTACAGTTGCACCCTGAAGATTGTCGGGGGTCTGCCATCTATTCCCAAGATGTGGCGTAGTTTTTACGGAGGCGACTGAGCTTCCAACCCGAGGGGAAATCAGATCTTATTGGAATTCGGCTTGTCAAGAGAGTGGGCAAATTGACTGTTAGAAGAAGTTCTCAAGCCGCCCGACGGCCTCTAACTTGGCTTAACGACTGCTATCATAGACAGCAGCCGGGATCAATGGTTTAACGTGCCTTCCAAAACACGGGAGCGGTCAGTTAATAACTACTCAAAGCGGTCACCCATCCAAGAACTGACCTGGGCCGACTTTGCTTAACCTCGCATATCGCAAGCGGTACGCGGGCGCCGCTGGGCCACATGCGCTCCTACCTAACCCTATTTTTGGACTAGCACGGCATCTAAAATACTACACTCGTTGCGGACATTTAATTCATTCCACACAATTTATAATGTTAGTTGGCACCAGTGAGGTTCGACTGACTGTTCCTTATTAGATTATTATTCCTTCTTGAACTGTAAATTAATATTTTGACATGAAAAATGTATTACTTATTATAGTCAGACTTTCTTAAATTATAAATTAATATTTTGACATGTAAAAGTGCCCTTGTGGCCTATTTGCAGAATAAATGTTTGTATTTGTATTTGTTGAATTAGAATTGGCTTTGTGCTTGTTCTGACACTTTAGTTTTGGAAAAATGCCACGGGAAATTCGGTCTACTATAAAATTTATTAAAGCACTCACTTCCTCACTTCGTCGTCTTTCATAATGTGGAGAGTGCACCACCATTTTATTGTATCTATTATAACAAATATACCAGTGGAGAAGATCGGGAATCGAACCCAGTGTCTGGATTACATGACCATAGCGATCTCTTGCCACCGCTGCGCTTCCGAATTTTAACCTTGTACTTTTTAAGAACTTAGCGCCATCATGATAAAAAGCCGGTCAAGTGCGAGTCTGACTCATGCACCGAGGGTTCCGAACACAGGTCGTGTACCCGTCCCGACCCCATTTAATTCAGGAAATATCTATATAATAGCGCGATGTACAAAATACAAATTGAACGCCGTGGGTACAGCGTCACAAGTCATTGTTGTGACTTTAAACCAAGCACTAAGAATTGCATAAATTTTAATTGACCTATAGGTTCTTAACAACTGCGGTAGGCAGATATCAAAGCGCAATCTATTTAATCTCCTATACTAAACATTAAAATTATTACGGCTCGATGGGTCTGCGTGTTTTGGCTTATATTTATATCGCAAGCGCTTTAGAGGCTATAGGTCAGTGTATTAAGTAACTTTAATCTATTGTTTTTCATGCGATTATGCATGTAATTGCTAGAACTTTAGGAGCGTAAATACGTTGTCAAATGTCGTGATATTGACAACTGTCTATAGAATCACCTAATCATACGTCCTTACCCCCCTAAGACCCTAAGATTCGTGACAAACATGTGCGTATTCGGAGGTCAGCTTTATACTGGTTCTTCTGAATCGAATTTTCCGTACGTCAGCAGGCATTGTAAATATCTACATGACTCTGGTCTGGTTCATAAGTTTAACTCCCACCCCCAAATTCATCAATTTGAGGGATGATTTAAGGGACAAAAAGTATCACTCGTATCAATCCAGGCTAAAAACTCTATATATACAAAGTTTCATCATAATCCGTTCAGCCGCTTTCGCGTGATTACGTAACAAACATCCAAATATTCAAACATCCTAACTTTCATATGTATAATATTAAGTAGGATATTTTATATGATTTCATTACAAATATATAGTTTTTAGACTTTTAACTGTACTTGTAGTATATACCGATATTACTTGCCAAATTTCATAGTTCTAGATCAAGGAGAAGTACCTTATAATTTTTGATTCCCTTGTGTCGAAATATACTTTTTTTGCGAAATAAACGCCCGTATCTTTCTTTTACGTTAACTTAGAAGTATGATTTTTTCACAGCTTCAAGGGACTGTAGACCTTAGTATAAAGTTTTAATTTCAACTCGATACCTCCACGACTTCCCGAGATAAAGGGTTGTAACAGACTGACAGACAGACAGACGGACAACAAAGTGATTCTATAAGGATTCTGTTTTTTCCTTTTGAGGTTCGGAACCCTTAATCAAAATCAAATCAAATCATTTATTCTGCAAATAGGCCCCAAGGGCACTTTTACAAATCAAAATCTATATAGGTTACATCAAATAAAAATAATACAATAATCAAAGTATCATTAATTAAATGTAGTATTATATGTCAAAAATAAGACTAAGAAACTAATAACAATTGAGATTTGTTAGAGATGTATAAGTTCTCTAAGCGTCAAGATAAAAGGTAATAAAGTAGGTACACTAATCATAATAAAATATTTTGAGCTATTTCAGGGCAGGCAATGGCAGCCCCCGACGGATTTTTCTGGGCTTGTAAATATACCTCGCAACCAGTTAACCGTTTAAAAAACAAATGCTTTTATCTATATGTAATTATTTCCAATAGAATCGGGGGATTTTCAAATGCATTATTTAATTATTTTTCAATTTAGAACATTCGTCGGGGGTATTTTCAAAATTTTTAATTTAGCCTTTATTTTATAATAGATGATATCTGTCTTCTATTGATGTCTATTGATTGTAATTTTTAAGGCAATTTGACGTAGAAAAACCGGCCATGTGGGTGTCGGGCCACGCACAATGTAGGGTTCCGTAGTTGTCCACCAGTTACATTAATGCGGACCTAAAAGTTGGACTTATATTCAGTATGTTTTTGACACAACTAATAACAGTATCTATAAGTAATCAACCAATCGATCAATATCTGTCAGTAATCTGTATCTATCAGTAATTGTAGGGTTGCTTTTCGAAATACACATCTACTAGACAATTCAATGCGCAACATTGTAATATCGTTTGCAGTTTTTTCGAACTCAAGGCCCATTCAATTAGACCATGAAGAAATATTATACGTGTACATTACATGATTATATGACTTTCGGTTTTGTAGTCAATCATTTACTATAATAAGATATAATTTACCCACTAATGTTGTTTTGAAAACATCTCCTGCGTGTTGTTTACTAGCTGTGGCTATTACACTGGTTTACTGTTGATGGAATAAGTCATTTTATGTACCACTGGCCATGAAGTGGAAATTACCGCACGCTACGTGCGCGGGAAATCCTAGTTCCTGGCCAGAGGGAGACATAAAATTTTGTACTTATTACGGGCGGTAATAAAGAAAGCCTGGTATCGCATATTTATCGCCCTTGCCTTCGGCCCGGGCATCAAATACCTCTACGATCTAAGACATTCTTTGTTTTACCGCCCTAGGTAAGTACTCGTAATGTACTATTACGTGACTCCAATGTATGATCGTTTGATTGATCGCCTTTATAAGAACCTCGATTTTTACGGCGTTTTTACCGTAAAAATACCAAAAAGTTAAAAACCGGCCAAGTACGTGTTGGACTTCTCACATTTAGGGTTCCCAACCAACCGCAGAATTAAGTTTGTTTTAACAGTAAAAACAAGGAAATGTCAATGAAAATAAATCTGATTTATCAATACTTTAGTATCAGTTGGTAAAATATACCTAATAATAAACATTGTCTCCAAATTTAAGACTAGCTTCAATTCAACCACTTGGCTGTGAACCCATGTGACAACAATAGGGTTCCGATGGGACCCTTAGGGTACGGAACCCTAAAAAGGAACCCTTATGGTTTCACTTTGTCTGTCTGTATGTCTGTCACATCACTACATATTGTAAGAACTACTTATACTATTGATATTTAAGATAAATAAATAAGTAAATATAAATAAATATTTGTGGACAATCTTACACAAATCAACCTAGTCCCAAACTAAGCAAAGCTTGTACTATAGGTACTAAGTGAATATATATACTTACTTATATACATACTTAAATACATAGAAAACATCCAAGACTCAGGAACAAATATTCGTGTTCATCACACAAATAAATGCTCGGACCGGGATTTGAACCTCGAACCTCCAGCTTCGAAGGCAGGGACTACCAACTAAGCTAAAGCGGTCGTCAAATATTTTTTTGTATGACAATTGACCGATACGAGGGGGTTGCAAATTTGTAGTCTACATAGTAACTAGGTATATCAAGTTCCGGTGTCATATGAAACGGCTTGACTTGCACATTCTGAAACAGTTTTTATATGAGTTTATGCTGAAAGTACCTTCTATCAAAAAAAAAGTAATACACAAATATAAAATATTTTGTCGATGCAGTGATCCCCTACTTTATGGGATTGAGGTCCGAGTTCCAAGTATTAAATTTTTTATGTTGTTTGTGTACCTACTAATACTATCTTACATACCAAATTTCAGCTTCCTTGGACTTCAGGAAGTACTCTCAGAATTTTTATGATCGTCAGTGAGTGAATGAGTGACGAAATCAGTTTTTTTAGATATCTTTAAAATCTAAATTAAAATCTAAGCTATGCAATTGAGATTGAGATTGAGATTGAGATTGAGATATTTATTGATAAAATTATAAGTAATTTTACATGTCAATTATAAGTAATATTTACATGTCAATTATAAATAATTTTACATGCCGATTATAAGTAATTTTGCATGTTATTTTTATATTAACTTGCTTACTGTTGTATTTTTTTTTAAATTGAAACTTTGTATGTTTAATAAGTTCACTATTGACAATAAGTATATTCCGAGAAATTTGTTTATCTGGTATCAAGTTGAGGGTTCCCAAACGAAGAAGCGCTTTGCAAAAAGGTAAATAGTGCCCTTGCGCTTCGCTTAGGTCATCTTGGCAGATTCCCGGCGGGATTCGTTTTTTTATCGTTATAGTAGTAGTAGCTTTGATCAGATATTTATTATGACGCCTCACTGGTGGCATTCACTTATCGCTATCATAATAACACGATTACAAACCTCAAAACACACGGACACGGAAGAACAGCACGGATAAAGATTTCTTCATGCACTGCAAGAGGAACGGTACCTAATTGAATATGCTTGAATGTTAATTTATCAAATATCAATACGGATATTTTTGTACTTATCAGCTGCTGGCTGAATGATTGAAACTCAATCTGTTAATGTTTAATAAAAATCTTGCAGATCTCCCATACTGTTTTGTGTTACTTCCTTACTTAATTTTTATAGTAAGTACCTAAGAGGTTTAAAAAAACAGTAGGAATTTTTATATACAATTAAAACAAGTTTTCTTATATACAAATCATATACTGGCAATAACGAATCAACAAAATAAGAAATATCCAATTCGGTACACTCTTTGGGAAGTTTATTTCTAAAGAGTTTTTATTAGAATTTATAGGTATTACGCAAATATCCTGCTCTCCCAGCCGGGTCGCGGGATGAGCGTGATCCTGATGGGGTCCTTAGCCTGCGTGGCGAAGGTCCTTGGTTCGAATTCGACTTCTCGAGGCATGCCCGGCGCGAGTCGCAAGCTGTACTTCTTTAGGATTGTCAACAATCCCGCCACCATCTGCATCCGGGCAAAACGCATGCCTGAAAGAGAAAAACGTAATTACTATATAGGTCTATCGCTAAACTGAGATCAGCTGAGACTAGGCATCGGAACCGGTTTCTTAATACTGTTATAATTTAGTTCTCTTAGATATTAGTTTATCATAAAAGAGTAATTGTTAAATTTTGTCCATATTTCTTAAAAAAATAAACAATTTCTTTTTACTGTATATTTAAATTAATATTAAAAATACATACCAATAGCATATTTTTGGTGCATATGGACAATCTTAATACCCCCAGGAAATGAAAAAAGTGTGTGTCAGCTCCGACGCACGACTGGAGTTTACTCTTTACGAACGATTATAAAATATATTAGTAAAGTTTAGTAAATAATTAAAAGGATAAATGAACTCATTTTTTATATTAGGTACCGCAAAGTGGGCTATATGAGACCCAAGGGGCCCCACTTTACAGTACTGAAATCATGCATATATGTTACATTTATTTATATTAATAAAGACTTAGCGCGTAGACGTTATCGATATCGATAAATATTGACCAAAGGGCCTACTCCGAACTTCGTATCGTGCCGTCCCTTTCGCTCTCGTGTTATATACACTATAAGAGTGAAAGGGACGTCACGATACG
Source organism: Epiblema foenella (assembly GCA_963556455.1). Classification (NCBI taxonomy): domain Eukaryota; kingdom Metazoa; phylum Arthropoda; class Insecta; order Lepidoptera; family Tortricidae; genus Epiblema; species Epiblema foenella. The sequence goes on from OY747100.1 coordinate 6,246,267, forward strand.
AAGTTCCGAGTAGGCCCTCAGTGCCTTTACATGACCGTACTCGCTAGCGACTGCGTAAACGATTTAGTATGCCGATTCTTAGTTCTATTGCGTAACCGCCAGGGGCGCTATATTGTGGCCTATTTGCAGAATAAATGTTTCATACAAATTTTTACGCAGTCGCTAGCGAGTACGGTACGGTCATGTAAACTCATGGTAAAGGCACAGGGACGTCCGCCGCAAGATCGCGACCACACAGACACTTGTAGCCTCTATTCGTCCCGGTACCGCCACATATCGGGTAGAGTCAGTCCGACCCAGGTCAGGCCTAGCCGAGTTTCTTGCTGGACTTTTCTCAGCTAGGCTGGGTTTAGTGAACCAGCGGCAAAACTTCCAGTAGCTCGATTCCACTCACACCTCAGGGCCTGTACTCTGAAGATCGAAATCCGACTTCGTGTCGTACCGTCCCTTTCATTCTCTTATTATACACTATATGAGTGAAAGGGACGGCACGATACGAAGTTCGGATTTCTGATTTCGGAGTAGCCTCTCAAATTTGGTTGAAGCCGCTGAACCAATCTCACTGGAGCGCAAACTCTTAGAGTATTCCAGTGTTTAAACTCCTCTCATGGTCGTATCGGAAGTTTCCCCTGAATTTTCCTCAGCCCAATCTCCAACCGCGCACTCCTATTGCTTTATTGTACTCGGTCTATAATCTATAAAGCCACAGTCAGGTTCAAAAAAAAAAAATACAAAAAATACCAGGGTTATCCTGCATCTACACGGAGAAAGAAAACATAAAAAATAACGTAATAGGCGGCGTGCTGTCTCCCTGGTCTCTATTTTTATAAATTCAATCACAGATAATCTCTCTTCTCACTATCACCTCTATGCCGATGATCTTCAGATGTATTCGCAAGGTGTACTTAATGATCTGCCATCGGTTATCAGCACTGTAAATAATGACCTGGTGCGTATCCTATATTGGAGTCATAGTTTTGGTCTTAAGGTTAATCCCTCTAAAACCCAGGCTATCATAAATGGGAACTCAAAATTTGTCCCAAGAATCGATTTTAATAGTGTTTCACTGATTTACTTCGATAACGTCTTAATCCCTTTTTCTTCACAAGTAAAAAATTTAGGCATCATAATCTAGATAGGACTTTATCTTGGGTACCTCAAGTGAATGAGGTCAGCAGGGAGATGTTTTCGGCAGTAGCTTCTCTGAGAAGGCTACGTAATTTCCTGCCCATTGCCACTAAAATTGCGCTTACTCAAACACTACTCCTCCCCATCTTGGATTATGCTGATGTTTCCTTTACTGACCTCAATGAGGAGCAATTTCAGGGACGAGCTTTCCACTATTTCTAGCGCGTGCCTGACCTTTAGCATTCGTAGCAGACTTACGGCTTAGTATTTCCATGTATCCCTATTAGATTTTCACTCTAGCAAACCAATCCGCAGTTTTGTCAAATTCTCCATACCTAACCAATGTGTCCTACCCTTTTGAACTCTGAGTGAATATTTCACTAACTTTATACCAAATAAATAGTACATTATAAAATATTTACACGTTGTTTTATTATTTTCAATCTTGACAGACACACTTGACAACATAGCTTGACAATTCAACAACTGAGATCTGCGCAAGATAAGTTGCGCACGAACATAACGCATAACGCATGACGTGCTAAATTATAAAAAGTCGTATCTTTATCCTGAACGCATACTGAGATACGACATTTTAAATAAATTAGTACAGCAGATTACGTTTGATTTTATACCCCATAAATTTTCATATCCCAGGCTTATATATGAAAATCGATTCTAAGGGAGTTGAAAAAAATTCGGGCACATAAACACGGCTGTGACGGATTGTGCCTCGGTTGCGACATATTATTATTTATTTTAATGTTTTAATTTTTTTTTCATTCACGCCAAACTCGCTCTATTCCCTTTGCTTCCATGTATTTGACGAGATCTCCTGTAACTCTGTTTAATAATATCGCCTTGAAATCATAATGAGTATATAAACACGGCTATGGCATACTCTACCTCAGTCGTGACATTTTACTGATATTTATTTTACGGGATCTACTTTAATATTGGCCCTTTTTTTCAAATTAACGCCTCGATAATTAATTCTTAAAGTCGTAATTTATTTCCTTTTGTGGCGTCTTTTATAACGAAAAATGAGAACTGAGTAAAACCCTATTCTTATAAAATGCATATCAAACAATACAGTGATTGAGTAAGCATTCCAGCGTCTAAATTTTTCAAAAGAATTAAAAATATCACAACTATCATTGTATATGTCACAATCATGTACTCAAAAATCCATGGTAGCGACACTTTTTCATCCCATGGTCATGACAATTCCAGACGTGTTCGATATAACTCAAAAGCTAGTTTTGTTCTCGCAAATATTAATTAACAAATTTAATTTACAATATAGGAGCTATATATTACATTATATACAATAACGTGACAATTGTTAAGCTTTAACACAGCGGTGACGTCCCTTTTGTGAAATATAAATAAAGAAAAGATTTTGGCCCAAACACAACACACACCACAGTGTTGCCGTCCTAAAAAATCTTTGAAAGGGCTATCAACATCAAAGCTAGTTTCTACTGAATACTGCTTCATTATAGTATAGTAGGTACATGGTCGTGACACAAAAATTGCGCACACATTTTATTTTGCCCTGAGTCAGAGATAGTCGCCATATATTTATATATTATTTATACATTTTGCAGTGCCTGAACAAAGATTACTTTAGCATAATAGGTGTATATTTCACTAAATACCATGTCATTTTAGTAGAAAAAATATTTATATCGCCAAATACAATCTAAATCTAAATCGCACACTACACACTTCGTGACATTTTGACCTTGCTATTTTTTAAAAATATTTCTGGAAATTTTATGGCTAAAATTGCATTTGAACATGATACTATAGGAAATATTCTAACTAAATTGATATACAGTTGTTTCATTTTCTAAATACAGATATACGATTCAAGTCTTACAAAGCATACAAAAAAGTAAGAATAAGAATCAATAACGTTTAATTAAAGCATGAAAATATTTGGGTCATCAGTAGGTACGACATTTAAAATATTTGGATTACTTAGCATCGGTGTTGCGTTAAGATTAGTGTCAAATCCGAGATAAGATGAAAATTCATCGCCCGGCCCGGAGATCTCCGGGCACATAACAAAACAATTTAATTGATTGTTTTTTTCGCCGGGTGGCAACGGGTTAAGCCATCCATTTTATGTGTAAGTGAGAAAAGACTCATGGTATCTCTACCAATTAAAAAAGGGTTAATTTCATTTTTTCCATACACAATGGTGGCTAAGAAGGTGTGGATGGGAAGTCAGTGGCTCATACTTACCGATACAGATTCTAGGTCCCTCTCCAAACGGCATGTACGAATAGGGAACGATATCATTCTTCTGCTCCCTTAGGAATCTCTCCGGGCGGAATTTCTCTGGCTCCGGGAACAGGTCGGCGTTGTGATGCAAGTGGTACACAGGTAAGTGGATGCGCATCCCTTTCTCTAGCTGTAATCCCGACGGCAGCGTGTAAGGTTCCACCACCTCTCGCGCCAGCACTCCTAGTACCGGATATAGCCTCAATGCTTCGTTTATACATGCTTCCAGATACGGCAACTCTGTCAGACACTCATATGTTATCTTACCGCCTGTCTTCGTCAAATACGCTTCCACTTCTTCGAATAATCGCGGT